>OU744316.1:111634680-112234680 GCA_916610145.1 Eristalis arbustorum | reverse complement strand
GCTGGGATTAACCTAACCCTTTAACCACTTCCATAATAAAAAACTTCCCTGAATTTCTTTGGCATTCTAAATACACAAAGACTGTCTGGGTCCCGCGACACCATAGGATCACCAGAAATGAGATAACCGATGAACTTGGTGGACAATGGTCAGAGGTACTCTGCAGCCCTGTGGTTAGGGTGGATCCATCGAGAGCACAACCGGAGGTGGTTACACTATAGAGCTTGTCGACAGACCGGGCGCGTGTTCTTTAACGTCGGTAAAAACTTCTACTGCCGCGTTCTCCCCTTTGTTCGGATCAGATGGCAACTATTCGGTGTTGATGAGGTGAACCTAATGATATATTCTCCTGATCATAGCAGCGCCTGCTAGTATTCCTCCGAGAGGCAAAAAAATGCCAGTAAATGTACATATCGGGTATATAACTTAATTCGTTTCGGTCGCATATTCCGGGCGATTTTCGGCTACTGATCTCATCAAATGGATTAATTATGTTTGGTAGCATTGTCCATTGATGGTTTCACCCGGTTTTAACAGCTCATAATACATAATACACACCCTTCTGATCCCACCAAATACAGAACATTAACTTCGCGCCATGGATATTCGGCTTTGCCGTTGATTAGGCTGGTTGGCCGGGTTTCACGCATGATTTTTTGCGCTGGGGTAAGGGATCGATTTTTCATCACCAGTAACAATCCGATGCAAAAATTACTTCCTTTTGTGGCGTTCCAGCAACATTTCGGACATACAAAATCGTCTTTCGACGACTCTCGGCTTGAGTTCGAAATATGTATTTGAGTGAAAAAGAATATTGTTGTTCACGCTTCAAATGAATGATATATACTGAAACGACGTACTACGACAGTAGCTTTCCAAAGCATGTTCCAATGGAATAATACAAGTTACGACATCTCTTAGTCGCACGAATTAAACTACATAGGTTGCTGCCTGATAGTATATTGGACCAGTTTCATTGAATCTGCGTGACTGTAGTATAAAAAAACCTTCGACAAAAAACAAAGGGCCCTGGTTTCGTTTATTCCAGAAATGCAAATGCAAACACAACAAACAGACCCAATTCTCAAAAAATCATAGAATTTCTATTAGTCACAAGCTTTTTTGATGAAATTGATAAAGAACTCTTTTAGAAAGTGTCGACTTGCACATATATGACTGAACATAATCCACAGCGTCTTCTGCAGAAGTTGAAGAGTCGAAGATAAATAACCGACACCATTTAGAGGCACCTCAAAATTACAATGAACGATCCTATATTTTATCTGAATTGGTTGTAGCAAAATATTGCAATTTCACAAAATAGTACTTTCGTAATGCATCATTCACAGAAATCAATGTTCGTCAAAGGAAGAGCATTTTCAAATTTGTGAATTGATTGTGTATTGTGCTCAACTTTATGAAAATTCCAATTTCAGAGAATGAATTTCTTATTTGCTTTGTGCTAGACGCAATGGACCTGGCAAATTGGTTCAATCAAGAACGAAGTTTGTTCAATGATTTTTGATGAAAAGCAAATAAGTATTAGAGACTTTGGTGAGCTAATTCTTGATTCAATTGGGCCTGAAAACATATCTGACTTGTATTTTCTTCTATTTTAAGCATGACGATATGAATGCAATGATTACTAGTTAAGCAGGCAACCTGGCTACTGGATTAGTCATTGTGTTGAGTAATCAGTTCGGTGTCGTCATCGTTTGGTAATTTATCTATCTAGTGTTTATCTACCGAATTCCCTCTACAATTTTGTTTTAGGTCATGCGTTGCCGCTTGTGGCGATCTCACTTATCGATCGTTGGATATTACCGCATTTGATAACTTCAGCGGGGTTGTAGGTTACGAAAATTAATGGAATCTGGTGTCAGGATCGGTGGTCGTATCTGCGTGGTGTACGGGTGATAAATGAATTTCCAATAGGGACTTGACAACTTTATTTTTTAAATAAAACCCAAGCCATTTGAAATATTTCAAGAACTTTACTATCGGTTAGAAGCAAATTCAAGAGATTAATGAATAGAAGTAGACTTCGTTCATAAGGCCACCGCGGGTACGATTTGTTGGCAATTTGGCTTTTGGCATAAACCAATGACCCCCATCATCCCTGTCCTGCTGTATGGCGCGGAAGCTTGGACTATCTCAAGAGCGGATGAAGAAGCACTTGGGCTCTTCGAGAGAAAAGTTCTGCGTTCAATCTTTGGTCCTGTTTGCGTTGAAGGTTCTTGGAGAAGAAGATTCAACCACGAATTGTACGGGCTGCAAAGCGACATGAGTCTAGTCAGGCGTCTACGGATTCAACGCCTTAGATGGCTAGGCCATGTTGAGCGCATGGACAACACCGCTCCAGCCCGAAGAGTCTTCGACTCCAAACCAGTGGGACAACGCAATAGAGGACGACCACGAAGCCGATGGCGCACTCAAGTGGAGAAGGACCTCAACCAACTTGGAGTGTGAAATTGGAGGCAGCTGGCTGAAGATCGTGCCAACTGGAGAGGATTGTTGACCGAGGCCCAGGTTCACCCCGTGTTAAATTGTACGAACGACACAGTCAACCGACTGACCCATTTCTTGAGATAGATGGTTATCTTCGACAAAAAATAATGCCCGGCATGCGAACCACGCCAAACTGTTATTTTTTGTGGATGAAGTGGTGATTTATGAAGCACATGTGGATGTGTGGATTTTCACCCGGGTAATAATGCATATATGGCTTGTTGACGAACCCATTGAGCCAAAAATGAGCAAATCTTACAATGGAGATCACCGACTCCGAATTTCGGTAGAACATATTAATAATTTGCAGACGTTGCTCGTGTACTTTACCACCGTGAAAATGTTGAGTTTACTGAATTAACTGAGAGTGAAAGTTTGATGATTAGTCAAAGAGTGCATTCACGAATTAGATTTAAAGTCGTCAAGTAGCTATTGGAAAACGCTGTATAAGCTAGTTAATAACCCAAATATTGAGTGAGATTAACAGACGAACAGTTCATCTCTCTTCAGTCAACCGTAGAAATTCGAGGACTCTGAAGACTCTCGACTCATCCTAATAAATATTCCTTAAAATGTTTAAAACAATAGATCCTATCGCACTCATTGTCATAGTCAAAGATCTGCCTTTTGATGAAATGTTATTACTGCCTGGAGTAAACTGCAGTGGCTTGAACATAGGTGCATCTGATTCCGTGCCTTGATTCGAAATTCCATGGCGTTGAGTGATTTTGCAAGAGGAATACAAATTATCTCTTACCTTAATCTACTTAAATATAGGGGACCAACGATCGGGTGAATGAGAGAGGACATGTCATGTGGCAATCATCTTTGGATCGCGAATGTACGATCATTGGTTAGTTCGTAGTACAGTATTTACTTTGGTACACTAATTGTGAAATCCGCCTTCGCACCGAAGAACAGCGTGAGAACTTTCTTTTCGCATCAGAAATCGGTGCGATATGAAAAAATCATGCCCGTGGGTCGTAGCCGCCAGTATCGAAGAGATTCCAGAAATGTCGACTCGGTGTTGAAGAGCTGAATTTGCTGACCGCGAGAGTGGCTGTGTCAAACGATGGAAAATCTTCGAATACACCTACGAGGGACGGCACAGTAGAGAAAGATCGCAACTCAGGTGGCGCATGCAAGTAAAAAGGGACCTCAAGCAACTTGGTGTGCTAAATTGGATGCAGCTAGCTAAAGATCAAGCTTGTTGGTTGAGGCCCAGGTGCACCCGGACTGTGGCGCTACCTTAAGTACATAAGTAAGTCAACCTACAAATCACCAATGCACCCACACAGTTATTGGTTATATCGAAATGAGGAATATGGTCAGAATTTGGTGACATGGTCGTCCCATGGCCGCCGCTACCATGCGATTTCACTCCACTCAAGTATTTTTTCTGTACCTACGTCATTTGATTAGTGTATGCTTACAAGCCAACCAATTAAGACGAATTCGAGGTCAACATTCGAGATGCTATTGCAGAAGTAATTTAGCACATATAACCCTGCACCCGAATCTATCAACTGTAGCTAGTGAGGTACCGCAAGGCAGTCTGTTAGGCCCACTGTTGTTTGTAATTTTTTTACTTTTTCAATTAAACATGATAAATTTGTGAAAATATTCAAAATTAGTACGACATACAATATTTGAATATGTCCCACATCGGATCGCTCTTCTTCAACAACGAAAAACAATCTTACCTGATTAACTTCACTTCGAAGGCTTCTCCTTTCCATTCCTTCACCAACTTATGAATATTCATCGTCAAAAGGACAGACTTTATCATAATCCAATTCCTGTCGCAACAAAGTTCATGGGTCACAGAGCACCTACGTTCGCACCAAGCACATCGTTCTCCACATGACGTATTGATTGAGTGGTTGCCATCAATTGGATAAGCATTCCTCAGGTAGTGCGCTGCACGTGAGACCGGGGAAAATTGAAAACTATTCATGCGGAAATCATGAAATAATGCTACCCGCCAAGACGCGAAGCCATCGCAAAAGCAACGGAAGCTCAAGGACGTCGCAGATGTGCTTTGTCGCGAGCCAGATATTGGCAATTCGCGAGATTTTCAATTTGCCAACAGATTTACCAATTGCACATGCATCCCGCATGTCAGTCAAAGGCCACTAGAAGAGATCTGTGGAAGAGCGCAGGAAATTCCCCCGAACTCACCTTCATCCAGCGCTCGGGAATCCTCGCGTCGTACATGGCATCCAGGGACTCCTTCAACGAGGGGCTCATCACAATCGTGCCGTCAATGGCAAGCTTCAGGTCACGCAGGCACGAGAAGACCGCCTTGATGACGCGACGCATTCGATCGATTTCCTGCCTGAAATTGGAAGAAATAAATTAAGTTAATCGATCAACGCCACCGGAGGCCAGCCAACACCCACCTGAGGAATATGTTCATCGGCAGCAGGGCGCCCATGCGGTTAAGGTTCTCCCTAACCTCGAACTCATTATACTGCGGCGGCAGTTTCCTCAACATATCGTCGGCTAATTGATAAACGATTGACTCCCGAGTCTCGCCGCCCGTGTTGCCGCCCTCCTTCGGCTGCACGCTGAGTATGGTGTCCAGGATGCCTGTTGCGTGGGGAAGGAAAATAATACCCACAAGGGTTAAACTCTGTCAGCCCAGCCAGCACGGTGCGGAAATTGTCTAGAGTCAGACTTGACGCGTGGGCGGGAACCATGCGTGCGAGCTTCTCGTATGAGGAAAAGTTTCGTCATCGATTAATGGACGAGTGTCCATGGCAAGGCACACACTTTGCATAAATAGGCTCAACGGGTACGGGTGGTGCTTGCTGTTCCCTTGAATAATTGAATCAATAATGGGGCCGCAAAGTGAACACTCGTGGGAGTGTGCTGCTGACACGGGTGCACACACAACGTATTCATCCATCAATCGAAATTAAATTTGAAATCTGCCTGCAGACAACGGGGCCCATTGACTGAGCGATGAATCTCATGATATTGCATTAGGGAGCGTGACAGTACCCTTCACCGCCTGACAGATACACCATGTAATTGGCGATGTCACGTGTGTGCGATTGACAGGGGCAACTAGCTAGCTACGTTGGGTTCTAATTAAGTCCTTATGTCATCGGTTGACTTTGCCTGCACTGAAGCCGCCTTAATCATGGGAAATTAATCTGAAAACTTGATGAACCTGTTGAATGGAGGCACACGCAAGTAATTCTCCTTTTGTTTTTGGTTTCCTCTTGCGCCGGTTAATGCCAAGTGACGGATGAGTTCGGTAATAGCGTCGGCGTCGTATTGTATTTATTAGTTTTCAGTGTGGTATCGGTTCGTGAAGATGGGAAATGTCAAAATTGGCAATTTTGTGTTCAGGGTTAGGTTTCTGAAGAGGCGCACGTGTTTACTCATGGATTGTGTGTGGTGTCAGGGGAAAATCAAACAGTAAGCGGGGGGAACTGGTGAAGCGTGACGATTAGTTAGACACGCAGTCAGGCCGGTGCGAAGATGGTTGAAGGACTTGGAACACAAGGTGGACATGTTTGTGTTTAAGTGCATTTAGTTTGGTGGGGCTAACCGTGAAGTGATGCGCCATGAAGTCTGGAATAGTGTGGATTTCTGATAATTAGTTTTCTTCTTGTAACTGCAGATCGGCGTACACAACTCAACTCACATTGACAAATATGCCGAAGACTTTGAAAGCTGTCAACATGTTTTTTTTATTTGATTTGACAGCAGATATTCCACATCTCTTTAGAAGCGAAGTATGGCTGAGAAGGAAATGACAGCTTTTAACAATCAATGGAAAATCTATGATATGAGCGTTGAAGGTTGTCATTTGCCATTTGCTGATGATAACACGGTGGGGTGGAGTACTAGCATCTATGTATACAACCGAAATTGTCGGCTGACCAGATAAGAACGATACGAAATGAACTTTCAATTAAACTTGGACAATGCACTTGACGTGATGGATGCCTTAATCGCCAATTTTCTCCTTCATAACCTCGACCTCTGCGTCGGTTGTTGACGTGTAGCGCTGTTTTGTTTGAGTCACAGATCGGATATAAAGATTCTGTCGAGTTCTGTTCATCGTTCTGTACCTGTGACCGATGCTACTTCCTCATTTCGAAAGAAAAAATGTCTGATGATGCCGCCTTGTAATAAACCCCACCAACGAGTCATACTTTGTGGATGCATTAATGCTTAGTCAAAGGCTCAATCAATCAAGGCGAATGGTGTTCACATCGATTAATCCAATTTTACGTGTGATGATCTTTTACCAAAATCCTGATTCGGAGTGCCAGTACGAGCTCTAGGCGTTGTTTTTCGTCCTCCGGCTAAAATTTTGCGCCAAGGATGAAGTAGGCCCTAAATCCAACCACCAAATAAGCTGAGTTGAATCTCTGTCTATGACTAATTTAGCTGTTAAATGGTTGGATCTTCGACGATACGGACCGTCTTAGCGGCTAGGATTTCTTAATTTTGAACCAATTTTAATATAGTCGATGTTCTAAGTCAAAATAGGGTGAGCTCACGCTCAAAAGTTTTTACGGTATGAATTGCCACACACTGAAGCTATCATGAGGACTGATCTCACTGCGAATTTCTGCCAGATGATCTTAAGGCGTACCACAAGTGGAATGTCTCACGAAGTATGAAGTTGGTTTAACTTGTAAATTTTGTTGCAATGGAAACAGGTGTCAAAATGTTTCCATAGAAATTCACGGCCAATTGTTAATATGCTTGTCTTTTGGGAATCTTAGGAATAAATTTTATTCTCATAGAATGCTGTACAGTGGTTTTATACGAGCTGATTCTGAGTGCGCAGATCTATTGGGTTCGTTTATGATCAGAGTTAATTGTGCCATGCTTTGGGTGGCATGCTGCCCTGTATGTAGCCATTAAGGTTTGGTACCTACATTGAATTCGGAGACAACAGGCAATGTTTAGAAACTCATGCACTGGATAGGCGCCTGTACAGTCATAACAAATGCTTGCACCAGTTCATCAGCATTGTAAGCGTAACTCATTTTTCGAAATTGTATATTCGTTTGAAACGGCTATCGATGTAATTATGTGTGGAATATAACATCGTTCAAATCCATCGAAGCTTCTCGGAGTAGCGCGCTGCGGAAATGTCAAAAATTACACTACATTGACACATTTGGTTTTCGAGCACAAAAAAACTCGACAATTGACCAAGTATACAAAATAAAAAATTAAATTGAAGGAGCTTTAGAGGAGAACAAAATCTATTCTACAGCCCTACTCGACGTTTCCCAGGTTATCCACAAAGCTCGTTCCGAAAAGCTTATATACAATTTTAGACTCCTGCTTGGATAATAGGATACATGAAGTTAAACATGGAACTAAATACTCAGATTTTGAGGAGATCCGTGCAGGAGTCCCGCAAGGAAGTGTCCTTGGTTCCACAAAGTAAAGTGGAGGGCCTGTATAAAGAAGATGAGCTTGAATGCTGGTATAGAAAAATTCACTTGCTCCTTGAAAAGTACTCCAAATTAAGCATGTATTGTAACAAACTGCTTTTTCCAAGGGAGTACTGAAGCTTTTATGAACTTATGGTATACAACTCTGGGGTTGCACAAAAGCAAGTAACAGAAGACTTACCATATACAGTCTTTCCAAAATAAAGTTGTACGGACCATTGAAGAAGATCCCTAATATCTCAGGAATAGTGATATACTAGGGCCTAGGGATTATTACCGTTGACGAAGAAATAACACACTCCGGTCGGAAATTAAGCATCTGACTGCATGGCCATTTTAACCATGCCATTCTCCAAACATTTGGACATGAGACGTTTAGTGCGCTGACTCCAACGTACTACGCAGTAATAATAAACCAACTAACCTACCTTCAGCACGTGATGTTGAAAGGAAAACTAGTTGAAGTATAGACAAAAGAAAAAAGGGAAGGTTGTCTTTAGTCGATAGAAATCCGACACTACTTTATGTGTACGGGACAAATAGCGTCTTGTTGACGTAAAAACACATGACAGATATTGGTTTTTATGGCACGTTGCGTAGAACTGACTTCAATTCAGTTAAAATTAACTTCACGTGATATTGCCATACCCTCGCATTGTCGTGCTAAATTTTCACATTAAATTCAGAACAACAGGAGTTTGTTATCATGGACCGATGACGCCAGCCAGCTAATAATTTACACCAAACAGTGACTTAATCGAGATGCTGTGAACGGTCTTGGCTCTCATATGGATCATCCCAAATACAACTTTTTTGTTGCCTTACTTATTCGTCCAGAAATGAGAGTCATCCTATGGCGACTGAAATTTAGTACACATTTAATCATTTACACGTTGTGTTCAATGCTGTGTCCGTTCATGGCGATTTGGCAAATCATACTGAATACATGACAGCCAAATTGACAGAGGCTTCAGCAATATGGCCGCTATCAACATTAAAGTTTTTAAGTCTTTACTAGAAGACCTCTTACAAACAAATTGAATATTGTGTGTGAAAATTTAGAAACCGGAAAATTTTTAGATTACCCCAAAAACTGGCCAATGTGACAAAGACTTTTAAAAACACATCAGACTAAATTAATGCGGGGCATCAATCAGTGTTGGCCCGTGGCGTTGTGGGTATGTGCGTCGAACCCAACCTCGACGTTCGTTCGGTTCGATCCCAGGTCTATACGACAAGAGTTAATTTTCACGGCCCACCTCTTTCGAGTCACTGACAATGGCCAAAGGTTAATTCCAGCCTAGAAAAAGCTTCTCAAACTTGGCCGTTCGGAATCGGCATTAAACTGTAGGTTCCTTCCACCGGTGAGAGAATAATAGCACGCACAGCACGAGTGTTAGCTGAGAAGCTTAGCCCTGGCCCTCTACGGGCTGTAGCGCTACCCATACCATATATTATATCATCAGTGGAAACATTTGACCGGCAGGAAAAACAAGAATGGATTCAAATTATAGAGAGGGTCACAAAAAAACTTGTTGAATCCATGCTCGAATACTACCATAAACTTTAACTTTTCTGAAGAAGTGTACACAGTAAATATTCACTGGTGACAGCTCTTGGCTTAGTCCCTTTGTCTTGTGACTGTAGACTCACTTTTAACGCTGATTGTATGTATTGCAGAAACAAACAAAAAGTTCAGTTCACAAAGCAACAGGTTTTGACACCAGCACCTGCTGTTCACTTCCTTGACGGGTGAACAAATACCTCTCCTTTCCAACGAAGTTAGTGTGGAGTTTCATTAGTCAATTGCCTTGAATAATCAAACAGAGTTCTTGTTTATTAAGCACCATCACCCAGTGTTCGACCACATCACCACCCATGACCGAGTCACGTTAAAATTGAACAGAGGAAAAATACACAATTCGGCAAATCCCCTGTCCCACAAATTTCCTTTGACTCGGTCCCGCACAGCAGCCAATCGCACAGCAAATTGCTCCAAAGCACAGGACCATGATCGTCCTTCAAACAATCACACCCCCCTGTTACACATTCATTTGCGAACTCGTGTCACGTTCGCCAAGTTGAGACAGTAAAAACCAGCCCCACTCACCTTTGGCCGTATTTATCTGATACGTGATATCTGCATTCGGGTGCAGTCCAAACACCTCGGGGGTATCATTTGCCGGTAAACTGTTTATGTAATCGAGGAATCCTTGAAGGTTCTTTGTCGCCGGCACCCGGTAGCCCTTGTAGAACTCAAACGACGGCGTCAGCAGCGCCTCGGAGAACCAGACCGCAGTGAAAGTGGTCAGGAGACGTTTATCGAAATCATCGGTCACCCGTCCGCCGTACTGCACCTCGCCGAGCATATAGCAAACGGTTTGCCAGGATACGCCCTTCTTCGGATCCATTTCGTCCAAGTGATTCTGAATAAATTGCACGCTTGCGGCGAAATCCGCCTGATTGAACTCGTACGGTATGTTCCATCCGAGTGGGCCGAACTTCCGACGCTCCTGGATCACCGTGTGCAGGAACGCGACCGTGTAGAGGAGCGGGGGCCACTGCAGGGCCGACGTGTAGTCCAGGAAGTCCTGACTGAACGCCTTTTTGGGAGATGGACGCAAATATTTACACGGACCGACGTCAGCAATAACAAGAAAATCTCACCTGATAGCTTCGTTTCATGCTTGCCCGGATGCCCTGGGGGGGTTCGTTCGTGAATTTGATGGCCATTTGGAGCAGTCCGATGGGGAACTCGTTGTGCGGCTCCGTTGTCACCCACATGCGGAAGGAGTCCTCGATGTGTTCGGTTTCGACGAGCATGTCAATCACCTCGGTGCAGAAGGGCAGCGAGAGGTGGACGTTCTGCAGGAGGACCCACCCCCCATTGGCCATTGCTTCTAGGATCATCTTCCGCGCGTGGAACTCCTGGCCCTGGCCCATGGAAACTGACTTCAGAGCTGAAATGGGGGAGAGATCATGGTCAGTCGGTGGACGGTTGGGCTTGGCGACTGGGTCTTACGGATCCCCTTCAACTTGGCCAGGTGTCCGATTTGGGTTGTGGGGTCGGACCCGATGGAGAGCAGGCACACGAACGGCGTCCGCGGTTCCGACTCCAGCCAAGTTGCCTCCAGGTCCAGAATCTGCATTTCACTGTACTCCGGCCCGAGGGATTCTGGAAACCGCCAAAAAGTGAGCGAGGGCGATGGCACTGCGCACGACAACTTACCCTCGATGTACTTCTTCGCCTGGGAGATCGTCCTGTCCGGGCTCCAGGAGCGCACCAGCAGGAGCTTCCTGAAGGAATCCAGGGTGGTCTGATAGCCGCAGGGAATCTCCTCCAGCTCCGGCTTCTCGGCCTCGTACCACTGTCGCCAGTCTCGCTCGTTGGACTCAATCTGGAAGAGAACGCGCTCACAGTCAAGAATCTCAGAGATGACAATTCCGGTTGCTTACGATCTGCAGGACATTGGAGAACGTCTCCAGTTTGCTGATCTCGACCAAGTTCAGCCACGTGATGTCCAGAATCCAGCGGAACGGCTTGGCAGCGACGGCATTCAGATCCAGGGAGGCACCGCCCTTGACGAACGCCATGAACTCCTCGTGCGACACGTTCCCCTTGTGGTAGTCGATCTTGATGGCCAACATCAAGGTGAACAGCTGCTTGTGGCGCTCGTACAGGCTTCGATTGGTGAACGCCCACACCTCGTACGTCAGGTACCTGAGGATGATGTTGATCCGCTCCTCGGTGAC
The DNA here is from genome assembly GCA_916610145.1 of Eristalis arbustorum. NCBI lineage: Eukaryota > Metazoa > Arthropoda > Insecta > Diptera > Syrphidae > Eristalis > Eristalis arbustorum. Next base: position 112,222,984 of record OU744316.1, on the reverse strand, counting down.
GCTGGACTTGGTCGACTTGGTGATCGAGTTGTTGAAGATCACCAGGAACTGCTTCAGCGAGTTCTGGTACATCACGTTGACGTTGCTCATCTCGACGATCAGGAAGTAGAGGATCGAACCACGTGCCGCCACGGCGCGGTACTCCTCGCGTGCCTTCATGATCTTCTTCTCGGTGATCTCGGATATCTTGAGCTTCTGATTGACCTCCTCTGCGGTGGACTTGGTGACCTGGAGGACCTCGATGAGCGCCTCGTCGTCAACCAGTGAGCCTTGGGACGAGCTCAAGCGGTAGAGCAGATTCGCCTCCAGCTCCTTCATGTTCCTCTGGTTCTGCATGACCGTCTCGAAGAGGGCGACGCGTTCGGCTTCCAGGTCGGACTTCTCCATGAGGATCACTCGGCCCAGTAGCTGATCCTCCAGACCTCTCATGGTGACGGTGAAGTCTATGATCGAAGTTCGGGCGCTGATTTCGGGGCTGAACGCCGGATTCGGGAGCTTCGTGGTTATGTAGAGCATGAACCCAGGCATGACGTCGCACTCCTTGTCGCCGACCAGCACCTTCTCGATGCTGCCCGACTTGATGAAGTTCTTCTCCAACACGTTGTCGATCACCGGGTCCAGCTCGATGCCGACGTCTTCGATGAGCAGCGGCCTGCCCAGCGACAGCGAGTCCTCCAGGTGGGTCCTGAAGTACTTGTGGTTCAGCGACGTGATCTGCAGCTCGTTCCGGTCCTCCTTGCACTTGATCCAGATCTTCCCCTGGCTCTGCGGGTCCACGAGCAGTGGATAGCTGCTGGACTTGGTCGCGATCAGCGCGTTCTGCACGGAGAGCTCGTCGTTGGGCAGCCCCTGCAGCGTCCACTCGGACACGGTGGACGAGTCCACCAGCATGTTGGTGATGTTCAGGTGCAACGTGAACGGGATTGCGCGCTGCTTCAGGATGCTCATCCACGTTTTGATCAGATTCGCACGGAACTCCTGATTGTAGGGGCCGCAGTAGGAGAGGAAGCCTGTCGCCAGCAGGACGTCGCCCACCAGCTTGCCTAATTGGATTTTAAACTCCTTGCTTTGGTTCGTCCAGCGGTGCTTTTCATCTGTCAGCCCGTTGATGAGTGCTGTCGCGGCCGTCATCTTCCGCAGGCAAACGTTCGCTGCATCCGTCAGGCGCTGCTTCTCGCCCACTGCCTTGTCGTACTGGTTCTTCACCTGCTGCAGGGCATCCTCACGCTCCCGCAGCTGTTCCTCGGCCCCAGCCAAGTCCTCCATGGCAAGCTGGAGAGAGGAGACATCGGTTATCTGATTTGAGTGCTCACGAGGGCGTGACTTACCTTCAATCTCGCCTCCTGGAGCGTGAGGTTTGACTTCAGGGGGAGGACCTCTTTGTTGACGCTGTGGAAGAATGACATCGCCTTTGTCCAGGAGAGCAGCCCGGCCACGTCGCCGCACACCCGTCGGGCCATGTCCATGTTGTAGTCCTCCATGCGGAAGTACGGCTGCAGCAGGTCGATCATCTCGTCGTTGATTGTGTCCTTGGGGTAGTTCTGCAGCTGCAGCAGGAACGTGGCACTGGCCATCATCTGAAACGAGAAAATGGAACCCCCTTCAAGGCAGGCTGCGGGGGCGAGACCAACCACTCACCTTCAAGGACTCCTGCCACGAGGGCTTCGGACAAGGGGTGCCGCTGTCTGGGATGCACGGATGCAACTTCCGCTTGAACAGAATCAGCACGCAGTCCATGATGCGCATGATCAGGTGCGGCGGACGCCCCAGCTTCCTCACTGTGGCTATGTGCGCGGGCTTGATTGTGTTCAGCGCGCTCTCAGCCTCCTCCAATGCCGGCTTGGCAGCTTCCAGCTTCTCCTCGGCCAAGGCCTTCTCGTTGGCGATGCACGCTACCAGCGCCTCGGCTTTCTCCTTCACAATCATCACCTGGTTCTTCACAATCTCCGCCTGCATGGCCCGCTCAGTGACTTCGACCAGGACGGACTCGGCTTTTTTCGAAGCCTCGACGAGCTCCTGCTCCATGACGGCCAGGTCCTTCTTGAGGATCTCCACCGAGGCCGAGGCCTCCTTGAGCTTCTCCAGGCCGGTGTCCATCTTCTCGACGCCGTCGCCGAGCTCCTTCTGCTTCTGCTGGTAGATGTTCTTGTAGCCGGCGATGAAGTTCAGGTACGACTTGGGCGTCACGTGCGTAGCCCTTCGGAAGCGCTGGAAATACTCCACCGAAGTCTCGGAGACCACGTCTTGAATGGATCCCAGCGCGTTCACCAACTCCTTCTTGACCAGCTGCGTGCACTCGATCTCGAAGTCGCTCAGGAAATGCTTCGCCACTGAGACCAGAGCGTCCTTGGGCCACGGCTGGAACCAGTCGATCGTGCACCCGGAAACCAGCGCCGGGAAGCGCTGTACCCGCGACCGGAACGTCTCGCCCACCGGCGAGAAGCAGAACGCCACGTGGAGGTTTGTGCAGGTCCGCTGCAGGAAGAACTCCATCACGCTCTCGGGCGTGGCCGTCTTCCGCTGATTCTCCCTCTTCATAACCGGCGTGAGCTCCTGCACGATCTCGGTCTGCTCGTCGCGGGTGAACAGGTTCGAGATGACTCCCGACGAGAGTATGTTGTTGAGGTACTCCAGGAAGCCCTCTTCCTTGATGTCCAGGTCGGAGAAGAGGAACGTTGTGCCCTTGCCCTGCACTCCGCAGGTGCGGTACAGCAGCTTCAGGTCCTCCAGAAAGTTGGCCACGTTGTACGACCTGGTCAGGCTTATCTGGAACGTCTTGTAGCCCGCGATGAACGACGCCAACTTGGTAAGCGACTGCTTCCCCGACCCGCCCACACCGACCAGCATCACGTTCCCACGCGGGTGCCGGATTATCCGCGAGATCTTCACCAGATGCAGCATGGCGTCGGGGAAGAACACCAGATCCATGCCGGAGCCTCGAACCATTTCGTTGAACTGCGCCAGAAACATGACTAGTCGCTCGCGGAGGACCTCCTGCGAGTGCACCGGCTCGTACACCTTCGGCAGCTCCATGTCGGTGTCCTCGCCCTCCTCACCCGTCGGCTCAGGGGCGTCCCGCATGAAGTCCACGAAGACCGGGTTGGACACGATCATCTCCTCGTGAGCCTCGCTCAGTTCGTCGCGCACCAAGGAGCTCAGCTCTGTGCTGAACCACTCCTTGTCCTGGATCGTGGTGAAGCGGTCCGCGAACACCCGCGTGCACTCGTGCTTCCACAGCGACATGAGCACCCCCTCCGATGTGATGACCGTCGACAGAGTGCCCACCATTCCCTGCCAAATCCGGGACAGCTCGCGCAAGCTGAACACGTAGTGGAACTTCGCCGGGGTGGGCAGCAGCTTCTCCCGCGTTCGCTGCCACAGGTGCCGCGTCAGGATGATCATCTTCTTGACGAGATTCCTCACCTCCGCCGAAAATCCCCTCTTCACGTTGTAGTGGCCCTCGCCGACCACCCGGAATATCTTGTCAATCGAGTCGTTGTCCGGGATGTTGCAGTTGAACACGCTAAACTGCCGCTTCAACCGTGACGGGATGTCGTTCCGCCCGCCGCCGGGCAGCGCCATAGCGCCCACGTACTGTACATCGACTATGGTCGTGAAGTCCCCTGGCTTCTCGAGGCTGTAGAAGCCCTTCATGTCCATGGACTGGCGCACAATCTCGTTCGTAATCTGATCGCCCCACTGGTTGATCTCGGGCAGATTGATGTCGTCGATGAACACAATCAGCTTCCGGCCGCCCGGGGGCCCGAACGTCACCCCCACGCGCTTCTCCACGTAGCTCTCGATGGTCCTCTGAAACTGATACGGACTGGTGGCCGAGGAGAAATTGAAGGACCGCCCCATGTACGTCTCGGGGTTCATTTTCTTCATGAAGTTCTTCATCATCACCGTCTTGCCGGTGCCCTGCTCCCCGATCAGCATCACCGCCCGCTCCTGGTTGGCGATGGTCCCAATCAGGTAGTCGATGCGCACGTTATCCACTATCGGCACCAGGATGCTCAGGTAGTCGGGCGTCGACACTTCCGGATACATGTACGGCGTCACCAGCGTCTTCCACGACTGCCACACGCCGGCGGGCGAGACGAAAAAATCAAATATCGTGCTGTCCTGGCCCTTCATCTTCGGGTAGTCAAAGTGCGGGAATGTTTCCTTTACGTAGGCGTCCAATTTGCAGCGGTCCGCGGAACTGAGATAGCCACCCAGGCCCCAGGCCACCGAGAAAATGTACAGGCGGTGCAGGTGCTCCGGTGGGCAGGTGTCCTCCTTTTCGTCGGCCTTCACCTCCTCCAGGATTTCTTCTGAAAGTACACGCCCGTCAAAGGCAGCGGAATTTTCAGTATCAGTTGCCGGGGCGAGATGGTGTTTCAAGCTACATTTCAAAGGGGACGCCACAAACACGAAGAACTTTGCGGGCGGGAAGACACTTTGTGGGATTGAAGGGCATGAACGAGTGCTTAAACGGGACGTTAACACACAAACAGACGCACATACATAGACAAACTAGACACAGACACGGACACAGAGGGATGGATACTTTACCGCCTTCACTGGCGTTCGACGAACGCCGCGTCTCCTGCTTGGCCTGCTGTAGGGCTGCGATTGCCTTGCCTGAAAAATATTTGCACGCAACGTAAGGTGCCAACGCAATTTTGAAATTAATTTCCAATTAAAGATTCTGTTCACAAATATACAAAATTTAAGGAATAACCAAAAAGCTTCACGCCGCTGTTGGGAGGAATGGATCTGCTAGAAGAGATTTGGGTACTCGCGGGGGAAGACTTGAGTATGCCCGCCTCGGGGTGGCATGCATACGCAGGCCTTAAATACGTGAGTTATGCAGCATAAACGTGCTTTAATTTCAGAAAGAAGGACATTTTCCAAGTGGAACTCCCCGAAAGGGAATGCGAGAGGAATTCAGAATTTAATGAAAAAGTGTCTTAAGCATTCTGTCAGCGGTTTGGAAGGTAGATCGAAGTATAAATTCCATCTGGAAAACATTGACATACATTGACTTAGGACTCTCCATAAGTCGAACTTCCCCAATCTCTAACCAGTTTTGATGACGCGTAAAAATTTGACTTAGGTTGAGTCCACTACACAATACATCTGTTAATGAGAAAAGTGTCTGAAAAAAGAGGTCATTCAGTCTCTACACAAACTGTAGCAGCCTTTCCGTTGTTTGATGTTAAACTTGGTTGTATAATGGAAGAAACGCTTCCGGAGAGTGAGTTGCAGATGATTTAGTCAATGTCACATGCTCCAAAACGGAACTCCTGCATGGGGTGGGTAGGTTTGTGGCTCGAATGAGGTTCGATTTCCTGTCAGAACACACCCTACGTATTAGTGGGGTCTTATTGAAGCAGCTATAGACATAGTATCACGGAGTCATTTTTCGAGTAATGGAATGAGTAATGCTGAGCTTTCCTGTCGGATTGATAAAGTTTGGTCAATTTCAAAACAACTTCTTAAAGCAAATTTAACGGCTTTTAACCCAGTTTTTGTTCCAATTTGCGTCGGGATCCATTCAAAGGGACTGATTGCTTGGAAGTCTTCATTAACGATGCCGAAACTTAGGGCATTGTTATCATTGAATAAATTGGTGTTGTCGTCGAAGAAAACGCTGCCAAATATCTTACTTATTTATATCAGGCCGACTACCCATGAAGGTTCCGAGCCTGAGCAATTGCTGCCTTCCATCGGTGACGGTACTGGGCGCGCTGCTTTCAGTCACCAAGGCCAAGCTGTCCTACATCCGCGATGATCTGATCTCTATACCGAAGGTTGGGTTGAATATCGACCAAATATCTTATTCAGTACAATGTATGTCCCAGAAGAAAGCCTGTTGTGTCATTTATGGCTTGACTAACAGCGCCACCCGGACGACGAATGGGTCTAGTGCGATTATACCTGGGAGCAAGGGTGCTACCGGTGATAAGATTAAGACACTCGAGAAAGCCGATTTCATTGTAACCAGAAGTCCAGTCCAGAAGAAGTCCATCCTGTGGCCCGTGGCGTTGTGGGTATGTGCATCGACCCCAACCTCGATGTCGATTTTTTTGTTCGATTCCAGCTCTATGCCACAAAAGCAATTTTCACGGCCCCACCTCTTTCGAGTCACTGACAATGCTCAAAGAGTATAAGAAAAAGCTTCTCAAAACTTGGCCGTTCGGTTTCGGCATAAAAGTGTAGGTCCCTTCCACTCGTGAGAGAACAATAGCACGCACAACACGAGTGGTTGCTGAGAAGCTAGGCCCTGGCCCTCTACGGGCTGTAGCATGTAGCTACAGCTGTAGTATATATAGAAGTCCGTGCAAGGTACTGTACAAACAAATGAAGTGTAAGGAGTTTGTCTAAGCGCTATTCAGATACGGGATCATTATTAAAATCAAATTATTATTTCAAAATAGACAAATAATGAGTAGACAAAAAGAAAGGAACAAAATATTCACACCTTTGGTCATGAAATTTTGGTATTGACCAAAAATGATGGCGGAAGAGTGGCTATATCTTTATTGAATCATGCGGACCACTGAAGATGAGATGAGATGAGAGCATATATTTTAATATACGTTTCTCTTTGAATCTGACATTTATTAGTTTAACGTTGCCAACGACTACTACAACCTCTTGCCCTTAGGTTAGATAGGTTATTAGGCTGCCAGCGAAAATTGCTAGCACACTTAGACCATTGTTGGCCCCATTGTGGTCGTCAGTGGACAAGATTTGAAATCCAAATAGAAGCATATTAACTTTTGTTTCCACTGGGATTCGAACTGGGGACCTCTATAACGAAGAGCGGATACTAAACCAACTGCGCCCTCCAGCCGTTTGGGAGAAAGTATGTAGCGGATGATTTGAATTGAAGATATTGGGGAGTGACTATAGAGTCACCTGGCACTGCGCCCATGTTTGATTTATGACTATCTTGAGAGAGTTTATGATCTGATGGAATGTCCTGTTTGTCTGTTCCTTTTAGTCTGATTCTATTGTTTTCTATAAGCTCAGGCATTAGTGTGACTGCCCTTAGTCGTCTGGCACTATTACCTAACCTAACCTATCAGCTTGGTGTCAGATTTGGACACTTGACTACTAGGTGTTCCATGGTCTCCTTTGATTGTTCTCAGTGTATGCAGTTTTCAGTGCCGCTTTGTCTCATTATGTATAGATGGTAGTTAAAGTGGGAGTGGTCTGTAAGTGCACTAAATAGTGCGTACATTGGTCTCGCTCAGAGCCTATTTGGTTCTTCTGGGATCATTCCTCATGAATTTCTTGGGGTGTGTAAGTTGTTCCAAAATTGAATGCAAAATCGCATTTGTCCAATTGTTTGTATGTTGTTGTTGTCGTACATCTATGTTGTTGAATCCATAAAGAGGGCAAAATTTGGGATTACGGCCCCTTTCTCTGCTCGGATATCTGTATTCTTATTTCATGGTAAGAGTAACCCTGATTTGTCGAAAACTAGTCCAACATTGGTCAATTTCAAAACAGCTTGGAAGATCTCTAATCAGGAAGACCGGGCTTGGTGTAAAGGAAGAGTAAGCGGTTTTTAACACAGTACTTGTTTCAATCCTCACCTATAGTCAATGACAGAAAATGTGGATTGTATTCGCGTTTTTTGATATAAGACCGCTGTCGATATAAGACTCTTAAGGCTGTTCTGGGAGCTCCTACCAATGTTGTTTACTCGTCTTCAAACACAAAAGACCCTTGCTTCGACAGTTTGGTCACGTAACACAGCATCCCGACTGCCGTACGTTGAATATGTAGGTGACCAGACTCAGGTGGTTGGACAAAGCCCAAAAATCGCCTGATTGAATTTCGGCGTAGACAGAGACCGAAGGATAAAGTGGCTATATCTATCCTGCGTGCTTTATTGGATCAGGAGTTAGAAACATTATTTAACCAAGAAGACAAGTCATTAGACCAAGAACCCCCAGAATATTTTTGGTTTTATGGTGTAACCAAAAGAGTGCGGTATGAAGTTAGGTACTGCACTGCGTGATACTAGAATGACCAGTCTTGCAGGTTTTTTTTGTCGCTAAGGTAGAGTTTCAACGTAAAAACGTGCACTTCTCCGAAGTGGGGGTGAATTGTGTAACCACTCGAATGCACTTTTATAATATGTTTTTCCGCAATAATGCTATGTAATTGCACCTTTACGTCCCAGTTTATGGAAATACTGTGTAAATTGGGTATTAACGTTGTAAGGATGATTTCTAGAGAACTTCCAAGTGAACAAAACTGTATCATTAGAAAACAAAAATCATTGCCGAAATTTTGAGGTGTTAGTGACCGAAAATATTTTCGTTTTAAATCAATGAGATCGGCACAAGAAAGAATCAAATAGGTTTTAATATTTTTTAGAATGGACTAAAAACTATTTCGGTCAGGAAAACCCCGCATTCTATCGCATGTAGCGAACGGACCTTGTAATGTATATGGATTAAAGCGAAAGCCACCAGGCCTTAAAGATTATTTTGGGTTATGCTAGATGGGGCTAAGAAGGCGTGTCAATGTATGCTCTCAATGCACCATTGTCACTCTACAAATATCACTCAAAGAGAGCATGCACAAGCAGCAGATTAACTCATTTCATATTGACAACAGTTTGACAAATGCTTCGCTCCATGCATTCAAGGCCATCCTGAGACAGCCCTTCTCATCCCGTTGCCATTTTTGCGACTCAAACAACCCTCAACGGCCTAATTTAGCTCAAAATTGGCAATAACTGTGACAAAGTGACTCATCTCCTAAAGCCCCCTTCACACGTTCTCATTATGCGTGTGATAACAACTTCTGAAAATTCATTTCCCGACATAATGAAATTATCACCTTGTCCATTTATGTTAATGAGATCGTCTCAAGTCCACAGCACGACATCACGCAACAGAAGTGTATTTCTCCTTAAATCACACTTAGGTTGCCTCCACATCAATATCCTCGAAATCTCAACTTAACTCCCACCCAGACCATGACCTTAGTCGTAGCATAATGGGGAAAGTGCTTTTTTTTAAATTGCTAAGTAGTCTTCCACCGTCTATTGAGAGACGAGTATGTCGATGCGATACAAACTTTCGAGTACTTACGGAACACTTCCCAAGGATTACCATCGAGATTATGACATATTTTCCGGACCGGTGTGTACATTGAATTGACACAGTCGTTGAGTGAACTTCTTGGGGAGGTATCTACTGACTCCACCCATTCCCCGGTTCCAATGTTCCACTTCAATTGTACTTAATAACTTTTGCTACTTTTTGTTTATTTAATTGTCAACTTGACAGAAGTCAAGGGCTGTGTGTGAGGGAACTCCTGGTAGCAGGAGATGCTTTATTTATTCGAAAACGAAACGACCATGGCAAGTGGGGGAGAGGGATTTTAATTCTTTGCCTCTTCATTGGATTCTTATTATGTAATAAAATGTGGGGAAAACCGTCTGCTGTTGACACGTGTTTGACAGATGTTGTGATCATAAAAAAAAAACAATGAATGTGGGCTTTAGCCTGCCGTGATGGCAATCAAATTCGTGGACGAAGATTAGTTGTCGATTCCTTGGGATTTGTCACCGAACAGATAATGATGGATTTTTATTTCCAAATGAAATGATGAGTTTTTGACAGATGTGTAGGCTTTATCAAATGTAGAGGATAAAGTAGTTTTTCCATCGTTATTGGTGCGTAAGTGGAAATTAAGGCTTTTTAGTGGGATTTTATAGATGTAAAGGGAGGGCTTACAGATATTTGAACATGTCAGATGTCAAAAACAAATTACATCACATTTTGATGATGTCAAACTAAATATGTTGGTACTGCCCGTTCATGACTACAGGAAGAACTGCAGCGAGATTAAGGTCTTCGGCTCCTGTCAAAGCTCAGTCTTGGAAGCTTGAACCCGTTATAAACTGTCAAATACAAGGAAAACATACTACGTCTGAAAACGTAGTTTTGTAGGTACTTTTTAAAATTTAAAAACGTCGTTTGGCAGTTGTCAAGTGACCAGTTATTTAAATGCCTGCAATGGAAGTGGCCCTTTGACTGGTTCAACGCCCATTGTAATGAAGATCCAAGCTCATGTCAATGATTTCAATTAATATACCGTTCTCATCTGACAGCTGTCAACTAGACGCTATTTTTTAAATGTCTTCCTCTGGATGGAACAATTTTCTGGTCTGGAGCAATTTTAATTCTGAATTAGATGGACTGAGTCGATGCCAACTGTTATTAATATCAAAGCTGACTTTCTTTCTCGTCTGACAGCCGAATTTCTGAAAAAAAAAACTGACTCGCTCCATGCTTGGTTTAGCTGTTGACTCTACAACAAAAATACAATTTCATTGACACCTTTTCCCAAATTTGACAACTGGCAGGTGTCACTAAGTGTTGAAATTCTGAATGTAAGTTATGTTCGAGTGGAAACTATACCCAGTCTACACTCGGAATAACACCCATTATCGAGTGTAACCATTAAACTCAACTACAAATTGCACGCTTCCTTAATGACGTCTGCTACCGCTAACCACCTGTAACAAATGTCACTCAAGAACTTTGAATTAAATGCCAATACACCACACTGAGCTGACTAAACGCAGACCTACGGAACATTACCATCTTGGCTCTCCTTGCTGGACAAACTGACGGCACCTTCGTCGTCCTTCTTGACAGGCACCAGTCCCTCGAGGATAAACAACATCTGCTGAACAATGTTGCACTGCAGTACCGGCATCAACAGCTTCAAGTTCTGCGTGCCCCAGTTGTAAATCGACAGGAATGACTGCTCGAAGAGGTCACTGAAAGCGCTCTTCTGTCCCGGCGAACGACCCTTCAGCCAAGCTTGGACAACTGCAAAGAAAAAGGCGTAAGATACCAAACCCATGCCATGAAGAGGACAACAAACTCGGCTTCCAATCTAGGCCAGACGAACTCATGTAAACCATTCCGTTTCTGGACACCGTCGCCGGCGAGGCGTTGTCAATGTTATGCGGCTCGAAGATGATTTTGCACGTAGACGCCATCACCAGACGATCCCCGTTGGCCAGTGTCAACGTCTTGTTGTCATCCAGTACCGAGTTCAGATTCTCGATCCAGATACTGTCCACGGGTCCGTCCAGCACCAGCCAAATGTTCTCGCCGTTTTTGCTTTTCAGCGTCTTTCGCCAGAGGGCCGAGAATATTCCGTCGGTCCAGTCGTTGGTCGCCACATCTAGACGCCCGAACATCTGCGCTGACGTGATGGCCTTCGGATTCATTCGCATTTCCCGGTGGGGCGTCCCCATCTGGGTCATCGCCTTCATCAGGGTGTGGATGCAAGTAGTTTTGCCGGCACCACTTGGCCCCAGGGTCATGATGCCGTGGCGAACCTTCTGCGTTTCGTACAACTGGATCAGCTTCAGGACCCACGGCGGATGGTAGACCAGACCCGCTTCGTCGGCCTGCTGCGAGATTGCCGCCTCCAGCTCCGGGTAGTTCGTCTTCTCCAGTGACTGCAACAGAAAAGCACATAACACTCACTTGCCACCATCACCCCTCCACCAAGTCACCTGATTGGGGAACAAATCCGACACCAGCGACATGAACAGCGGCTCATCTTCGTCGATCAGCTTCGACAGATTCATATCCCGCAGCACTCGCATCACAATCGTGCTCTCGGTGTCCTTCGAGTTGGAGCGCTTCGAGGCGCCCAGCGTCCGCAGCACAGAGAGGATGTTCCTCAGGCCGAAGTCGTAGTGCACCTGCTTGGTGAGCTGCTCCTCGCACAGCTTGTACAACGTGTAGAACTTCCGCGCCAGGGTGATGTTCTCCAGGAACCCGCAGGAGGCGAGCTTCACGCGAATGATTATCTGACGGTCGGGCACCATCATGGCCACGGTCCGGAATTGAATTTTCAAATTCTCCGGCAACTCCTTGCGCCCAGCGTAGCCTGGATTCTGCAGGCGATAAACAAATGGTGATTTCAGACACAAGTGTTGACTCGAAGGAGTGAGAATCTAGGCCCATTCGCCCCAGAAGCGAATTCCCCCCCGAGATTAATGCGCTTCCAATGGCGCTCAAGAGCTTATAATTCATCCCCGAAACGTCTGCATGATTTTCGAAATGTGACGTCGACGCGTGGGACGGGCGGACGTGGAAATGGACCCAGCCAACGTTATGGGTATTTATTGCTTTCTTTAATCCACCCCCACCATCAAGTCGATATCGGCTGCGATTAATTGGGACCTATCCGCTTACACCTGTCTCTGTGCCGTTCGCACGACCCATTTGCGTGCAGCTTTTACGTCAGGACTGCCAGCTCATTAAGGAAATTAGAAGTTATGTGCCGATGTGAGTGAGCTTGGAGAGGGACTCTCAGCAGACACCGGGCGCAATTAATTAAATTATGTTCAGCCAGTGGGCGGCTCTAAGGATTTTCGGTTTGGTTTGCACGATTAATGCCTTCATCCCGTCGGGCGAGTATTTACGGATAAATTATGATTCCTCCGTCGACGTCAAATGAAAGAGGAACCATTTGTTTTAGCGAACAACGATGTTCGTTGTTTCCTCGGGATTATGATGGATTTTATGGACGATAATGCGTTGGCATTCAAAATATTCGGATATTTATTTCTGGACGCTAAATAACTTAACTGTCGTGAGCAGCAATTTAAGTGGTTTCAATATTGCTTGTTTGACTAAAAATACACCTCTCTTTAGTTTGCTGCTATAATCGTTGTGGACAAGTCGCTCGCCTCGTTCTATAATTTATGCGCGCCAGAGGAGGTAGGAGAATTGAGAACACGATAAAGGCGCTGCCAATCAACTGGCAGAGGAGAAGTGGAAGTCGAACTTTCACATTTCACACTCCGTTGTAGTGGTTTATGAAATTATGTTCGAATTTAAATTGCATTCGAAGAGTATTCAAAGAAGAAGCAAAGCATTGAAGAGATGGAAAGCAGAATAATAATTCCTATGCATTAGAGCACCTTTCCAAAAAGCAATAAAATAGTCAAGAAAAATAATGAGCCTGCCGAGGTGTGCCTTAAATGCGACTCCATCCATCTCCAGGGTTGCGCCTGGGCATAAACCCTGAGGAGTAATAGTTGATGGCGGAGGGTCGAGTGGTCGGGAGATCTCTAGTTCGTGCTTTACCTCCGCGACTATTTTAGTGAATTATGCGGGTCAAAACTGTAAGACGGTGCCACATCCCATACAGCCCGTGAAACATTTCAATGACATCGCGAGACATTTCCCAGTCGTATACCCTTACGTATCGGCAGTCAGAACACAATTAAATTTATTTTTTATGCAGTTATTTCACGGTGAACAATCTATGCCTACAATCACAACCACCCGTGCATTACAGGAGAAAATTAATCATTAATGAAATTCAGCCACTTATGTGAAGAGTTATACAAAATTTTGTAAAAAGAGTGGGAACGATCACACATTTGGATTACACTAACTGTGTACCAGATCACCAGGCTCACATCTCCTGCTTCACATTGCTTTGCGACTAAAACAACTGTAGGTAGTAGAGAAAAGAAAATAATTACCACAAGCAAAAATTTCGAAAAAAGAACACATCGATGATGAAGATGAATGAAGTGAATTAGACCCGAGAAAAATTGAGCCGCGAATAGGGTCTGATATGAAGGAAATCAAAGTCAGGCACCCATCATCGGTGTTCGATATTGATATAAAGAGAAAAGAACTAAATATTGTACTAACAGACCGAAAGGATTCTGTTATTTAAGTAAGCCCTACCAAAAATTAAAGAGTTACGTGAATTCAAAAGTTTAAGAGAACGCCAATAATTTGGCGTTAATACAATGCTGGTGTTTAGATTTAGCTAGGTATAGTTAGAACAATTCCTCATAACCGCTGCATCAAAGCATATTGTCCAGAAGGTATTTCAATGTCAGCGTGCGTACTGACTAGCATCTAGAAAGTTGCAGGTCATTGAACAGACCGTTCCTCGGCGAATTGCGAACAAGAACTTTGAGAAACAGCAGCAAATATTAACAAAAAGGTGTGCAAAAAGGTTAGAACTGAATTAACAAGTTTTTTTTTATCGACAAAAATTTCAACAAAAGTTAGTTTAAATATCATAATTACTGACTTAGATATTTTTCTCTGCGAATCAATCGTTCTCTTTGCGAACTGTCAAGCTGAATTCGAAATACACAGAGATCGCAGTGAAGTCATCTGCGAATGAGAAAACTCCATATGAGTGAACTGTCAGAGTTTGCGAACTTCGCAATTTGTGGCGACCTCATATGAACAGGCCTTTACATGTTATTTATTATTGATGGGAGGATGTAAGTTAGTTCAAAAATACATTAAAATTCATATGCGACAATCAACCACAGCTATTAAACAAATTGAGTAAGTTCAGTTTCAGATGAACATCGAGCGTCAGTATTTAAATTTAAATAAACTTTATCACGGAAGCAAAATAAAAAAGACAAATTCTTTTAATTTATATAATTTGATGAAGTAAAGGATGTTGAGTTATACTGCTCGTTCAACGTAAAAAAATTATCGTCCCACTAAAATTTCAATTCGGTACACACTTTTACTGGACTGACTGCCGAGCATTCAGTCCAGTCAGTTGAATGGAACCAAATTCGACAGTATTAAAGACATTTCGTCGGTGACATCTTCGTTATTAGACTGACCCTAGTGTACCAAAGTAGAGTCTAGGTACCATTTCTGGTTCCCAGCGATAGATATTTCTTCAATATACTACAAAATTTGTTCATTCAATCCCATGAACTTTTACTTTCATTCAAATTTTACTAAGGAGTTCATTATTTGTTCTTTATTTGTTCAACTTCTGGGACTCATAAATAATTTAACCTCTGGTAGCACTGCAGACAACGCACTTTTTAAACAGTGTCGAAAATGAAGTGAAAGAGTTCTGATCACTTTCATTCACAACTTTAGCGTCATCGTAAGCAAAACGATCAGTGATTCACGACAAGTAGTTCCCCCTAAGACTCTGACATACATATCATCTCATGATCTACCATTAATACCACGTCAGCGACTAGTAATTGCAAATTGTTTCCATAAACTGCAAATATTTGTAAACAACATCGGGGGATTTTAATCAGAATTCCGCAACTCGATTCCCTTCCTCAGTCCGAGTTGCATTTGACAATAAATCGCTGCATGATAACCAATAAACCACATTTCGCAAAACACATTTCGTTCGTTTATCTCATCACAGCGTGAACCCCCTCAACAAATGAAAACAGCCTCGGTGATTCCCTTTTCCAGTCACGCCACATACCGAGCCGTGCGGCGGTGAACCCCCCCTGACCACTCGCACAAAACAAACCGACCACCAAACGATACCAATTCAACATTGCTGCACTCACCATTGTAATGAAAATTCCAAACTCTGGATTCATTTCGATTGTGTCGCCATCTGTGAATACAAATGACTTCTTCTTTTCCTTCTTTGCCGTGAGGACAACTGCAACTTGTTGCGCCGCCACCGACAGGACCGGCAGCTCGATGCGATTAAATTCATCAAAACATCCCCACGTGCCGGACTGCGACAGCCCCTTGTAGATGCGTCCGAGGCCCCTGAAAAACGAACGGAAATGAGGATATACTCGTGCCATTGGAATTTATTAGATTGCCGCTGTTGTCCCGCACGAGCGAGAAATGAGACGTGGAACCAATTAGAGGAATGCAATAATGGAGAGCTCTCCGTACGTACGAGTGACGTTTTTAATGTATCCCTGAGCTGAGATGAGCTCACCGAGGGAGGTCCTGCTTACCTGTAATCCATTTGATCGGAGCAATTAAATACGACCACATATTTAGCTAATGTTTTGCCCATATCCTTGACGGTCTCCGTTTTGCCAGTGCCAGCTGGTCCACAAGGGCTGCCGCCCATGCTGAGGGTTAATGCCTGCGCCAGGGTGATGTAGCATCTGGGGGATGAAAAGAGAAGGACTGTCTTCGTTACGGGGCGACGTACATAACATAATTGAAAAGTAATTAACTCGGGCGATGGGTTGGGTGTTTGTGCGATTGTCTAGAGCAAATTACATTTCCACTGCACGGTCGACATTCAAATGTTGCTGCCAATAAGGGGGTGACTCTATTTGTTCAAGTTATGGTGGGAAAGGGAGTAATGAAGACGGAGCATAATAGAAGCGGCGGACAGTGCTGAGAATGGGTTTGGGTCTATTGTCTCTGAGAAATGCCACATTTCGACCTTATTCGGGGGGCCTTGACAGTTGCGCTGATAAAACCCGCTTCGAACGTTTGCCTTAGATGCGAAGAATACCTGATAAGGGCACAGACTGGTACACGGTAAGAAAGTCTGGACGGACGGTGAATGGATTGTGAATAAGTCGTTTTTTGAAGCTCTCTAATGACGGAACCCTTAGAACATTTAGGACTTTCCGGTGGAAGACACTGGAACTACCGGAGATGGAATAGACACTGACACTGATTTAATTCTGAAGGAAAAGGTCATGCCGTAAATACAATCCTTGCTAACATACTGACCTTTGTGGGTTGGGATAGTAAGCCCTAAGTAAGCACCGCTTTGGCAGTATGACCTCGAATCAAACCCTTGTATCCTTTTCGCCCTCTTGTAAAGAACCGCATTGGAGTACACTATTCTGTACTGGGACTCTGGCAAGCAAGCCCTAAGGAAAGCACTCTCAAAAACCCGAATCTTGTCCATCAAGCTTGCATTTACGTAGAGCCACATGAGGGTATGAGGGCCATGTAGCAGATTACCTCCATCCTCGCATTGAGTTGGCCGTTGTAAAACAGTCTCTTTGTGTAACTACAAGCCATTAACAAATTTAACTTCAATCATAGACTGTGAACTCATTATAACAAAAAAAATATCGCCATTTTTAGGTTGTGGCGACATACCACTATTTGTGTCGCCAAATGAAATTTAAAATCACCAGTTTGCGATAAACATATTACCACATCTGACAATCCTGCCGTGAGAGTAAAATGATGCACACTCATGCATAAATAAGTCATACACATGTGAGAATGAACTGTCACACGGAACAAAGGTTAAAAGTTAGCCAAATTCATCCATTCTGATGCATTCGACATATAGCTCACATTCGTTGTATGGTTCAATCTTATTAAGTCGAAGAGTTGTCTATTTTTTGACATGACGCGACGGATTCTATTGGTTTGGGGCTTTACCATTTTACACAGTCCGAGCAGAGTACTGAAGATTATTGTGGATGGATTCAGGGATGCTTGGGTAAAGAGTGAGTTCTATGGCATGAAGATAGCTTGGGAACGTAGTGAGACATCTTTTGATGGGGAAACTTTGGTCCCTCTCTACAAAAAGGTGACAAACGAGATTGCTTCAATTGCAGGGGCATATTTGTTGCATAGGAACTCATAACGTGTGAGTACAGTTGGAAATGGACTAGGCTTAAGGCAGCACACTTGAGTCATCTTCTTTTTGTAGTCGCAAGTGTACATGCTGGAATAAAGGTTAATCTGGTTAAATCAGTGGTTATGGTCACTTCCAGATCGCGCGTTCAATGCAATTTACACATCAGTTCGGTCCATTGAAACATCTCGGTGTCTCGGGGTCTACTGAGCTTTCATGTAGGATTGGTCATGGAGTGTTGATTTCGAACCAGCTTCGAAGTCTGGAATCAGAAGCCCGGGCTTAGTGATAAAGCCAACTAAGCGGTTCTTAATTCAGTATTTCGGCTACGTTCAGATATGTTCATGCAATTTCCACACCTAATAACCCCAAAGAATACGAATAAAGCCTGCAGATCTCTAGAGAGTGATTGTGGTGCATCATGCGGATCAGATGATGACTCGCTTTTGACATGTTAGTTAAAAAAGAAAAAGAGATACGAATGTTTTAAATAGCAGGAAATATCAAGGATCGCACGGAGTTAAAGTGCCGAACATTTATTTCCAAACGAAAGGTAGGAAGACTTAAAGCGTTTGGTTAGAATTGATTTTTTCGAACCTTTCTGGCAATATTTTAACGTTATAGAAAAAGGCTTGTATCGAAACGCTTAGCAGAAAACACATTTTTGATCGGTTAAATAGTTATAGAGCCTTGTCCTCTGCTTTCATTTATACACTGATTATACATCACACATTATAGATTTCATCAATGATGCGCAGAATACAAGGCAATATGCACCCTCGTCTCTTTTGTGTGGAACCGGATAATGGAACCCGGCGAATTGAGTGCGGAAGAAGTAACTCAATTTCGGCGAATTAAACGACATTATCGGTCCGCATAACTTCTCTATCAACCCCTTCTGTTTTCTGTAAATTTTTCTGATTCAATAGTTCTGCAAAATAGTTATTGAAAGATTGAAAAAAGTTTATTATGGACTCAAATAGCTTTTATAAGTATTCAGAAGAGCAAGAAAATGATTCCCAAGATAGAAGAAGGACACAGGATATTTAAACGATATCGGGCAGTCAGTAATTCAAACGAAGTTTTTTTGTACTCAACATTCATTTATGCACCTTTCTTTCAGATTTGTAAAATGATTGACTAAAGCAGGATTAAGATATGTTGTCGGTCCACGTCGTTAACCCGTAAAGAAGTTGGCAGCATGTTTAATATTCTTGGCTGAGGATGGATATTAGACCCTTACTGAGAATGTCTTTGAAGTTGGAATGATACAACCGACACTTTCCATTTATACATCCTGAGGTTTTCAATATAGCTATTAGAGGAATACTTATGTATGTGTAATGTGAGTGCATTTAAGCATGAACGACAAATGCGGCTACAAAAATTGTATTTATATGAAAATTCAAAGATAATTCTCATTTGTTTCTTGTTCTAAAATTTACTTTCGTTGCAACCACTTATCATTTTTTCTTCCAAATCCGCAACTCATTTGCTTCGGATTGAAACGTAACAAAATGTTTGAGGTGGAGATGAGTGCGTTTTCTATTCGGAATCGCAAATTTCGCAAAACATATCATTCGCAAATGCATATACGATAAAGCAAACAGTTCTAAATCGCAGTAGCGTATATATTTTTTGCAAAACCAAGCAAAATTCAACATCGTGTTGCAGAGAAAAGAAAGCTACTATTCTGCTCGTAATCGTCGAAAGTATGCTTTGCAAATGTATGCTTTTGACGTTTGGACTGCTTTGTTGAGAAATAAAGTACTAGAGAGATAGCCGACTTCTACGTCCCTTTCCCCTAAAATTATTATGACAGCGTTTTTTATAACATTTTCCCCAGATTTTCACCGACTCGGGGGACGAGAATGCGTGTGAGCTCTTCGAACAGCTGATAGTCTTCCCCTGCAAGCGACTGAGGTAGAATATTTAACGGTCGCCACTTCAACAACAATATCATAGCTAAAATTATTACAACTCAATGCAAGTTCTAGAATTCAAATCCGAATTCAAATTGTTTCTTACCCCGAAAAGTTTCCCCTACATTACTGCGCAAAGAATTTAATATTGGGCAGTGTTCACGAACTACAGTCGCATACAATAAACATATTGGTAAAAAAATAACTATCAACTAATTATGTTAATTCAATGTTATTTGATTTCTAATAATAAATCCAAATAAGGTGTATGCCTTGATTGGACATTTTTTGTATCAGAAGAAGCAATTTGTTTTCAGAAAAACAATAAGAAGATGGAAAAACGCCGGATCTGCTCTCTCTAAATCATATCAGCATTTTTTTCCTTCAACTCATTTAGATTGCGCTGACTCATGATTTATGTCACGTCTTTTTTGTAAATTTTCATTAAGGGATGATGCGAACATATTCATATTCTGATATACAAAAAGATCAATAATACTCGTATTCCCCTTAGATATAAAAATGAAAGAGAAAAGCGTGTGTGATACTTCATAGAAATTGTATTCCTGAAATATTTTGATGCGTTTGGCGAATATTGAAGTATTATAAAATCTCTAATAGCTACCAAATACTTAGAAATATAATTTATATTTTGTGGAATACTAACGGTCTGTTCATATGAGATCGCCACAAATTGTGAACTTCGCAAACTCTGACAATTCATTCATATGGAGTTTTCTCATTTGCAAAGGACTACAGAGATTTTGAAAAAAACTCTATAATTCGGCTCCTATCTTTTTGCATACCAAGAAGTATAACTTTTTGCTTATATTTGCCGGTAAAGGTGTTGTTTCCGAAAGTTCGCGGTCGTAGTTCGCCGTTCATATGAATGTGCCTTAATATACTCGCCGCATGTCTATGTATTTGTTGGGTATCGAATAATTGCCTGATATTTACAAAATATTTTACTGTTGTAAAAAAAACATTTAAAAGTAGTCTGCTCTTTTCTATTATACATTAATTAAAAGTACCAATAAGCATATAATATATACATTTATAACTTTTAATAACATCTAGCATTTGGTTTATTTATTATATTCACGAACAGAGTCCCCAAAACTATTCACGAATTTGACAGATATTCATGAATTATTTTGCTTATGTGGGGAATTTAGGTTCATGAATTTGACAGATATTCATGAATCGTTTTGTTTATGTAGGGAATTCACGAATTTTTACTTTAGTGGGGGTAGATATGATCAAGAATCAGCCGCCATTTTCGTGGTGTACTTCATATGTGTGCGTAAAAATTAGACAGTGTGCGTTCACTCATGAATAACTGTCATTCATTCATGAATATTCGTCAAAAACTAGGGGAAATTCCGTCAAATTCGTCGAAGGACTAGGGGGCAAACAGCTGTGAAGTCGGCTATCTCTCTAGTACTTTATTTCTGGCTTTGTTGCTCTTGCTTTTCAAAACGTTTGCTTTGTTTTGTTCGACATTTGCGTTTCCGATAGGCCCGATTTTTTTTGCACTACTTCACCGACATCCGCCTACTTTCTGGATTTTTTCCTATAATAGGAATATATGCGGATGAGCAAATTTTCCCTCCGTTGTCAATCCAAAATTTTACTATTTTTTTATGGTGTTTAACTCAATATTTCATCACATATGGACTCATCGTATGAGAAAACAGTCCTCTCTTATAGAAAATGGTAACGGGGTGACTTCACGCGAGTTTGACAGCCAATTAACATATTGCCTTGTATTATGTGTAACATGGGTTCCATCATAACAAAGAGGCAGGAACGATCTCAAAAGCGGGTACTTCAGCTGTAGTCAAGAAATTTCAAGAACAACCAATTTTAAACAGCTGAAACCTCTCGCTTACGCGAATATATGTACAGAACACTACGCAACCGCTGTTATAAGAGAAAGGGAGATGGCAAATACTACTAGAAACTGGTGCCTGAAATAGAGACTCCACCTCTCCTGTCCATCAAATATATTTTTCATCGCTTTCTCAAACCAATCACTGACAGTGCTCAAAGAGTATTTCCTGTCTAGAAAAAGCTTCTCAAACAAAGCCGTTCGGATTCGGCATTAAACTGTAGGTCCCTTCCACTCGTGAGAGAACAATAGCACGCACAGCACGAGTGGTTGCTGAGAAGTTAGGCCCTGGCTCCCTACGGGCTGTAGCGCCACCTATATTATTATTATTATAGTTCGTGAATAAGTGTCGAAACGTTTACCACCTCTTCATGACTTGATTTCTGAAGATGCGGCTAAGATTGTAGCTACATCAAATTGACTAGTATTTGCTTCTTGAGAATATTCTCTTGTTCGGAAAATAAAGCAAATTTCAACAAAGAAAAAAACATATGCAGTAAGAAATCTGATTAAGCAGGTCAAAGAAATTGTACAAAAACAGAATTTATGAACAAATTCTTTCTTTAAAACAATCAAATATTTTTTCCCAGTGCACCCACCAGAAACTCCCATTTCAAATTAACTTCCTGAACCGTAGTCCCACAGGTAACTCAAACTGTTCCATCATACATCGATACAAGCGTCATTTCGCATCGCAACCCACAGCACAGCGTTCATGATGTCTGCTTTCCCCCCAGACAGCACTCTGGCAATTGATAAACAAGCACACATCACATTCGGAATGCAGAACCAACCGGATCCAGCTCCAGATCCCTCACATCGCCCACATGCAGGGGATCAATCGACTTTATGTGCACTTCCGCTGCACGAATTTATGCTCAGCAAATTGATACCTGCCAGTATAATCAATTTGAGAGCTGGTTAATCCGTCAAATCGACTATTGTGCCCGCCTCCCCCTAGGCTAGTGGGTTTTTATGACTGCGAGCAAAGGTGTTCTTTGCAAAACACCCATCCACTCGCTCACTCCGTCAACTATGTTCTCAGCCGAAGGGGGTTGGCTTGGCGGCACTCAGAGGGAAAGAGTTCGTTTTTCTTTTTTTCGGGGCGATAGAAAGTCAGCAGGTCAGGAATGTCGGTTGAGATATTCCGAAACCCCGCGGCGGAACTGGCAAAACTCTCCTGGGGAGAGAGTATTTTATTCAAGGAAATTCCTGAGGACGGAAGGAGCATTTGGCGGACGAATTTCACGGAAAAAATTAAGTGAATTCCTAGGAAACCCGGAAAGGAATGTTGGCGCTCAAGCCAAGGGGACTCCTAAAGGCAACGTACCTGTCGGTTAAGGGCGTAATCACCAGCCTGTCGGTGCAGCCGAGGTACTCGTTCTGATAGGTGAACGTGACGTCGGTGATGGAGATCCACGTCTTGTCGAGGTCCTCCTTGAAGTAGAACCTGCACTGCTTCAGCCACTCGAAGTCGTTCGCAGATTTGATGTTCATGCGGTACTGAAAGAGAAGACAGTTAGGGAGGCCACTCGGAATCCGACAGATGGCTTACCAAAATGTCGAAGATGTCCCTCTGGTGGACGTGAATCGTGATCAGCGTCTCGAACTTGGTCCGCTCGATTTTGGTGAGGTTCCTGGTCGTCTGATCGATCAGCGTGTTCAGGAGTTCCAGGAACTTGTTGTTCGTTTCCGACATGACCTTCCTCTCATGCCTGGCCTGCATCAACGCCATCTCAGCATCCCGCGTCCAAATCATCTGAATCCCTAAAAGACCCACCTGCGCTGGCATCTTCTCCAGGAAGGCCAGCAGCGTGAAATTCGGATCGTTTATGGTCGTATAGGCGGTCCTGATAATCGAGTGCAGGGACTGCTGTGCAGTGACCAGTAATTGAGTTAGCCATGTCTCGACGGAGCCCTCGGCGCGTATCGCCCGGTCCAGCTGGATGCTCTCGCCCTCGCACGACATGATCGCCATCATCTTGTTGTACTCGATGTCGTGGAAGCGAACGTGCCGCGTGTTGTCGAAGATGGACAGCAGATGGTTTTGAATTGTGTGCGAGTCGGAGGCCTGGCCGAGAATCTCGAGCAGCGCCGGATCGGAGACGAAGAAGAATCGCGGGAACATCATTCGCTTACGTTCCAAGTAGCCGCTGAGCGACTTTTGACAGATTTCCAGTTGCTCCTGCAGGTGGGGCAGGAGTTGCTTGAGTAGATCGTCGCCCACGCAGCAGGCCACTACGCCGGGGGTCTCGTGGGCCCTCTGCATGATCTTCTGCCAGGACTTGTCGATCTTGGAGAACCGTTTGGCTTCCTTTGGCAGCTGCTTGGCTATGTCGCCCCCGACGAACACAGCCTCGAGGTACACCCACATGTTCTGGACGAGCAGCCAGCGCTCGAGGATCTCGTTCGAATTCGACAGATCGTACACCCACTGCTGGATCTGCTTGCGGAAGGGGGCGTTGTAGCGGTTGGAGAGCAGCGAGCCTAGCACCATCAGACTGTCCTCGAGTTGGCCGATGGTCTCCGCGGTCGTGTCGCCTCGGAGCAGCAGCTCACCGCGGTTGTTGAAGCTCATGAACTGCAGCTCGTGCACGGACCACTCGTTGGTGACCTGCTTCAGCTTGGCTTCGATGTCCTTCTCCTTCATGGCCGAGATGCAGATGTCCTCGATGTCCTCCTTGTGCTTGAGCAGCGGTGCCTCTAGGATGTTCTTCAAGGAGAAGCCCTCGCTGTCGAACTCGAAGATGTACTTGGTGACGTCCATGATTCGCTGCCAATGCCGCGGCTTCATGGCCTTGTTCGCCATGAGCTCCAGCAGAGGACACATGTCGTTGAAGTCGTCGATGGTCTTCTTGAGGGCGTGGAAGGCCGGCCACTCCTTCAGGCCCTTCGGCAGCTTGCGGCAGCGGTTCTGGAACTCCATCAGCTCGTTGTTTATCTCTTCGATGTCCACCTCATTCCACGGGATGTCGTAGTAGCTGCTGACCCTATCTATGACGTCGTTATAGAGTTTGTACAGCTTCTGCAGCAGATTCAACTCCTTCCGTATCTGCCCCAGCTCGGGGTAGTCGGTCTGCGGCAGTCCGAAGAGCTCTTCCCCGCTCTGGTAAGTCAGCAGGCGCCGCCACATGCCCTCGAATCGATTCTGGAACAGAATCAGTCTGTCCGAGGCCTCTCGCGGCGTAAGCCCGGGCTGCATTGGGCCAGCAGTGCGGTACTCGTTCACATAGTCGATCTTGTCCTGCTTGAAGTTGTACAGGTTCGTCTTCAGGTCGTCCTGGAAGGTGGGCTGCATTTCCAGCAGCTTCACTTGAGCCTCCAAGGCGCACGACTGCAGATTTTGAAATGTGGCTCGCAGATTGTCGACCAAATCGAACTGTTCGCGTTCCACTTGCACCTCGTAGCGAGTGAGCACATTGAATGCTTCCTAAGGGGGATGGATGGAGACTGGTTTTGTGTGGTGGGCTTGAGATTCAAAAGCTTACCTCGATAGGATCGATTCGCATTTCCATGTCCACTTCCTGCTCGCGGATCTTACTCAGCGTCTCCATGACCATTCGGACGTCGTCGAGATCACGGATTGAACGGTCCAGTTTACGATCCATTTCGTTGATCACTGCGTAGACGTAGTCCATCTCCTTCTTGTACTTCTTCTTCATGGCCTGTCCGATT
The DNA here is from genome assembly GCA_916610145.1 of Eristalis arbustorum. NCBI lineage: Eukaryota > Metazoa > Arthropoda > Insecta > Diptera > Syrphidae > Eristalis > Eristalis arbustorum. The sequence goes on along the minus strand of OU744316.1, from coordinate 112,198,108 downwards.
TTGTGATTGCATGCTGTGGGGAAGAATGGGATTGAGGATTGAGTTTAAGGAAGCAGCAAATTTTTTTATAAACAAAGAGGATATTTAAGCGCCTGGTATTCAGACTTGCTGTATGATCTGTGGCGATCTGATTGCTTTAGAAGCGTACTCTAGCGTCCATGTCGGAGCCCTAGCAACGATTACAATCTTATCTCCGTCTTTCGTTTGAATATTTTCAGAGCTGCAGATGGGATTGTTCTTAACGCTCCGCCGATAAATACGTTAACAACTTTCTATATCGGGGAAAGGACGAGAAGGGATTTAGCTGCGTCTGGAGAAACAATGTCATATTGGGGGTGATAATGGTATCACGCGCACAGTCGGTAAAGTTCTGCGAAGACGCAGTGCGTAGATCTCAGAAATTATCTTTAAACAGTTTAGGGAAAGGAACTCGTTCATTGTATGAAGATTAGAGAAAAACAGCGTACTGTCACAGGCGTACCAACATCACGGCACTGGCAGCTGTAGCAGACTGTAAGTAGGTGTAACAGCAGAAACGTTTAAAAGATTAAAGGTCTAATAACCACGAAAAGTCTGGACGGTTCTGTGTTCGGATAAGGATCAGCTTGAAGTTTGGACGGCATTTTACCTACGGTTCAGAATCATATATTCGCCCAATCCCGACTTAACTCTCCGATGTATGAATTGCCGGAATTCGTACCATCACTACCATTTCACATGAAATATTTAACACAAGGGCGGTGTGAACCTTGGCGATGTACGCACTTGGACGTACGTTTCTAGGTTCGATCCCTGGTACGACAAAATACTTTCCCCAACCACCTCTTTCGAGGCACTGACAATGCAAAGTATTCATGTCTAGAAAAGACTTCTCAAACTTGGCCATTCGGATTCGGCATAAAACACTAGCTCCCCTCCACCCGTGAAAGAACAATAGCAAGTACAATAAGCGTGGTTGTTGTAGAAGCTAAGCCCTGACCCTATACGGTCTGTAGCGATGGACATATTATTATTATAAGGCTTATTTGAGTCTTGTGGTGGCCCGTGGCGTTGTGGGTATGTGCGTCGACCCCAACCTCGACGTCGTAGGTTCGATTCCAGCTCTGAGCGCAAAAAAAATAATTTTCACGACCCCACCTCTTTCGAGTCACTGACAATGCTCAAAGAGTATATTCTGTCTAGAAAAAGTTTCTCAAACTTGGCCGTGCGGAGTCGGCATAAAACTGTAGGTCCTTTCCACTCGTGTGAGAACAATAGCACGCACATCACGAGTGGTTGCTGAGAAGCTAGGCCCAGGCCCTCTACGGGCTGTAGCGCCTCCCATATTATATTATTATTATTTAATTCTTGATGGTTTTGGGTGAGCTACTACTTCCACTTATAGAGAGAGCCGAGAAAAATAATAGTTTTCCTGGTGAATGGAAGTGAATGATCGCCAAGCTTCCTAAAAAGCGATAGTTAACGTGTTGTGAAAATTCGAGGTGTATTACCAAGAAATAATAAGAATAATGATTGAGCGAATTAAACGGCACCTCGATGTAGACCATGCTGGTTTCCGAACAGGATCTTGCTGTGCCGACCACATCAACAGATTGATTTTTTTTTGTCAGGGTAAACATAAAATTCATTTGGAGTGACCTACGAAGAATGCGAATTCTGAATTAACTAATTGCTATTATCCATGCCACATACAACGAATCCAAAAGCCACATGAATTCCAGAACCAATGTTGAGTAAGACAAGGCTGATCCCACCGATCTTGTGAGAGGTGATGTAATGATGAGATGCATCATCATGGGTAGCTTTCGGAATGATATCCAAAATCTGGCATAGCATTGTAATCTGCATCGGCACTGTGCTTCTTTATGGATGCAGCACACCAGTATTGCGAGAAACATTCGTCAATAGATGCCTACTGTAGAACGACAAAGCAAAAATGTAAAGTGGCAACACTAGGGAGAGAGCTTGCCGGAGGGAATCAGTCAGTCTTATTTTATACGTGAAGAAGTAAAGAACAAAAAAAAAATAAAAATAATAGTCTAAGTAAAATAAATGTCTAAGCTACTTAACATATTGCGAAGTATGAAATACGAAGTACGTCCGAATGTATCTCTAATGAACATCTTTACGAGAGAACCGTGCAGAAACATGCACGCAGTGGCAGTGCTATGGTCACACATTTTGCAAGGGTGACAGCTACACCTTTTTGATCTCTGCAAAACTTCCACCTGCTTATGCGTAATCAGGAAATCTCCACCTACCTTCCATTCGACAACTTAATTTGTTTCAGTGCCGCTTGACGCACATCATCTTCATCTCGGGCAATCTCCTTCTTTCTCTAATCGTCATCGCGCCACCTACAGCCGTGCAAATACTTAACCCCCATCAATCGCTCCTAAAATAGACACAAATGCCTAAGGACCCAATTCTATGCATGTGTCCGTAGACATTTTTTTCCCATCACCGGCGTGACGTCGGCAACGCCCACTGAAACGCAAAATTCACGGCATTAAATTGGCCCCAGGGTGTGCGTGCTGCGGTGTGCGACAATCCGCACCTCACACGTCAGCCAAGATTCGGGGACTCATAATTCATACCGAAAATAAATAAGCGCTCCCCCGTGAAAGGCAATCAATCGATTTTCGATAGAGGCCGTCCTGCCAAAGAGAAGATTATCCCCATCTCTGGACAGGCGAAGCCGAAACCTTTTAGCAGCCCGGACGTCAGCTGTCGGATGTGCGATGCGACGTACGTATATGCAAAGCAAAGGAGCCAAAGAAATGACTTGTTAAAATGTTAATCACCGACTTACTCTTAATCTCGATGGCAAGTCCGTACTTCAGCTTCTCGTTGTACACCGCTATGCACTGACCGAAGACCTCGATGTCGGGCTCCACCAGCAGGTTTGCGTCCAGCTCCGCCAGGCAGCGCAGTGACGACTCGAACTCCTGCAGCCCGAACTCCATCAGCTGCCGAGTGGTGCGGTCGTTCTTCCAGAGGAAGTGATACGGCTTCCAGCGCTTGATGTAGGCCTGGATCTCGGGCTTTATGTTCCTGGCGCAGTTCGAGAGGAGCGAGAGCGCCCTGGCCACCTCCTTGTTGTCCATGATGGAGCTGTAAAAGCTCTTCAGCATGTGCGGCATTTGGGGCCGCTCCTCCGACGCCAGGCAGTACATCTTCCGACGTCGCCCCTTCTTGTCGTCCGGCTGATGCCGACTGACACGGGGCAGCATCGAGGTGGTCGCCGCCAACTGGCTGTCCCTGCCGCTGGTCCACTGGGCCACCCCCTTTGCGATGCCGGTGATGTTCTTGCCCGCCGTGATGAGCATCTCCTGCAGCTCATCGATGCTCGGCTTGATGGTGACGTGCGGGATCATGAGGGTGGCGTTGAGTGCTAAAATTGGTTTCTTCACCGCCACCTCCACGTCCTCCTCCGGAATGAAGCGCCTGCGAATCTTGTCCAGGCCGGCACGTATCACCTTTATGAGGACATCTATCACCTTCCTGCTGTAGTAGCGTCGCATCTCGACCACCGCATTGCAGACCATGTCCTTTCAAAGAGTCGGTCAGGGAGTCAGTGACAAGCGCTCAGGCGTGGCGCTAGAGGAAAAGTTTCAATTTCAAATAAAACCCACCTGCATTCCTTTGGGCAAACTCTCGCTGGTCGAGAGCAACGAGAGTGGATTCTCGAAGCAGGACCACAGAATGCTCCAGTCCTGCTGCTGGTTGCCGTCCTTCTCCCCGTTCGACTTGGCCGACGAGTGCTGATCCTTGGGGGTGCCTGCGTTGAATCAATTAATTCACCTTCTCTCCACACCCACGGGACTCACCGTCAAACAATGTGACCACATCATTGCCGGCGATTTCTTTGAAAGTGGCCGTTGCCTTGTCAACCAAATTGAGGACCTCTTCGACTGCCTCGGACACCATTTGACTCTTGCGATTCAATTCGATTGCAGCTTGCCTGTGAATGAAAATCATTTTCATCGCATTCAACTCTGGAGCTGTTTGGAATGTGCTTCATCAGTGTGATTTGTAGTGTGTCGCAAGGGGGATGAGTGCGAATGTGCTGTTTGGGTGCATCGAGGACTCATTCAAAGGACAGATGATGAAGGTCACTTGGAAGCGAGAAAAAACCTTCACCCCATATGGGGGGGAAAATGGGCTCGGCTTACCTGCACGCCTCTTCGCTCCTCTCCAGGAACTCATCAACTGTCCAAATCTCATCATCTGCTCAAACAAGGGAGAAAATTAACATTAATTCCAGGTCTCATCGCATGGCCTTACCGCAAGGAAGAATGTGTAACGAGACATCCTGCATGGACATCAGCACGTTCAGGATGCGATTCGAGTAAATGTCATGCACCCGGGTGACGAGGACGTCGAATGTTTCGATTGCCTGCTTGCAGCGCTCATAGAAGCTAGTCCAATTGTGGTTGGTCCACTGAAAAGGGAAATGAGGTAAGTCTGAAAGGAAGGGATTCAACTAAGGGGCGTACGTTTATGGTGCTCAATCCGGGCTGGAGCATTGCCGTCAGCCGCACCAGCTGCGGCAGGAACAGCGGACGGACCTCGAGTTTGACTGCTTTCACTGTGGTGAGGAACATCTTGATGAGGCTCTGAAATGAAAGTGAAGTCAGACCCACTACGGCGGCGATTTCGCGACGCTTACGTTTAAGGAGTCCTGAATGGTTATGAAGTACGCCTGACGGCACATGAGTGTGGCGGCGACAATCGGCAACTCGACGTCCAGCTTGGCGAGCGCCTTAGCCTCCCGGATGAGGAGTGGAATGGTCGGGTGAAGATTCACGAACAGCCGCTCGCCTTGGAGACAAAGCAGCGGTTGCAGCAAGCAGGCGTCAGCCACACTGATCTGCAAGACAAAGCCACGTTGAATTCTGGACACACAAGGAAACCCAAACAAACCCACATCTTGGTCGAGCCAAATGGAAATGATCTCCTTCTCGTAGTCCAGCAGGGTTCCCTGCACGGACTTGTACTTGTTTTCAAGGTCCTTCGTGAAGGGAAGCGTCTGCAGGATTTGATGGCTCGTGATGTCCATCATGAGTTCATTGAGGTGGCAATCCAGAGCCCGACACCACCGCACACGACCAGCGATCGGGGGGAAATTCCTCGGCACCGGAGGATCGTCCCTCTGCTTCCGGAAGAGCTTGAGAATCCTATCGATCTCCTTCTCACAGTACTTCAGGATGCGCTGGTACTTGTCGTCCATCTTCGAGAGAGGAATCTTCTCGCTGACCTTCTCAAAACGAACCAGAAACCGAATGCACTGCGGTGTCTCCCAGACGGTGTCAAAATTGGTCTCAATCAACGACGCGATGGTGTCCTTCAAAGTGTCCGTCTTGCCAATGAACCGGTCAAAGTCTTCGTTGAAGTCCAGATTGCGATGATCTAGATAATCGTACTTCTTCGAGAGGATCTCCTTCTTCGCCTCCTCAAATGCCGTGGAAGCCTCTTCCAGAGCTTCGCCCAGCAGCAGACCCTCAAGCCTCCGCTCGAACAGATGGTTATAGTCGTCGATCAGGTTGAACATTGAAATGATCTTCGACAGGCGATCGCAGAAAGTGTCGAATTTGCCGAAGACAAAGTTCTCCGAAAATCCAAACGGTGTCTGGTCGGGCAGGAATGGCTGCTCTCTAACGGTGTAGTAGGTCTCGTGATAGATAATGTTAAGCTTGATGCAATTGCTAAGTTTGGTGCGTATAAGGTTGCGGTCTTGCGACCAAATCGTCTCCTTGCTGCGGCACGTTATGTACGACTTGCATGTCTCAATCATTTGGTTTGTTATCTGAAGGTGGACAACAATTTGGTTTATTTAATACATGCGATAATCAGTTAGAAGGGGAAACGAGTGTAGATTTTTTTCTTTTGAAAATGTAGCTCGGATTAATGATCGAATAACTAAATTTGTCTTGAAAAATTGTTTAATGCATCTACAAAACCACAAGCGATAATTTATCGTACTTTATTGAATATTTCTAAAGCCCATAAAACTTAAAATAAATGTCACTAGAGGTCGCATTGGCAAGTATGTAGAACAGACATCATCGCATCATAAAAGCCAAAAAAGAGGAAATCTGTAAAAGAGGGTACAACGAAGTAGTCACTGTGGACTGTTCAGCTATAACTTCGAGGGTGGTAAGGGCTCCATCTCTCTCGACTCCGCATTTATGACTGCCAACATAGCTATCGAGATCAAACGAAGAGTCACTCTTGTCAACATCTGTCTTTCTTGGACTCAGGAGGCAATTGAGTAATAGGAAGGACTAAACTGACTTCATTTAATATACTGATATTCCCATCCTCCTGTACAACGCCGAGGCATAGACAATCCAAAGAGCGAATAAAGAATTCTTTGGACACTTTGAGAGAAAAATTCTGCGTCCCATATTCAGAGGAGAATATTAAAGCACGAACTGAATCCAACCCATAAGTTGACTGAGCCATGAAGAGCATCCAAAGCAGTAACGCAACAACTCTCAAGTGGAGAAGAAGAACCTCTACCAAATTGGCGTACGAGACAACAAGTTCACAAGATCACGCCACTTGAAGAACTTTGTTGGTTAAGGCCCAGGTTCACCTCGGACTGAAAGGCCAAACTTATAGAATCCGTTGCGTGAGTTGCGTAGTGCCAAATTTAAGGGGAATCCGCCACATTTCGCATTCACATTTAAATGATTTTCAATCTGATGGTAAATGAACATACATTTTTGATTAGACTCGTAACTTTGCATTTATTTGAAGACTTAAAAAAAAAGAAAAATGTACACAATTTTTTTCTGATTAAACAAAAGCGAATGCGATTTCCGCTCACTGTTCGAATTGAATAAAATTGAAGAGGGGTCTCTTAAACGAAATTGCGATAATAAAATAGAGATGCAGCACATGCGACCACATGTGGAATATATCATGACGAGCGAACATGGTGCAGTTGCAAAATTGTTCATACATTTATTGTTCCTTTCTCGGATCTCGACGCAAGTCCCTGCAAACAGGCAAAATAAGATTGAGTCCAATGACTTAAAATTTCGCAAACCGTGACGGCGAAAGTCAAAACAATATGAACAATTTTTCTTACAATGAAACAACTAAGATCTTAGACATTAGCACGTGTTCGCTCATGCCTATAATACAATAATCGGCTTTTGTTTATATTAATTTAGTACAACTGCTAATGTTAAATATGAACTACACCTAAATTTCAAGTTTTTTTCTGCATTTCATTTGACATTTCTCAATTTCAGACTAATTCAATGCACAATCGAGCAACGCGTTAAAATTATTCAGGCTTATTATGCAAATGGGCGTTCAAATCAAAATGCTTCGTGATTTTTTCGGTCAACTTAATCGTCCAAATGTGCGTACAATCGGAACAAATCGTGCAAAAATTTGAGCAAACCGTGTCTGTAGGAGATGTGAACACACCAGTGCATGCTCGTACAACTCGTAATGCAGAAAATATTACTGCTGTTCGCAATAGTGAGGCTGAAGAGCCGTCCACCTTAACTCGTTGTCGTGCCCAACAATTGCACCTCTCACGCTCGTCGCTGATGAACATTATGCACAAAGACTAAATGCAAGTCTTACAAGGTGCAATTCACTCAAGAACTAAAGCCTCTTGACCATTTCAAGCGTCGTCAATGGTCAGAATGAAACAGGACGGTGCCACTTGCCACACAGCTAACGAAACAATGGCTCTTTTGCGCGACAAATTCGTGTTATCTCACGTTGTGGCGATATCAATTGGGGTTATTTGAAAGAAAAGGTGTACGTCGATAAGCCAGCAACAATTCAAGAGCTAAAGGATGAGATAATTCGGCACATTAACGGCATAGAACCGCAATTATGCTTCAGCGTCATACAAAATTTGGGCCATTGGATGGAGGTGTGCCGCCGAGATCGCAGCGGCCATTTGCCCGATATTTCAGTATTATCATAATAAAAAGAAATGACAATAATTTCCTAAATAATTTGTGTTTTATTCAAAATCAACATCGGCCCTTAAGATTTTATATAATGCCTTATATTCAAATAATTCTGCAGTTGCACCGCAGATTGTTCAAATATTCAGAACGAGTAATTAATTTCATGCCTATTTCAGTCGGCAAATACATAGCGGAGGTGAACAAACAGTGTCGAAGCACGACTCTTTGCTCACGACAAACCAGTTTTCGTGTCAATCCTGACATGTGTACTTCCATACTGACAGTAAATTTGCCCTTTTTTGTTTGAGTCGTCATATGTCTTCTATGAAACCGGATTCCCAAATATCCCATTACAGTCAGTCTTATCATTCGTAAACTAAAGCCTAGGCGAAAAAGTTAGTTTAAAAAAGCATCAGCTCGAAGGATATAAATGTGAGTTCAGCATTGCGCAATTCACTGTAGCATCTGTCAGTCGGGTATTGTTCCGATGAAAGAGGTTCTGTCATCACTTAAAATAAATGTGGCATCTAAAAAAAAACGATCACTTACCACATCACAAAATGATTAAATACAACTCATGGGGATATTGGGACATTGTGACATTTAAGTTGTTCAGTTCAGTTGCACTCGCTTGTCGAGTAGACATTCATCTTCTTGCCAAGAATTCTGCTTGTGACACAGCCAAATATCTATTAAAGCCCGGTACAAGTGCCTCGTCGTTAAGGCACCACATGTCTCATAATATCATAATATAGTCAAACTCAAACTGATGCTTATCCTAGCGCCCTCTGTATAAAAAGGACTCTACTGAGGGGATATTCCTTCAAATAACCAAATGCGCCTAAATGTCATCAGCATGTATTAATTAATGGGTAGGAGTCTCGACTCGCGTGAAATAGCAACAGGTCTGTGTTTGATTATCAATGCCCTTAAATCAGCAACTAAAGGCCCATTCATATGAGCGAATTGCGAAGGCGAACTTTCAGAAACATCCCTTTTACAGCAAATATGAACAATAAGTTATATTTGTTGGTATGCAATATGATTGTAACGGAATTATCGAGTTTTTTTATCGACAAAAATATCAACAACAGTGAGATTAATCATTCTAATTAATTGTTTGAAAGTTTTTCTCTGTGAATCAATCGTTCTCTTTGCGAGCTGTCAAGCTGAGTTTGTAATATACAAAGAGGCAAACACAACCTTTACGACCAAATATTCGCAGTGAAGTGTCAGTTTGCACCCGTTGTCCTCTGCGAATGAGAAAACTTCATATAAATGAGTTGTCAGAGTTTGCGAATTCGTGGCGACCTTATATGAACGGGCCTTTAGCCACTCACATCTGCTTTTCATTCCTGTATACAAAGATATCTTAATTAATTCTGAAATTATATTCTTCAACTCAAACTTAGCAAACATATAATCTCAACACACCGCATTGATGAACCTTCACCAAAAAGAACGTTCGATAACGATCTGTCATAATTGCCTCTCAACTTAAAATTGTCCATCGCCTGAGAAAATTTAACTGTCTGCGCAACTCTAACATATGCTCCATTAAACTTGTTCTAGTTTCCAACAACCGCATTTACTTACCAACATACACATTCCACAACCAACCGCGATTGCAAACATCAAAAAGAATTTCCATATAATCAGAAACAATTGCCAGTCGACATTGCAATAATTTTCAAATCAAACTGAACTCATTCATTTCGGCATCTGTCACATGAACAAATGATGCGACAAGCAAGCCCAACCATCAGTGTCAGTGTCAAACATCTGTCACCGCAAAATTGGTGTGCCATAGTTCGCTTGTCATCGTAGCAAATGCCAAACGTCGCATCGTTGCTCTTGCGTCAAATAAAATATTAAATAAATTACTTCTTCGCAAATTCGTGTGAATGTGTCATTGTTTAAGGAAATCCTAGATTCCTTAGTTTATGTGACTATAATTGTGCATTGTATTTGAATACTCTAGCGACATTTACCTGCGATGGAAGTGGCTGAAAATGGTGGTAAGTCAATATACAGAAGAAAACAATGACAACCACCAAGAAATACAGTGACAGCATCTTGTCGCGGCAATTGCTGTGTACGGCTGGCCGGTGTGAGGCGCATGTACACACATGGTGTTTCGGTTATTTAACTTCGATGTGTGTGAGGATAACTGAATTGACAGAGCGAATGAATACGAGAAATGAAATGAAAAAAAAAAAAAAAAAATGTGTGTTAAGGGTTGCCAAGAAATTGGGGGTGGGATTATTTGAGTTGTTTGTCGTGCAGGTGTGTTTGTGTTAGTGTTGTGTTGGGAATGAGGGAAAGTTTGACGTTTTAGGTGTCAATTCTCCATGAAATACAATTTGCTCGCATTGCTTTGCTAGTGTCAGCTAGAATTGAGGATTATTAATTGTTATCTTTTGTATTTTAATACACAAGCTCTCAAATTAATGATAAACGAAGTGAATCATGAATTCAATTATTGTCAGGCATCATTTTTAAATCTTTAACCTGACAAGACTTGACGTTGTTTTATTTTGCTATCGCATCGAATGTGTCATGAATTGTATCATAGAACTGAGTCATGGAAGCAATGTGTTTTTTCGAGTTCTATTTTCCAACGGTTAAATCAACAACTGTCATTGTCATTTCTACAGAGTACTGCCAGCCCAAAAAATTGATATTTATGTTTTAAGTAAAACATGTGCTTATTTGCACGTTCGCTTTCTGTTTATCAAATGTTTTACATTTTGTCAGATGATTTCTTATTCTCACACAAATGTTAACGAATCATGTCTTATGTCGAGAGTAATGCAATTAAACTATGTAGGTATAAAAATCATGTACTATTAAAGGGTTTAGCTCCTCAGCAAACGATTATTTAAATTGACAGTTGATGCATATGATTGATAGAATAGAGAATGTTTTCACTTCTAGACTGCTAATCGGAACTAAAAACAGGATTAATATGTATGTTGCTACCTACATACATATGTAAATACATAAAGCTTTAATAGAAAGAAAATTAATCCTTTGAGCTCTCTTTTTTCTCTTTATTCAATATTTATTCTATTTTGCTTCAGTCAATAATCACATGGAGTATACATCATGTAGGGTTGGTGGCTTCGATATTCTGAACAAAAATTACCTAAGGGGTTTAATAAGGTGTCGTTTATAAAATCGGAAATTTCGCACGAATGAGAACTGCGAATTTCACAACCTCTGACAATTCATTCAAATGGAGTTTTCTCATTCGCAGAGAAAAACGGCTGAAAACTGACACTACATTGCGAATTTCTTGTTCCTGAATTTGTGGATTGAATGTCTCTTTGCAGTCAGTTTAATAGTTCGAAGTAAAAGTGTACTTTTTTGTAAAGTTAGCAAAGTTTTATTACAAATAGCCTTCATTTTCTTGATATGAATATGAATTTCCGCAATTAGAATAGGTCTGTTCCAATTGCTGTGAAATTCACCGAAATTCACAGGAAAAATGTCCAAAGCCGTTCCATTTGCTGATTTTTTCGTAGTTCTTGACAGAAGACCGTGCTCACGAGAGAGTAAAAAATTTCCCCACCCTGCGAATTTCTGGCGCAGAAAATTCTGTGGGCAGAAAATTGAAGACTGACAAATTCAAAATAAAAGCAACAAGCGACGGTTCATTCAGAATTGAATAAGTAAGAATTGAATATATTTTTTGACGTTTCGTGAATTCTGTGAATTTCTACGAAACGTCGTTCCACAAGTTTGTACACAGTTTCTCTCTCAAAGAGAGATTTCTACCCCCACTTCTGTAAATTTGCTCAACTACGAATTTCTGTGCACAAATCAATTGGAACAGACCTAATGTAAATAAAGAACAATTCAACCGCTCTCATCCCCTCCTACGTCACATCTGTCAGTTAAGGCGTAATCTTGTATACATCATTCTTGCAAAACCTTTATGTTAAGCTGCTATGACATTCCTGCATCGTTTAAGGCCTAATCGCCAGTCGAACTTTAATGAGCGTTTGCTTGGGTTTATATTTATAACGAGAATGTATGTATGTTAAAACGCTAAGTTTTCCATCTTTTGTTTGATATACCGTCTTCTATGAAACCGGATTTCCCCATATCCCATTCCCGTCGTCATTCATAACCTAAAGTCCAGGCAAAAAAGTTAGTTTAAGCAAGCTTCAGCTCGAAGGATATATAGTAAATGTGAGTTCAGCATTGCTCCTGTATCTCCCACTGTATCATCTGTCAGTCTGGTATTGTTCCGTTGAAAGAGCTTCTGTCGTCCATATTGAAATGAAGCCCAGGCGTTTTACAGATAGTTATCAATTACAGTGAATAAAATTCCTTCAAAAATGTATTCCTTACACAAAAATTATCCAACGCGAGAATGCTTTATTGCGATTTAACCAATAGTATTACGTGTATCCTACTAAAAATGCTAAAGTGAGGTTATTCGAAAGCTCAATGCGATATGGGTATTAAAATGTACATTGGGAAGTGTCAAAAAATAAGACGGATCGGGTACCTAGCCTGACGCCTTTAACCAAACAGTTCATAATAGTCAGTAATAATCAGAGTCATAAATAAACAAACGACACTGATCTCTATCGGGAACACATATTGGACAATCGACATATGACTCTGTCGGAATATTTCGGTACTAACTTTCTTAGGCAAAATTCTGACAGATCGTTAAGGGATACGAATTTACATTGAAATCTCGAAATATGATGGTGATTTAAAAGAGTAAAATTAAATAGAAAATTAATACATTTTAATGCAAATAATGTTTTAGGCCAAGTTTTGTAGGAAGCGGTTGGCATGAGTTTAATTGTTATAGTTTTTGCAGAACACTACTTTAAACAATGTAAACAAACCACCATTTTACACGCAATTGCTGTTGTTTAACAAAAAAAGTCAAATTAATGATAAACGATTATGTGTTAAATTTCGAGTTTTTTTAAGAAATTGACTAAAACTACCTCAGTAAAGGGATTTGCAGTGGGAAATTTTCACATTCATACATATTCTTCAAATTTAGCAGAACACACACATTTTTCATTAAACGATTCCAAGTTAAATATCACTTCTGAGAGCTTGACAACCACTTATTACAAAGCCGGCATACTTTTTCCGGATTTTTCACAACCAATTATACCCGGGATTGATAATTGGATGCATAATTTCAGAAATTTAATTTTCCACCAAATTTGAACTTTCAGTACAACTTTGTTCCCGCGTATGAGCTATTAGAATTTTGCCTATCGAAGTCGATTCGCCAATACAACATTTTCATTCATACGCGCTGATTGAAATGAAATCTAAAACACTAGCATTCACATTGTACTACAAACCTGTCGTGCGACCGAAGAAAAACATTGAATATGTCAAAATCCCATACGACCCTCGTTCACACTTGTGCGACCTAGTACAAATTGGTCTATAGGACCCTGTCGTTCGACATGTCATAATACCTGGTAGTACAATGCGAACATAACCAATGTGGTGTTGATCCAATTGGTATTCAAAAATATCGCAGCGATAAGAGAACTCTAACTATTGTTCTGGAATCGTCGAATTTTGGTTTAAAGAATATCAAGAAAAAGTGACAAAAACGCTGTGGACAGAAACCAAACGAAACACCTGTAGACTATATTCGTTTTAACTCGAAGTCGATGAAGCCACTAATGACTCATTTTGAAAGCAATAAACGTTTAAAGGAAAGAGAAACGAAGAACTTTGTGATGTGCAAATTATTCAAAGCTGAGTGGTTGAGTTCCTTAACAGGACACAATGGCGGATGCTACGACGGAAATAAGCTTAACTGAGTCATTGCGCCTGGAGAGGACACAATCGTACTAACTAAAAGAAGTTTTCACTTCTTCATCCATGCCGCAAGCTTTTGAAAATACAAGGCAAACGAACAAATTAAGGCAAATGATTCAGTGTGGCATTTTTCAAAGGAGGATGGGAAAACGTCCACGTTTCATTTGGCAATAGTATTGCAATGCAATTGCAAAAAAAACGTCCAGTGGAAAGCAAACAGATATAATGGGAGACATCCCGGCACTTTTGTGTTGTAAAGTGGTACATTCGTTGCTAGCCACAAGAAGAAGTTACTCGCTTTGTAGGAGTGATGCGATACAATGTTAATTGACCAATTTAAATTGTCTTTGAATGTATTTTTTTAGTGTTTCCGGTGCATATCTCTGCAGACTGACATAAAGTCTCAATTGTGTGCGTCAAACCTCACAAAATCATACATTTTTCGACATGTATACATATTCCGGAACCCTGACTAATAAATATAAACCTTCCCTAATTTTCAGAAGACGAGGTTGTCCGACTCTTGCATTTGTGGGGCTTATCCGATCTAAAGGCGAAATTCAAAGGTAAGTCAGCTCCTGACCCTTCATACTCCTCATTACATCTCTTATCTTCTTGTCAACAGCAAACTACATCGTCCCACAAGCTTTGGAGTTCCTAACCGAAGAAGACATCGTTGATTTGATACCAAAAATCGGTCAACGAGCCATATTTCGCGGCCGCCTCATACAATGGCGACAACAGAACGCAGTTCCAGCGCCCCAGGCACTTAAATCGTATAAACTCGAAAAAGTTCCCAAACCAGAATCAGAAGCGGAGGTGGTCCAAAAAGTCAAGGCTGTGAGTCCTCCTCCGCCGCCACCGGTTAAAGTTCAGCCCAAAGTCCCCGTAAATCCCCCGAAACAACCACAAAAGGCAAAGCCACAGGATGAAAAGGCACCAAAGCCATCTATCCAGTCAAAAGTACAAAAATTCTATATATCCCCAGTGCCACTCAAGGCAGATTCGCCAATTCGATTACTGTCCCCGTCACCTCCAGTCCTGCCGTCGCATATACCTGCTGCTGACCTCACACCCTTTGTAACGTCAATTATCAGAGTGGAAACCAACTGCGACAAGAAGGCCAAGGCACAGGCGTCGGAAACAAATCCACCTGCCAAGGTGAAGCGCACCAGAATTCTGCAAAAGATCAAATTTCCAGACAGACCACCTACGCCAGTGGTAGAAAGTGCCCCGCGGGCGGTCACAAAAGTAGCTGAACCCAAGCAAAGCGTCGAGGAAAATAATGTCGATCAATGTGAAGACCAGCAGCCAGATGCTCGGCATCTCTACCCCATCATTAAGTTGGAGACAGAATCAGCTGACACGAGTTGGGGCGAGTACAACAGCGAACCCGAGATGACAGTCGAACCGGAATCCCAGCCTGCGGTGATAACGAAACGAGAACCTGAGGAAGTTGTGGCCGATTCCACGGAATCACAGCCCGCGCCGATGGATACCCTTGAATCGGAGACTTACAACGAAAACGACAATCCCCTCCTGAGGTTGGAGCAAATGTCCCCGAAAAACATAAGGCCGAAGAGGAAACGCGCAAAGCCGCTACGCAAATTCGTAGGTATCCACTTAACATTTTCGATGGCATTTTACATATATCTTCACCTAAGGACATCAGGAATATCCTAATGAATACACGTATGGGCCGGCATGTACTGCAGTTCTACGAAAAAAACGATCGACTGGACATGGAAAGGCGAAGAATGCTAATCGACGCAATAATCCAGGACTGCGTGACCTCAAATCGTCACATCAGTCCAAATAGCTGCATTGCAATCGCAATGGAAATTGTACGAGTTCTTCCCAATGAAAATGTGGTACGTACGATCTCCATTGTTGCCGGTTGCTCCTTTCACTATTCTTCTTTCCTTTCAGACTGACTACTTCCATGCACAAGCAGGCAAAAATCCACGAAGTCCTCTGTACAATAAATACCGCAATATGCGTCGGAGATATTTGACGGAGAAGAAAGGCCTGCCACCGCCGATTTGTGCAGACACAAGAACTCCCGACGATGTGACCCGAAAAGCTGAAGACGTTGACGTAGACGATGTATATATCATAAGTTAGTTTTAAGAGACGGTTCCTCGACATATGTACACATATAGGGTAGTATTAAATTGAAGTTCATACCTTGACCATGAGTGCTGATGTCCTCTCTGACGTGTTGTAGAATTGTGAGACGCTGTAGATGAGACGAACTGTTTGCAGCAGACTCAGGATAGACTCCTTCATGCAGACCTGGAATGTTAAAGAAGTTTTGTTATTCATTTTTGCGGTCTGAATTGGTAGACTAAATGGGTTTTGAGAATTGTTTTGCTTGGCAATTGATGCCTCGTCAAACAGTAAAGAAATGCATTTCCTGTATCATGAAGTGAATATCTTCACGATGGTCATTAGGGCTCATATTTTTGTGATGAGAAACAAATCGTTTAAAAAAAAAAAACCTTCAGAGTCCAAGAAGTCGAAGATCTCAGATATTTTGCAACATTTCTTGTACAAATTGGTTTAAAATTCTTGTCACTGACGATGCTGTTGGGTAGAATCTGTCCACAGTAGAGTGAAGCCCAACACTTCAGAGTCTCAGAGTTGTCGGGACAATAACTTTTAGAAAAATTACTAAATTACATAGAAGAACATGTAGGAGGGCCATGACACGTATTTTATTTATTGATTTATTGATACGAAGAAAGTATTAAGCTCAAATATTTAGTGGGTTGCATTGACTTTTAACCTATCACGGAATGTCTTTTCAATTCTGAACGCTTCAACCAAACCTGGTTAAAATGAGACATATCATCTTCGAATTGATTGTACAATCCGAACAATTATGCAAACTCAAACTGAATTAAAAAAAAGTGTGTGAAGTGAAGTGACGGGAATGTAGGTTGATAAACATGCTGACAGCTGTCAGCGTTGACAAAATTGAGTTCCAAATACCATTAAATATTAGAAGAGGCAATGCCGCCATTGTATTTTATTAAAGCAAATATAACATCGTAAAATGAAATGTCAAAGGTTTTAATTTTTGTACTTGTAACTTCGTCCGTGGTCAGGGATGAGCATGGGCCTTAACTAAGCAGATTCACCGGATGGCACGATGTAGTTTTGGGATTGTCCTTATATCCGCGCTATGGATCAGGACAGTCGTAGCTGAAGTCAGCTTGATGCTTCGGGAGAGACCTCTAACAACCAAACAGGGATGGACAAGAGTATGCGCATTTAATCTCGAGATGGTTTTTTATTTTCGGGGTCCGAGGTAGACGAAGTCTATCTGCCTATGGTGGCGTTGTGATCAAATTGTCGCTGGAAGACATTATACACATCGCTTTCACTACATGCCTGGAATCGATTCATTGACGCCTCGCTCCATTCGACCAATCACGTCAATGTTGTCCGAGTATGCCAACAATTTGGAAGATAGGAACGACCTTCTCAAGACCAGTGTTAAGCATCGCGTCTTTTCTAATTGTCGTTTAGCATTCAAGGAATCGTTGATTTTGTTACCGACCTTGTTACAACATAAGGTGGCGCTACAGTCCGGGGTGGACCTGGGCCTCAACCAACAAGCGTCTCCAGCCAGCTCGATGGTTAGCTAGCCGTCTCCAGTTTCGCACGCATTGTTGTTTGATGTCCCTTTCCACTTGCGTGCGCCACCTGAGTCGCGGTCTTCCTCTACTGCGCCGTCCCTCGGGGGTGGATTCGAAGACTTTTCGGGCCGGATCATTGGTTTCCATCCGCTCTACATGACCTAGCCATCTCAATTGTTGGATCTTCACTCTTCTGGCCGCTGTCGATGTCGCCGAACAACCCGTATAGTTCGTCGTTGTATCTCCTCCTTCACTCACCATCTATGCAGACGGGACCGAAAATCACCCGAAGAATTTTCCTTTCGAAGCAACCAAGAGCTGCTTCATCCGCTTTTGACAGAGTCCATGCCTCCGCGCCATATAGCAGGACTGGGACGATTAAGGTCTTGTAAAGCGTTACCTTGGTTGTTCGAGAGAGGGCTTTGTTTACCAATTGCTTTCTTAGCCCAAAGACGCACCGATTGGCAAGAGTTATTCTTCGTTTGATTTCAGCGCTGGTGTCGTTGTCTGAGTTGATAGCGGTTCCTAGGTAGACAAAGTTTTTAACTACCCCAAAGTTATATCTGTCTGCCGTGACCTTCTGACCGAGACGTCGGTGTTGGATGTCCTTTCTCATTGACAGCATATATTTGGTCTTATCCTCGTTTACCGCTAAACCCATCTTCACGGCCTCCGTTGCAATACTCACAAAAGAGCCATTGACATCACGCTGCGTTCTTCCGATAATGTCAATATCGTCGGCATATGCGAGTAGTTGGACGTACTTTTGAAAGATTGTTCCTCTGGTGTTGGCGTTCGAGTTTTGAACAATTCTTTCAAGAACGATCTTTTCATATCACATTTAAATCGGCGAACGGTGAGTTTTGAACTGGAATTCTTTGGTTGTTCCAGACTGGTCGCTTTCACGAGTAGTTGCAGGCGAATTTTAAGAGACTTACCCACCGATATCGGATCAGCAAACGATATTTTTAATCCACCTGTATAATTTACTGTCTACCAAAGAATGTTGGGTGCTCTAAGCGTCTATACGTAGCTCGATGCAAGACAGCTTGATCTTTACTGTGAACTTCATCATTCCTACGACTACTTTGTAAGTAAAATTAAACTGACATCCTGATATGGTAAGCTCCATTGTTCGATTCTTATTTAGTTTCTCCCTTATATAATTTTCAAATCCGTCGTCAAGATTTGAAGTTAGGTAAATAAGGGTTATGTGGCGGCCGTGTGCGTCCATTTCTTCTCTATCTTTGATTTAAGACATTATTACCAAATAAATGTACCAAAGGAAAATCCTGTCTCCACAGGGACATATATCGCCGGCTTGATTAGAACTTAAGTCGAGGTAGCAAGCTACTTTGTCTACCTCGGTTCCGGAGGAGAGACAAGCAATAACATTGACATAGAGATCAACTTCTGTCAATCATTGTTTCTTCGGGCTGAAGAGGCAATTGATAAAGCCAATTTCTTCTTAAGAACGTTACACCTTCATCAACTCAACAAAACATGGATTGGCGCAGTTGGTTGAGTGCCTGCCGTTGGTTATATGGGTCCCTATTCGAATCCCAGTGAAACCAAGCCTTAGTATGCTCTTATCAGGTTTTCAAATCTGGTCCAGTCACCATTTGCCAATGGACTCAAATAACGGCAATGAGTATTACATTGGACCTACAATAAACAAAGTGTACTGGCAATTTAGCTGGCAGACATTAACCTAACCTAACATTAAAATAGCAATTTTGAAGTAAGTAACGACAGTAACTAATAACGATATTAAAGAGACGGGTATTCAGATGATATACCATATTAGGTATTCGAACTTCAACTCATTTTTTTTTTTTATATTTATAACGAACTGTATTGAACCAAATTCAAAAGCTTTTGATGATGATTGTTTAGTTCCTTGGCGATGTCATGACTGCTTATGTGAACGTCCTGGTCAATCTTTTCCATAATTTCGACTTTTTCAACGATAGGTTTCTTGACATCGAAATTTCAAGAACTGGAGCGAACTATTGTTGTGCTACACGAGCTAATACAGCATCTCTCCGTAAACTTCACAAATTTCATTGGTGGCTTGCGTGGCATTCTTCCCATTTTTAAACAATAATTTCAAAATATAGCGAATTTCTTCATTATTTTCACTCATTTTTGAACAGCTGTAACTTTTTTCAAATACTCTGAATTTAATTGTTTTTTGGGTAAAATTAAGCTTAAAATGCCACCTTTCTGACACCAGATAGGGCCCATCTAAAACTCTTTTGCTACTTTCGGATATTTTGATCAATACCTTTCATGTCTCGGAGTCGCACAACCCCACTTCCACAATAGACAAAATTAACTCTCCACTTTCCCCATGACTTTTGCTTTTTAACAACAGCCACCACCACACACCCATTTGGAGGCAACATCTGGTGATCAGTCTGCCCGCCAGTATCATAAAAGCACGGTATATACATGTCCAATCAATAATCAAGATATAACCTTTCCATCTATATATCCCTTTGTTTATGAACTTGAAACTCTCATTTTGACTAGCACTGGAGTAGGTTTGTTTCCTGAGACCAGTAGCTTTTCACTCAGGATTTTAGTCGGCTTTTACGGTATCCCATGCTCTATGACCCCTACCCGAAAGCGCAAGACGTCATCTACAATGGAACTCGCGTAAAACCTAGCAAAATATCGATTCATTCGGCGACACTAGTAGAGACTCCCTGTCGATTCCAACAAACACAGAGCAAGGCATACCTGTGTTGGCTTGACCACCGTTTGCGCCGACTCGAGTCGATCGTTCATCGAGTTTCTTTTTGTATCTGGCCTTGTTCAAATGGTTCCATATGTTTTTTTTTTTTTTTTTGTAGTGGTTAGCTAGTAGGCAAACCAAGCAGTTTTTGCACGGAGTTCACATTCGCCGATTTCCATTATTTTATCCACATTTTCGGCAAATGACCTGTCCGAGCGTGGTGCGTCTGTGACATTGAAATTACAGGAAAACGGCACATGTCTTGTATCAGGGCCATAAATATTATACACATTTTCCCCCGCTGGGCTTGCGTTTTTCGACTTTATCGAAAACTTTAAGCTATGGCGTATTTTTTGGCTGGTGTCCATCTTTGATACGCGATTTTCATATCGGTAACTCGACCTATCTTTCGTTCTTCCATTTGTTTACTTATTCGTAAGAGCGTCCACCCTAACATATCATAACTCGTACGCAAACTCAGTCAATCAATCACGAAACCGTCCGTAAAGTTTAATCGGACATTCACAATGCTGTGATCATTTTGTGCATTTACCAGATTCATTCAAGTTGTTGAATAGAAACACAGATCCCTTCTTAGCAATCTACCTCAACGAAGTCAACAAGTCATTCCCTCCTCCAAGGGAAGCACTTAATTCTCAAATCAAAGAAATTACACCATGGTTCAATCGTTCACGTTCGACTATGGAAAGATTCTTATTTAAAAATAAACTCACCGGATCATCCAAGTACAGCGAGTGACAACAGGACTCCATGGCCTGAATGAACTTCGAGTTATCCCTCGCCTCGTTGTAGCAAAAAGTGATTTTCCGATCCGTGGCCTTCCAGTGGCGCATAATCCGCGATCCGGCCAAAAACAAGCAGTGCAACGTGTACTGAACCTCTTTTTCCTGAAGCAAAAGAACTCACCTTCATG
The DNA here is from genome assembly GCA_916610145.1 of Eristalis arbustorum. NCBI lineage: Eukaryota > Metazoa > Arthropoda > Insecta > Diptera > Syrphidae > Eristalis > Eristalis arbustorum. The sequence goes on along the minus strand of OU744316.1, from coordinate 112,177,024 downwards.
ATTCACAGCCTCGCCTTACCCAGCAATTAGAACTCACTTGCAAATGTGCTAGTAGCTGTGAAAATTGTGCTCCTCGCTTCTTCCAGTATTCCAACTCGTCCTGCGGTCCGCTGTGGTCGTTCTCCTTCCGCAACTGCTCGCTCTCGCCCAGAATCTTCATGATGCCCTTGATCCAGTTGGCCACCCTCTCCTCCAGCTGCATGCAGAACTCTTGGCTTTTCGCCAGCTCCTTCACTTCTGCGATGTCGTCGATTTTCTCGAACATCCCGGCACCGTCGGCAAAAACGTTGTAATGATCGCACACCTGTTCGCAAACGCGCAGAGCACTGCAGAATGAGCGTAGTCCGGGAAGGAGTTGTCCCTTGATTAGGCCACAGCTGACATCCTCGTCGTCGCCTTCGAGGCTGGGGAAGGCCAGCGCCTGCATAAAGACGTACTCGACAATACGTTCGATTGACGTCACCAAGCCAATGTTTTTCGCATCGATTATTCCGCAGAACCTAGATGCAGGGAGGAAACGGGTTAGTGTTTTTGATTTTTGGAAGCGAATGCCCCCCTCATTTCCCCCTGGACCACAAATTCCAAAAGTTTTCCGTAAGAGGGAAGAAAAATAAATAATCCATATTCAAGCCCCACTTGAAGGTGAACGAACTGTGCCAGCGTTAAGCAAACTTGACACAAGGAAAAAAAAACAGGAGAAACTTACAAATCCTTCTGAAATCCCTCCTCGGGCAATTGTTTTGAGGTATTAATCCGGAAAACGTAGATACAAACACCTGTAAACGCACACGTCCAGCCATCCGTGAGGAATAATTTTTTCGGCTTCGGATTACTGCCAGATGGTGAGACGCCTTCGAACACACGTTGTTGGTCCAGAAAAAGAAACGGAAACAAAAATGAGAGGATAAAAGGATCCATAAGTCCACATAATCCGATTGCTAACAAATGCTACATATGTCCTCACATACCTTGCGGAGTTTTGGAACTAGTCGACACCCCACCAGCCCTTGACGGACCCGGTTTGGTGGCATCCTGAACTGGTTGTGGCTCCGGCTCATCCACCTCCTGGTAGAACCACAGCAATTTGTTCTTCATATTCGGCAGGAACAGTTGATTTATCTCATCCAACTGTCACAGGATAGAGCCACCTATCAATACCGTTACTCGAAAATATACTCACGTGTTCTTACCATGTCGCCGTCAAAAATGTAATCCATCAACTGATGCCGTGGCAGGCCGGTGCCATCGATGAGGAGTTGAAACGTGAACTCCAGGCGGGGATCCATTTCACCCCGACGCGCCTTGCGCTCACATTCCTCACGTCGACGCTGCGCTTCATCATCAGTTTCGGACATGGTGGGTGTTCGGATTGTTCGTTTTTAACGGTAATTGCGTCCGAAAAATGACGTTTACCAGCAAAAATATGTGTGTTTTTTGTTTTGGTTTTTTTTTTTTGGTAAATTGAGAACAAAAATCAAAAATCGTTTCTCAATTCTGTGCTAATATTTCAAAAATGTATGTAAAACAATTCTACAGGAAAAAATGCATGAATCTTTGGTTAGCAATGTACAATGCGTTCAAAAATATTCATTTGTGCAAAGGTTTTCGGTTTTTTGGGGGGAATTTGCTGGGGAATGGTGCGACATCTACAGAGTGTCTTAGCATTGCTCTGTTTCGTTATGGGGTATTCTAGTGTTTGCATTCATTATTGTCTGAAAATACATATGTACACAGTTTTTGAGTGACAACAAAGACAAAATGTGTCAAGCTTATTTTGTTAGGTGGACTTGTACATTTTGTTGTTTTTTTTTTTATTTCCCTAAGAAAATGCTGATACATGCGAGCATATGGCTCAAATTTAAAAACTGGGTAACAGGCTCCTTTATATCTCAAAATTTGGCAACCGGCATGAGATTCCACTAGAAACCCTTGACTTTAAGTTTTTACTGGACAGAGAAAAGTAAAGCATCTACCAAAAACTCATGTTCACCCTTTAATTGTAAATAAAACGGGTTTAAAGCTACATTGCTGAGCAAATATCCCATTCAAATGTTCGGTCTATGGTCTCGCCAGAAAGTCTTGCGTGCTGAATGGCATCAGCCAGGCTTGTATAGGCTATAATGTTAGAAGCAACATGTATCGGCAGTTCGTCACATCATCAACAAATCCAGCTAGACTGTGACATCCTTACCATCGTACCGGAAGTGCTAATGAAAAAGAGTTGAACTAGGGCAAAATGAAGAATATGCTTGTCTTTACAAGAAACGAACACGAAACATATAGATCTTGCTTAAGGAGTCTCAAAGACTGGCTAAGAATAGTGGGCAGGTGCATCAATTTAGTTCAATTAAATTAAGTTTTTAACAGTTTGAGAAACTACCGAAGTATCAACGGATAAAGAGTTGATATCTCGATAGTTTACAGAGGTGCTGAGTACAGAAATCATTAATAACTTAGATGCGCTTTCATCTGAAACCCAAAAATGATCAGTTTTTCCTGTGTTCTGTGCACCATTTCAGTAGAAGCCGTTTCCTGCTCTAGCTCGAAATGAAAAACTCTTCGAGTTGGAACCAAGCTTTAAGTGTAGTCTACATAGCCCAGCAATCTTAGGCCTCTGATCACTAGGTACATAAATAATCGCATGGTTAGAAAGAACATGTTCCCAACGTAGTTTCCTAACGTAGATGAGTTATTCGTTATCATTGTAAACGATCTCAAAAATAAAACATTTCAGGCAGAAGTGTAATGACAAGATATGGCTACCTAAGGAACAGGTAACTGATTGCCAAGTCGTGTATCCTGTTTTGAGATTTGCCGCAGCGTGATTTATCAAGATTGTAAGGGCAATATATGTAGTTTGAATATCTGTCAGCGATTTGCTAGCCAACTAATTAATATAATAATAATACGGGTGACGCTAAGGGTTCGAGCCTACGACCTAGCTTAACCGCGAGTTGAAGGTTCGTCCCGTTCTCTAACAATATCGCAGGAAGGACGTTCCTGATCCTAAGATGGATAAATAAAAGCAATGAATTTGCTGGGTTTAAGATAAAGTGGTTTAATTCGAACCTTTTCCACCATGGCCTCAAAACGCATTCACCTTACCGACAAGTGAACAATTTACTTCGAACGTATTCAACGATCCAAAGTTGTGAATATTTGTGAAACGTTCCCCCTGACGTTTTATTCACGATAGGGGTAATTTAAGAAAAGCCGCAGATTATTGCTTGAAAATGGTGAATAAAACATGTCACAATGCATAAGTGGTGGCCCGTGGCGTTGTGTGTATGTGCGTCGACCCCAACGACGTTGTAGGTTCGATTCCAGCTCTGAGCGACAAAAATAATGTTCACGACCCCACCTCTTTCGAGTTATTGACAATGCTCAAAGAGTATTTCCTGTCTAGAAAAAGCTTCTCAAACTTGGCCGTTCGGAGTCGGCATAAAACTGTAGGTCTCTTCCACTTGTGTTAGAACAATAGCACGCACAACACGAGTGGTTGCTGAGAAGCTAGGCCCTGGCCCTCTGTGGGCTGTAGCGCCACCCATATAATATTATGTTATTAATGCATAAGAGACCAAGGACCAAGGAGACCAATCTATAAATACAATGTGTTTTGTTGAGTCTGTCTGCCAAATGTTAGTCGCAACAGTTCGTTGGAAATCAAGCGTTGTAGTTCATATTGATCACAGACTAATATTATTTCAGAGCTTTTGAACAAATTCCGTGTCCGTTTGAAGTAGGAAGATTCAATGAAAAGATGCACAGTGATACTATCTAAACCGACTTCATCCTGCAGTTGTATGAGTTTGTCATAGTACTCATGCAATACCGTAAGCATTCCTCAGGAGTCTTGATGTGACGTCAAAAAATGACACCGTTAGATTATTGGTCGGGTATGCATGCCTTTACTACAATACCGAAACTGTAAGAACTCCTAAAGTTAATTCAAAGAATTTCCAAAAAATGGAATTGTTAATCCCTGAGTATTGAGAAATTGCTTATACAGTAGACGTAAGATTCGAATGGTTACGTCTTTTTTGTGCCAATAAATAAGAATGAGAGAGGTTATCAACAAACGTGGACGTGATACCCAGTTCAAATCCTCATTACCCTTGTTAGTTTTTATAGAACCTAGGTACTCTTTAGGCATGTAAGAAGTGCCGCGAATGTATTACATTACGTTTTTTCAATCTAAGAAAATCAATCGTATCGATCAAGCAAATATTGTATTTACAGCGCATCACGTAAGAACACAAAACAAACCAAGGCTCACATAAATCTGAAATAAAATTCCATCTTAAAACTGTTAAGTACAATCGTTAACAAAATGTAAGCTACTGTCTTATTTCTAGAGCAATTTACAGTGAATTTTGCTTAATTTTCTAGTTTTACCTGCAAGATGTCCCCCTCCTCTTCTTCGTCATCAGAACTGTCCGAGTCAGCGCCCACGTTCGGAACGTGTTGATTCTTATGCACAAACATTCCCCCACTTAAACTCAGTCGAACTTGCACAAATGAATATGAATTTTGAATAAAACCGAGATGTTTCACCGAAATTGTGTTGGAGTATTTGAAAAATTCAACAATCTGATGGAATGTTCCGTGAAACTTTGATTGGATTATTGATCAAACAATCTCTTGGAGCCAATGTGAAGGAATTTTTTGTTTTGTGCGTTGTTAAATTGACAACATTTTCGATTCCCTACTCCAACGAATATTGTCAAGGACGATGGAAACGTGATGATGGTTTTGTGGTACATTTGTCTATGAACTGCTACAATGGAGTTTACATAATCGTCCAGTTGTAAGAAGACCACTAAGAGGTAAGTGAACAAACACTCGAAAAGGACTTCATTTCAGACAGAGAGTAGAAAAGTTAAATTAAAAAGGTGCATTTTTCAGAGAAAACTTGGGACAACAATGTTAGACTTACTCGAACAACGCGATTTTGGAACAACGTTTTCATTTAATTTCATTTTCATTTATTATTTCCTTATAATCTCTGTACATTAAGAATGCAATATTCTTTTATTGTACAGGCCTTAAAATATAACATCGTATTCCCCAACAAAGGAGGTTCTAAGAAAAAAAGAGAGAGTTCGTTAGTGATCAAAAGAGACTTATCTGAGCTGATTTCAGATAGACATCGCTGCTGTCAAAAAAAAAAAAAAACGGAAAGCAAAATTAAGAAGTACAAAAATGGAAGGAACGCCCTTCTGGAAATTCTATTATCCTGAAACAATCAAAACTCTGTCAAAACTTTACGCGGCAAGAGAGAAGGAAGTCACAACCTTCATCCACCACATTTTATATGAATACTAGAAGAAAAGCTGTAATACAACAAGAAGAATATAAAAAAAGCAAACATGTGGTAGTCCTTAAAAAGTCTCAGCCAGATTCAAAAACAAAAGTTGCAAGCAGAAAGTGCGAAGAACCCACCAACCCACTTCACCAAAGGGACCCGATAAATTATGTACAAGGGTCTTTTTCCATTTACGCTTTATTGTAGAGTGATTCCAACATCAAAAGGGTATCTTCGTGATGGTTGCCGCAATTACTCATACTTTACCATAAGTTAAACCGTGCATTTGACGAAGTTCTGTCCCTGCAATCTGAACGAGTTATTGCACCGTTTCGTTACAGTGCATGAAACATGCGTCTGAACGCACCTGACCAAAGATGAAGGAACAATCAATAAATACAATGTGTTTCCGGGCAAACGTGCTCCATAGAAGATAAAATTGAATCTGTCAGTGTAGTTCATATCGATCACAGACAAATATTTTTCAGACTATTTGAATAAATTCGATGTAGATTTCAAGATGCAATACACAAGCTAACTTCTTCTTCTTCTTCTTTGATTGGCGCTACAGTCCGGGGTGAACCTGGGCCTCAACCAACATGCCTCTCCAGCCAGCAGGATGTTTCGCCAGCTGCCTCCAGTTGCGCTCACCAAGTTGGTTGAGGCCCTTTTCCACTTGTGTGCGCCATCTAGTGCGAGGACGTCCTCTGTTGCGCTGTCCCAATGGCTCGGTGTCGAAGACTCTTCGGGCTGGAGCTGTGGTGTCCATCCGCTCTACATGACCTAGCCATCTTAAGCGTTGGATCCGAAGACGCTTAACTAGGTGCATGCCGCTGTACAGCCCGTATAGTTGGTGGATGAACCTTCTCCTCCAAACGCCATCAACGCAAACAGGACCAAAGATCGTACGCAAAACTTTTCTCTCAAAACAACCAAGAGCTTCTTCATCCGCTTTCAATAGCGTCCATGTCTCTGCGCCATAGAGCATGACTGGGATGATCAGAGTTTCATGCAGAGTCAATTTGGTGTTTCGAGAGATGGCTCTGTTACTCAATTGCCTCTTGATCCCAAAGAAACAACGATTGGAAAGAGCAATTCTGCGCTTGATCTCGGTTATGGTCCCTGTTTACTCCAGAGCTAAAGTAGACGAATTCCTTGACTACCTCAATGTTTCTACTGCCATTATGACGCTCGGTCCGAGACGTCGATGTTGTGCGTCCTTTCGTGATGACAGCATGTACTTTGTTATGCCCTGCCTTACTGCTAGACCCATTTTAGCCGCTTCCGCATCAATGCCAGCAAACACCTCATTGACGGCTCTCTGTCTTCGTTCAATCACGTCAATGTCGTCCGTGTAGGCAAGCAGTTGAACGGACTTTTGGAAGATCGTGCTTCGGGTGTTAACGTTTGAGTTTCGCACGATCTTCTCAAGTATGATTTTGAACAAGTCAAGCGATGCTGGACTATAATATATAATGTGGGTGGCGTTACATCCCGTAGAGGGCTAGAGGTCCTAGCTTCTCTGTTCTCCCACGAGTGGAAGGAATCTACAGTTTTATGCTGACTCCGAACGGCCAAGTTTGAGAAGCTTTTTCTAGACAGGAAATACTCTTTGAGCATTGTCAGTGACTCGAAAGAGGTGGGGCCGTGAAAATTATTTGTGTCGCGCAGAGCAGGAATCGAACCTATGAAGTCGAGGTGCATTATGGTCACATGCTGTACTGCATGTGTTTATTTTCAGGACAGAGGCGATGCGGTCTTGCGAAGCTAAATTAAGTAGAAACAAATTGCTTCGTAGCAAATGTACGAATGTTAATAAATTAAGTAGATCTACTACATATGAAGTAAATTCACATCTCTGCTTCGGACCTGATCTGTACGTTTTGAGAATGTAAACCATTCAAAGCGCTCCCATTTTAAAGTCTTCTCAACACTCTCAATTAATAAAGCTCCTGAAAACCTCTAAAATTGTTCAACCAGTAGTTGTAAAAGATCTACAAGAGAGTGAGAAGGGGAAATGAATGCGTTGCCTTTGAATCGCAAAATCTCATCAATCAGTTCAGCAGATGTTGTACAATTCACTTTTACGAAGTATGTATGCATAACTCAAGCCATCTCCACTCTTACGAATTAATCATATGCATCTATTTTCAAATTTTATGATTTCCCCAAATTTGTTCACAAAGCTACAAAGCATAGCGATAATACTTCATCAGCCCCAAACCAATCGGACGCCAACCCGACACCATATGGAGCCGAAGCAGACCGAAGCTACGGTGACCGCCCGATAGCGGCTGCATGATTTACAATACTTTTATAATTTTCCACATGCAATTAAGCAAACAAATTCTGGTCTCCTATTGATTTTCAATATTCTCTCGCAAAACGTCGAAGAGAGACAACCCTAGGCGCACACCCAAGCGGGAAGAGCGCCAATCGACGGATGCCATTGTACAGAAAAACCAGTTCAGCTTATTTCATTGTATTCCTGGTGAAGTACGAGAAACAAGAAAAGTGTAATTCTGCTGTTTCCAATATACCTGCTCAACGGCGGAACGCATAGTGTACAAGTGGCGTTATCAGTGCAAGGTTGACGACACAGCAGCGTGCAGTAGATAGCCGTCTAGCGCGGGGGGTCCACAAAAACCACGTGCAGCCACAAAGACAAGATCCAATTTGGAGGGGCTGACGACGAGTTCGCGAAAACTTCCGCAATAAAAAATTGTTTTACGTTTAGCAACCCAGGCCCGGCACTGAAAATTCAATCAAATTGGAGGAAAAATACAATTTCCCTTCCACCGACCGCCTCGCTTGCGGAGAAAATTGTAGGTACACAGTTTTCTTGCCGCTCTTCCCAGTTCGGGCGGCACTATAAAGAATACCGCGGCAACGCTCCCACCTCCCTCGGCTCCTCGTTGCGGTTCCATCAGAAATTGTGCCGATTTTCTAATTAAAAGTGTAATTGTAAAAAAGAAAACAACGAACAGACACATAAAGTGCATTTGACTTGGCATTCCCGGTGATGTCAACTCAGCTGTGGTGAATTGGGAGTGATAAAAAACAAAACAAACAAACAAAACCAAAGAAAAACTGTGAAACATCTAAAGCAGCTGTAGGAGACTTTTTACAAATACAAGTCGTCGCGCCGGGCGGGATGGCTGACAATGAGGAAGGTAGGTTGCCTCTACTCTCAGTGAGCATGCGCGGTAAATTGAATTTAATCCGACGAAGCGAACTGTGTATACACACGGCAGATTTTACAACACAGTATCTATTACTTGTATTTTATTATGGTTGGTTTCTCATTTCCTAAATGATACCCGTGTTGCTGCTAGTGGCTGGTGTTGGGGGCGGCCGTAATCTACCATCTGACACACTGGCGTGAGAATTTCAAACTGAAACCGCTGGAAAAACGCAAACTTTTAAGTTGCAGTTAGTTGTTTATTTACTTTCTTAATTAGTTGATGTCAATAAATATGTGCAAATTGATAGATGTACATCTCACTCGTCACTAGTGTCAAACCTGCGATGGTTTTGAGTGAAATTAAAAGTAATTAATCAATTTTTGGGGTCGATTGGTCCGATTGCCTGATTGTTTTCCGAATTTTCTCGTTTTGTATTGTTGGATACATACGTATGTAATTCAAATGGAAGTTATACACAAGTTCCTGTCCATAGGTAGGTTGGTCTGATACTTGGCAAATATGTTAATCCTTCGTTGACCCAAAGTAGTTCAACACAAAACGCATTGAATCGGCGAAGGGCTAACATATTCCAATTGTTGAGTGATATTGCATGAGGAATAAAAATTATCCCCTTTCTTAATCAACTCAAATATCACAATGAACTACCCTCTTAAGTAAAAGAGAGTGGTCTACGATCGGGTGAGTAAGAGAGGACATGAAATCATCTTTGAATCGCAACTGGTAAGTTCGTTGGTTCATTCGTGGTAGGACTTTCGTACAATACAATGACGTTTTGAAGTAGTCCAGTGGATGCAACCCTATACCATGACACTCCACCCACCATTCTTCACTGTTTTTTTAACATATTGCCTTCGGATAATCTCCCCAGAGGGCTGTAAGTAGTATTGTTTACCATAAGACTACAGCCACATAGATTTTGAGTCGCCTGACCACAGTACGCATTTCCATTCATCTACCGTCCAATTTCTATGTTGGCCGGCAACCTCTCGCCGTGCTCTAACCTTTTTTACAGACAATGCATGTTTTTGTTTATTTATGGCTCTACTTGCAGTCTCATTGACTGATGGGCTTATGGACTGCAATAGAAGCATTCCTTAATGTTCTACACTTGTTTTTTTCATCTGCTTTGTTATCACGAATTCGGGCTATGAATGTTGTTGGAGGTTGTTCCTCACGTCTTCTGCGCTCTAATGACAACTGATTGGCTATATTAAGCTGCTTAACATGGTGGCGAGTGGCGTTTTGGGTATGTTCGTCGACTCCAATCTCGATGTCGTAGGTTCGATTCCTGCTCTGAGCGACAAAAATAATTTTCACAACACCACCTCTTTCGAGTCACTGACAATGCTCAAAGAGTATTTCCTGTCTAGAAAAAGCTTTGCAAACAAAGCCGTTCGGATTCGGCATAAAACTGTAGGTCCCTTCCACTCGTGAGAGAACAATAGCACGCACAACACGAGTGGTTGCTGAGAAGCTAGGCCCTGGCTCCCTACGGGCTGTAGCGCTATCCATATATATATATATATATATGTAACTAAAGCGTGATTTTTTAAAAGCTATAGGTAAGTTTTTCAAAAAAACAAATAAAATTCAGAAAAATGCATGAAATCTTTATTTGAATCGATAATACGGTCCATATAATTTAATGTTTGAAGATCATTTCACGCAAATGTTGACCTTGACTGCGCCTCAAATAGTACATCCGCTTAGTCCAATTTTGGCATACTCTTTCCAACATTTCGGCTGGTATCTCAATGTTGTCTGCCAATGCGTCAATTGAAGCGGGCTTGTCTGTATAGACATGAGCTTTAACATAGCCCCACAAAAAATAGTCTAAAGGCGTTAAATCGCACCATCTAGGAGGCCAATTGACCGGTCCCGAACGTGAAATAAAATGTTCACCGAACTCGCCTCTCAATAAGTCCATTGTTGCGCGTGCTGTGTGGCATGTGGCACCGTCCTGTTGAAACCACATGTCACGCAAGTCAAGCTCTTGCATCTTGGGCAAAAAAAGTTGGATATCATCTCATGGCAACGCTCACCATTCACAGTTACGTTATGATTCGCATCATCTTTGAAAAAGTACGATGATGCCACCAGCCCATATACCGCACCAAACTGTGACTTTTTCTGGATACATTGGTAGCTCCTGCAATGCTTCTGGCTGGTATTCACTCCAAAATCGACAAATTCTACTTTTTTACCTACCCATTGAGCCAAAAATTAAGAAGCGCGCGATGAACTTCCTTAACAGAGAACGCATTTTGATAATAAAATTCAATAATTTGCAAGCGTTCTTCGTTTGTTAGACGATTCATGGTTAAATTATAGACCAAACTGAAAATGCGTGACAGTGAAACAAAACACGAAACGTGAGCCAGCTGTAACCAGTGTTGCCAAAAAGATAATAGCTAAAAAATCCCCGTTTATTCGGTTTTGCCCTCCTTTAGACCAGCTCGGTTTGCCTGTTCCTCAATTGCCGTGAAAGCTTTCACTACGGCGCGTTGGGACCGCGCGTTGGACTGACTTGTAAAAGATAGTGCCTTCCGTGTTGACTTTTGCACGCCGCACTATTTTGTCCAGTACCAAATTGAAGAAATCACACGACAGCGCATCTCCTTGCCGAAATCCGGTGCAGGTTTCGTTTTCGGTTTCGCGTATGTGTTAGCGTGGTGCGACACAATCGGATCAATTTTCCCGGGATCCCGAATTCGGCCATCGCTTCGAATAGCTCCTTGCGATGAATGCTGTCGTATGTGGCTTTAAAATTGATGAACAGATGATGAGTATCGATTTGAAACTCGCTGGTTTTCTCCAGAATTTGACTTAGTTTAAAGATTTGGTCTACAGTCGATTTGCCGGGCCGGAAGCCGCACTGGTACGTGCTGAGTAGTGCGGTGCAAAACGGCTTTAGACATTCACACAGTAGGCTGGATAGGATCTTGTAGGCGACGTTGAGCAGGGATATACCTCTATAGTTCTTCCAGGAGGTAGGATCGCCTTTTTTGTGGATGGGGCATATGGAGCTGATATTCCAGTCGTCGGGAATGCTTTCATCTTCCCAGCCCTTTGAAATAATAGCTATAAAAATAATAGCTGTTCAGCTGTGAGGAATACGCTTAAGATATTACAATATTGGAAGATGAATATGTTCGTATCAAGTAATATCAGGAAATATTAACATTAATCCATTTCGATTTGTAATGAAATCCTTTCTTTTGAATTCGATTAGATTATTATTCGATTGTTTTTAGCAGAACCGAATAAATAGACCATCTACATAATTACATTTTTACCAATTGTCAATTTATTCGATTGCTAGATTCATTCGCAATCATCCATTGCTAGCTTGTTGCCATATTTACAACCACTAGATGCAAAGAAGTCAGCTCCAACAGAAACTAAATGGCAGGGAGTGTTATCATGACCCCTTTTCATCTTTCTTGTACAATCCCCCTTACGATGCTTAGACTGCATTCCCAGGCATTCCCTGCCAAGCGTAGACTAATCATTAGACCACGTAACGCTTCACTAGTTGTCCCTTCTCTGTGTTTTTTTAAAATGGGTTTACTGTGTAGGATGACTCTTGAAAACTTAGTTCCGCTCACTGGAGCCTGCCTTGTATGGAGGCTGGAGCCGACATAACTATATGTTTTGAGTCGTTCCAGTTATTTTTCTTTGGAAAATGGCACTGTGGTGTTTTTACAGGATTTAAGCTGAGCCCAGCTGACAAGCACCATTGCTTAGTTATTGTTAGCTACCCATTTGACAATATCGCACAACGTCTCCTCCACAGCTTTTGGATACGACGACTATGTATATGTCTGGCTTCTGATGCCATGCCGCTATGCCGACAACCGCCTCCACATCAGGGGATATAGAATTCCCCCTGCTTTTATTAGGACTCCTGCTGTATGAGTTTCTGCTGATCTCGTACTCAGCACTCATGCTGTGTGATTTACTTCAAATTATATCATGAGATGTATTGTTTAATGTGGTATGTGCTTCGACCCAACCTCGACGTCACTGACGATGTTCAAGGAGTACTTTTGTTTAGAAAAAGCTTTTCAAACTTGGCCGTTCGGATTGGGCATGAACTGTAGGTCCCTTCCACTCGTGAGGGAACAATAGCACGCACAACACTACGGATTGCTGAGAAGCTAGGCCCTAGCCCTCTACAGGATGTCGTGCTACTGTTCTCTCACGAATAGAAGGGACCTAACAGTTATATGCCGACTTGGGCCAAGTTTGAGAAGCTTTTTTTTCGACAGGAAATACTCTTTGAACATTGTCAGTGACTCAAAAATCTAAGGCAGTAAACATTATATTTGGTTGTACAGCCCAGGGATCGAACCTAGACGTCGAGCCTCAAGTTCGTAGGAGTTGACGCACATATCTACAACTCCATATAAATATTTCTTTCGCTTCAAAAGTTATATCGATAGTTTCAGTTAGTTGGTAGAGTGCGGTATGTATAATTGTATGCAACTGTGGATCTGACTGCTCCATACCCAGGTTAACAGTAGTAAAGAAGGGAATTGTTGAGCTCATGTTCACTGCATCAGCTGCGGTTACCCACACGTAGTCCATGTACATAATGTAGTTCGCGTTTTATTTTATTTCTCTTTGGTAGACCAAATACTTGGTTGATTGTGTACATTTTCTTCACATATTTTAGGGTTGAAATAATTTTAATACACTAATGGCAATTATGTACTCTCTGGACTGACACCTTAGCCAAGGCAATTAGTGGCTTAAATGTGAAAACTTTAAAAACCTATTTTTTATTTCAATATTCCTATTGATTCTGAGTTTAGCGACGGATCGAAACTTAAGCTCACACTGTGAAATCGGGCATAAGTTCGACAATCACCGCATATTTCTAATTGGAGCCCCTTTGTCCGGCGTTGCCAGGCAGAGGGACTCTTTCAGCATGTTTGCTAATCGCCTTAAGACCCCGCATCGCTCGAAGGTGTCAATCTACGGAGGTCTACATGTACCTCCGCTATGACATCTGAATTCTTAAATATAATATTTGTACACAGAGGAGCAGGTTTCTGTTTTTTAAATAATTTTCCCATTCACAGAGATTCTTTCTCCATACACCAACAACGATGCTTTACTCAAGGACAGCGTCTCGTCTCTCCTCCAATCGTGGGGCCTGTCGGACCTCAAGCCAAGATTCAAATGTTCGTATACCAGCGCGTAGTGTACTCGAAGCCCTTTACCTAATCACGATTTGTTACCCTACCTAAGCAGCGCACCACGTCGAGACCCGTGCTCTTCTCTGCCTCACGGAACAGGATATCTGTGAGCTGATACCAAAAATCGGACGACGTGCAATCTTCCGATCCAATCTGCTGGAATGGCGCAAGCAAGGCCGGCGAGGCTGCTCCACAGCAACTCTGCTCTCCAAGAGAACCAATTCGAAGTCAGAAAAGCCCCCTCCCAGCATTCAGCCAGTGATAAAAGACGAAGATATGCAATCGGACGAGGAGTCCCCACTGCACAGCCAAAATCTGACCACGAACCTGTGTTTCGACGGCCTTGACTACGACGCGATGCAACAGAGCAGGACGCAGTCCCAAGAATCGATGGAGGGTAGGCTCGGCATCTTCGCCCCGCCAAGGAGAAACAGAAACTACCAAATCGTAAGTACCATGTTGCCGAACAGAGTGCTCTTCCGATCATCCACCTCTCCTTGCTAGAATGTCAACGAAATCCTGAGCAACAGCTACGAGGGTCAGCAGATCATCGCGTACTACGAAGTCAACGGCAACTTGGACTACAGTCACCGCCGGAGGCTGGTGACGTTGCTAATAAATGAAGTCATCCGCAAGAATCGCTGGTTGGTCCAAGAGGATTTTGCCAAAATGTCCAACGAAATTGTCCAACTGTTTCCACGCGAGGACAAGGTATGTGTGTGCGATGAGTCCTTTGCAGAGGCCTTCACTTCACTTCTTTTGCTTTTCAGACGACTTACTATATAGCAAGAAATGGAACGAAGAATCCCAAGGGATGCCTGTACAACAAGTTTCTAAATCTCACGCGAAAGCTACGACAGGAGGGCATACTGCAGTATCGCAACGATGTGCAGATGAAACCCGAGCGCATGTCGACACGGCATCCTGGCGAAATCAAGTGCTACAGAGAAAGTTTTTAGGCTGGTCCATAAACGATCGCTGGTGGGGAGTGATTGAGCAACTGAATGGCTGACGAAAAGTGTTCCGAAGTGATAGTAGTTTCCTTGAGTAATGGACTGATTTATGCGATCTGAGCATACATCTCTTCTTGTTTTTTTCTTTTTCTTATCTTATTTGTGGTTGGAGTAGATCTAGAAGGAATAAATGAGAATAAATATAAAATAAATGTTTGGAAAAAAATATACGTTTTTCTTTCAGTTTTTTGTGGGTCATAGTCTAGTTTTCACTTTCGCTCGTTCTCAGCGTCACAATTGTCGAAGAGATAATTTACAATACCAAACTGACGTGCCGATAGACTGCCTGCCGAACTCTTCCAAGCAGCTGGCAATGATTGGACAAGGTGCATACTGGTGTATTCTTGTACTCATCTGTAAAATTTGGTCGGATGAATGTATGCCCGAAGGATGCAATATCAGTATGATTTGCCCCATCCTGAACAAAGGAGACCGTAAACTTTGCCTTTGTATAAGTGTTCTGAAAATCTCGTCTCGTTAAAGCGCCTGGAACAGAATAATTGGTCATTATCAGTGTGGGTTTAGTACATCGACTATATAGGTATAGGACTGTTCCGGCACTCTCAGCACCAAACTGTCATTTTTTAAGGACTGGGAGTAAAAACCTCTCAGAAAAGAGCAAAATATCAAGAAAGTACGGGAACGGAATTAAACTAAAGGCCCAAGCCCATAGAATCCGGTGCATGCGTTGCAATTGACACAAAAATCGTATTTGCCGGACTGCAAAAAGGTGCCCAATATGTATACATACATACATACAATTCCACACGACCATGAGAGTAAAATGATACACAAATATGCATAAATGATACAACATGTGAGAATAAACTGTGAAACGGAAGAAAAGTTAAGGCCCATTCATATGAGGTTGCCGCGAATTGCGAACTTCGCAAACATTGACGTATCATTCATATGGAGGTTTTTTCATTCGCAGAGAACTGCGGGTGCAAACTGACACTTCACTGCGAATTTTTGGGTCGTGGTGGTTGTGGATTGCGTTTGCGCGTTTGTGTATCACGAAGTCAGTTTGACAGTTCGCGTAGAGAATGATTGATTCGTAGAGAAAAACGTTCAAATCAAGAGAGAAAATGATTCTCTCGAGAGAGCGCACATTAGGCATGGTGATGCACTGTCATCCGACTTTTTTAACATAATTCTCGAAAAGATCGTCCGTAACTCAGACGTCACCTCAGAGACACGATCTTCCACAAGTCATTTGTTAGCATTTAGAGGGAAGTGGCTTCGTTGGGTCTTGCGGTGATTGAAGGTAAGACAAATAACAAATTGTCTACAAAAAAGATCCATCAAACTGACATTTTGGAGTATCACAATAGACAGATACAGCTTCGATGTAGTTAAAGACTTTGTCTACCTAGGCCCGCGGCGATAAAGCGAAGGATAACCCTGGCCAATCGCTGTGCCTTTGGACTTAGACGGCAATTGAAAAATAAAGTTCTGTCTCGGAAAACCAAGCTGTCACTATATAAGACATTGATATTTCCAGTCCTTCTGTATGGCGCAGAAACATAGACAATGTCAAATGAGGACGAAGAGATGCTTGGTCGATTCAGAATCCTTCGAATCATATTCGCCGTTTGCGAAGAAGGTGCTTGGAGGAGAAGATTGAACGACGAACTCTACGAGCTGTACAACGACTTTGGTCTAATCAGAAGCATTCGATTGTCTCGACTCAGGTGGCTTGGTCATGTAGAGAGAATGGACTCTCGGCTCAGAGCACCGGCTCCTCGGACGCCGACCCAGAAGAACGACGTGGCATAGGAAGAACTCACCTCCGATGGCGTAACCAGCTGGAAAGAGATCTTAAGCAGCTGGGTCTACGAAACTGTAGCCGAATATCGTGCTAGTTGGAGAGGAATAAAAATTGAGGCCCAGGTTCAATCCGGACTGTAGCGCCATGTCAAGTAGAATAATTCTAGATTCAACAAGAGTTAAAAAAGATTCTGTTCCTTCAGTCTTGTTACTTCACACCTAAGGACTCAGGAGTAAAAGCTTACTAGATTTAAGACCTAAATCATGCGTACTTAGACCAAATGGAGGTAGTATATCTCTTATACAATATGATCGTTTTTATGTCTTTCTTGGGTCATGCATTAGTAAAAAAATAAGTAGACACTAATTTCCGACTGCAAGGGAACAGATAAGTCGGCAGTTGATTATTATCTGCAAAATGGATGTATTTCTTGATCTCATAAAAACGATTCAGCGACATGTTGTTTGCAACCAGTGCAGATCTTGTGTCATCATATAATTTCCAATACATGAACTCTCTAGGCATTGAGTGGTAGCCACTGTCGCACATAATACGTACTGTTACGTTTTAGACAAAAACTGTGTCTACGTATTCAGGGAGTTAATAGTTTGATATATAGTTTCACGAATTGAATTTTTCACCAAATTTGAATTTTCAGTAAAAGTTTGATCCGGCGTATGAGCTGTCAGAATTTTGCTAGCTAATAAAAAGTGATCCCAGAGGGTGCTGACTATCGAGGTCGTTTCGCCAATAGCTACTACTCCGAATGGTGTTCGATTGTTTTCCTGCAGGTGGCGCTTAGATGGATTTGTGTCCACGTCACACTATGCAAATTTCCATATCTTCTTTATGTTGAAAAGCGTATAGATTAGTCTGATTCGAGATCAATTCCTTCACCTCACTATCAAAAACAGTTTCAAATACATAGACTGGAGACTTATTCTCTAAATCGCATTTTATGTTCATCTTGTTTACCACAAAGTTGTTAGAACGGTTCATTTACATTTCAATAACTCTTTTGGACCATCGTGGCTGGACTTGAGAATGATTAGGCACTGAGGCCCTTAGCAATGAGAAAGGTACTTTGTCCTCGCTATAGAAATCCTTATCGTTGTCCAAATTTTCTGGGTTTCATCCTCGTGCGCATTGTAATCAGCATTTGGTGGTATAAATGCAAGAGCAAATACGGTGTTTTGATCATTTCCTTCGATTGCATTTATTGCACTCGAAAGATTATCGAATCTCCTTAAATAAAATGATGTTGGTACTGCTTTGAAAAAAAATATTGGAGATTCCAAATTTTCCCATTGATTAAAAATTACGCATACTTGCCTAGCGTAATAGCAAGCCTATACTTGACTTATCACTTTTATTTGTCTTATATCAAGTTTTTTTTTAACTATTTCCAAAAATAAAAAGAACTTTTATAAAACGAATATTTATTTCTTTATAAAATGGCGACCAACCTCCGAAACACTGAACAAAATTGCAATAACATCTCAATTGGAGTAATAACAGAAGCAAGAATGATGTGTACAAGATTATTGGTGACGTAAAGCGAGATTAGCTAGATTTTGTTTGACATTTCAAGAAAATGAGGGCTATTTGCAATAGAACTTTGCTAACTTTACAAAAAAGTACAAGATATAGTCATCTTTAGACTAATATGAATGAATTTTCGCAATTAGTATGTAAACAAAGAACAATTCAACCGCATTCATCCCTCTCTACGTCACATTTGTCAGTTAGGGAATAATCTTGTATACATCATTCTTGAACAGAAGCTTCGGTTTTACCTTTTTTTAAAAAAAAAGTCTACGCCTACTTGTCGAAAACATGTCAACGAACAATACAAAAATCAAAATTTCACAGCGAAAAAATGAAAGTGGGCGACGGTAAAGCCATAATGCTGTTAAATTTTCTGTACCCAAGTAGGTTAGGTTAGGTTGTAGTGGCAGTCATACTTAGGCCAGGTTAGGCCCATTGTGATACCACCCGGTTTGACTTCTCCTAACACTCGAACCAGTTGGTGTTGCTAATGAAGCGATTTAGTTGGCGAATGCTGGCACTATTTAGCTCGTTACGGCCGCTGAAGAAGTAGGCTCCTAGGTGCAGGAACCTACGACTGGCAAGAGCACTACAGGAGCAGAGAAGGTGATCAGTGTTTTCTTCCTCCTCTTCATCCATGCAGCTTCTGCAAAAATGAGTGCCAATTACACAGTGCCCGGTTATGACTCCCATGAGGGTCCTTAATGAGAGCTTGCTGAATCTAAGTAGACTGAGTGACCATTTTAGGTTAAGAGGTGGCCAGATTTCTTTTGTTTTAAGGCAGGTGGTGCCTTCTTGCCATTTGTCATTAGTGGTCTTAATTGTGTGAATCTTAAGAAGATGGTATGCTGTAGCGATCGGCATGGAAGGTGGTACCCCTGCTATTGGTAGGGATGAAGTTATACCACACCTGGCGAGCTTATCGGCTGTGGTGTTTCCTGGTATGTCACAGTGTCCCGGGTCTCTCGTTAAGAGACAGCCTGCAATAAAGGGATGTTTTTGAGTAGAACTAATAGAAGTAATGTTGAACATATTTTCAGCGGGTTTTTAATGTGTTTTGCGAGCAGACTCCAAAGTCGCATGTGTTCAAGAATGGAAATGCTCTATTTTATACACCCCACACAGATGTTGCTTGAAGTATAGCACATTACCAGATTAAATGATGCCACTTAAAAATAAAGTCCTTCTCCTTCTCCGTTCACATGAATCTGAATCAATCGCATTTTAGTCTCATCAATTCTGCATTCCGATGATTGATGTGGAAACAGGGAGCCCAGCCACATTGAGAGAATGAAAAAAACAAAAAAAACAAATAAACCCTTGCTATTTTGCCCACCTGTTAGGCGAGCATAAAATAGATTATACCAAATCATGCAAAGTGATTGATGTGCTAAAGGGAGGAAGGTGTGTAGTTGAATCGCTTATGCCCTTGAACTTGCCGTCACGGATATCAGTTTTACCATGCGAATGCGGACAACAGGTTCTAAGGAACAACAAAAGTGAGGCACGTGGTAGTGACGTTGCAGGAGGGCTTTGTAGTAAGGGGATATACTTTAAAAGTTCAACAGAGGAACGCGGCGATGGTGGATAATCGAAGGAGTTTCGTGTTCATTCTTTGCTGTTGATTCCGAATGAATGAAGTGACACATGGCGTGCTGTGAACACTTGTTGCTCAAGAATAAGCAATGTGATTGTTCGATGACTCATTTTCGGTTTCGGTAGACGAGGTGTCGCCTCGGTTTGTTATTGAAACAGAATAAATCAATCATGTGAGGAAGTACGTACATTGTTATCTGCTAAAATTAACCATTTCGGTCAAGTTCTTATTTCATTTAGACAAAGAAAGGGATTTATCAATCACAAATCTGCAGAAATTCAGGCACTTCTTCTTCTTCTTTGTGTGGCGCTACAGTCCGGGGTGGGCCTGGGCCTCAACCAACATGCCTCTCCAACTAGCGCGATCTCTGGCTAGCTGTCTCCAGTTTCGCACTCTAAGTTGGTTGAGGTCCTTCTCCACTTGGGTGCGCCACCTTAAACGCGGGCGTCCTCTGTTGCGTTGCCCGACAGGTTCGGATTCGAAAATTCTTCGGGCCGAAGCTGTGGTGTACATACGCTCTACATGACCTAGCCACCGTTGGCGTTGGATCCGTAGACGCCTAACTAGGCTCATGTCGCCGTACAGCCCGTACAGTTCGTGATTGAATCTTCTCCTCCAGAACCCGTCAACACAAACAGGACCAAAGATCGTAGAACTGAGTAGAACTTTTCTCTCAAAGAGACCTAGGACTTCTTCATCCGCTTTCGAGATTGTCCATGCCTCCGCGCCGTATAGCAGGACTGGGATGATCAGTGTCGTATAGAGTCAGCTTGGTTCTTCGAGCGAGGGCTCTATTACTCAATTGCCTCTTGAGCCCGAAGAAACAGCGGTTGGCAAGCGTTATCCTACGCTTGATCTCGGTACTGATGTCATTTGTACAGTTTACTCCGGAGCCGAGGTAAGTGAAGTCCTTGACTACTTCGAAGTTGTCCTTTTTTGAGGACAGCATATACTTCGATGTGCCCTCATTTACCGCCAGACCCATTTTAGCCGCTTCCGTCTCAATGCTAGTAAAATCCTCACTGACGGCTCGCTGAGTTCTGCCAATCACGTCAATGTCATCGACTCATGCTAACAATTGCACGGACTACTGGAAGATCGTGCCTCTAGTGTTGGCGTGTGAGTTTCGCACGATCTTCTCCAGGACGATGTTGAAGAAATCGCATGACAGCGCGTCGCCTTGCCTAAAACCTTTTTTGACATTGAAGGTTTCGGTGAGTTCGTTACCGACCTTGATGGAGCAGCGAGAGTTCTCCATCGTCATCCTGCACAGCCTGACGAGTTTGGCAGGATTGTCAAAACTAGACATGGCGTTGTATAGCTCGTCTCTATGCACGCTGTCATATGCGGCCTTAAAATCGACGAACAGATGGTGAGTGTCGATTTGCATTTCTTGGGTCTTTTCCAGGATCTGCCGTAGTGTGAAGATTTGGTCTGTTGTGGACTTTCCTGGCCTGAAGCCACACTGATATGGACCAGATTATTAATGAACGGCTTCAGGCGGGTACACAAAACGGCAGAGAAGATCTTGTACGCGATGTTAAGAAGACTGATCCCTCGATAGTTGGCGCAGTTGAAGGGGTCTCCTTTCTTGTGGATCGGGCAAACGATACTGAGATTCCACTCGTCGGGCATGCTTCCCTCAGACCATATCTTGCAGATGAGCTGGTGCATGCGCCCTACCAGATCATCTCCAGCTGCCTTAAATATTTCAGCGGACAATTCGTCCGCTCCAGCAGCTTTGTTGGACTTCAGTCTTGATATTGCTACTTTGACCTCCTCTAAGTCTGGGGGACGGAATTCGCGTCTGTCATCGTCCAGATTGAGTGGAAGGCACTACCGGTTACAAATGCCAGCGGGATTTCCACTGTTGAAAAACTCCATTACTACCTCAGATATTGCTATCTTTCGTTCGTGATGTTACGTCCTAGGTGAAGCGCGACGCAACGATTCTTAATCGAGAGCATATTAATACCCTGTTAATTATTTTCGCGGCGTACAACAATGCGTTATGCAGGCGCTGCGATGTCGGTTACATAACGCAACAGGAAGATTGTTTCGAGTGATTGACTGAATCATAGAAGATCTAATCCGGTGCACGTTTCGGACTTTTCGGAAGTCCTTTCTTGTGACTGCCAGGTGGACGGACTAGTTTTAGGAACAACACATCGAATGTTTACTCGAGTGCCCGATTTTACAGTGACATGGGAGTCAGAGTGAACTACTGAATCCATCAACTTTCAATAGTGTTGCACGAAAATGTTAGTCTCTGCAGGGCTTATCATTGATTGCAACGTCTTGACATGGTGTTTGTATCTAGATAGAACAGCTTTAGTTTAAGTTTTCCCAATTGAACCACGTTTCATAGTTCTATATTCTGTCCGTACTGCTTAAAGGGTGGGTTAGATAGCCATGTATGGTAGGTAGGTTTACGAAAAAACGGGTACTAAAAGTTTTATCTCTCTGTCCATGTCTATGTCGTGCTTATTGTGTACTTTAATGTGGTTTTAACAAAACTTTCTCGAGAGTAGCAAGCTAAATTTAGCATTTTTAACTGTAGCTACTTATGATGGAAGAGGAAGATAAATATGCGAAGAAGAACATACAATTTGATGTACTTTCCGAACAGCATAGAGTACTTTTACACGAACTAATTTTGCAGCAAGCTGTGGATCTGCCGCTGAGCGAAGAGAAGAGCTGTCCTGACGAAAGGTTATAAAACATCGGCAATTTAAACAGAGCGTCAAAGGGAGGGCATGGGCCTGTGCGTTCAGGGCATAGTTGTTTATTGCTCTCATCTTGGCGAGATGCCAGCAACGATGCACAGGTCAAGTTGACATACAGCCTCCTCGCGGCACCCTCTGAATAACCTCTAATGCAACCGCTTGGAGGTGAACCAATGTATGCAGCAACCCCTTGTCCGGGGGTTTAAACCAGGACCCGGTCCTCCAGATTCGGGGGTTTCGCGTGGGGCTAACTTTCTTATCGTGTAAAACACACATTAGTTTAGAGACGGCAACAAGCCTCGGATACGGATGACCCTACTGCTGACGACCATAGACAACGAATCAAGGACAACAATTTCGGTTCTGCACGTGGAATGTGAGCTCACTTAAGAGACCACGTGCAGCCGATGAACTTGCGGAGGCCCTAGATGCCTATAAGGCTGACATCACCAACCAGGTGCGATGGTATGGGCCGGACAAAAAGAGGATGAAAAACTGCGATATATACTACGGCGATTGCTACAAAGAGCCAAGGCAGCGCTTGTTTGGATTCGGTTTTGTTGTTCGAGGCAGACTTAGGCAATAAGTCTTAAGCGTACGCGAGCGCCTCATAATAATCCGCATCAAGGCAACATTCGGCAACATCAGCCTAATTTGCGCCCACGCCCCAACGGAGGATAAAGACGACGATAGCAAGGACGACTTCTATGATCACCTAGAAAGAACATACGATCAATGCCCCAGTTACGACACCAAGATCGTTCTAGGAGATTTTAATGCAAAGCTGGGCAAGGAAAACACACCCAATGGACTCAGACTGTTGGACTTCGTGAAGGGGCGAAACCTTTCTGTAGCCAGCACGCTGTTCCCTCACATCAACATTCACAAAGTGATATGGCGGTCCCCGAGAGAGGTCCGACGAGAGCGGTTCGTGTACGAATTTAAAAGAAGGGAAGAGCACCGGCTTCTCAAAAAGAAAAAAAGGAGCATGAGAAGCGCGCGATCGAGGAAATGGAGAAGTGGTACGGCAGAAATAATGTCGGAAAGTTTTACCAGCAGGTGAAACAACTATCCAAAGGGTGCAAACATCGGACAGGAGCCTGTCGGAACGAAGAAGGACAACTCGTAGTAGAGTCGCAGTCGTCACTGAGAATCTGGAAGGATTCTCAGCAGACTGTTTAACGGCGAAGAGGATACCAATACCGCTGTCAGGCAGAATGTTCACCTCCACAAAATGGACGACGAAAGAAGTGAATTCCGTCCCCCCGATCTAGACGAATTTAAGATAGAGATATCGAGACTTAAGTCGAACAAAGCTGCTGGAGCGGACGTATTGTCCGCGCCTGGAGATGATGTGGTTGGGCAGAAAGTATGCCCGATGAGTGGAATCTCAGTATCGTTTGCCCGATCCACAAGAAAGGGGACCCCTATGACGCATTGACGTGATTGGCCGAACTCAGCGAGCCGTCAATGAAGCGTTTGCTTGTATTGAAACGGAGGCGGCAAAAATGGGTTTAGCGGTGAATGAGGGCAAAACAAAGTATGTGCTGTCATCAAGAAAGGACACACAACATCGACGACTCGGTCAGAACGTCACCATAGGCAGCTACAACTACGAGGTAGTAAAGGACTTCATCTACCTTGGCTCCCAAGTAAATAGTGCAAACAACATCAGTACCGAAATTAAACGCAGAATAACTCTTGCCAACCGCTGTTTCTTTAAGCTCAAGAGGCATTTGATTAGTAGAGCCCTCTCCCGAAAGTCCAAGCTCACATTATATAAGACCTTGATCATCCCTGTCCTGCTATATGGCGCGGAAGCTGGGACTATCTCAAGAGCGGATGAAGACGCACTTGGTGTCTTTGAGAGAATAGTTCTGCGTTCAATCTTTGGTCCTGTTTGCGTTGAAGGTTACTGGAGAAACGCTGTACAGCGACATGAGTCTGTCGCTGTACAGCCATCTTAGGCGGATTCAACGCCTAAGATGGCTAGGCCATGTTGAGCGCATGGACAACAATGCTCCAGGACGAAGAGTCTTCGACTCCGAACCAGTGGGACAACGCAAGAGAGGATGACCACAAACCCCAAGGCGCACTCAAGTGGAGAAGGACCTCAACCAACTTGGAGTGCGAAATTAGAGGCAGCTGGCTAAGGATCGTGCCAGCTGGTTATAATTGTTGACTAAGGCCCAATTTCACCCCGGACTGTAGCGCCACAAGAAGAAGTCACAATGGGCTGCTATAAATTCGAAGAGATCGAGGGGCTTCCTCTACATGAGATCTGTACAAGGCTTGAGAATTTGGACTTGGACTAACCAAGAATCCTGTAAACTGACCTAATGATTGCAACGAAAAAGAAAGTCCCTACTGCGCATAATTAACCATAGAAAATTGAGTATGAAACGATGCCTAGTCCTGATGATTTTAAATTGCATCTAAATCCAAGTGGCATTTACACTGAATTCCTCGGTTGTCGTATGAAGAGCATATGGTTTCTCATTGGTTGAAGGGAGACGGTTGCGGTATTACTGCCTGATTCCTAACACATGTAGACCATTTCAATTTGAGACATTTCGACCACAAGACGCAAAAAAAAATCTAAAGTTCATTTTCAAAAAAGGTGTCACCCTTTACAATTTTCTTCAATTTGATTTGCATGCTTCAGTTACCTTCAAACTGTTCCTGTCACTATAGATTTTTTGACAGCTTTCAATGTAAGGAGAAAAACCTTCACAGGAAAACATACGAATTTCCTATTCTCCTTTCGTTGTCCAAGATCTTAAAGTAATGGTTTCCTCTTAAAGTTAAACAATAAACAAATAAAATTGGCAAGAAAATGTCCGAAATAGACTCACAACCGGATTCCCAAATGGATTTATTTGGTGAACATATGGAAAATTATAGTGTTGAGGTGAGTACATGTTCGTGCAGGAATGTAGAAAGAAAATACAAATTATTGAACCATTCAGGCATCAGCTATCCATCGGAAGTTACAGAGTAAAGTAGAAGCACTTCGTATTCTACGCAAAGAGCTGGAGCAATTCCGAACCGAACGAGATCAGTTCAAACTTATGGCTGAGACGTTGCAGTTGAGATACTCCGCCATACGACGGAATACGGATTACAACAACTGTGGCTTTGGAGGAAAATCTAGTGTGGCCAATATGCTGCACGATACTAGGGAGAGGAACATAAAGTTAACAACAGAACTGGAAGCAATGAAGCAGAAACTTACTGAGCTTCAGGGAGACATCGAGGTGTTGAGAAGCAAAGGAATGCCTTGTGCAAGGGATATCACAGGATCGAGCAGCAGTATCAACAAGGAAGAGTTGCAATGGAAGCGGGAGAAAACCGAGTTCATTTGTCACTTAGAGAATCTGAAAAAGAAGGTAACCACCGATGGGAGGGAGAGGGTTCTGTCAGTATTGACGGATTTATTTTTAGAATGCTCAACTAGCCTTTGACTTGAAAGCCATCATCGATGAGAAGGAAGAAGCTGTTACGGAGCGTGATGCGTATAAGTGCAAGGCGCATCGCCTGAACCATGAGCTACTTTTGGCTCTGAAGGCAAACGAACTGCATCCTCGGGTTAGTAGCTGCAGTCATTTTTTGTTTATCTCTCTTCAGTGAGTTACTTTTCAGCTCCTCGACGTCGATAGTATAGTTTTAGAAAACAAGTACCTGCAAGAAAGACTTAAAAACACTGAAAGCGAGCTGGAACTAACGAAGCAGTCAATGAATAAGTATAAGGTAAGTCAACGGAAGGATAACTGATAACTGAAATTTATGCATGCCGATGTGTATACTAACATTCTCTTCTTCCATTGGCGGAAATGTTATCGATTAAGGCAATGCTGGACACGAAACGAAAGAAAGGTATCATTAAGTTAGGAAATAACAGTCAAGATATAATGTCTCATAAGCAAGGTAAACGCCAGTCGCTTTCGTCAATTTCAATTTCGATTTCTTTTCATTTTTGTTTTGTTACTGTCGTATGTGCATATTTTGTTTCAATGCTTTTGTAAATTCATCGCTTATTGTTCAATTCTCTAAGGAATCATGTGGGTTTAAGTGAGTTTGTGTGAGGCAACGGGATTGTGGTTGGATGCCTATTGGGGATGAGTACACTTCGTCTGTGCGTCGCAGGCAAACGTTGGTACAGAGTATTTTGCTCTTTGTTTTCGAAAATAGCGTTTATGATTGCACTCAATGGCTTGAATATTTATTTGGCGCACTAATGCGACGCAAATGTTAACATTGGTTAAGATGTATTGGTCAACCAATACAGAAAACGTTGAATTCCACGAAAATGTTTGACCTATTAGGTTACTCGTTTTGTAAAGCGGTTCACACAGTATCACTCTGCCTTGAGTCCTTGTTGGTTTTGCATTCACATACCTTTGGACATGTGGCTATCCTAGAACAATTGACGTAGCTCAGTGACGTGCCATTCGATCATTATTAGAGCACAAAACTGATTTGCATCTGATCCACAACAAACTCAGTTAAGCTTGGTAGAGTAGGTTAGGTTAGGTTATGGTGCAGTTAGCTGTCCTGAGTACCGACCTCTTGCCGGAGCACTATAGGGGCCGAGCAAGTGATTGGTAATTTCTATCTCCTCTCGATCCACGCAGCTTCTGCAGAAACCTTTGTATTGAACACCAAGCATACGCGTCTGTGTGTGCCGACTGTCGCGTTGTGACGCAAATTACTGCCCTGAACGAAGGTATGCTTATTCTGAGGAGACCGAGGGATCGTTTACGATCTAGTGCTGGACATAACAATATTACACAGTTCTTGTGCCTGTACGGTGCCTTCTTTGTCACAAAGGATTCGGGAATACGCTACAGTGGTTAGGGAGCTTCAATGAGAGAGCCATATTGACGTCTTGTGAATATAAACCTTCACTCACTCATTGGACATGAAATCTTCCAGCGAATGATTGGCAGACTTCCGATCTGGAAGGTTTGCTGGTCTAGAAATTCTCTAAGATCAAGAAGGCGATCTGTGTCTCGATTTTTGGTAGAGTATCAACCTATCACAGTCACCATAGGGGAATTTATATTTCTGTTTTCTCTTATCATGCTATGCACTCTATTCACTTGATTTGAGACCCATTAGAATAAAAAAGCCTATCGACATAAGCAACAATGAAAGTGGACCTCGTACATCTCAATTTGTTTTGTGTGTTAAGTTTACTTCTTCTTTGATTGGGGCTACAGTCCGGGGTGGACCTGGTCCTCAACCAACATCCCTCTCCAGCCAGCACGATCTTTCGCCAGCTGCCTCCAGCAACGCACACCAAGTTGGTTGAGTGTCCCCTAGTGCGAGGACGTCCTCTGTTGCGCTGTCCCAATGGCCCGGTATCGAAGACTCGGGCCGGTGCTCCTGTGTCCATCCGTTCTACATGACCTAGCCATCTTAAGCGATGGATCCGAAGACGCTCAACTACGTGCACGCCGCTGTACAGTCCGTTGAGTCTTCTCCTCCAGACGGCATCAACGC
This sequence comes from Eristalis arbustorum, assembly GCA_916610145.1. Classification (NCBI taxonomy): domain Eukaryota; kingdom Metazoa; phylum Arthropoda; class Insecta; order Diptera; family Syrphidae; genus Eristalis; species Eristalis arbustorum. The sequence continues at coordinate 112,149,149 of OU744316.1, read as the reverse complement.
AAACAGGACCAAAGATCGCACACAGAACTTTTCTCTCAAAACAACCAAGAGCTTCTTCATCCGCTTTCAATAGCGTCCATGTCTCTGCGCCATAGAGCAGGACTGGGATGATCAGAGTTTTATACAAAGTCAACTTGGTGTTTCGAGAGATGGATCTGTTACTCAATTGCCTCTTGATCCCAAAGAAACAGGGATTGGCAAGAGTAATTCTGCGCTTGATCTCGATACTGGTGTTAACTTCACACCGAGTCGAAAAACTTTCAATTTTGTTTGGTTGACCGGGCAACTCGGTTTGACATACATTTAACTCGGTGACATCGAGCTCCGAAGGTTACCCAAAGGGTGATCAACATCAATAATTAGAGTTTTATTCGCATGGATTTACTTAGAGGGAATTTCTCTCCAAACACTGCCACACACATGCACTGCGTCTTGATATCTCTCATAACAATATTTGCGGAAATTGAAGATTTGAAGAAGCAAAAGGTTAGGTTATTGGGCTACCAGCGAAATTTCCACACCATTGTTGATTCATTGTGATACCCAGTGCCGCCATTGGCAAATGGAACCAGATTTGAAAAGCAGATAAAAGTATGTTAACTCTTGCTTTCGTTGAGATTCAAACCGGGGACACCTATAACCAATGGCGGGCACTTAACCAACTGCGCCATCTAGCCGTATGGATAAAAGAAGCAATAGAATTTATTACAAGTGATTCTTCTACGAAGTTTTATCAACCTAAATTTCCCACGGAGATTCATACATGAGTCTGCATGTTTTTCACCCATCAGCCTAATTTGTTGATCGATGTGAGTCCCGACTATGAAGTAACTAGTTCACTCGTTGTCACCTTCTTATTTAAGTTTCGTTACAATCCGTAATAGACATGGACTGCAGCCAACAAGCCTCTTCTGCTGGGACGATCTTTAGACATTGAGATTGAGGCAAGTTGATTGAGGCTGCTCTTGGAACTGCGTTGAAGGGCCGTAGTCACGGGGATTCATTATTCCAAGTCAGATAAATACCAACATTTATGTCTGCTCTAATTACTAATCACTTGAAAAAAAACCTAGGTGCTTTTAATCCATGTTCGCACAACTTCTGAAACATCTATTGAAGATGGTATTCAGGCTCTTAAACATGATACGTCCCTACTGCGTCACATTACTGCATAACACTACCGACTGATCTATTTGTTAAAATTGTTCATAAGTGTAATACATGTTCAGCAATTTTCTAAACCATCAGTGGTGTAATTTGGCTTGTCTAATTCGATCAACATCGCTCTTATAACCCCCACTTCCATGCATATGCAATCAACAATAAACATTTGGTACACATCTTGCAGTTTATACTTATTGGCGCCCAAAATACCTTAACTACGTACGTACGTACGTCTACGATGTTTTAACTGCTAGAGTTCAGAATGATTGGAAAGAAGTTTACATTATTCTCTTTTCCGGATGCCATGCATACATACAGTAGCGAGGAAAAAAATGCATGCGTTTACACTGTTTCTAATTATTGTATAGCACAAGTGACTATTACAAGAATAACCTATTTTATAGACCCTTTTTTTCGTCCAAATTTTCTTCTTATATCACTTACTTCAATGTTTTTAACATATGCATACGATGGCACACAGGAAGGATGAAATTCAAAAGGAAAACCGTATTGGATACCGTTACAAGAAATGATGCAGTATTAATACTGTTGTGAGCGTTTAAATTTTTTGCTCGCTACTGTATATCAAAGTCGGAATTTAAACTACTCATTTTTTTTTTCTTGCGGTGTGAGTCACCGAATCGTCTAACAGGCCGCCTTTACACCGATATAAATTTAGCTAGTCTAGCTATACTTAGATGATTGAGACTCTCTCGTTGTTTGTTGCGGTCGTTATTTCCTTCTCTCACACAGACTCAGAATGGAAGACGTTTCATGACCTGCCCATTTTAAGCATCCCGTGACGCCTGCATAGACGCTTCGGTTATTGAATCTCCTCCTTCAGATGTCATCAACCCAAAAGACACAGAAGATCCCAAGACAAATTGCCTCTTAAGGAGACCAATGACTTCTTCATCCGCTTTTGAGATTGTCCCTGTCAGTGTCAGTTTGGTCCTTCGAGAGGCGGCTTTGTTACTTAATTGCGTCTTGAGTCCAAAGAAACAGCGGTCAGCAAGAGCTATACTGTGCTTGATGGCGATACTGGATTTAGTTCAGTTCATACGGAGTCGATGTCCCTAACTACACCGAAGTAGATGCCCACTATGACGCCTTGTCCTTCGTCTATTGAGAGCATATATATATTTTTCTTTTTTAAACTTAATTTGATGTCGTAGCTTTTGTTGTCTTTTGCGTTTGTGTACGTATTCATTTTAAATTTCACATTAACTAAAAATACTCACTTTTCTTGTTCGCAGTGAAAACCCTTCTGGACGGGGGTGTAGAGTTGCCGACGAAAACGGAAACCATAGCCGATTTGAAGTCACTTTGCTTAGCTTTATTGGATAATCTGAACGATAAAAATCTAGCCCTAAATCATCAGAAGAAAACAAACAAGTGAGTTGCCGACTTCCTCTGAAGGGTCTTTTTACATTTGCATCCATTCTAGAATCTTGGCCACAAAAATCGCCGAACTCGAGCAACGCGTTCAAATCCTGTCCGGCTGCGAGTCGGGCACCGACGTTTGTTTCTCCCCTTCGCAAATTCTTCTGAACGGATATTGCCCATCGAGCGTTGACACCGAAACGAAGTCACCAAACGTTACCGAGGATTCGGGTACTATGTCTTCCGAGCCGGATGACTCGCAGAAAACCTCCAGGGTGTCCGACGACGGAATGTCATCATCACTCTCAACAGAATCCGGCCGTAGTATCCTGTCGTCCGAGTACGATGGCAATGCGCCGTGTAACATACTTAGCGACGATATCATATCGTCGTTATACTCATACAAAGATGTTGAAGCACACTCAGTGTCTATATCATCGTCCGTTGCTAAGGAGCGACTGGACGACTTAAAAGACTTGCCTCCGGAATTGGCCGCAATGGTGCAGAAGGCACTGCACGATTTAGATATGCAAGAATTCGAAGAGGCGCTCATCGAAGAAGCGACTCATTAATTCGTATCCTTCCTTTTGTGTTTGAGCTTGTATTCTAGTCAGGGAATTGTTATTCAAGTGCTTGTTAACCTCTCCAAACGGTGTTATAGCATTATTCGTAATTTTTATTCACGAACCTTCTATGTGTGTGTATGTATCATATAATGTAAAAGTTATTGTAAATGATTACTGTAAATTGTAAAGAATGATGTGATCGCATAAAAGACAAATACAAAGATTGTAAAATACTGTTCCGTCTTCATTCGTGGGAAGTTAAGGGAAAAAAAGAACCATTCCACATTTTTGTATGTATCAAGATATATTTAGATCACAGTTTTTGAATTGATGGCATGCATAGATAACAAAGGATAATAAGCAACGGGTAGGTGATGAGGAGTGCTTGATTGCTGTCAGCCAAAAACAAATATCATCGAACCCAATCTGTAACGGAAACAAAAAAAAAAAGAACAAAGAAACAAAACTGTTATCACACGTCGAATATCTCATAAAATCTGTTAGATGCGGGTTAAGTTGAAAATGCGAGGAACTTCATGAGCGGATGCATATGAATACACAAATGGTAAACTTACCCTATTCAAAAAGAAGGACAGAAATCCTTCTTAAGTGTATTTCTATTGTAACTACGTGTAGGTGGTGGCTTCTGTAGGATCCTTCATTTGCTTTAAGTGTTGTAAAGTGTTTTCTACACCAGCACTCAAACATTTGCCTCAGCAGAGTCATCCATACGTCAACGTATGCAACAAGTTTCCCTTGGGAACGTATACCTTAAACTGACATGTTTTTCCCACGGTAAGACTCTTTTTGCGTACATGGATGTGTGATGCTTTGCACTGGACGTAAGAAGACATAGGCAATTGGGCTAATGCACAAGACAGAACTATAACGGCTCTTTGTTCAGCTTCGTTAAGTTTCGTTCAGTTCCGATGAAACTCGACGAAGCTCTTGGGTACTTTTCCTTTGACTCCAACATAAGTTGCTTGGTTGGGGGGGATAATTTATCATTTATCGAGCCACACGCGACACTACCCATTGAGGAACGAAGAGAAAGTTACAGCGATGTGCAAAACTAGATTTCTTCTTAACAAAAGGTTCAGTCAATGAAAGAGATTGACAAGGATACCATGTCATCAGCATCGTTCGCGACGAAGCGACTCAGCTTTCATGCTTACCAATGAAAGCCTACCGTGTGTCCCGTAAATTAGGAATTATTATTGTTCAACTTAGCTGACTACGAAAAAACCCATTAACTCCGCTCAAGCGTCTTGTGCCCATGAGACGCTGAGGAAAGGGTAGTCGACAGTGGCAGAGCCTCGATAGAGTAAAGTTATAAGCCCTCAAGTTGGGGTGCCTTCGCGTGGTTCCAGAGTTAGGAGAAGTCAATCCGCTTGGTATCACAATGGGCCTATTCTGGCCTAAGTGTGACTGCTCTGCAGCAGTCAACCACTACAACCTAACCTAACCTAAGTTGGGGTGATTTTGAAGAGGCTCCTTTCGGACAAAACCGATAAAACCCCAGGCTGCGAAGCATGCAATGGACACGGCTAAATTGACAGCCTGGATGATAGATCGAATTTGCCAACCACCCCATCCGTCTGTGCAAAGTAAAACGGAAGGGATTTCATCTTCATCGATGGTACAAAGAGGCAACAACACGGCATTCGCCGTAGCTCAAGAAAATTGTTCTATCGCCAGTGTTGGTTATCTCCTGTACTTTTGTCACTATTGACACCAAAAGCTTTCGCTATACTTCAATCACGTAAACATTGCAAAGAGTCATCAGAGAAGCACATTATATTCTGCGATAGCGTGTCATTTATCAAAGGAATAAAAACGAACATTGGTCAACCTTAATCTAGTAAGGAACATCGATACTGAATAAAATACGACTGATGGAAGTATGACCTTTAAGATAGGGTACGTAGGGACATCCGAGGATGTGGCTAATATATGTGTTGCAGCAGCTGCATAAAAACGTAGTTTCAGTACCACCACAGGATAGGCAAGAGTGGAAACAGTCAATCGACAGAATACACATTTAAATAAATTTCTTACCACGAAAAGCCATCCCTGTTGACAGCAGACTAAATCTAATTCGATGGATTCATGCTGCCATCTGGCATGGCTGAACCAGAAACACATATTTACTTACTACCCCTGAGCCGATGCAGCTTCCTCTGGGTCCAGACAATGAACAGTAGGCAAACCAAATTACAAATCAATTAACTAATGAACCTGAATGCCGAGCTCACATTTGTGAGCATCGAGAAGGAAGCGGCCAAGATGGGTCTTGCGACGAGCGAGGGTAAATCGTCAACACCGAAATCTCTGCTTCTATGGATTAGAAACTACCTTTCGAGCCGTTCAATCCAAGTTATTTTGGATGGGTTCAAGTCTGATATTCACAAAATAAATGCTGGTGTCCCCCAAGGCTCTGTTCTGTCTCCGACACTCTTTCTCATTTTTATAAATGATCTCCTATCTGCCAATTCTAATCCAATCCACTCCTTTCTTTTCATATTCATTCCAAAATTCACGACACTGCCCTTCGGACATAATATTCAAACAGCAGCATATGTCAAGCACATTGAATTCCGATCTGGACAGCATAATTAACTGGGGTAAGAACAACAGAGTGGAATTCAATGCTTCCAAAACTCAATGCTGTCTGCTGTCTCTAAAGCGAACCCCTGATCGATGAAACCGGAAAACTTTCCATCCTCGGTATGACATCAACACAACACTTAGTTGGAACGATCACATATTCGAGGTCACCAAAAAAGCTGGGAAATGTTTAGGTTTCCTTAATCGATGCAAGAAATATTTCACCCCCTCTGACTTGGCTTTAATCTATATGGCGTATATTCGTCCTAAGCTTGAGTATAGCGCTCATATCTGGTCTGGTGCCCCAAGACCACCTGCACCTACTAGATAGAATCCAAAAGCGAGCGATAAAATTTATAGGAGACAACGATATCGCGGGTTCATTAGACTCGCTTGAACATCGACGAACCGTGTCTTCTTGTCTTCTTTGTACGTGATTTATCGTTATTTTAACAAACGATGCTCAAGTGAGCTAGCCAAGTGCATTCCTCCTCTCCTTGAATTCACCCGCAATACACGTCTCGCCAGGAATGCACATCAGTTTACCCTTAAGCCTACTTTCAGACGCACAGTGAAATTTAGAGACTTTTTAGAGGTTTTTTAGCACCACACGAATATGGAATGCTCTTCCCAGCTCAATAATCCCCATAAATTATCCGCAGATGTTTAAGACCAATGTGCACAGGTACCTCCTCTCTCTCTCTCCCTCTATACCTTCGGCCCGTGCTACGTCTTGACCGCGGACAATTAAGGGCATTAATAATCCCTTGAGCACGCGCAAATTTAAAAAAAAATTCTACGAGTGTCTGGAGATACAATTTCGACGTTTGGCTTCGCAGTAAACTCGGAAAATGACATCATCGCGGCGATAAAACGAATTAAAACCCTGGCCAATAGAGTGCCTTTGGGCAAATGCGGACGAAGAAATTCTCGGTCACTTCGAGAAGAAAATCTTTTGCAAAGGAGTTTGGAGAACATTGATGGACTAACTCCACGAGCTGTACAACTATTAACAAATTCGATTGTCACGACTCAAATATATAGAGATAATAGACACTAAGGCTCCGGCTATGAAAGTCCGAGCCTGAGTTCAACCTCGAGGGACATTGTGGTAGAGGAAGAAGATGGCGTGGTCAGCTGAGATGGTACTTTAATCAGGTTAGCGCCTAGACCAAGACCGCATGTTGACCGACGCCCATGGCCACACCAAACGCATGTCAATTCCATTCCACTACTTATAGCTACTCCTCCATGTGCACATACTCTAGCACAACTAATCAACGATGGTCTTAAATTAATACAATGGAGAACACAAGAGAAATACAACGCAACGCCTGCCAGATGCAATCTACCGCTAAATCAAATATACTAGAAAAGACGTAAGTTATGTACAAGAATGAAAAGTGAAAATTGGAATAAACATAGAGTTTGTTATTTAAAATCTTTTATTTTCTCTCTCTAAAGTGAGTGTATTCTTATGTAATCTTAACCGACTTGACGTGTCAATTTATATTTTTTTTCACTTCTTTGAGTTAATGTAGCGTTTAATTACTTTATTGTCGCAAGTAACTGGAAAATATGTTTTTTCTTTGCTTTTAAAATCTTCATAGTTTTGTTGTACATAACGTTGACATGGTAAAAGTGCACACATTCTACAATACTGTGTATCGACAATCAATCAAACATATTCTCACGTTACTTGTAATCATCTTAGCTCAAGAGCTAAAAGAAAATGCGTAGATTTCCTTTAGCGTGTGTCTGCCTTAAATAAAATATCGATTAGGAGGTTATCCTTTTTTTTTCAATACAATTAAATGGACTAGTGTGATATCATCATTTGCTTGAAATCAATTAAAACTAATAGTTAAAACTCGTCACTCGAGTGCGGGAGGAACGAGGATGTATAACTTAGAAAGTACAATTAAAAGCTAAAAAACAGTCGCACGTTGTAGAAAACATATCTTCATTAAAGTATGTAAAAATAAATAACATAGCATTATTATTAACAATGACAATAAGTACAGCAGCTAAATTATAAGGCCTTAAATACGAGAAGGACTTCACGTAACATTTACATATGTATGTAGCTGTGTGTGCTTGTTTGTTAGTAAAGGCATATGACAATGATATTATTATTTAACTCATGTTTACTTCTCGAATACGTATATGTAATAATATTATTTTAGTTTAAATGTTTGAGCTGCGCGATAGAAGTGTCGAACTATAAATAAAGGCAGTCTATATAATATTGTAACAACATGTCATAGCATTTTTCCTTTTTTTTGTTTTAGTTAAATTATAATCACTTAGAATTTGTGCCTCTTGCGTGCAGCCCTTGCAACAGCAGCAGCAAATACAGCCGCTACTGCTGGTCGCTGCTTGGCAAAATATCAGTTAATGAATGACATGTAATTGGTGAATAGAACGTAATTCTCTACTAACCGAGCGCAGAGCTCTTGACGAACCGTCGCTGTGAATTTATTCGCCAGACATAGTGCCGTTGTTGTGCCAAATACCAAATTGTAAAGGAGTACAATTTGAAAGTTGCCCAACCATTCGATTGCGCCAAAGTCTCCGAGTAGATCGAAATTTGTAATACCTACAACGAAAGCATGATTAAATTGATATGATCCAAAGGGTAATTATTACCACAGAGCGTACCTATAATTCTCGAAAGCAGCGGCAGAGCCGAGCTTAATATGAGCACTAGTGCACAGTTCATTATCAACTGTGACAGTGAGGTTTTTCTCTTTTGCGGTCGAACGTTTTTCATGAAGGGCATCGTATAGAATCCAACCGCTGAAGTAGCCCCCAAATAGAATATCAAGCATACTTCAAGCCCCGCCCCGAATGGTCCCAGCTTTGAAAGTGACGATATTCCAAGTGTGAATTGCTGCAAGAAATAACAAATAAACTATCACCAAGCTGCTCGCCTTCAACATGTCTCCCACGCGTACCCTTGTGCTAAGTGGCAAAGCCTTTATGCCTATGAGCAATTCCAGAGTGTTCTGCACAACCAGAAGTATCGTAATTCCAGTGAAGAACAGCAGCAATAACATCGCCAATGGATACACGAAATTTCGCTGTAAAGCCGACGAACTTCGTAGCTTCTCCAACTCGTGTCTCTCAGACTCTAACTCTCTCAGTCGTTCGTTAAGCTTAGCCAATTCGGTTATGTCACCGTTAAGTGGTTTCCGCTGATAGATACTTTCAAAGCTTGGATGAAATCTCCGGCTACGACCGTTAATGTCAGACGCACTGACATTTTGTAACTCTGAAAAGTGAATCATTGAATTATATTTCTCACAAATGTGTGTGTTTTAATTGCTTACCAATGTTGGCTAACTTTCTTCTGACGCTAGCTTCTTCCAGATGAAAGGCGGTGTATTCTTCATTGACGTCGCGTAGTAAATGCGGCTTCACTAGAACCTGTCCAACAACGCCGAACAAGCGAATGAATCCTAACGGTGTGCAAACTGTAAGAAAAGAAATAAGAAATTAGTGTTAGAATTGTTTGTTGGAGGAGACTGGAAGAAGACAATACTCAAAGAGTATTTCCTGTCTAGAGAAAGCTTCTCAAGCCAAGCCGTTCGGATTCGGCATTAAACTGTAGGTCCCTTCCACTCGTGAGAGAACAATAGCACACACAACACGAGTGATTGCTGAGCGCCACCCACATATATTATTTATATTTGTGGCAGGACTAATGGGAGCATTAGCACATTAGGTTCATTGGTTCCTTTCTGGCAAGACGGCGTCGGAAGTACGTCCGTTAGGCTGCATTTTCTTGATTTCTAGTTAACAATACTCTCGTTCGATATCATTTTCATCAACAGCCATTCAGCGGCTGCAATGGAGTCCTATTTCTGTCCCGTCGCGTGATATGTTAAGTTAGGTAATGTGGCTACCATCATGAGCGATAGATTCAATTCAAAACGGCTTGAGATCCTTTTTGTAGACAGTTATACTCTTCAATCATTATCAGTGACTTGAAAGATGTGGGGACGTGAATGTTATATTTGTCGTACAGGCCAGGGATCGAACGTAGACGTGGAGGTTCAATGTCGACGCACATACACGTAATGTCACGGGCCAAGACACTTATAAATATGTAACGCTCACTCGAAATGACTGCCTTTTGCTTGAACGCAAGCTATAGCGGCACATACAATTTCCATGGAAAGCGTGGTTTTTCAAATGTGGGAGATCGTGCAGCCCATATTCTCCAATTTTGACCACAATCCATAATCCAGTGGCCGGGAAATCTTCTCTTGACTCCGAGTATTCAATCCAAGCCACATTCTGTAAGATGTGCTAGACCGAACCCTTCAAAAGACCGTCTAGCAAATCTTCTTGGTAAACCATTGTGCTAGTTTCTATGACTTTTTCACACTTACTGAGGTATGTGACACCATGTACACCACACCCTCTTCCAGACCATTGCGGATGATGGCCACGTTGGACGCTATGAACAACTTTTTTCGCTTTCTTAGACGAAGTGGCATACATTTTGTCATTTGTTTGTTGAAAACTTCTTGCTCAGTAAATGTGTTCTCATCCTTAAAGTCTTTTTTCAATGGTAACTGTGTAACTGTCCGAATCCCACAAGTCGCTAAAATCTTTCGCATCACCCTTTCAATATAGACCAAACCCAGCTATATTCCCACAAGAAGTTTCGAACGATAAGGGCTGGATATTGTGTAACAGAACTTATGAATTGTCTTGGAAACCATAACTCACTTGCTCATTCATTCTCCATCCCTAGCAACAACACAGTCAGGTTTGTACGTCAAGTCAAAAGTTTTGTCGATATTATTAAAACCCAGTCGGTTGCAGAAGCATTAAAAATGTTCCCGGGAAACCTGCCCAAAAAGGAGTTGGTTGATGAAGAATTTCTGAGTTTTGAGTCGAAAGTCAATCAAGTTATGAAAATCCTAGAAAATATGAACTCGCCTAACACAGACCTGGCAACAGAGGCAATCCAAAAAGCGGACATGTAAGTTTACATTTATGTATGTATGTTCATTTAAGTGCAAGCAATATTTCGTGTTAGTTTTCTGGACGGAAAAACCGACATCAATGAGAAGAACTTTATTGTGAAGGAACGCATTAACCGGACCGTAATCAACAACCGCAAAGAGGATGCAGGTGCTCCAGCCGAAATGGATAAATTCACGTTCATGCGACAAATAGAGGAAGATGCTGCAAAAAGGGCTGAAGTCAAAAGGGAACAAGAAAAGATCGCACAACATTTTCGAAAGTTATTCAACCTTACTGCGAACGTACACGTGCATGAGAGTACATACCGATATTTATAATTTCAGGTTAGGAAATGCCGCTTTCCACAACAAAGAATACGAAAAGGCCATAAATATGTTTACAAAAGCGATTGAGCATGTGAAAAATAGCCCGATTCTTTATAACAATCGGGCTCTGAGCTACATGAAGTGAGTGGTGATACATTTAGATAGCGAACACGTTGACAAAACGCATACTTTCTCAATTCGAATAGATTGGAAGTGCATCGACGAGCGATAACCGATTGTGATTTTGTAATCAACAAATTGGACGATAAGAACCTACGGGCCTGGTTGTACAGGGCGGCCGCATACTACAAACTGGGGGATGAGAGTAACTTTGAGACCAGCATTAAGTGGGCGAAAAAGAACAACTCCAAGGAAATGGAAACTATTGAAAAATTTGTGAACAATGTGAAAACGAATGAATTTTAAATTACAGATGTAGTTTTAATAAAATTATTAAAGAAATTGTTCGATGATGTGATGTACTTTTCGGCTTTCAGAATGGATATTTTGTGAAGTTGGCATCGATTGGGTTTTAGACCACAAGTCTATAGAAAGAGTTCTCCCGAACTTAATCCAAACGGAGAAGTACGGTCCAATGATGCCACCAGCCCATAAACCGCACCAAACTGTGACTTTTTCTGGGGTGCCAGCACGTAACTTGAAACAATCGAGTTGAGTCGATACAATCGAACATGGGTGGCACCAATTTTGTTACATGCATCAAAGTAGGCAGCATACAAATTCGAATATGACGTTTGAAAAAAAATTTTTTAGTCGATAGAAAAAAGTTATCGTCATCAATTAATAAAAAGTTGTCCTCATTATGGAAGCGAAGCAAAATCAACAAAAAACAACTTCAAAGACTGGAAAAAGGTAAAGACAAATGCATGTATGTTTGAATTATTATATTGTAAGTGCGTTTTTAGACTTTGAAATATAAAGTTAAGAACAAACTCAGGAAGAATAAGGTCCACTAAAAAGGCACAGGCGGTGGCCCATACATATTAATTATAGAATGACAAAAATGGAGTCGGACTTAGTCAAATTGCTGACCACAATAATAATGAAGGAACTAAGAACCTAGACAGGGAAGAGTTAGAATACAATATATTCGAAGAAAATGTTGTATGCGAAGGTAGTGTTCCTGTATTTTTTCTAGCGTTTAAATTTTAATCGGATGTTTACTTAATTCAACACATATCAAAAATTCTTTTGATTTTAGCATTAAGTATTTCTTCATCTTCGCTTTCCGAATCAAAAAAATATCATTCTAAATCCAATTTCACTTTAATAATATTTTGAAAATAACAAATTTGGCATTTCACTTTATAGTTCACAATGACATTTTTAAGTAGAATTCACAATGAAATTCGTTTCAAGTTACATGTTGCCAGAAAATATTTGTTTCGAGTAGACTGGTTATGAACAATGCTCGATTGTTTCAAGTTATGTGCTGCTACCCCTGCTTATTTACGTACCCATTGAGCCAAAAATGAGCTTCGTCGGTAAAAACAATTTTTCAAAAAGAAGAGCGCGATGGGTTTTCTTAACAGCGCACACATTTTGATAATAAAATTCAATAATTTGCAAGCGTTGTTCGTTTGTAAGACGATTCATGGTTAAATTATATACCAAACTGAAGATGTTTGACAGTGAAACAAAACACGAAACGTGAGTCAGCTGTTTAAAGCAGTGTTGCCAAAAAGATGATAGGTAAAAAATCACCCTTTACAACTCAGCGAATCTGGCAAACAATGGTTGATTGTTCTTCTTTTTTTTTTAAAAAAAAAAGGGGACAAAATAGATTGCTTCAACTACAGGTGCAATAAGGTGTTCAAGGCGCACTCTAAAGATACGGGATACGGCTCATGGACATTCCTGGCGAGACATGTATTGTGGATGAATTCATAGAAAAGAGGAATGCAGTTGTCTAGGTCACTTGAGCATCGTTTGTAAAACTAGAAAAAATAGCAAAAGGGCGATAGAACATGGACAAAAAGGACACGGTATGTCGATGTCGAGTGAGCCTATAACTTTCATCGCTCGCTTTTGGATTCTATATAGTAGGTGCAGTTTGGTCTTGGAGGCACCAAACCACAAATGAGAGTTTTAATCAAGTGTAGAGCGAGGATACACTTTGGTAAATCAAAGGGTTGGAAATATTTCTTGCATTAAGGAAACCTAAACATTTCACAGCATTTTGGGGGACCTCAAATATGTGAACATTCCAATTAAGTGTTGTGTGATGATACACATACCAAGGGTGGACAAGTTTTCCGGTTTCATCGGATTCGCTTTAGTGACAGCAAAAAAAATTGAATTCCACTCTGTTGTTCTATTCTTACGCCAGTTAATTATGCTGTCAGGATCGGTATTCAAAGTGCTTAACATACACATACACTGACATTTCAATCCTACGGCCGAAGAGCAGGATCATTGGAACGAATATGAAAGCTGAGAGTTAGTCTAGCCTCTTTTGAGGGCCATGCACAAACTGTATCAGTGGTACTAAATCAACACATTTCAGCGTGGGCCAAGGGTGCGTCTTGTCACCTCTCATTTCCATTATACAAACACTTGCTCTCAAAATGATCCGACCAATAAATAGGAAGTAAACCATTTTCATAAAGCTGACTACATAATCATAAGCAAAAACTATGTATATCTAAAAGCCAAAAACAAAGAAAAGTTACTTCATTCAAATCAATCAAATATAACACAAAATTATTCGCTCAAAAATATGTCAAGACCTAAAATACACAGTTTTGAGGAATGGAGAGATAATACTTCGTTGATCCACCACATCCACCATCCGACAAGCTTTTTTGTGAATTCTGGATTTATAAGTTCTTAAACCGGTGTGGCGCACCCAAGTGGAGAAGGACCTCAACCATTTTGGTGTGCGAAACTGGAGACAGCTAGCCAGAGATCGCGCTAGTTGGAGAGGCATGTTGGTTGAGGCCCAGGTCCACCCCGGACTGTAGCGCCACACGAAGAAGAAGAAGAAGAAGTTCTTGATCCAGCTTAATTCGCAGACAAGAAATATACAAATGTCTCAGGCCCATATAAAAAAATTAAGCATATTTTTACGTGACAGACAAAGAGCTTTCACAATAAGTGCAACGTACGACCAAGGTCGGTAGGCTGGCGGCAATTACATTCAAAGAGGACATATATATCTCAAACTAATCACGCTTCAACAAACTAAAACAAAACAGAAAACATTTTTACCCTTTTCATACGAACTTATACACCTATGCATGGATAGACATTTTATTTCTCTGAAGATTTTTAACAAAACCAATATGTTTTGCTGAAGTTATGAATATCAAACATCTAAACGGATTGGCCAATTTAGTTAAAATTTGAAAAACACACTAATCACATAAAATGTTAAGACATAGGATACTCCCAATATAAATTTATGAAGTTTGACTTCAATTTGCACATTACAGTTAGCCTCAAAAGTAAGTTGTTAGCTCATAGCATATTTTTGCGAATTTCGTTTTCGTTTCTTATATGCACGTTTTATGATGTCTGCTGATTGTGGAGTATTTTCAGTTGTCACGGCGCAGTATACCCAGTATGTTTATGATCATACTTGCAATTTGATGGCAATCTGGGAATTTCGCAGAGGATATTGAAGTATCCATATTGATCACAACCCTGCATCCTCACATCATAATGTCACCCCCGCTGTGTTTTACTCTTTGTAGAAACTTTTTGTAGATTCGTATTTGCCTCTCGCCAAATTATTTACCTTCCATCATTGCCAAACAAATTGAATTTGAATTCGTTAAAAATGACAGACTTCCAAGAGTCTGAGCTTTTGTTTATATATTCCTTAGTGAAAGCTTACGGCTGATATATAAGGCTTACGCCGTGCCATGGAACTCATTTGAATGAAAAAAAACGGCTTGTTGTTTCGACAGAGACTATAGCGAACGATCTGCCAACAAGTTTGCCTGTCTCCCGTGTAAGCTTCAGTTTTTCCTATGAAGTTTACTTTTTTCCCTCCCATATTGTCTTTTAATTTGTTTATTTGCTGCGAACAATCTGCTTTCAATACCTGTTACCCTTCTGCAGAAGGAGAGCAATTTCCAGAATGCTTGTTCATGTACTCTACGTGTATGTGGAGGAACATTGGAGCAGGTGAGGAAGTTCAAGTACCTAAGGGCCTTACTGGGTCAATACTGAAACCGCTTCGAAAATCTCTAATCGGAAGGTCCAAACTTGGTGTAAAAGTAAAGCCAACTCATGAAATTTGGGTAGTGATATCGAAAGAATAAGATCGCGAATACTAGCTGCTAAGATGAGATTTCTTCGTCCTGTTGTGTGAGATACTCACAGGGATAGGGTAAGAAGCACACTCAATGTTGAGCAGCTACTTCTCCGAACGGAAGGAGATATGTTCGATGAGTTGACCACGTGGCACAAATATACCTCATCATTAAAACTTTCAAGGCGCGATCTATAGCAGATCTAGCACAAGATTGTTCGACCAAACGGAAAAAAAGGCCGATGGCGCCTGAGCATAAATCCTGATGAATTAGAGGCGAAGGCGGTGGATCGAGTGTCCTTGAGATCTGGTGCGGGTTTTAACCCGGCGACCCGTTTATTGAATAATGCGGGTTTGACAGCAGCCCGACTATGAAGGACCTCGAATTTATGTAGTTCGAATTATTGATATGCTTTCGGTAGCTTGGCAGTGGTAGAAAGCTTAGCATATTTTTAGGCGGCATTTCTACAAGGGTCATTTTGATTTGATATGTCCAGCTCACCAGTAACATTTAATGACTCCACTATTAGCAGACAATTAGTTGGACTGATAGATCCTTATTTAAGACGGCGTCTTAACGACATGAGCAGTGTACACTGTAGAGTAGTGATGGGAACTATCGAATAAAAACTATCTAGCAAACTATTCATTTATTCGATAGTCGAAAATCATTCATTCATCAAATTGAAAGAAAAAATATTCAGTAGTTTTTACTTTTTTACTTTTACACACGCTAATTTTGACCGCAAGTTTCACCTTTCTGCCTAAAAAATGGAAATGCTTGCTGTCAAATTTAGCTCGTGTAAAAGGGGCCTTGTATGGTTGGTTGGACTGAGTCAAATGGTTGGCATGGCAGCTTCTCGAAGAGAGAATTTTGTGTATGCATACACACTTTGCCAAAATATTTGCATGACAGATTGTTCTATGGTTTGGTTCGAGTCGATAGTTCGACTCAGTTAAGAGATGAGTTCGAATTCGTTCATTTGTATGATGGAAAAATGTTCGAATGGTTTTAGTTGAATGAATGGTTTTTTCGTTCGTTTGAACTTTGGACTATCAAGTCCAATGAATGTTTTTTTCGTTCGTTTGGACTTTGGACTATCGGGTCCTATGAACGATTCGTTTAGTTGTATGATGCAAAAATGTTTGAATGGATTTCGTTGTTTGAAGAAGAAATCGCCTGAAGGGAGAAAAATTGAATCAAATAATCTTCCTTAATAGCAATTCTGGCTTATAATAATAATATGGGTGGCGCTACAGCCCATAAAGGGCCAGGGCCTAGCTTCTCAGCAACCACTCGTGTTGTGCGTGCTATTGTTCTCTCACGAGTGGAAGGGACCTACAGTTTTACGCCGAATCCGAACGGCCAAGTTTGAGAAGCTTTTTCTAGACAGGAAATACTCTTTGAGCATTGTCAGTGACTCGAAAGAGGTGGGGCCGTGAAAATTATTTCTGTCGCTCAGAGCTGGAATCGAACCTACGACGTCGAGGTTGGGGTCGACGCACGTACCCACAACGCCACGGGCCACCACTTCTGGCTTATAGACGATGGAAAAATAGCCAAACACTGGAATGAGGGATGTAATTAGTTAGTAAGTTAGTACTATGTTATGAACTTTGTATTTTATGAATGAAATAAATTAAGTACAAATGATGCAATTATGTATGGATTAAATAAAATAAGATTGGTATTTGATTATGTAGTTAGTTGTGAGAGGCAAAGGGAAAAAACCCATTGCACCTCCTACCTCAATAGAGGTGATGAGGAAACGGAGAGGCATCCTCACACTTTTACACGAACTAAATCGGACAGCAAGCTTTTCCATCTCTTAGGCAAGGGAGGCGAAGCTTTTCCTATGTCTCATCTCTCTTGCCAACAAGATGGAAAAGCTTGCTGTCGAAATTAGCTCGTGTAAAAGTACTCTATGTTTGCTGAAGTGTAGAGTGCAACTTTAGACATCAACTGCCCAGGCAAACATTCAGAAGCAACCATTTTCCCGAAAAAAAACTTAATAACAACATAATTTAATACCCTGGCAACACTTAAGACAGCTGACGCATTGAATTAGAAACACAATTACTGCATGGGTATGCGAGTCTTGTAGATGTATTGAGCACAAAACACTCGCCCCTCGTAAAATGGAATGATCAAAACAAAAACAAATATTGAGTAACCCCCACTACGATCTGAAAATACCCGATGTTGTTTTTCTTGTTTTTCGTTATACTATTATCTCCTCACCAATACTCATAAATGCCTTGTTATATGTACAGTCACAGCCATGTATTTGCCAAATAAACGGCCGTCAAACGACCGCCACACATTCCAAGGCTCCCCAAAATAAGCACTGGAATTGCACTCAATCGGCGAATAATAAATGTATAAATGCAAATTTGTGCATCCTACGTGCTGGTACTAGTCACATGCACTAATTCACCAGTAGAACTGGTTTCTATCCGAGAATCAACACGATACGAAGTGGCGCCCCACAGCCAATTTCAGAGGAAACACCCCAGACCGCTACTGGGGTTCCAACTACTTATGTTTGTGTGGGTTTTTCTTAATCATCAAAGCAAATGGGGGATTTACCCGAGCAACATATGTATATGTATATACTTTCCTGGAACTACGTTCGCAATTATTCAAGCACGGCACAAATACTTCAGTTAGTCTGTCGATTTCAGTTTTCATGCAGTGGTATTACTTGCGCCAAAAATAATCATCGCAGATACTTTAACAATCTCGGAGTGAACAGTGGACAGTGTGAGAGTTAAACATTTAAAGAAACAAAGAAAAATACAATATTCTCGGTGTTTTACGAATTTCAACTTCGGTCTTTTAAGTGTGCTTTAAAAGCAATTAAATTTAATCAAAAGCAAATCAGTGCAAAATGCAAAATAACGACATATACGATCTGGACAAAAAAATGTACATAAATGACAGGCCAATGTCGATTCCCTCGCCGTGCTATTCGCAATCGTCAATTTCATCGGGATATTCATCAAACAGCAATGCCACATTACTCACTTCGTCACCGTTCTACGATATACACATCAATCAAGGCGACACTAATATGAGTTCTATGACAACAGTGCCAGCACAAAATTTGAACTGGTCACATTTTAACAATTATGAAAATATTAGTACAACTGCATTGGGTGGTGTTGGTGGCTATAAAAGTCAATTGGTTATTCTCGAGCAACCAACTGAGAAATTCCGTTTTCGTTATAAATCGGAGATGCACGGTACACATGGTTCATTGAATGGCGAACGTTCCGAGAAGAACAAGAAGACATTCCCGGAAGTGGAGTTGAGGGGTTTCAATGGCAACGGCGTTATACGATGCAGTTTATATCAGACAACAGTGGACAGACCGTCGCCGCACTCCCATCAGCTGGTTGTGCGCAAAGATGATATTGACGAATGCGATCCTCACGATTTGAATGTGTCACCAGAGAAAGGGTACATAGCGCGATTCGAGAACATGGGCATCATTCATACGGCTAAAAAGAACATTTGCGATGCATTGTACGCTAAGAAAAAGCAAAAAATGAAATTCGAAAATGGTTGCAAGGAACTGTCTCTGAAACAGGAGAAGGCTCTTAAAGAGGAAGCTGAACGTGAAGGAAAATTGATGAACCTCAATCAGGTAATCTTATTTGACATGTTTTAATTGCGCTGTACATACCCCTACACATATGCATGCATGCATAGATTGTGTGTGATTCCCCGTATTCTGTGGGAAATTTCCACTGGCATATAAAAAGCTCATTCAGTGTTGCCATTCCTTAAAATAGAACTACATTATTTTCATTATATTTCAGGTACGCCTGTGCTTTGAAGCATTTGAGGTTGTTAACGGTGGAGAATGGCAGCGAATCTGCGAACCAGTGTATTCACGTCCGATCAACAATCGCAAGAGTGCTTTAACAGGTGAACTTAAAATATGCCGACTCAGTTCGGTGGTGGGCAGTGTTGCCGGTGGAGATGACCTAATACTGTTGGTAGAGAAGGTCAGCAAAAAGAACATCCAAGTTCGATTCTACGAAGTACGTGACGACGAAGGTGAAGTATGGGAGGCGTACGGAGACTTCTCAGACGCCGATGTTCACCATCAATATGCCATTGTAGTACGGACTCCACCCTATAAAAATAAGGACGTCGATTCAAATGTGAACATCTTTATCGAGCTTGTACGTAAGAGTGATGATGAAAGGAGCGCACCAGTCAGTTTTCGATACAAGCCGCTGGATATTGTTATGACACGCAAGCGGCGACGAACCGCATCTTACGCATCGTACTCGCCAAGTCCAGTCAGCTCATCCGAATTACCTGAATCGGTGGCAAAGGGAATTATTAACACTCAGATAAGTGCGATGCAGCAATGTCAAGCTCAAACCATCAGTCAGGAGTTCAACAAAGATGCACAAATAAATTCGTTACTTGGTGATTCAAATTTAGATTACTTTATGAATGTAGTCGCACAAAACTCAGAGGAGCTAAAGAAATTTACGGAGACTGGTTTCGATATTTTCGGAACCGCTGACGAAATCCTTACCGAGACAGATGGAACAGCACAAATAAGTCCATCTCAAAAACACTATCAACGCCCTTCAAAGAATACAAAACCAGATGATGTCCATCATCCAGTGATGAAGCAAATAAGAAGTATTTTAAGTGGGAGTAAAACCGAAAACATGGAACACAATTGGAACACAGTAAAGAAAATTCTTGAAGATATCCATGCGGAGAACGAAAATGGCGACACTGTAATCCATGAAATCATAAAACAGAGTCAACTCGGGGATGTTATACAGTTGTTCAGTATACTACGGAAAGTAGGACTTACCGACATGTTATCGCAGACAAACAACCTCGGCCAGACACCACTGCACTATGCCTGCATATTCAACCAGCACCTCATCATACGCCCGCTGCTTGGCTCGAATTGTAAACCCAATGCGCAGGACAATAAAGGCAACACAGCACTGCATATTGTCGTTAAGCTTAACTGCGCGGAATGCCTATCGTACTTTGCTCATTCTATGGAGGCAAATGTCAACATTGATGCCAACTTGTCGAACGACGACGGATTTACCCCGCTGCACCTGGCAATCCGGCAGAACAACGTGCATTTCGTGCGTACCCTCTTGACTAAGTTTAATGCGTCAGCCAAAACCGCCATCTCACGGGACGGAAACAATGCCCTACATCTGGCCGTGCAAAATCACAATGCGGAAATTGTAAAATTAATCCTCGAAAACAGTAAAGTTCAAGTGAATACCAAAAACCGATCAGGTCATACCGCTATCGATCTGGCAAAATCTTTAGATGAGAAAGTACGAAAAGATATCCTTGATTTGCTGATGGCAAAATTACCAGTGCCTTGTGAGGAGGATTGCCCAATGACCCCAATGGCTATTGATTCCATAAAAGACGAGCCAGACGACGATAGTTCAACGGAGGAAGAAGATGACAAGTCTCTCAGCTCTTTAGAAGATCGAACTGACGAGACGCACATCAAGCGAATGCTGGATAATCAAGAGTTTATTGACAAATTGGCAGAGATCTTGGCCATCGATGACAAATGGAAAAAGCTGAGCATTGAACTGAAACTGGATCACTTATTGTGCCTGTGGATGGATGCAAAAGCTATGCTGAAGCATATCGTGGCTACCAAAGTGGACGCTGTAAGCGTACTCAATGCCCTGCAGGTAGTTGATGCCAAAGCTGCGACTATGCTGATGAGCAAATCATTTACAAAAACGTGATTTCTTCTTTGTGTCTTGTTAAGATCGTTTTTCATTTTAAACATACCATTTCAAATATATGCACACGTTAAGTTTAAGGTACAATTGATTTTCATTTTTCTGAAGCGAGAGACAATTATTTTAGCTTGTGCAGTGCAGTTGTGGTAAGTAATCTCAGAAATCTCAAATGTGGAAGTTACAACAATTTTACTCTGAAATTCACTGAAAGTCAGTTCAATCACTATTTCTAACTGAACATGAAATCGAATTCAGTACGTGTAATATTTTGCTTATTTTTGTCGGAGGACGCCTGGCACACGTAAGTGGATATGGACCAAAGCGTAACTTAAGGCCGAACAGCAGTGAAACACAAAGAAAAAGGCGCATGAAGTCAGCATTAATTGAATCTCACGGATAGCACAGAGTAATCCCGAGATTATTTCAACATTTACTCAGTGTGCATTATCATCCTAAAAGTAGGTATATTCTGAAGACCTCCAGTCGATCAGAAACCGGATTAATATCACCAAAATCTTCTCAAATTAACTTCGTCTTACACTGAGGTGTTCAACTCTACAATTGTATTGAAGCAATAAAAGCAGATTTAAAGCGTATATTGTAACTACGACTGTAATGTTAATTTTTTATTGCTACTTTCAAAAGAATTTGAGAAAAGCAAAAACAAAAAGAAATCTGTACTCATATGTATTTGTTAAAAAAAACGTACCTATTTGAGTGCTTATGAAACAGTTCCTTCGTACAAATATGCACATTCGAACACATATGCATGGATACGTACACATGCTAGTATAAATGTTATCACATAAAATTGTTGACCTCGACCTGTGATACAGCGTCTGCATTCAGATCCCCCGCACGATTTCCTGATGTGAAATTCCTCAAAGACGGCCGTTGGGAATCACCATGCATCACGGTGATCTTTTCTCCCACACGTCTGCAACACATACTGAGTCAGATCTTACTTTCATTCATTAATAGCAAATGTGAAAAAATCCCCCCATATTTCTTCAGCAGACTTTGCACACAGCTGCTTCCCCGTACGCCTGTGTAACTTACATCTTTCCATCTGTTGAGTAAACCCCCTCAGAATTCCTTGACTATGGCTTCAATCCGCACCTAACACGTACTTGTTTGTTGTTGTGTACGTACAAAATCGGTAATAAAACAGCACAAGCCATGAATACCAAATGTACTCTGTGACGTCAAATATTTAATTTATGTTTATCGAGCATCAAACTCTGAAACGAGACACTGGTGAGTGGGTTTTCTTCTGAATTCAGCTCTTTGCTCTTCAGACCTTCGACGTCAAAACATTGATTTTGTGCGTCCGTTAAAAGGGGTTAATTATGGATTGTAGACGTAGATTTCTGTCAAACTTAATTTACTTTTCTTCTAATTTGTATGCTTGGTTTTTCAATATTTTTGTTTGACGCATGCAAAATATTCAAATATTTTCAGATCTAAAAGCTGTCTGAGTGACACCGAAACACTATCGGTCACAACTCTTTTGATCATAATAGACCTCTCCTCTCAGTTGGAAGTCGTGTGTGGGGTTAACTTTCCGACGACGTAAGTGGTTTTCAGAAGCAACAGCGGATAGGTGCAGATTTACTTTCGCGACCCCAGCAAACGGAAAAAATGACTAACAGACCACACGCAACCGATCAACTCAAGGAGGCCTTAGACTGCTACAAAGCTATGCAATAATTGCGGTAGAATGGCGCGACCATGAGAAATTGTGACCTCTGCGACGATTGCAACAGAGATAGAGGGTGTGGATTTGTTGTTCCAGGCAGACTTAACCAAACAGTCTTGAGCTTTAAATATGTAATCGAGCGCCTCTTTCAATCAGCATCAGTGTTTAATTCGGGAACATCAGCATGATTTACAGCCAAGCCTCGACAGAGGAGAAGGATGGCGACAGCAAGGATGACTTCTACGATCTCCTAGAAGCTCATGACACCAAGATCGTTCTAGGAGATTTTAAGCACAGATAAGCAGAACAAATCTTTGCTAGAGTTATAATGGAGCCAGAACTGTCCTAAAACGGTAGGTAGGAAACAAAGCAATTTGGATATCAGCTATTAAAACTTAAGATTGATTGAATGGTTGATGTCCCTATGGACCCAGTTTTTCTTTGCTGTGTAGCGGCAGTGTACTAGACAGTAGATTGCCTGGACAAAACTCCCCACTGGGGAAGGTTACTTTTACTTGTGGTGGCCCGTGGCAGTGTGGGTATGTGCGTCGACCCCAACCACGGCTTCGTAGGTTCGATTCCTGCTCTGTGCGACGAAAACAATTTTCACGACCCCACCTCTTTCGAGTCACTGACAATGCTCAAAGAGTATTCCCAGTCTAGAGAAAGCTTCTCAAACAAAGCCGTTCGGAGTCGACATAAAACTGTAGGTCCCTTCCACTCGTGAGAGAACAATAGCACGCACAACACGAGTGGTTGCTGAGAAGCTAGGCCTTGTGGCCCTACGGGCTGTAGCGCCACCCATGTTAATATTATTACATAAAATGTTAGTCTGCTGCTTTTGTTTTCTCCGGGCGCTACAGACTGACCATCAACCAAGAAGCCACGCCTTCGTCTTCAATTATTTCTGTGTCATCGTGTGCAACTTCAATAATTTGCATTTCAGCTATTAGTACTTTCATTTATCATCACCTGCACAGATCTTCAGGCCATTCGTTACTCCGTCATCGACTCTAACTCTTCAGAATTTATGGCCAGGCGCAGCCAAGCTAGTTTTTGGACTTGGTCCAACCGCGTTTGACATGGTTATATGGACATTCGTGCTACGTGACCAAACCATCGAAGCATATCTGTTTTCGTTCTTCAACAAGACAAAAAAACAGAAATGAAGTACTATATATAGCCGGCTTCATAGCTGACTAGTCCATCGTCGAATTTGACGGATTTCCCCCCCTACTTTTTGACGGTTATTCATGAATAAATGACAGTTATTTACGAGTCATCGCACACTGTCTCATTTTTACTAACATTTGTTTAGAGAAATAAAGTACCTCACGAAAACGGTGGATAATTCGTCCATATTTACACTCAATAAAGTGAAAAGTCGTGAATTGCAAAATTCATGAATATCCGTACAATACATAAATCATTTTAACCAACTGCTAGATATTATTAAAAGTTGTATCATTCATGAAATTTTATCAGAAATTCTTAATCAGTACAGAGCAGTACAAAACAACAAAAACCCATGAAATTCTGTTCCCGTACGACCTCGAAAATATGGGTTTTATGTCAAAAATGCACTCTCTCGAGAGAGTAAAAAATGTCTCCACCCTGCCCATTTGAGCCCAAGGTTATTCAAATGTTTTTTAGTTATTCGTTAGTTCGTAAGAATAAAAACCAAATGAAATTGCAATAAAATTTTTTTTTTTAATTTATATGTTTTGCTGTAACTGTTGATATATGGCATCTCTGACATCATAAAGAACGCTAAAAACTCTTAAAAATGACACAAGTTACACATTTGGTTTAATTACATTCCCGTACTTCTTTGATATTTTGCTTCTGTCTGAGATTTTTTTACCCTCACTCTAGAAAAAATGACAGTCTTCACTAGAGTTGTGTTAAATAGTTCCAAAGGTGGAACGAACATGGAACGGTTCCTTTTTCGACCGGAACTATTTCCTCGGATACCTATCCGAGGTGCTATATAGTTCCACTGACATTTCTGGTTTAAACAGAGTTAAGTTGTATGCGTTCTCAACTACATTAGAACAATATACTTGTTTAGCTTTATATGTATAACGGCTATCCTGTTCACATTAATTAATAAAAATTGTACATATTTAAGATATTCCAATATGCACAAATTTAAAAATGTTAGTATTTAAAATGTATTCTACAAGGAAAAGCCAGTTATGTACATAAAGGGTGATTTTTTAAAAGCTATATGAAAGTTTTTTAAAAAAGAAAACACATAAAATTCAGAAAAAAGCATCAAATCTTAATTTGAATCGATAGTACTGTCCATATTATTTAATGTTTGAAGATTATTTCATGCAAATGTTGACCTCGATTGCGCCTCAAATGATCCGCTTTGTCCAATTTTGGAATACTCTTTCCAACATTTCGGCCGGTATCTCACCAATAAATGCTTCAATGTTGTCTTCCAATGCGTCAATTAAAGCGGGCTTGTCTGTATAGACATGAGCTTTAACATAGCCCCACAAAAAATAGTCTAAAGACGTTAAATCGCACGATCTAGGCGGCCAATTGACCGGTCCCGAACGTGAAATAAAATGTTCACCGAACTCGCCTCTCAATAAGTCCATTGTTGCGCGTGCTGTGTGGCATGTGGCACCGTCCTGTTGAAACCACATGTCATGCAAGTCAAGCATTTTGGGCAAAAAAAGTTGGATATCATCTCACGGCAACGCTCACCAATCACAGTTACGTTACGATTCGCATCATCTTTGAAGAAGTACGGTCCAATGATGCCACCAGCCACCAGGACTACAGTGCTACATGTAGAAACGACCACGATGAATATCACCCCATACTTGTATGTGAGACTCTGATTCGTAGTATACCATAGATGTATCCAGAAAGTACGGGAACTGACCTAATAATTACGCTCGAGGTAAAGCGTGAAACCTAATTTTTAATTGAATCATAATTGGATTTAAGAAATCAAACAACATAATTAATTGGTAGTTATTTTTCTCCTATATTTTATGCCAATATATTAGAACCTAAATAGTTTTGTTTACGACTGTAGTTCATGAACACTGCCCAACCTTAAATTTCCTGTGCAGTTTCCCCTACATTTCGCCCCGTACGGTACTTTCGTTCCCCGTATCGAACAACTTGGGGAAAACGTTGTAAAAAACGCTGTCAAAATAATTTTAGGGGAAATAGACGTAGAAGTCGGTTATCTCTAGAAACTGTGCAAGTCAAAACCATAAATGTCACATCCTCCAAACCAAACCCATTGCACCAGTTTAGTTCCAAGAAGCTTCAAAGCATCCGGTCATCATTCGGGAAGCATTAGTTCGAGCAATCTCTACGATCAAACTATAATTGAATCTCAGCAGAAATTCTTAAGAAGGACTGCGAAAGTAAACTATCAATAAACAACAACATCCGCTGCCCTCCTTCTAAGAACGCACTTGCAGAAATGCTGAGACAACAAGTTGTCATCAGCACCATCTCATTTATCAATGCCCAATAATATCCGCAGCTCATCTTCTAAACATCCGCAACCCAAATTCCAGGAACGCACTTGAAGAAGTATTAAGACAACGGCATCGTCACACTCATCCCAGCCATATAAATATCTGTAATTTAGTTTTTAAGTTCAGTTCTGATTCGCACATTAAACCAGAAATAAGAGAGCAAAGAGATATCCATCTTCGACCATTTTTGCCCCTAGTCCACAAAAGAGAGGAAAGTAAGAGTAGTGGAAATCCCTTATATTTCACTTATACTTTTACAAATTCGTCAATTCACCCCAGTAATGGCGGCCGATTCATCAATTTGTATGAGAAAATCGCGTGAAGTTGGCCGCAACCATGTACTATTGTTCAAAGAGTGTTCAGTGGGTTCATGACATTAGTGGTAGGATTGGGTGAATAAAAAAATAATGTCACGTATTATCTAAAGGAATAGTTTGCATCAATTTAATCCATTCATGTAATATATAACTTCTTTCTATGTCATACGTGAGAAATGAAGTCATTTTGATAGCATTCATTCATAAATTCGAAAAAAGGTAAAGAATTAAAAATTAAAATTTCTTAATTGTTAAGAGAAATTTCCAGATATTGAAACTAAAACTAATTCAGAAAAATAGTTGCCAAAATTGTATAGTAACTTCCATCATATATCTGTAATAAGGAAAAGCAGCAAAGAAACTGCTTATTTTTTGATTAATGCAAACGTTTCAAAGTTATATATATTCCTGTACATAAGTGTCGGGCAATGTGCTTTATAGATATTATTCAAATTTGAGAAAAAAACAATACATTTATCAGTTTCTTCAATAATATCACACTAATGCTGCAGACAGAAACTCCTATAAACAGGAGTTTAATTAATTTACAGCGTGAACATACGCTTTGTTCGTTTGCTTACTCCTCCTCATTGTGTTGAATACTTAACACTGAACATTTGAAAAATGTCGGGTAAACGAGCGAATTTTCAAATTAGACCTTCAATCCACCCCAATACTACGGTTGGGGAAGAGGATCAGCTGTTCTCAAGAGCTCACACGTATTCACAGACACGGCGGGGAAAGTTTATAAAAAACGCTGTCAGATGGAATCAAGGGGCAAGAGAGGTAAAAGATGGACATCTCTTTGCTCTCTTATTTCTGGTTTTTAAGTTCAGTTCTGATTCGCACATTAAACTGGACAGTTGTCCAATGGAAAACAAATTTTGTTTTTTTTATTAAACTTCACGGCAAAAAACATAATTTGCACAAACTTGTGGAACGACGTTTCGTAGAAAAGCACAGAATTCAAGAAACGTCAAAAAATATATTCAATTCATACTTATTCAATTCTGAATGAACTGTCGTTTGTTGTTTTTATTTTGAATTTGACAGTCTTCAATTTTCTGCCCACAGAATTTTCTGTGGCTGAAATTCGGAGGGTGGGGAAATTGTTTACTCTCTCGTGAGCACGCTCTTCTGTCAAAAACTACGAACAAATCACCAAATGGAACGGCTTTGGACATTTTTCGTGTGATTTTCGGTGAATTTCACAGAAATTGGAACAGACCTTATAATACTTAATTTCTGTGAAAGCTTTCATTTAGGCTGGTATCACAATAGTGCGTTTACAAAAAGCTTTAATAAATATATATTTCTGACGCAGTAAATTTCTATTAGGAGTAATTTTTTATTCGCAAAATTGATTATCTTGTTCAATTTATGGCAATTAGCCTTGGTCAAGTATTATAGGCAATACCATATAAAATAAATAACGCTGCTCTCATAAACGAAACGAAAATCTCCTCAATCTAATCTATATTAAACATTTGGTAACGTAGTCGTTCGTAATAACTTTTGTTCGTAATTTTGCGCACATATTTTCATTGGAAATTGACTCGTGGGAGTGATTATGAACCAAAAAACCAAAAACAAATTCCATAAAGAGGAAGAATTACAATATGTGGTCGATTTTGGGTAGTAAATGTGATAGAATTCAACATTTCGTAAGAAGGAGAAGTACCACAATTGTGGCAAACTCCAAACACTCTTTCTAACCTTTTCCTTTTCCTCCTCTAATGTAATTTTTTTTGTTCGAAATGCGCAATTAATTTGTTTCGGACTCAAAAACACAACACTTCACACATTTTCAATAGCACATGATTTTCGTTTTTCGTAATAGGATTAATTTTGAACATTTTACCGAAATCCGCTCGATGCGTGTTCAATAGAAAAATATTCCCCCCGCCGTTATTTCTGGGTATTCCATAATCGGCCGAATTGTGTTTCTTATTACCGAGTTTTTCTTATACATATGAGTATTTCTTATTGCCCTAACTTTGTTTATTGCATAATTTATTATTCAATTTACTAAGATATAATAAAGATACATTAAGCCATATGTAAGTCTTATATATGTGTCTTATAGTACTAAGTATACAAAAACACTCTGTTTAACTTGTAGAAGTGCCGAAAAGGAATGACAGTTGACTACTATTTACAATCTATCAGACAGAAAACGATTTGTTTTCTGTCTGATTGTTCTTGCAATCGCAATTATTCGAATTCAAATTGAGTCGATTGTTTATTTTCGATTCTTGTAGATAGAGATTACTAAATTGTGTGTATTCGTCGATTCTTCAAGTCGGAGAGAGATCACTAAATTGTGTGTATTCGTCGATTTTCGCAATTGCCCATCTCTTTTTCATTTCGTTTCACTACTAAAATTTAAACTGTACATTTCTGAGAGTGAGTGCAATCCTCTCACTAATTGGGTGAGAAGGGTGAAGAATACAGTCGAACCTCCAAAATTCAAATAGCCACGGGAACCAATATTTTTCAGAAATTTAGTTTGACTTGTAGAAAATTCGATTTAAGGATGTTCCAATAACAGAGGTTTGGCTGTATTTCCATTTTTAATGTTCCTATTTGGTTAGGTATTGTTTGTTATTGGAGACACAGCCTTACGCTGATTTTTTACACTGACACCAACATATGAATAAATCGAGGAATTAGTACCCGGCATTCTGTTGGTTGTAGTAGGTACCGATAATAATCGATTCGATTCGATTATTATTCGATTGTTTTCTGATGAGACCGAATAAATCGATAATCGGATTCAAATTTTAACAATTGCCAATTTATTCGATTGTGAAATTCATTCGTAATCGCCCATCTCTACTTCCAATATATTGACCATGTCAGTAGATGTACTCTGATTAGTTCTGCCAGCCTACATAGATCATCATCCTACATAGAGTAGTTTATTGCGAAGCAGATAGTCAAGAAGTTGTTTGGCAATAACTTTCTCTAGGACTTTTGACAAACATGGAAGAATACTAAGAGAAAATACTAAAAGAACTAAAACCCGCTGCACACCTTGCATTCGTTCTTCTACCATATACTTGGATATCGGTAGTACCCGCGCTATTTTTCAGGAACTAGGAAAAGTAGATGTAGTAACACAGTGATTTAATAGATGTGTTAGATCGGAGGCAGAATGTTTTTAATAAAATGCACCGACGGACACCCCATTCTCAACAATAGCATTTGATTTGATATCTCTGACTAAATTAACATCTTCAATTTCAGATCAAAAGTACTCTCGTCAGCTGTACTACCGAGAAAGAAGCTGCTAGGTTCGTCAGGATCAACTTCACATATACGTATATATTCAAAGTTATTCCACAGCTTCTTAGGAGAAAGCATAGTAATTAATTTAGAGGCAAACTAGTTTCTTTACGTGTAATTACAGCCGAATGAATACGTACAAATTTATAAGCAAGCCAATTGGCTTTTGATGGACTTCTTTTCCATTTACTATGAATGCTTATTTCAACAGTTGGATGGATAGCACTTGTTACGGACATTTACAGTAAAACCACATCAATCATCACCCCCAGCAATTATATATCTTATCAAAACATATCATTGATCAATATCATCATTAGCATAATCAGTCAGTGTCAAGGGCGAACACAAAAAGAAACTCACCCAGTAAAAGCAGCACTCCTAGGAACGAGATGCAGGAATACAAAAAGGGCAAATGGACACTCCCAAGATCTGTAAGGAACAAATGGAATATATGAAAAACAATTTTCAACAACGCAATACCATTTCCGGAGAATGCAATTTGCTGCTGCCATCAATCTGGCATTGTCAACAAACTACACCAGGAAATGGGTGCAGTTGTGATTCTCCGACCATAGCGAAATCACAAAGCATAACATCTCATCGCAACTTACTCAGTAACGATAGAAATCCAATTTTTTGTGGATCAATGACTGCAGAGAGTACGTAGGTGAGACCCAGGACTACAGTGGCCAATAAGCTGAAAACTGTGAAAGTCTCGTATGCGCGGGCAATTATGCCCTTTTTGTGACCAGAAAATCCAGTCGATTCGGAGAATAAATAAGCGAATGGTA
Source organism: Eristalis arbustorum (assembly GCA_916610145.1). Taxonomy (NCBI): domain Eukaryota; kingdom Metazoa; phylum Arthropoda; class Insecta; order Diptera; family Syrphidae; genus Eristalis; species Eristalis arbustorum. Next base: position 112,118,462 of record OU744316.1, on the reverse strand, counting down.
GAAAAACGAACAATGAAAGGTTGGAGAATAGAAACACGTGATTCCATAAACCTGAAAAGAAAAAAAAAAAAAAAGAAATATTTTAATGAATGTGTTTATATTTATTTTCTAACAAGATGATTAGATAGAATAATTTATGCCATGAATTGATTGCTGCGAGTTGACTGAAACATAACGGTGGACCAACATCTTTTGCACTACAAATTTGCTGTTGAGATATGGCGTATCGATAGTACTCGCTTGAAGATGGTAACGAACGACTTCAACATTGAAGCTCGTCCGGAGTTCCACTAGGATCCGTCCTTGGACCACTCTTGTGGAACATAATGTACGACAGCGTTAGACATATAATATAATAATAATAATATAATATATGGGTGGCGCTACAGCCCATGGGGAGCCAAGGCCTAGCTTCTCAGCAACCACCCATGTTGTGCGTGCTATTGTTCTCTCACGAGTTGAAGGGACCTACAGTTTTAATGCCGAATCCGAACGGCCAAGTTTGAGAAGCTTTTTCTAGACAGAAAATAATCTTTGAGCATTGTCAGTGACTCGAAAGAGGTGGGGCCGCGAAAATTATTTGTGTCGCACAGAGCAGGAATCGAAACTACGACATCGAGGTTGGGGTCGACGCACATACCCACAACGCCACGGGCCACCACATCAGTCATCAAACATCAGTCGACAAGGATATACCACTTTCACGGTTATTATTGTAATATTGCTCTAAATGTGACCGAAAACCGAAATGTAATACGGGCCACACTTTGGACACACTCAACAGCGCACCTTTCCATAGATTGCACTATGAAATTCAGTCCGAAGTAATGTCGTCACAAGAAATACACATTTATAGTTTTTGCGTCGACAGTATCAGAAATATATACACTATATAAGGATAAAAGCAACGCATTGTCTTTTAAAAAATCTGTACAGTAATAAAAAAAATATTCAAAAGACATACGAGCTCATTTAACTGAAAAGTATAAAAACTCGTTTTGCGGGCAACACTCTTAAGAAAATACAAAATCAATTATTTAATCTTACATGTCTACTATATAATATATACACCTTAATCCAAAAATATCACCAATAAAGTATTGGTGAAAAATCGTCCGCAAATAAGTAGTCACGACTCAACAAGATCAGCTAGAAAGACATTGTATGGGCATGTGTGGCGACCTCTGGTGTTGGTAATCTGACATTTATTGATGGAATAATGAAATACATAACTTACATCGATTTATTTAAGCAGAATCGACGGGAATGTATTGATTAACTGGGTCTAGGGGAAAATTCAGCGCCTAGTGAACCTCAACACTTTCATTCGAAAGCGAATAGACTTCATTTGGTTGCATTTTGAAATTTGTACGATTCGAAAGTTCATTCTCTTATTCGAAAACTCATTTTCAAGCAGATTCTGACATTCGAATCATTCCCATCGAATGTCATTTTCTTTACGTTAGATTTTTCATGGCGACTTGTTTCATACACGTAAGATCAGATATTTTTGTTGAAAAACAATTGAAATCAATTAAATTTATTATATTATATATTGAGTTGTTTTATCGATGTAGGTCACAATTACATTCCAATTGAAACAATCAATCGAATAATCAGCAGCAAAACAAAAACTTGATGAAGCCGGATGGATGAAAATCTCGAGGCAGCAATGGGATTTACAACAAACTGCTCTGATCGCATTTGGGGTGATGCTGTGCAGGAGTTTAATAAAAAGACGGGGGAGCAAGAAAAAGTGCTATAAGATATGTACATACAAATGTATGCATTAGGGAGTGAAAAAGGAGTCTGATTTTACAGTGCAATTCATTCGAAAGCGAATTTCCTTTCATTCGAATCCCAAAATACACAATATTCATTCGAATGAATAGATCTACTCGAGCGGTTAATCGACTCGTTCGAATATTAAAATATGGTTGATTACCTATTTTATCAGTATACCTAAGTACGCGGCGGCTAATACTAGACTGGCTACTGTATAACTGCTCTAATGTTCCTAAAACGCCTGCATAATCGCCAGATTTTATTATTATTATTTATTGCAAGACAATTGAAATTACAAGCTAATTTACAGTTTAACAAGACTAGCTGCGGAGACTATGGGCTCAATTGTGTTGTTATAAAGTAAGATTGGCTTTTGACAAAAAATTATTGATTTTAATAATGTTATTGAAATTAGGGTTTTGGCGTATGTCATAGATGGAGGTGTTTTGGAAAATATTTTTGGCTATGGGTTGCAGTACTGGGCAATTTTCTAGAAGATGGTCTAAGCGGATATTACAGGTGGGGCAAATTGGGGGACTGCAGTGTGTCCAGGTCGTAGCCGAACAAAGTTGGAAATTTGCAATTTGGAGCAGTTTCTGGGTGCTTAGGCTCGGTTTTTGCAGGGTTGACGCCATTTTCGGGCAAAATTGTTGAGAAAAGTTAGTTTTAGGAAGAAAAACCAATTAAAAATGTTCTACCACAAGAATGGCCTAATACAGATCCAGAATACACATACATATGACGATATTGAAAAAGTATATTGTATTCGTTCTTACTTATTTTTTTTAAAACGTCGAATTTTTTTTACGGACGAATTTATCCCTCTTCTTTATTTTTGCATTTCTTTGTTTAAAGTGTTATTGTGAAAAATAAAGTCAGTTGAATTATATACGTCTAGTATATGTAAGACAAAATAACTACATTTTTGTTTTTTTAAGATTGTCACTCCTGGAGGCCCGTTTGTATGAGCGGCAAACTGCGAACGCGAACTTTCGGAAACAATCCTTTTCCCGCAAATATAAGCTAACATTTTATATTTGTTGGTATACAAAAATGTTGTAACCGAATTATCGAGTTTTTTCATCGACTAAAATCTCAATAAAAGATTGTTTAAGTATTCTCTTCGAATCAATCATTTTCCTTGTGAACTGTCAAGATGAGTTCGTAATACACAAAGAGGCAAAGGCAAACCACAACCTCCACGACCAAAAAATTCACTGTGAAGTGTCAGTTTGCACCCGTAGTTCTCTGCGAATTAGAAACCTCGATGTGAGTGAATAGTCAGAGCTTGCGAAGTTCCGCAATTCGCGGCAACCTCGTTTGAGCGGGACTTAAAGTATGAAAGGAGCTCGTATGTCGAATACTTTTTTTCATCACTGCATATACCTCTGTATAAGAATTTCATAAGAATTTGTCGCTGCCTTCGAGCAGATTCCAGTTAATTTATTTTATGTACCTTTCGTATGAATTGTTACTGCTTGGGAACAGCTTAATCTTAATTTCTTTCAGTCACAAATAAAACTCCGTGGTGATAATTTCAATAAACTTCATATGATGACTACATTTTGTCATTACACACCAAGTAAACCAGTCACAGTTGCAATGCATCGGCATTTACTAAGCTGTTTAATACGATGTCGCAGGGAATTTGTATCCTGTATATTGATTGTTTACAGCCGAATACGTGAAAGACTACAATTCTGTTCTTAAACATGTACAGATTGTACCACTACATTTGGTGACACAACCGCAGATCAGTGGTACTGCTTCCGATGAGGCACAATCGAAAACTTAAGAGAACCCAACTTAAATTGTCTTTTTCAGTCATTCACTGCACTTCATCCGTTGCGCATATGTACATATTACTTCGTGCGGTTGTAATCCACAAATTTCCAATACAATTTGAGCTTTCTAGTTTCAATAACGTTAAGTACCACTTAACTCACCTTCGTTGACACAAATAACATCAACTGAAAACAATGTCAATTCCATTAAGAGCATCAAAGTCTATAAAATCACAAGTCAAATGCACAGACCGTAAACGATGTGAAGTATGTAATCCACATAAAACCCTAGACGACTGTTACACCGGCTAGCTGTGCATAAAGTGGTTTTCGAGATTATCGCCACTTACTCATCCCAGCTTTGGGCAGCCGTACACTTCATTAATCAAATGTCACTCACCTTGGATTAGTGAACTGTTTAGCCATTTAACGTAATAGCTGTTTGGATACAGCAGCAATACTTCATTACTTGCTATTGACACTGGCAAAAGTAGGGCGGCCCCAACAGCTATTGCCAGCGAAAATGTGCACAACCAAGAGCTAGAATAGGAAATCAATTAAATTAAAAAAAACAAGTTCAAGTAAATATTTAAATACTGACCTTATGCGATAGACCAGTATCTCGTCCTCGTCGTTCGAAAACAAATCATCGCGATCCTTTCTTCTGAAGCGCACTATCAAAGCGTATGAAGATGTGTATAGGACTATTAGTAGTAGGAGAAAAATCTGAAAATACAAATACACATTAACTTTGAATCAATAAGAAAAGACATATGGCCGCGAGGGGGAAATAAAAAGAGGAGTTATTTGATTTCAAATCAATACGGTTTTCGTGTGTATTCATCAAAGAATAATAAAGCATGAGATGAAGGGAACCATAAGTTGACGAAATGGATCGAGGAGACCATGAGGCTGCAGAGTGGAACGCCCAACAATTTTTTAAGCAATAACACACGCGGATGAGTCGTTTTGTTTTGAGTTTCGATGTGCATTACATATTCAATCAAGACGAGGGTGATCGATCGATCTATACAAACACTAAAGGGTGTTATTACAATACAATTCTACGTTTGTAATATAAATGCACGTCTTCATCGCCGAACCTGTGGGGCAAGACAACAGATCATATCCGCAGCTAAAGTGGAATTGAAACTGAAAAGTGTTATAGTGCCAGAGTACCAGAGCTTAGCTTCTGTAACAACCACCCGTGTTGGAACATTCTGCACATGTTCTCTCACTAGTCGAAGGAACCAATTCCAGCCAGCACTGAGAGTTTTTTTCTAAACAGTTTTAATCTTCGTACACTGTTAGTGACTCGAAGAAGGTCGTGTCGTGAAAACTGTTTGCCGTACAGTGAAAAGGGCGTAAATAATGCGTGAGTCGATCCAAATAATCACTATGTCACGACAACCACTTGTACGGAAGTCTTTGAACGTTAAATAGCTCATGACTCTTGCTTTGATGACACCCGGAAAGCGATTTAAACATTAAATAGAATTATCGTTCTTAACAACAACCTAATTTGTCTATTGTGACACCGTGTAACACTCACACTGTATCAACAAAATTGAAATTGCTAATCATGCACTCAACCATGAGAGACTGCTTCTATTGGAGCCTGGACAACAGGCAAGCTGTATGGGACGGACATGGGATGACGAACGACTAAAGCTAGTTCCTAACTATTTCACTTACATTTTACAAACAAAAATAATATCGAATCGCCGATTGACCAATATTGTTGCGTTCATGCTGCTAATGGAGTCGCCGTTTAAACAAACAGTGAATTATTTCCTCCTCCGATTCGTTAATACGAGGACTGATCGACTAACTTGATTGAGACGATGGTTTCAGAGCTAGGAATGAATTCCTCAAGACTCAAGCTGTGGATTGGCTTTCTTTATCATCGTATACTTGAAACCAACTCTCATAGAATATGTTGCGTAAACGCAACGTTGTATCTCCCAATGAAAGCGTGGTCAAAGCTTCACAAAAATAGTTAATAAACCAAAGTACAAATGTATTTTTAGTTGCCGATATGACCAACATATTAAGGCCCATTCATATGAGCGACGAACTGCGAACGCGGACTTTCACAAACAACTCTTTTCCAACAAAAATAAACAAAAAGTTAAACTTCTTGGTATACAAAAAGATTGTAACTGAATCATGGAGTTTTTTCATAAACAAAAATCCCAATAAAAATTAGTGTAAGTATCGTAATTAATAATTTCAAAGTTTTTCTCTGTGAATCAATAGGTCTGTTCCAATTGCTGTGAAATTCACCCAAAAACTGTCCAAAGTTTTTCACAGAAGAGCGTGCTCATGAGAGAATCAAAAATGTCCCCACCCTGCAAATATCTGCCACAGAAAATTGAAGACTGTCAAATTCAAAATAAAAAAAACACACGACAGTTCATAATTCGATTCAGCGGTTTTTCTTTTCATATATATAGCGCCGGGACTTCCATGCGCAAGTGTAATACAATTAGATGAGGAAAAACTAAAACTAAATATATTAAGAAAAGTTTCTCTCTCAATGAGAGATTTTTACCCCCACTCTTGACAATTTGCTCAACTACGAACTACAGAAATTCACAGAATTCACGAAACGTCAAAAAATATATTCAATTCTTACTTATTCAATTCTGAATGAACTGTCGTTTGTTGTTTTTATTTTGAATTTGACAGTCTTCAATTTTCTGCCCACAGAATTTTCTGCGGCAGAAATTCGCAGGGTGGGGAAATTTTTTACGCTCTCGTGAGCACGCTCTTCTGTCAAGAACTACGAAAAAATCAACAAATGGAACGGCTTTGGACATTTTTCCTGTGAATTTCGGTGAATTTCACAGCAATTGGAACAGACCTATTCTTTCCGCGAACTGTCAAACTGAAATCGTGATACACAAACGAAATCCAAAGACCAAAACGCGATCCACAAACTCACGAACAAAAAATTCGCAGTAAAGTGTCAGTTTGCACCCGTAGTTCTCTGCGAATGAAAAACATCCATATGAATGAAACATCAATGTTTGCGAAGTTCGCAATTCGCAGCGACCTCATATAAAATTCCAAGGAAACATCGCCCGAACGCAACAAAAGTTAAAAGTTGACCAACGTCATATGTCTTAATGCATTCCACTTGCGACCGACATTTGTTGTCTCGCTTCATCTCATATGAGTCATAATAATTGTTTTCATAAAAAAATTAATGTGTTCAAAAATTCAGGCATTGAATTGAACCCTCTCTCTTCGTCCATTTCGTGGAATATCAGTGTGCCGGTAACACATAAGATAAGAAGAGTTGACAATCGGCCAACTCCCTAGGTTTAGGTGACGGAAGTCTTCGAGATAACTCGACTGGTTATTTGAACAAATGATATCCTCCAACATGGAGGAGTTTTCTTCGATTGGCGTTACAGTCAGGAATAAATTTCAATCTAAATCCTACAACAAACCCTCATGTTACATGTGATATGCGCGTTGTTCGAACGGAGAAATGTGCAATCCCTGAGCAGGGGCAGTAACAGATATGAGATTCCACTTCTCATGTAGTAGATCTACTCCATTAATTTACATGCATTTGCTTGCAGCAACTTATTTCTGCTCCTTTAACTGAATTACGTTTAAGGTGCTTTGTATATATTCTCACAAGAATTTTGTAACACATGGTCTACAGCCAAGCCGCCATAGGCCCACTAGCACTAGAACTACAGAAACAGAAGAAATATTATATTTTCTTTTAGGTTACATTTCGATCACCGCATATTTTGCAAATAGACATATTTTTCAAAGTACATTTACCACAAATATTTTTTTTGCACGTTTTGATCGGTAACGAACGTCTTTGCATCTTTAGGGATGGTTTCTGACTGAATAAAATAAGATTAATTTATTTATTCTTATTATAATACTATTTATTCACAAGCTACTTACAAAATGATAAACAAATATGTATATTCCCGATAAAATTTCAGCAAATAAGTGCGAGGTATAAAAACTTCGACTGAGCGCAAGAAGCACCAACGAGAAAATGAAATTGCAAAGACGCAAAAATACAAAGAATAAGTACAAAGCACAGAATTTGTATATTTAGGGAATTCCCCTTATTCAGAGTAAGAAAAATGCTTTTGCGCATGCTCAATTTTGTGCTACAGTAGAATGAAAAAGCGTAGAAACATTGAACTCTGCTAATATTTTAAATACGGATCGAAATTACCGGTTAGTATATTTGGGTATACCACATAATTATCTCTGGAAAATAAAAGCATACGAGTCTAACAATTTGTTATATTAGAGCTTACATTAACTTTTCGACAGCAAGCTAAATTGGAAGCTCAATATCAAGGAAAGTGTAAAAAAAGCCTCTTCTGCACTTTTTAACTGCAAAAAGGTCATTGTGGATGCAAATGGGGTCTACAACCACGCATCGCTCACTGGATTTACACCTCTATCGTCAGGCCGACACTTCTGTATGGTGTCTCAGTGTGGTGGACAGCACTAAATAAGGCTATAAACTGCAATGCACTCAACCAAGTACAAAGACTGGCCTGCCTGTGTATCAGCGGGGCACTGAGAAGTACTCCGTCAGACGCACTGAATATTCTCCTCCATCTCCCACCTTTGGAAATATTCGGGAAACAAGCAGCAGCAAGCACAGCCCTGAGACTCGAAACACTTCGATTGTGGTCCGAACTCAACACTGGCCACTCAACCATTCTCAAGGAATTCAATTTCCCACCTAGCTACACCGACCGCCTACTACCCCAGGCCATCTTCGAAAAGAAATTCTCAATCAGCATTCCTTCCAGATCGGACTGGATGTCTGACAGGCAAACGCTGAAAGATCCTCTGCGCATTTTCACAGATGGATCAAAGACAAAAGAAAGGGGTGGGTGCGGGTGTCTATTCTCAAGACCTCAACATTGCTATCTCCGTGAAGCTCTCTGATCACTGTAGCGTTTTTGAGGCAGAAACCATAGCGATTAAAGAGGCGCTGTCGTGGCTTAAAAACAATGTGTTATCAAAAAGGGATATCACCATCTGTTCCGATAGTCAGGCCGTCATTAAAGCCCTGGACAATGTCATGTTCTACTCTAAAACATCCCTTAATTGCAGGCTGTCTCTTAACGAGATGGCCGAGCATTTCAACATTCACCTCATGTGGGTGCCGGGACACAGTGACATACCAGGAAACTGCAAAGCCGACAAACTCGCTAGTTGTGGTACAAACTCATCCCTATCGATAGCAGGGGTACCGCCTTCCATGCCGATCGCTACAGCTTACCATCTTCTTAGGACCTACACAACTAAAACCACTAATGACAAATGGCTAGAAGGCACCACCTGCCTAGCCATCACTTAACCTAAAACGGTCACTCGGTCTACTTGGACTCAGCAAGCCCTCATTGGAGTCATAACCGGGCACTGTGTAATTGGCACTCATGCTCGCAGGATGGGTGCTCCATATAATGATTTTTGCAGAAGCTGCATGGATGAAGAGGAGGAAGAAAATACTCATTACCTTCTGTGCTCCTGTAGTGCTCTTGTCAGTCGTAGGTTCCTGCACCTAGGAGCCTACTACTTCAGCGACCGTAACGAGCTAAAAAGTGCCAGCATTGGCCAACTAAATCGGTTCATCAGCAGCACCAACTGGTTCCAGCGTTAGGAGAAGTCAATCCGCGTGGTATCACAATGGGCCTATTCTGGCCGAAGTGTGACTGCTCTGCAGCAGTCAGCCACTACTACCTAACCTAACCTTCATTAATTTAGAAAAATACATAATAATTTTACAAAGCAAAAAAAAGTTGTTATGAAAAAAAATTGTAATGAAACTATGCAAGCGGTTGGTAGTTCTAGTGCTAGTACCATCGACCACTCCGACTGTGCCTCGAAAATTAACACAGGCAGTAATATACGAGGGGATTTTTGACCATTTGGGGTAGGTGTGCTTAATTAAAAACTTTATTTGATTTTTGTAAATCTACTTTTGATCAGTAACTCTAGATATGAGGTTATAGACGTATTGATCGAAATTAAATCAAATTATCCGCTCTGCCACAATGACAAGGTCCACTGTAGCTTTTCCAAGTACAGTGGACTCTCCCTAAGTTGAACGTTTCTCTAATTCGATTTTTTCTCGGCCATATTCATTCTTCTCAATTTCCCATAAAAAAAAAACATCCTCTAACTCGAACTATGACATCCCCTCGAAAAGTTCACTGTTGCTCGTTCTCTGATAAACACTCCCGTCATGACACTTGCGCGGCTGGATAACAAAATTGAAACCTAAAACATCTTCATGAGACAAATATGCAACTTATCCAGAACTATCTCTATATTCGTGCAGTTGTTCATCCATACGACGCATATGCTCACGAATATGATACAATTTATGTACGAATGTACGACGTGTGCATGCTTTCTCCAGAGAGATTTTCTTCTTCTCTTCGTACTGTTTTAATTCATTTACGTCAGTCACCAGCCACCAGCCACCAACCACCGCTACTATGCCATCAATATTTGCTTTTAGATATTATTTCCTGAACATCGCTTTCCTTTTGTTTTCTATTTTCAGTCTGCCTTCACGTTTATAGTAAAAATAGATGAAAATTATTGTGCGTTGATATACAAGAAATATGATCTCCACGTTGTAACCATCATGTCAGGCGAGGGAAACCCAATTAATCTTATGACGTGCTCTGCACAAGTTGAACGATTTCATAAAATACTGTATCACATCCCTATAGCGGTGTTTACGGATGGCGTAACTAGGTAGCAGGGTGTATCTCGTTTAACCGCAGCAAATGCACTTGCTCAATTTTTGTAGTCATTTATTTGCAGATCATTGTCTGCATGGCATCTCCAACCATAGAAGCTTTGAGTGCATGATTGGATCACCTAAAGTGCCTCGAATTCGAAGACTCTTTTTAGTGTAGAAATTTGTTAGAGTACTTTTACACGAGTTAAATCGGACAGCAAGTTCAGTTTGAATATCGAATTGCTGCTCTGAACGGTTGATGTATGGGCTTTAACGAGGTAGACAGGCTCGCTTGAGGTTTGCTTTCGTTGCAGTTGCGTGTAAGAATGCTCCTCCAATTGCGAGGAACTGTATGGGTTTCTGTTTGGATTCTCATCGATCATGGTCTTGCAGCAACGGGACCTGGATTTATGTTGTTCCAATTTCTACGTCTGCGTCGGTTGGCGCGGACTTTTGAGACGAAGTGGCACTGCCCACAGGCCACGTTTGTTGTCTTAGAGATGAGTGCTAGGGGAGTGGAAGAAGGAAGGAGAAGGCACATTGATCTTAAGGCGAGTTAATTTGGGCTTGACTTGGTTTTGAGTTTACCGCGTGCCATTGCGATGTAGGGATGCGAGGGTTAGCATGAAACCACGGGAGGTCTTGCGGTATTCGATCGCTTTTCAAAATGAACATTATCCTTTGGGAAGACTCACGAGAAAAAGACAAATTAAAGGATCTTGGTGACCAGTTTCCTGCAACAAAACGTGAAGAAACTCATCCAGGAACATGGGACCGTCTTGTGGAAATCACATCACTGATGGGAGGTGAAGCTTTTCCTGTCTCACCTCTCTTGCCTAAAAGATGGAAAAGCTTGCTGTACGATTTAGCTCGTGTAAAAGTACTCTTACCATGCACTAGACGTAGGTAGTCAAAGGATTTTTGTCTTTCGGACTACAGTCACATCGTGGCACTGTATTCTCTTCCTCTGCATTGTCATCTCCAGTACTAATGCCGACTCCAATAACTCTTCGTTCGAAATGCCTTGAACGAAATTGACAGTACATCGGTAACGTAGTGCATCGCATAGAAATCGAAGATTTCGAACAACCATGTACGAAACTGCACATCGGTAGCGTAGTGCGTAGTAGATTTAATAATAATAACAAAATGTTTGCATGTGGTTTGGGCAGCTTCCAGTGTGCCACAACTGAATTAAAACAACAAATAGTTTAATTTTACACTTCATCACAGAAACACTAAACTGAGTGAAGCGCCGGCAGTAAAGCTTGCTCTTCAGGCATTTAATCACTTGTACGCTTATAAACATTTTAAATACGCAGTGCCAACAGATTTCTTATATTGTAAACATTCCTCCATGTCTCTTCCTCACATGAAGCCAATTTTATATCTTCAATGAATGGACTTTCGGACAAAGCTGACAGATTGAATTTATGACACAAGCTGTATATTGAAAAAAATGTAAAAATAAAATTTACTCATACTCATAGACGTTTTCTTCCACATCTTTAGGATTTGAATGACACCGGAGAAAGTCCATCGAAAGTGGGAATAGCGTTTTTCGAAGTTCAATGCCTTGACGTTGTTAGGTGGGTGGGGCGTGTGAAACACTTCCTAGAACAACAACATCGAAAGCGGTCTAGGTCAAAGTGGTGAGCTATTTTTTTCTCCAAGCTTGACGCAATCTTGGGCGACGGCGGTTGTTATCGTTTTTCCTTTATCTTTCTGCGAATGTTTATATTCCCCGGGTGTGTGTGTTAATACATTTTTTTTCTTCGTTTATTTACGAGCTAAATTTCCTCTTGTTTATGACAAATTAAGTACTTTTGAAGGTGTATTATCAATTCTGTTGTCTATTAGCAGTTCATGATAGAATATATTTATAATTTAACAAAGACGCATAGCAGCGGTAAGCTCCTAAAAGGGATAGAAAACAAAGAAGTCACACCCACAGTCGCTGATGTGCTTCTTTTGCGCAGTATTGAGTAGTCGACACAGATATACTGCATACTTAGGGCAGCATGCTTGTCATCAGGGTTCTGCATGGCCGGTGGCGAAGATCTTACAAAGATCAAGTGCCAACATTTAAAGAAAGAACGAAAGCTTTAGAATGTATGTCCCACGCACAGACCATCCTACGTACAGTCGAACTCTCCTAATTATGGGTGGCGCTACAGCCCATAGAGGGCCAGGGCCTAGCTTCTGAGCAACCACTAGTGTTGTGCGTGCTAATGTTCTTTCACGAGCGGAAGGGACTTACAGTTTTATGCCGACTCCGAACGCCAAAGTTTGAGAGGCTTTTTCTAGACAGAAGTACTCTTTGAGCATTGTCAGTGACTCGAAAGAGGTGGTGCCGTGAAAATTATTTTCGTCGCACAGAGCACGAATCGAAACTACGACATCGAAGTTGGAGTCGACGCACATACCCACAACGCCACGAACCACCACTCAAATGTTAGTTTGCCATAATATTACATTTCCCCTCAATTTTCCACATTCGATCCTCTAATTCGAACACTATATATCTCGAACTAATTTTGATATCTCCTGAAAATTCGATTAAGGAGAGTTCACTGTATTTTTTATTACTGCATATATTTTTACTCAACGTGACAGGTTGATTGTTTTGATGGTTTCCAAGCTGATACGTCAAACATAGACGGAGGACCCAGGGAGACTTGATCCATTTCCGTCAAAATATTAGGGTCAACAAGAAATGGCACCCCTTAAACGCCAAATACAAAGGAAGAGTCTCTTAAATATCGTCCATAAGATTTGATAACTCCCACGGGTGCTCTGACGTTACCGCCAAATAGTCAAAAAAATCCTTGCCTACTACTGGACGTGTTAATTTTCAAGGCACTGGCGGGCCGGGCACAAATGAGCCTATGGAGCCTTGGCTATAGAACATGTGTTACAGAGTGTAGCAGAGTTTTTTCCCAGGATATATATATATATATAGGTATAATGCATCCTAAATAGAACCAAAATAAACGAAGTAAAAATAAGACGCTACGTAGCAAATGCATGAAATTTAAATAATGAAGTAGATCTACTACATATGAAGTAGATTCTCATCTCTAGATTCAACGCCTCAGTTTGATTGGATGCCCTCGAAACCGATGGCGGAGAGAACTCAACCAAACGGAATTAGGGGGACTTGGCTAAATTAAATGTCAGCTATAGTAGCTTGTTGGCTCAGGACTATGTCCACTCCGGACTGTAGCGCCGGAAGGAGAAGTTTATGGTCAGCCATTCGCTACATTTGCATTCGACTAATAGTGTTCAACATCATGGTTTCAGAAAGCAACTTCCCCTTCATTACCTCAAATATGCCTATTGTAATGTTTTTCTGTGTGCGGCGGATCGTTCCGTGCTTAACAACATACATGGTGTCTTGTCCCCATTGACTATAAGACCATTAAGAAACTCCTGTATTATTTTCTTAAGTACCAAATTGAATAAATCACACGACATCATATATTCTTGCCGTAGTAAGGTGCAGGTTCCAAACGGCTCAGATGTTCTTGGTCGGACTTGCACGGTGCATCTCGTGTTTGCTAGTGCGGTGCGACACAACCGGAACCAGATCCCGAATGCGACCATCGCTTGCGATGAGTATGCGTCTTTAAATTCGATAAAAAGAGAATGGTGAGCATCGACTTGTTCGAGTCCTGCTCTATGCAGAGACATGGACGCTATTGAAAGCGGAAGAAGAAGCTCTTGGTTCTTTTGAGAGAAAAGTTCTGCGTACGATCTATGGTCCTGTTTGCGTTGATGGCGTTTGGAGGAGAAGGTTCAACCACGAAATGTACGGGTTGTAAGCGTCTTTGGATCCAACGCTTAAGATGGCTAAGTCATGTAGAGCGGTAGGACACCACAGCTCCGACCCGAAGAGTTTTCGACACCGAGCCATTGGGACAACGCAACAGAGGACGTCCTCGCACTAGATGGCGCACACAAGTGGAAAAGGACCTCAACCAACTTGGTGTGCGCAACTGGAGGCAGCTGGCGAAATATCGTGCTGGCTGGAGAGGCATGTTGGTTGAGGCCCAGGTCCACCCCGGACTGTAGCGACAATCAAAGAAGAAGAAGAAGAGCATCGATTTGAAGCTCGTTGGTCTTCTCCAGAATTTGCTGTTGTATGAAGATTTGGTCTATAGTCGGTTTGTCGTGCCGGAAGCCGAACAGTATGCTGGATTCGATCTTGTAGACGACGTTGAGTAGTTGTGCCTGTAGTTGTTGCAAGAGGTGGCATCACCTCTTTTGTGGATGGGGCATACAGTCATCGCGATAATTGATGGCCCTCCGATTTCTGTTCACACTTTGCGCAACATTTTAGTTGATAAATTGTTGCTGTTGTCTGCATTTTATTCAGCATTCGAAAACCCCAAGGAAGTGCGGTTAGTAGAAAATGATCAATGGAGATATTAGTTGGTCTTTCTTTGGAATTGCAACGACGCTGGTCGGCCAAGATGACCCCTACTATGGAATGGCATTCAAGGCACGCATCGAGAATCGTAATGACTTAACCACAAATGCGCAGCCCTTACCGTGCTAAGAAGCAGCTGCTCAATATGGGCACTATTGGTTCGTCTGGGACGCCCTCACACCCATAAGATCATCAGCAGGAAGAAAATTACTCACAATCACTTCTCTCTCTCGCTTTTTAACCCACGTCTTCGAATTTCGAAATCGATAAAATTTGAGAACATAGATTTACAATCGATGGTAAACGAACGTTTAGAGCACTTTTACACGAACTAATTTCGACAACAAGCTTTTCCATCTTGTAGGCAAGAGAGGTGAGACAAAAGCTTCACCTCCCTTGCCTACAAGCTTGCTGTCGAAATTAGTTCGTGTAAAAGTACCCTTAGTAACCAGAGCTTTGACAACTAACTCCGTAAGAAATATGTATCCGCTTACGGCGATACGGCGAATTCGGTTCGTATTCGCTCGTTATTACATGTGAGTCAAGCTAACGCAGGTTTTTTGAAAAGAATTACAAGATAACACACATTTATAGCTAACTCGTCGCTATTCGGTGTTTGTTAATACGGCTGTCAATGTCCAACATCCAATCCATATACGCATGGAGATGGTGGCAAAAAGGCATGCTTGGCGAAGTCCAACGCCCCCAGTGAAAGGTGATGATTTACCAACGTTAACACGAACTTTGTGCATAGTTCAAATATATTCACAAGCGGAATACTTGTTCCGACTTCTTCGGTGGGTTTGCTTCTATCAACAACTATCACGATGTATCACAGCTAAATAGAAACAAGCGGACACAGTATAGGAAAAAACGACGATAATACTGAGATGAAGCTACGGGCACAAGAGATAAACAAATAATAGGTGAAGCATAGTGGATGCAATGCTCTTTGATGATTGAACAACGAACATCAAACCGAGAAGAAAGCCAAAGCAAACGAATTGCTCCCCACACAAGTGTTCCACACTCGCTTGCTTCTCTCTCAGCATTTAAATCACGTTTATTTATGACCAAGTTATGAATAGACATGCACGAGACCGTGATCATTTGAAAGCGATATTGTGGCGTTGCAGAAACAGAATCGCATCACACCTTACGACATGAAGTCCAATACAGGGCACGCCAAGCAATGATACTCCAATCGAAGGATTGCCTTCACATCAGGGTTCATCTGGCTTCAGTCAGTCAGTTTTTAGGAATCAGTTGGCCAGAGGGCAGCGTTTTATTTTACAACAACATTCACTTCGAACAAAGGGTACAATCACTTCTATGCTAAGTACCATTTGCATTTATAATTCAATTCAAGTGCAGTGATGCATGATAAACCCGCATCAATGACACTCTTCGGACAGAGCGAAAATCAAACACTTTTCCGCCCCTTCTCCCGTACACTTGCAAGACGAATGCCTATCAAGAAAACAGATTCACTTGCCCAGCGAACAATGATCCCTGGGGGTATAAATATGCACGCCGACACCGAGTGCAATGCAAAAATAGCAAACATTCTCGAGTCCCCGAGTGCAGGCATACCCACATGGGGCATTAGTCATGGCATAGCATTCGTCGCCCTGCATCATAGGCAGTCGACGACGACGACGACGGCGACCAATACAATGTGTGTCAATAACCCCTCAGATGGCCATCTACGACCAAGTACTACCCAAACTAGCCGGTTGTTCCTTACGATACACACGAGCACGAGCACAAGCACACCCACTGCTTATGCTCTCGGCTAATTTTAAACTTTTATTGAATAAAACGAAATTAAACAGAAAAAAATGTTGCCCACACGAGCCGTCAGTTTTCACCGGCACCATTCGCCGGCTTGAACACACATGTAACAAGCATGGAAAGCATTCGGATTTCTATGCGGTACGCGGTACTTACATTTGGAGGCTCGATTGTGCCTCTCGGCCGGCCCGGTGCGGCGGTATGAAGTGTTGATTTACGTGACCAGCTAAAGTGTGTCACGACGGCATTGGCTGGGTTGGAATTGTTTTCGGGCTTAATTTAACATTTTATTGGTCGATGTGTGGAAAATATTATGGATGTGTGTGAGGGACTTCTTTATGGCATGCAGGCTAAGTTGCCACCAATCCTTTCAGTCGGCGATACGAACACCTGTTTTATTTAAATGCTTGTGGTTTTTTGGCATGGCAGGCAAATACGAACGTCACAAAAAGACCTCGAACAACTTGTGAAACGGAAATTCGGTTCATAGATCTCTCGAATGTCGGAGCCCATAACCTGTGGCCCTTAATGTGATTCTCGATAGTCAATTGGAGCTGGTGTCTAGGAGTGAATTCAGAGTGAATAACTTTAAGGGTGAATAATAATAAAATGGTGCCTTGCTATCAACCAAAGGAACGCGATAGTCTGCGCTGAAGCTTGCATACATTAGCGCCGTGCCTTTGGGGTTGGATTCGAAGACTATTCGGGTTGGATCATTGGTTCCCATCCGCTCTACATGACCTAGCCATCTCAATCACTCTCCTGGCTAAGTCAATGTCGCTGAACAGCCCGTATAGTTCGTCATTATATCTCCTTCCCCACTCACCATCTATGCACATGGGACCGAAAATCACACGAAGAATTTTTTTGGATTGTTTTCTGATGAGACCGAATAAATCGACAATCGAATTCAAATTTTAACAATTGCCAATTTATTCGATTGTGAATTTCATCAAGGTACGGGTTAGGTCCTTACCGACCTTGACGAGGCAGCGTGCATTCTTCATCGACATCTTACACAAACGGAGGAGTTTGGTAGGGATGCCAAAACTAAACATTGCTCTGTACAGCTTGTCTCTATAAATGCTTTCACACGCGACCTTATGTTGGGTATCGAGAAAGGCTTAAGATTTAAATATTTAACCAAGTTCCTCATAACAATCCGAATCGACG
Source organism: Eristalis arbustorum (assembly GCA_916610145.1). Lineage (NCBI taxonomy): Eukaryota > Metazoa > Arthropoda > Insecta > Diptera > Syrphidae > Eristalis > Eristalis arbustorum. The sequence goes on along the minus strand of OU744316.1, from coordinate 112,100,734 downwards.
AATTAGACGCTATAGTTCATTGTTACTAAGGTAGAGGGTGCAGCAATATGTTGCGGAACGTAACTCGCACGATCGAGACGACGGAATGATGTCCGAAAGGTGAAACAATTATCAAATCGATATAAAGTTTGGGCAAAAGCATGTCGGTACGAAAATTGACAGCTGGAAGCAGAGTCGTAGTCGACACTGAGAATCTGAAAACATCACTTCTGTAGATTGTTAAACGGTGATGCTTACTCAAATACAGTTGACAGTGAGGCATATCTTGGCAAAGACCCAACAAGTGCACATATTGGTCGATTTCAAGGCTTATGACAGCTGTACAACGCCATGTATAGTTTTGACATTTCTGTCAAACTTGTCAGGTTGTGCTGGATCAAAAATGATGTATGAAAAACTTTGACAGTTCAGCGTGCGTGCCGTAGATCCAGATGAGAGCGGTGGAAATTGCAATTTGTTTACATACAAATTACGAAAAGAAAGTTTCAAGTTTTTAGTTTTTTGTTAAATAAAACAAGTTTTTGAAAAGATATTTCCTTTATTCAGTATTTGCCCGAATTTAGAATGACAAACTAATGCAAACAAGATGACCAAACTTATGCTATCGCTGCTACCCAACAAAGGCAACTGAGCTGATGTGCAATCGAAACGCATCTTGTAACTATCGGTGCTGTTGGAGGCTTCATTCTGAATAAACAGATGGCAATTACTCGCTCATCGCTGAATGCACAACGCGTGTCAGGGGCACGCAGGCTAAAGGGGTACGGATATGGTGACAAGCGTGATCTTTGTAACTAATATATTTCTTCTTTCTTCCAACTTCATACGCACTCTAGCTTTAAGGTGTTGTCTTTGTGTTCTACGTTATATATAGTCTGTGTTTAATCGGTATTTAATTCAATGTCAAATAAAATTAATGTAAGAGTTGGCATTTTTCTCTAATACAGTCAGTGTAATGATTAATGCGGAAAAGTGCACTGGTGATGAAAGAAACTGATCCAAAACTATTTTTGAAGCACTGCTCTAATACGCATTATAGGAGATAATTCCTACGCTTCGTTGTACAAGGCCCGTTGCCGCGAAACTTTTCTAAAATATCTTGCCTGAGACGATATATTCTTATACCCAAACCAATGAAATGCTTCGTTTCGCCCAGAACCATTTTAGCTGCATTATTTGATTATACGATGTAATAATTCTTGAAATCAAAAGTAATGCGTAACATATTAGTCTAAAGATGATAATGCCTCATACCTTTTTGTAAAGTTTTCCTTGCAAATGATCCTCATTTTCTGCATAAGCTCATTCACTTCAAGTACAATTGGAAAAATTGTATAGAATTGAGTATCCGCTAATCTCGAACCACGTCGCCAAAATTTGACAGATAAAATGACGGATTTTCTAAAAGCGTAATCTCGCTGCTGCGTGACAAAGAGAATTCTCATTGCTCCACCAAGGTTAGAAACGAACTCATCGAGATATTGAATGTCAAAAAATATTTAGACAAGAGGACATGACACATTACATTCGTGAATTACAGTTACAGATGGAGATTAAGTGCTACACCAATAAAATGCTGTCATACTAAGCTATGCAAAATGACCCAGCTAAACTTCGACAAGAGTGCGTATACGGCGGCACTGTCATCGAGGCCATTTGCCTGATGTGTTATAGGACTGATGATTCAATAAAAAGAAAATTAGAATATAGTGTCTGTTTAATTCAAATTCTTGCTTTGATTTTGGGACACCCTTTACTTTCTTTCTTTTTTAAAGCTGTAAGTTCGTTACTCATCCAGTTTCGCTACACGTGCAGGAACATTTTAATTCTCTTGCATTAAATTCTGTTTTTTTAAAGGAGTCATTTTGTGAGTTAATGTGACGAATGTCTTCTGTGCTTTTTATATTAGGTACTTAGAACGACACAGACGAGTGCAACCAAAGAACATTCCTTAAGCATGCATTTCATTTGAATAAAGACGAAGGCTATTGAAACGTGTAACAGTCATAAAAGGTTACATAAAATTGCGACACGCAAGATATGACTGTCAAAAATAGAATTTAACAAAATTTCCCCAGTTCCTCGTGGTAACAGAATAAAATGGCAAGAAATTCCAAACAAACATAGTCACAAAGCAAAAGTCACGCAAAAAACACTCGTTTAAATTGAACTCGATAAATGATGTGAAATGATTACTAAGTGTCTGGCGGAAAGAATGCGCCACGGTTTGTTCGATGCTCAAGAGAAAGAGAAGCATAAGGAAACAGGTAATTGTATTAGAAGTCAGATCGAAATCAGTGCACTGGGTCACTGTGTGGTGGACATCCTCTCACTGAGACTGCACCCATCAAAGCCGAGAAGAAATTTCTTCGAACGGATAACTAAATCAACGACGCAAGAGCCGTGTGTTCCTCGAAGGACACTTGTAGCAACCAAATGCTGAAGCAAAGGGTCCACCCACATTTTTAAGCCTTTTGTCGGGGTAAAGAACCGATTAATTTTGAACTCACAACTTCAGTCAGTGGCACAAGGCAATCGATCACGCTCATATTTACCTGGAGAAGGGTATCAAATATTGGTTAAAAACATAATCCAACCTGGGCTGTAGTACTGCCAAAAGTCATCCACATTTGCGGAAATGTCATGGCCTTCTGTAGGACTACCAGCTGAGACTTCTGAGAAGAGGAGATTACGTCATCAGCATTAGAGCCAGATAACTGCCACCTAATCCGAGCTAAGTCTAAACAGTGAAAGAGTACATGCTCTGCAGTGTCGTGCTCTTCTCCATAGGTTTCGTAGAGGTTTTAATGCTTTGGCCAAGCACATTTAGGTGACCCGTTTATTCGCCGAGAAATGGTCTGCAGTATTTTTGTCAGCAGATAACACGAATGCCCCGGATTTCTTACAGACGCTAGGGAGAATGCGCTCAGTTTGTCTACTCTCCGGCAGACTGGAGACTTATGCCAAATCTGGTTGTGTTCTCAATGGGTTCAATGCTTACGCTGGTAGTCACTACGTAGTTTCGGGTCCTTAGCGTCCTTTCTAGTGATACTTTACTTTGGCGCGTGAAAACAGAAATCACTACAAAAAATGGATTGAATTCTCCTTCCCAGATAAAAGGCGTATTGCGAATTGAATAAATATCCAACACTGACATTTCATACACATCTAGCATCAGACAGCTTTGGACTGCGTCAGCCTTTTTGCGAATCGCGTTTTCTGTTTCATATGTCGTCAAGGAAATATGATGATTTTTCTCAATATGAAATTAAATGCACTGCCACGATCTGCGACATATAGAGGGTTTGTAGCTGAGGGATAGCTGAATTCCATCGTTGACAGTCTGTCCTCGCGATCACTTAGTCCTTCTCAGACAAAGATGATCGTTTTGAACGTCCTCCCATCAGACGCGTTTCGAACTAAATACATTTTGCGGTCAAGGATAGGAGCATACATATATCCGCCGCAACATTTGCATTCGAGGACATGAACAATCAGCTTGCTGTTTTCCTTATCGTCCAGCTTTCTGTTTGTGGATTTTGAAATTGATGCGTTTGGTGAATTGAAATGCTCGATAAAACGAAGTAGCATCGATTGCCAAGGGGGATCCTACGTTGGATCTTGGTGGACGTAATTGCCTAAGACAAACTACTCTACTACCTAAAAATAATATATGTTTTGTCAAAGGGGCCAGGAGTTGTGTGGTGGAACAATTCTTGCTCTAGAGTATAAATTCTGTTTTGCAGTACACATCTTTTCCTCATCATTCATCGTCCAGGTCTAACCAATATATTTCTTGATTCGGGATAATCTCCGTCTTGTCTTTCTTGTGTGACCAGCCACCGCAATGAAGATTGTTCTTTTTTCGTGCAGTGGCATGGTTACTTCTGGTTACCAATAACTACTCACTCCCAGAACAACGACAATTATTTAATTATCATCCTTATTTAAGTACAAAGTTTTTGCGTGGCAGCATTTTTCATTTTTTCAAAGATTACATTAAGCTTTGAAGACGAATGCCCTCGTTTCCACCCTTACAGAGCTTTCATTGAATAAATTGATAAGCTTTACGACTCGCGTCGATAAACATAATTATAAATACATTTCAGGCTAATCAAACGTCAAATGCTGTTGCTGTCGACGTGGTTCCCATCGACAGTCGATAGTCGGCCAGTTTCTCTAAGCAACGTGTGGATGATAAGACACGGCCCCCTACTTAAGTATTTCCAGGTGACGCGCGCTTTATTGTGCTGCAAAGCGCGAAGTAATTAACCTTTGCCCTCTAAAATGGGAAAATAAATTCGGTTGTAACAGCACTTAAATGACGCTTCGTCTGTGACGAAGTTATCAGCTTGACCTCTATACACACTCGCTGCCGGCCGCTATCGCCGTCCAGGGCTTTTGAGGAAATGCTCAAGAGCACATATTGTTTGGGAGTAAAATAAAACTGTCAACTAATACACTCGGCGCAGAAGTGTTTGAACTTGAATTTTCAATGCCATTCCAAGGGAAGACAGTCTTTTTGCGCAGACAAGTCTCTGACGGCAGCGATCTGTATGTTAGTTTCTAATTTGTTTGCTCTCTGACACGGTCTGATGCAATAGTAAATATTATTTATATCGCTAAACGCGTGTGATAATATCTGTTTTGGCACACGCGAGCAAAGGCCACGTCAACCTTTCGCCTTGGAAAGTAGACGCACTCGAGGTGTTTTTTTGTTGAACGAACACCTCATGTACTCAAACTTCACTTGAATCAACACTATTTGGATGCGAAGATGGAACTTTTGATGAAACAGTAAGGCTCTCAGCCTTCGTTTTGGAATAAATGCGTATTTTATTTGCGCATATGAGCAAAAGTGTGTGCCTTTGTTATCTACAGAAATTCAATTCGCATTAAAAATACACTGACATGGATTTTACATTAGACTTGGCACGAATAATTTAAATTGTTTATCAGGGTGGAAGGGCTTGTACTTTGGGATTTGATTCATAATAGACTTGTGCTTCTTTGGTTTCGAACATATCATCTACTACAATCAACGACATAAACTACTGTCACTTTTGTAGATTTTGGCCTTGTCAAGAGACTACGCGATGCTTTGTGAAAGAAATTTATTTAATGACTTGTATAGGCTCGTTATTATGTAGCGGGTAACATTGCGAGGTCAACAATGGAGTAAATGTCACGTCTCGCACGAGCTGATAAAACAGACTCTATTGACTCTGATTGACTAAGCTTTGGAGTATGGATCGTACAATCTGTCGATCGAATCGGTGAGTATTCGCTTTTAGGTGGAACACGCTTTTGTGTTTGCTATTGCACCCCTCTAAAAACTTCTTTGATTGGCACTACAGAGCGGGGTCAACCTAGGCCTCTCCAGCCAGCATTTGTGTCTTTCATGAGTTATTAATCAGAATCTTTACAAAAGTCGAAACAGGCAGATATATAGATTGTTGAAGAGCTTCGATGATTTTCATATAAAGAGGTGGAAGAATCAACGCCGAACGACATTTAAACATTCACTATTTTTATGAACAGATTCTCTCGCAAACAGAAGAGTCACCGACCAACGCATAAGCCTCCTCTGCAAAATTGAAGTCATTACTCTAATAATGCGTGACTTTTTTGCGCCACCTTGTTCTGAAGAAATACCTTTCTCAATCTTCTTTCCATAATGGAGCCAAGGAAACTGAAAACATGATCTTGCATATGAATGAAATAAGTTCATAAATAATGAACAAAAATTGCTTGAATATATAGAGGCACCTTGTGACTGACCAGCATTTAAAGCCTCCATTTGATACAAGCCAAAGTACCCGAAACACTGTGTTTGTAGCGTTCCGAACTGCAAACATGCAGAAGTGACGCATTGCACTCATCGTATCATTGTGATGAAATAAAAACGTCGCAAAATCGATTCACAACAACAGCTGTATGGATTTTTGAAACGTATTGGAACGCAAGCAAAACTGATAACTGAAGAATGTTGTTGCGCTTGGTTAGCTTAGGTTTTGCTAACTCACACAGACCCTGGGGCTCTTCGAATATTATTCCATTTGACACTCTGACAAAAAAGTCTGCTGTATGACATTGTATTACGAGTTGGGGTGGAGACAAGCAAAGTTTACACTTTCAACAATTAAGCAATTGCAACATTGTCAGGCAGAATGAAAACGTGTTAGAGTCTATGCTTTAAGTTTAACTATGAATATTCATGGCCTCAATGGTTGGGAAAATACTAAAAAGAACTCTGCCGCAACATCAATGAATCATGTTTTAGCTGATGCCTCTTAGGACCGTTTGCTGATACTACAATTAGCAATTTACGTTTCACTTATGTAGGTATCAAATTATGTTTAACATACCGGTTTTTGATTTGAAAAGTAGATCCTATGGTCAGTTTAGTTAGTCGACACCAGAGGAAACATTATTTCAGAAGTCCAACCGGAAGAACGCTGCATGGTATTAACGGCGCATTTGGGGGTATTGCCAATACCGACGTCTTGGTCAGAAGGTCAGATAGACATATCTTTAATATAGTCAAAAACTTTGTCTACCTAGGAACCGCTATATATTCAGACAACGACACCAGCCATGAAATCAAACGAAGAATAACTCTTGCCAATCACTGATTCATTGGGCTGAAAAAGAAAATAGTAAAACAAAGCCCTCTCTTGACCAACCAAAGTAATGCACTATAAAAATATAAGATGACTGGGACGATCCCAGTCCTGCTAAATTTGGCGGAGGCTGGACTTGAAGCTGGTCTATGTTGCTTTCAGAGGAACATTTTTGGTGTGATTTTCTGCACAGATGGTGAGTGGAGCAGGAGATATAACGAACTTTACGGTCTGTTCAGCGATTTAGACTTAGCCATGAGAGTAACGTTCCAACGATTGAAATGGTTAGGTCATCTAGAGCGGATGGACACCAATGCTCCCGCCCGGAAAGTCTTCGAATCCATCCCAGAGGCAAGGCATAGTAGAGGAAAACTGCGACTCAGGTGGTGCACGCAACTGGAAAGGGACCTCAACCAACGCTGCGTTGGCCCACCCCGGACTGTAGTGCCATCATAAGTAAGTAAATAAGGTCAGCTAAGTATAGCTTAAACCAAGCCCAAAAAATAGTGTAGTAAATCAAAAGACATTTACTGTACATTACATACCGACAGTGAGATAAATTCGTGGGGAAATGGTTGAATACAAATTTAACAGACCAAATTTACAATTAAAATATGTAGTTGGAGTTAGTTGATATATTTGAAGATGATGAGAATGGGATGATATTTGGAGTGTCTCGCGATTTCTTCCACAGAAATGAATTAATTGTTTTGCAATATGGACAACTTTGAATATTATTTGTCAACGCACTCTTTCACTAAACATCAAACTGTCACTGTCAATTTATACAGTAAACTCAAACATTTTCATCATGCTTAAGTACACGAACGAGTATCGTCTTCAAATTATAAAAATTGTGTACCGAAATTCGGAGTGGTTGAAGGCAACTTTAAGAGCGTTAACTCAAATGATATGGACTGGTTTCAACCGGAAGGTGGCACATGCACACGTTACAATCGATTTATTGAAGAGTAAGCATGGTAAGCGTGTTATCTCAACAAATTCGCCAGTCGCTTGGTGCGATTTACCGCCGCTTGACTATTTTTGTGTGGCTTAGTATTTGCAAGTTGATGACGTTGGAAGAAGATGCATCGCGTCGTTGGAAAACCCTTGCACTCATCGTACATCCCCCGTGGTAAGTTTATTAAATCGGAAGAACACTTTGAAGGCGATGAGATCAATTAATGCAGAAGAGTAGTTCGTAAACTGGCATAAAACTGCGACCCCATGTGTGAAATAACAATAGCGACGCAACATACTTGCTGTCAACAAGGCCCAAGTTCATACTGTTACGCTGCCCTTTTCAACTTATTTTAATTCCCTGTCGCGTTTCTTGACAAGTGCAATTCGCGTCTTATCAGTTGTAACCAACTGTTCTCAAAAACGCACCACCCATGCGTAACCTAGTCCGTATTCAATGCACGCAGTTTTTTATCGTGAACCTTTTTACGTGCAAAGAATTTAATTAAGTTATTTAATAGTGGACCTACATTCTTTGGTTTTTCTAGGTTTCTGCTTCTCTTCTGGGCGGTGAATGAATAGTCTGGCCTCTTATTGAAAGCCAGTACTCAGAGCATATTATTTTTGACGAGATCATTGTCTGCACTGCAATACTTTGCTGTAATGATGTAATTAGCAGAGGCGAGACGTAGTGTTTAAGTACGAGGATTTTCAAAAAGGTCGGTGTCTGTGTGAATTGCACAATGATTGAAATTTAACGACACCACCTGCGAGACTCGGCGATTGTTCATCAGCCGGAAGATCATTAGAATACTGAGCGAATAATAACTGCGGTAGCTATATTACAGGTCGCATGTCCACTCGACTTCACATGATATGTACAAAAGAGATGTTATGTTTTGACGTCAGACATTACTGTCAAAACATGGAATTGTAGCCTGAAAATTGACAGATGCCTCTTTTTCCTATTTGACGATTTCAATTTCTTTATTTCTGATATTCTTTCAGAACGGTCGCGTCGGCAATAATATTGATTTGCACTTCATTTACTGATTCGTCGATCTATGCACAAGTCACACAGTTTCACAAATGAGAAGTCTTAACATAATGTGCCAGCCACGTTGACATAAATGTCTGTCTTTAGATGCTAGACATAAAAAGTAGTCGACCTGTAAGACAACACATATTGATTTTTAGGAGGCGCAATGGAAACGACGCTCAAAGTGCTACGCCTGATCAGTGAGCACAATCATTAAGATTTTGAGGTTAAAACAAAAATACACATCTGTGTGGTATCGCCCACTTGATAAGATAAAAATGTCTGCGTTGGTCCCAAATGCAATCAGTAAACACAAAAATAGAACTCTGTTTACATACACAAGAGAATTAAGCCACCAGACAAACATGGTCTCAGCCACCCGCTCAGCGAAATAAATCACTTTCTCGAGCCTTATCGTGCTATCAAATGACGGCCGGGATATCTCTATCCGATTTCATTGCCATCAATGCCGTTAAAAATGCTATACGTGCAAAAACAAAATCAAAATATCATGCACACCGCTGAGCACTTGTTGACACAGTGAGATCCACATGTTTGGCCACAGACAGCACAGCCAGTAGTCTATATTTAAATACACAAAACCTCGGACAACAATTCAACAAACTGCTTCGGCATTTATTATTTCATATGTCTGCATATTTTTGCTGGCAAAATGTAAACAAAAGCTGAAAGCACAAGAAACGCCACCACGCTGGCAGCCAATCAAAACAAATGATGGCGCTGAATGTGCCTTCATGCTGGTGAAACTGAATGCATCGGTTCGGTGAAACATTGACAACTCATTATCTGCTCGGAAGATGAAAGCAATTTCTGGCTGTTGCTTTGAATAACAATCGAAGTGAATGGTGGACGCTATACGCGAATTCCACGCCAGAAGTGTAAAACCAATTCCTTAGCTGATTTCACTTGATCTCAGATTGACCTTTTTTCCCCACCAGATTGGCAAATCAATTGTCACGTCTATGAGGAGATGTTTTTTCCCAGATTGATACACACGCACACAGAGCTGGGTGAAGTATGCGAGAATGTCAGCAATTACATTCAATTCTGACAAACCAGTGATTCCATGTCCATTGTCCAGTCGATGATGTTAATTGCGTTGCATCTGCTACCCAGCATGAGCCATAAAGTCAATTTCATTTCGAAATGACTCAAGTGTCTCGTCTGTCTAATGAACTTGAGGAAATTAAATGCAGTTCATTTATGACCTTTTTCCTCTTCTTTTGTCAGAACAAAACTCTCTCTCTCTTTGGGTAAACAATAAATGAACGTGGATGTTTGTTTATTTTTAGATTAAAGTGTGCTTCCACTTATAAATAATTTTGATCTAAGGTGACCACCAAACGCGAAAGAACAACAAGCGCCAATAGAATCGCTTTCTAGGTAAAACGAATGGAATTCGAACTTTGGACCGCGATACTCGCCGAGAGACTCGAGATGAAAAGTAAATGAATGTAATGATCTAATTCGTGCGGGCTTTTGCTTGTCTGAGCAACAATTATTTTTGGCACAGACATGACTGCTTGTCGCCAAGGAAATTCGAAACGTCCAATTGATTGATTAGCATACTTTTCGTATTGTTTTGCGGTGTTTTTCCTTTTTTCAATGTCAACTGAAATGTGGGCTATAAATTTGAATTTGAGAGAGAAATTTCATGAATTAATTAGTGAAGTTATTTTGCATGACAATGCAGTGGACAATGCCATTCATTTGACGACTTTCATTTCATTCATTTTGTCGTTTTATCTTTAGAGTTTAGGAATATTATAAAATGTGAAGTGTCCTGCAACGGGCTAGATTACTGCTACATATTTTTGAAAGGGATATCCCCCATTAAGCGTGAACACAGTGGTCAAGTCTTACCACTAAAACAAAGTACCTACGTGTGAGATATCATCGAAGTCTGTTATTCGCTTGAAAGGGCTATCGATGACATCATTTATGAAATGTAATATCGCTCGAATGTACACAGCGTCTTACGTGGTGCCATCCGTCAGCATCTCGCGATCCTAATGACAACCAACCATATTGTGAAGAACAGGAGCACGGGTTGACGTATCTGTCACGTCTGTAAGAAATCCGCAGAAAGAATTTTTGTTTGGTTTAGGAGGAAAGAGTAGAGTACTTCCTCTGTCACTTTCCCGCCTTTGGTGGGATCAGGTGGCAGGACTTCGGCGCTGATGTCATGATATCTGATTCTGCAGGTCCATCATCACGGAAGCGTTTTCAGATCTTCCGAAGGAATTGTAGGTTGCTGCCTCGTAGTACAATGGACCAGTCTTGAGTCTGAGCATAATTATATAATATGGGCTACAGCCCATAGATGGCCAGGGCCTAGCTTTTCGGCAAACCACTTGTGTTGTGCGTGCTATTGTACGCACACGAGTGGAAGGGACCTACAGTTTTATGCCGACTCTGAACGGCCAAGTTTGAGAAGATTTTTCTAGACAGGAAATACCCTTTGAGCATTGTCAGTGACTTGTAAGGGGTGGGGTCGTGAACATTATAACATCTTATTCGCTCAGAGCTGGAATCGAACCTACCACCTTGAGTCTGAGTGCTTTAGTATTAAAACCACAAAAAAAAAAAGCAAAAAAACAAAAAAAAACCTACTACATTCTTGTTTCACACAAGAATGCATTGTGTTATCAAAAACCTTTGTTGGGATTCGTATATTTTCAAAATTACTCGTTTTTTAAGCTGCTGCAAAGAATTTAACCTGTGGTAACACTGATTGTTGCACATGTGTCTTTTACCTACATTTCCTAACAGTCCTCAGATGTTTATAACCAAAGCTGATTACTAAGGCCTCTTCTACACTCTAAATTTATCTAAATTGGTTCTGAGTAAATTTCAATGCGTAGTAGCTTTCGACCACTAAATAATAATAATAATGTTGGTGCTACCGTCCGCAGAGGGCCAGGGCATAGGTCTCAGCAAACCATTTGTGTTGTGCGCGCTCTTGTTCAGACTCCGAACGGCCAAGTTTGAGAAGCTTTTTGTAGAGAGTTATACTCGTTGAGCATAGTCAGTGATGCGGAAGAGGTGAAGCCGTGAAGATCGTACGCAGAACTTTTCTCTCAAAACAACCAAGAGCTTCTTCATCCGCTTTCAATAGCGTCCATGTCTCTGCGCCATAGAGCAGGACTGGGATGATCAGGGTTTTATACAAAGTCAATTTGGTGTTTCGAGAGATGGCTCTGTTACTCAATTGAGCTCTTGAGCCCAAAGAAACATCGATTGGCAAGAGTAATTCTGCGCTTGATCTCAGTACTGGTGTTCTTGGCCCTATTTACTTCAGAGTCTAGGTAGACGATGTCCTTGACTACCTCAAAGTTTCTGCTGCCCAATATGACGCTCTGCCCGAGACGTCGATGCTGTCCGTCCTTTCGTGATGACAGCATGTATTTTGTTTTGCCCTGGTTTATCGCTAGACCCATTTTAGCCGCTTGCGCTTCAATGCCAGCAAACGCCTCATTGACGGGTCGCTGTGTTCGTCCAATCACGTCAATGTCGTCCGCGTAAGCAAGCAGTTGAACGGACTTTTGGAAGGTCGTGCCTCGGGTGTTTACGTTTGAATTTCGCACGATCTTCTCAAGTATGATGTTAAAGACTTCACATGACAGCGTGTCGCCTTGCCTAAAACCTTTTTTGACACTGAAGGTCTCGGTGAGTTTCATTCCCTTTATATCAAATGGTTACAAAGATAGTCATTAACCCTTGAACAGGAGTGGATTATAATTTATAATAGAGTGCAATCGGTCTGGTTTCTAGATAACTGAAATGAAATACGTGCACGGCAATAAAAACATAATCCGGGGATGAAATGTGATAACTAGAGTTTCGTAGAACTTTAAACTTCATCATTCTGGGAAAAAAAAACGTGTTCACGAAATAATATAATATTTCCAGTTAAAATTCAGTTGACATGTCCAATGGCAGGATTACATTTTAGGAGTTAATTGTTCATATACTCGTCCCAAGACCGAAGGTCAGAAAAAACAGAAAAAAATGTACAATAGTCCGCGTTCCAACAATGCGGATTTAAACCACTAGCTCAACGAAAAGGCAACTAAGTAGACTAAGGGAGGCTCTAGGTTTAGACTATTCGGGTGCAATTATGAGTTCATTGTTGCAGTTTGAGTCTGGATCAAGTTGAAATCATTTCCTTCAAAAATGAATGACCAATGGTTATTTCAGATACCTGGATCTATAAACACTCTAAAATTGCACTGAAGCTATTTATTCGAAAGAAAAGTTTCTTAGTTGTTATAGCCCAAGTTATTCAGGAGGATGAAATTTGCTGGTGAGCTATCTAAGACAGAAGTGCAAATAACGACCGAGCCTGACAACACTAGCTATTAACATAACGACACCTAATACTTCCACTAGAGCCACGTCCTACATTTACTGCGGTTGTATTGCCTATTCAGTTCCTGTGTCATCTGGTGAACATTTTTGCGTAACTAATTGTTTGGGTGCGTAGCCCACGGGTATTAATGTGTAGTCTAGTTTTACGAAATTTTGCTATACATAAAAACCGTTATAGCTTCACAGTTAGAACAAATAAAAGATCAAGAGTGGTGGAGAATTACTCTCAGGGTACCGAGAAGCACGAACACGAACAAAATATAATCCGGCCTGTTAAACACAATTTATCTGAACTCGATTTGCAAGAATGTACGATGATATGTAATATAAAAGGCTTTGAAACAAGCTATGTGACAGGACTAGTCACTAGAAAATATACAAAATATTCTCATCCCAACGACATAAGCACAAGAACGAAATATGTTTCCTTTCCATTCAGAGTATACTTTGTACATCGTAGAGTGTATGCAGAAATGGCAAAAACGGGAGTTGAAGAGTTCGTACCACTTTAACATTTATTTGCAACAGTCCTGTACTATTAACGGCCTTCATTTAGGTGTAAGTAGAATACACGCGAAAAGTTCTGCGTACGATCTTTGGTTCTGTTGGCGTTGATGGCGTTTGGAGAAGAAGGTTCAACCACGAACTATACGGGCTGTACAGCGGCATGCACCTAGTTAAGCGTCTTCGGATCCAACGCTTAAGATGGCTAGGTCATGTAGAGCGGATGGACACCACAGCTCCAGCCCGAAGAGTCTTCGACACCGAGCCATTGGGACAGCGCAACAGAGGACGTCCTCGCACTAGATGGCGCACACAAGTGGAAAAGGACCTCAACCAACTTGGTGTGCGCAACTGAAGCAGCTGGCGAAAGATCGTGCTGGCTAAAGAGACATGTTGGTTGAGGCCCAGGTCCACCCCGGACTGTAGCGCCAATCAAAGAAGAAGAAGAAGAAGAATACACGCGAGATAAGGCACGTCTTTCGTAAGATGCGTCTAAAATCCTGAGCTAAAACTACTGGTTAAAAATGGCGGTTAAAAGCTCGCAAGCAAAGGAATATATGGACTGTTGGTGCTAGTATTGCGATGTTATGGCATCCTTCTGGTAGGTTTTTCACGGGATATAGCCTGGTGCCACGGGGGCACTCGGGAATATCAGGCCGCTACTGAGACGCGACAAGGTTTCAGCTCTATTACTTGTTGTATGCTGTAAGGGATTCGTGTGCCTGTCGATGGGTGAGTGTTAAGAATGTGCTCACTTATGAGAGTTAATATCTGTATATTGAGGGGTAGCGTGTGCGACTCTGAGACAACGTTGTTGATGTGGCACTTTGACACTTTGACAGTAATTTAGTTTACTACTACGAGTGTGTGATGCAAAGTATACAAATTGTTCGAAGAGTGAAAGGCCTCACCATATAATTCTGTCGGTGTACAGTGCAGTCTCGTTATTCCAGACCAACCAAAACAAGCGTGGTTCCGGATTAACGTAACGTTCGCATTATACGTTCTAACATTTCACTCACTTCTGGTTTATTTTGGACGGTCAATGTTGGATGTTTATGCGATAGAAGAACTTGGCAACTATTTTGTTAGCACAAATTGCAGTTAAATTATTTTCATTTTCCGTTCGGAAAAGGCTCTGTTTTCCCTGACCCATAATATGTTAACAGATCTGAATGTGTTTGTACTGAACAAGTACTAAAGACGTTATAAATGCCGTACAGAGATCAGAGATCAACAGATTACCTCTGGTCCGGATTAACGGGGCTCTTCTTTACTCGCTTGTCCTGTACTGCTTAGCACAAGAAAGAATACTCTCAGTATACAATTCTCTTAAGGATGGGATAAATGCCGATTAATTAGGTGAACTTGCGCTCGCTTCAAAGTTAAAGGATAGCAATAGTGAACCAGTCCTAATTCACTTTTTCTCAGAGTATATGATGACACAATGGGTTGTTGATAGCCTCCAACTGCTATTTTAACATAACTAAACCTATCCTACATACGAAGCGTAATGTTCCTCGACACCACAGTTTTATGTCCACGCAGAAATATGATCTTCCTCTTGTATTTTTCTAAATCATAAAACAAATTACGGTTCAAGCCAACACATAACCCGTTCGTTATTATTAAATTTAATTCATCATGATCGACCTTCAAATTGAGTACATATATGTTCATACCAATTGTTCCGAATACTTTTCACAAACAACACCAATTATTATTTGCAATCAAAAGATTATATGAATGTACATAGACATGTGTATCCGTTGATGGAATAAATAAATTTCTTCAGTCGCAATCCGACGCATTAATGATGCTCCAAAAGGCACGAAAAACTTTCAATTTCTCATTATCTCATTACAACAACTTCCCTCCCTCCTTCCGACTGATGAACATGAATAACACGAATAACCAGACAATAGCCTTGTACAGGATGCAACTGTCGTACTTGTACACATTTGTATCACTCGACCGATTCGTTGAACTATTATCAGCTGTTCACTGGGCGCTTTGACAGTGTTTATTTTAAAACAGAAAATAAACAATATCGATTAGTGAATCAATTCGTTGCCCTTTTGACCTAGACACAATGCGTTCAAGATGCGGCCAGTGTAGCTGCCAAGAATGTCTTCACAAAACTGTAAGAAAATATACCGGGTCAGCGGCGAAATTCAACAGCGGTCAGCAACCTTTGACGTTTGTAATTTGTTGGTGGTCTTAATTTTTCTTTGAAGCCAAAGAAGAACGTAAAGTGATCTACGCGCTTTGAACTTGTCTACTGATCGCCTCAGTCGATAAATAAATACAAAGCAGTTCATACACACTCACGAATGTTTTTAGTTTTTAAATAGACGGTGGAGAAGATCAAAATCGATTAGTATAAATCTTAAAGGTCAAGAGCGTTTCGTAGAAAGATAACAAGCACTTTTCTCTGTGTTATCATGCGGAAGTGTACACGTGAGCTGCACCATTCAACTTCGTCTACTAACGACTAACAAAAACGAAAACGCGAATCTTTTCTTTGTTGTTCATAAAAAAAGATATGGTGCTAATAGCTTAACAAAATTCATAATTAATAGAAACTTTCTTTGGCCCCATTCATCGAAGCGGCCGAGTAGGTGACACCCCAAACAGTTGGTGATGCCATCTCTGTAGGTCTGTAGGGTGGTTATTGATTAAAATAAAAGGCACCACTAAGTCGCTCCCTATTAATAATGCAACTACTCCACACACGCGTTGGAAAAAAGGGAAAACCATTATTTTTTTTGGTTTCCGATGAAAAATAAATTTTACTTACGATGTGTTCCCTAACTGTATTGTGAAAAACTTGTAATTTGGGATCCGTGATTTCCTCCTCCTCATCATCCATGATAGCGAAGTTCTTGATGACGGTAATAGTGGCCAGTTAAAACAACTTTTTATCAATTATTTATATATTATAATCACAAACAAAACGAACGAGAAAAGCAACGATCTTCTTTTTTTCTCTCGCCTTTCGGATATATTCACTAATTTTCACTGAATGGCGTTTTCGTTTTACGGCACGGGCACAATTTGTTCACTTATTTCTAGATTCCTTCGGTGGACATTTTCACTGGAACATCATTTAAACGGATAAATATTTTTGCAGCATACACACAATTTTTTTGAAATTTTAAATCAGCACTAGCACTCCGTCTTATCACCCGTTTTGCAACACAACACAACAAATCAACTGAACAGCAAAAAAAAATTAACAAGTAATTCGCCAGCTGTCAATTGGTTGTTTGGCTGTGTTGTGTGTGTTTTTTTTTTTCATTTTCTGTTACTTTTTGAAAGTGAGAGGGAGAACAAAAGAATTCGTTTGCTGAATGAACAAATGGATGAATCGTAAGCGAGTGCGTTCATAAATTAAACTCTTGGACAGCAATTGATAAAACTTGATTTAAGAATTTTTGTTGCGTGTACATATTTGTCTGAGGATAGAAGATGGAGATTACAGTCTTAAAGTATATTCATGGAGAATAATTAAATTCATAGCATTATTGACATTACACTTTTGACAATTTAAAACACGATGTAACCTGTACAATGGCAGCGTTTGCATTCAAAAATTTGTCGATTCCGGATGCTGGGCTTAAATTATGTGCTTAGTTTTCACACACGAAAAATGTTTGATAGACGGTTGTCAAGCAAATCGTATAAGTTTTTGGGTGTGAACACCGATAAAGCAAATAATTTCCCAGCCTTTCAACCAGAAATCAGGTACAAGATAAAACTTACCACATCTTGATTGAAATGTACCAGAATACTATGAATATGTACATACGATTGTTCAATCGAGTTACTAGTGACTGTATTCACAATTTCCAACATGGGTAGAAAATTATTTATTAGTATCTCGAATTTATAATGCTAAAATCCATATCGATTAGGACTCACTCACTCAAATCAATTTGACTACCAACAAGTCGACTGAACACATCCATTGCGAAATTACTCAGTCTAGCTGATGGAGGAAAATCTGACATTAGCGCCATCAATTTTCAGTTTTCTGTTTTGCTGTGAAAAAACTATAAAAACGCATATTTCGGACACAATTTCAGTATTTCAAAATCTTCCGAACATTTACGCTTATTCTCCACGGTATTTTCAGAAGAGAAAATTACGATCTCAGCAGGATAAACATTTGTTGATAACCTCTGTAAACATCTGATGAATTTTTGACGTTTAGGTTTTATTTGACATTTTCATGATATTTGTGGTTTAAGGTAAATAAATACAAAATGTTCAATAAGCGAGCAGTATCAACATCGGCTAAGAGCCGTACCAGCAATTTCAATCAACCATCCCCATCAACATCCAAAGTGTCGGGAAAAGTTGTTCCGAACAATCCGGCCCCAGAATCTCCGGAAACGGAGGGAACCATAAATATCCCTCACATCAAAATTAAAGACAACAGTCGCTTGTTGCCAAAGTATTCGGCTGCATTGGAGAGAAGCAAAGATGATCACTTGCCGGCGGAGGACTTGGACAGTGTGCAGCTTGAGTTGGAAACTCTCTTGACAAATGTGGCTCTGCGGTACAGAGTTTTAAAGCTAGAATACGAGTCCATTGACAAGGACGAAAACCGCTTCGATCGTCGAAGCAAATTGAATGAGAAGCAACCGAATTCGCCTGGCAAGAGAAAACGAGAGGAAAATCGCAAGCCGAAGATACCGTACTTTAAGCTGACCAAACAGAAAACCACGTCAGCTCATTCGCCCGCACAGTCGCAAAACACAGACGACAGCATGGACGCAATGCCGTACTACCCGCATCAGCACAAGGACCAGGCGAAGGTGACTCCACTGAAGAACGACACTCCCAATAAGTTCTGGCTATCTGTTGAGCCGTATTGCATGCCCATAACCAACGAAGATCTCAGACTGCTGGATGACTTGCTGGAGCAGTACACGGGACCACTGGTTCCTCCGATACCAGATCTCGGACCGCACTACTCCACAGCATGGGCGCTGGAGGACTTAAAAGAAGAAGAACAGAACTCAAATCAGAACATCACCTCCAAATCGAGGTCGAAAAATAGCTCGAACACTGAAGTGATGTCGATCTTGCGAAAGGGTGAACAACTGATGGGGGAAGGTGTCACCGGGCCACTAACCCAACGACTGGTGTCAGCATTTCTGGAGGAGAATATCATCGGCGACGTCATGTCGAACGTTGACAGCAACAGCAGTTCGGACAACACGAACACAACGAATTCAACTCTGTGCTCCCTGTCCCTGCTCAAAAACGGAATCGAGTTGGAAAAGCGTGTCAAACAAGAACTCATCGAGCAGGGTATATTGGAACCCGAAGACTTTGCCAATCCCGAGGAGGATGAGGTCTACTCAGAGATAAAGCGTGTTACAGCTGAACTCTCCGCCATTGCTGAGTACAATGGCAATGAACTGCGCCGGCTGCAAGAGGCAGCTAAATGTGAAATACGTCGTTTGGAAATCAAGAGAAAATTGGACGGTATTGATCAGGAAATTCTGGAAGCGTACAAACGAACTGTGCAAGCAAAACAGAAGCGTCGTCCTCTCACCACTGAGGAGCAGGACGAGATATTTCGCCTTACTTCGGAACAGAAAAGATTGTCCGATCAGCTGGATAAGTCTCAGAATCCAAGCTTTAGCATTAGTGATTAGATTTGATAAGCAATCGGAATACGTCGCGTTGAAAGTTTTAAATGAATATAATCTTTGAGAAATGTTAAGATAATTGAAATTTATGAAATACATTTAATTCATTAAAATTGCGACTGCCTTTCTTTTGACAAGCTTTTCATTGTTTATTGCATGGAATTTATTGAATTGGTGATGACGGGGAGTACGGAAATGAGTGGGCCTGTTTTGTTAGTGTTCCAATTGATTATTGAAGCAGTACCACGTGATGCATGTATCGAATTTGTTGCTTATGACACAGATATGGGCAGCTCTGCTTAGATGATGATCCGGATGACAGAAAGTTTCAACTGAACTTGAATTTCATTGCGCCATTTATACATTGTCAACCTAAAATTTTGTTCCGTTGCAATGGGTAGAACAGGGACCGAGAACAAAGACAAGAAGAAGAGATAGAGATGACCCTATACACTGACGGTTTAAAGACGAGAGCGGGTGCAGAGGCAGGAGTTTTTGTTACCTAAAAATCCCTGCCACTATGTATTCTCTTGACGTAGAGGAAGCAACACTGCGACCTGATGAGATCTTTTGTATCGAAGGGTTAGAGCTAGTATGAAAGACCTATGTCCTTAGCAGTGGCTTTTTAAAAGCGATTGAAATGATTATAAGAAGATACGATTCCTTAATCAGAAAAGTGCAGGATGTTCACACAGAAAACTCTCTGATGCGTCATCCTCTTCGAGGCAAATCCGACAACACTTATCTTGACACAACTTAAAAAGTTAATGCCATATTGGCCAGTAAAAAAGCTTGTTAGCAATCTTGATTTTTCCTTTTTCATATGGAATAAGGTTTGATTAAACGTTCGGATTACCGAACCCCTTCAGAATTAGTCCATTGGTCTATTCGTTACAATTCGTTAAACAGTGACAAGCAGTAAGACAGCAGTTACTAGTCTTATGAAAGGAGATTCTGAGCCAGTCCTCTCGATCTCGTCTGTGGATTCGTTGCCTGCAATCACCCACCGTACCCAGGGACCCAGTCAAGTTTCACTTAGTTGTGTCTTGCCAGGGATTCCAGTGCGTTGAATTTTGACGATAAGGCTTGAGTGCTGTTTGACTATCTAAATATTTATTTGAATTCTGGCGTCGTTAATACACTTGAGTTGATTATATTTGGCACTGAGCTTGATGGTGTTGATTTTCGGCTTTGAACACAATAGGAGCTCCTTGTGTTGACTCCAAAGACTCTTGTCTATACTCCAGAGGCAATCTTTGATCCGTCTTGTAAAAACATTTAAATATAATCTAGTGTGGGAACACCATTGGTAAAGTGTTCATAATTCAATCACTCACACTAAGGTACGACTGCAGCATATTTCAAGCCGAAATCGTTGTGATACACGATACGGTACTCGTATTGATATGGCAAACCATAACCCGCGAATCGATCACCCTATTCTCTGATAGCCAAGCGGCAATAAAGGCCACAGCATCCGACGTCCTGATGTCGAAGTTGGTTAGACTGTTCAGGCAGTTCAGTCAGAATGAGATATCCTTGATGATCTTGCGGCGGGTTCCAAAGATACACATGCAATTAATCTATCCAATATCCAATATGTGCTCTGCGAATGCTCAGTCCCAGCAACCAAAGATAGGCAGGAGGACTAGAACTGAAAAATCTCTTAAGATTCATGTACGCAGGTCTAGTTTTTTATTAGGACTACAGTTGGTTTCAACACTCCCTAGTCCGGGCTTAATGGATCCAAGACGCAACCTCCCACAACGATGCGATACCCTCTTCTGAAAAATTGCATTCGGGCGACTGTGTGCACTAAAAATGCTGTGCCGTATTTTACTTAATACACGTATGCACGTGTATTGCGAATTTTAGCACTTTATGTGCTATAATGTAGTGTGAAGTCCCCATGCATTTCCAATTATTTCTTAACAACTGTAAAAGAAGAAAATGCAACACGAGTGAATCGGTTCAATGAACTTTATTTTTCTGTGATCTATGCTGTTGATCGTGATCGACTGTCCGCGAACGGACTGTGGCGCGGGTTTTTATGTTACACAACCATCCAACATTCAACGATCCAGTTAATTCTGCCGTAGATTCGTTATAATTTCGTAATATAAATTAATTAATTTTCTTATAACAATTTTTAACTACATCACTTTTTTTTATTCATAAATTGCATTAAAGTTTTAGAGGCACTGGTGTAGTTGGAGCACATTTGACTTCGTTCCACAGAAGCAGCTGACATATGATTCCCACACTGACAGATGCCCACAGAAATAAAATAATGTCGCAACAATTCCGAAGAGAAGTAAGTTTTCATCGCAATTTTGAACTAAAAAAATACATTTTCCAAACACCACATCGTCATTATTTAGGTTTTAAAAAGTTTTAAAGCTCTCCATCGAACCCGAGAGTACGTTTTCCAAGGAGATCAACATGCACTCACTCAAGCACGAGCTGAAATAAATAAGAACTTCAGGAAGAATCGTGATGTCTCGGACTCCGGCGAAATAAAGAAGGTATCAATCATTTCAATCACTTGAGTATCCTAACTTAAAGGTCTCCGAAATAGCTTATTCAATTGGCCAAAGATGTAGACACCGAATTGCGCACAAATGTGGTACAGGCTGTGGAAAAGAAACCCGGAGTCTACGGTGAGTGTGCTCTCCTTGAACACACTCCATTGGAACTAATGAAAATCTACTCATTTCAGAGGCGAGGATAAGAGAAGAAATACCAAAGCTGGACAATGTACCCTTCAATCCGAATGCCGTTATTGAGAAACCGCGCCGAGGTGCAGCAAAATGCGGCAGTGCCCCGAAGGAACAAAATACGTAATCAATAAATACACACTTTATTAGAGAAAATTAATTCTGTAAAATTATATTTCTTGGTCTTTCGGAGAGGTTATCAGTCGCTGGAGCTTGAAGTTCTTTTCTTTGATTTCTTTTTCGGGCGTTTCTTTGTCTTTTCGTTTTTCTTTTTTGACTTCTTCGCCCTTTTCCGTCGCTCTTCTTCGGAACTGGAGCTGGACGTCGTGCTGCTGGATGAATCTGAATCAGACTCAGAGCTCGATGAGGATGATGTTACTTCCTTCCTTCTCTTCTTGTTCTTGCTTCCTTTCTTGGACTTGATAACTTCTTTGGATGGTTGTTCTTTTCGACTATGATCTTCTGACTTTTCTTTCCGTAGCCTTTCCATTTCGTCTCTTGGTCTTGATTGGTCGCCCCTTTCTGTGCGTGATCTTGACGATGTGGAATTTCTGTTATTTGAATTCTCCTGCCGCGAGTTGCGGTAGCCCTGAGAATCCTGGTGCCGTCTATCATATCCACTGTCTTGTGGCATTCTCGGATTCCTACTTTGTCTTTCCGGTGAGCGATACCTTTGATGGGGGGATCGTCTTCGGTCATCGGGAGATCGCGTTCTATTAGATGAATATGTACGGCGATCATCAGAGTTGTTTCCACGCCTGTCATCGTACGTTCGCCGATCATCCCTTGGCGAAGGCCTTCTAAAGTCTCTCGACCGATCGGATTGCCGCTCCCGATGTCTGCCATTGTCTCGACCATCGTCATCCCCAGCACGACCTCTTGGGCCCCTATTTGGTGAATATCTCCGTTTATTCACATCCCTATCTCGCCTTGAATCGAAATGCCTCTCGTCGCGTCTATCAGTTGAACGACTGCGTCGACGCCTGCCCTCATCTCTCTGTCGACCTCGCTTGCCTCTAAGATCATCAAAGTCCAATTTTTTGTCGTCGTCAGCATGATCCACACCTCTGCCTTTCCCACGCCATTTCACTTTGGAAACCGACTGTGAGAAGTCAACGTGGATCCTCCGATCGTCTATCAGTACATTGTCCATTTTGAAGTAGGCTGCTTCGCAGGACTTTTGTTCCTCGAATTCCACGAAAGCGTACTGCAAAGAGTCTCCAGTCACTTTGTCTTTGATTACCTCGCAACTCTTGACTTTTCCAAAGCGACTGAAGATGATTTCCAAATCGTCGTCTGTAGTCACTGGGTTCAATTTGCAAACAAAAAGAACGTTCTCTGGTGGTGCAATATCAGCGTCTGGCAAATCGCCAACAATTTCGAGAATTGTCGCTCTCGCCTTGGCTTCTTTCTCGGCCAGCATCTCTTGAATTTCCTCCATGGTCTTGCCCTCGGTGTCGTCGATATCCTCGTCTGCTCCAATCCGTCCATTCTGCAACCTCTGTACACTAGGCGACGGAGATCGACTGGGCACCTGGAATCCCCGAGGATCGCTAAAGGGATCATCTAGAATGACTGTGTGCGTCACGCGAATGTCCTGATATGGTCGAAAGTTCTCATCCACTATGGCCTCATTCAGTTGTCGCAGCACTTCACGTCCTAAGGGGAGAAAAACCAATCAGAAAATCACTCACATCAGATGACCAACAACCACCCACCTTCAACAACTTCTCCGATAACACAATGTATCCCATCAAGCGAAGTCAAATCGGCACCAAGTGAGAAGAAGAATTGTGACCCGACCATAGACTTTCCGACACTGACCAAAGAGAGCAGTCCCGGCACAGTATGCTTTATCTTTGGTAAAGATTCTGCCTCGAAAAACCGCTTGTGGGGACCTTCAACAACACCCCAAATCGATTCACCTCCATCGCCGACACCGGTTGGATCACCCGTCTGTGCGATGAAATCCCGCTCAATTGTGTGAAACAAATTGAAATTGTAATATTTTAGTTTGCACAGTTTTATGAAGTTCAAACACGCCCTCGGCCGCTCCTCCACAAATAAATCGACCGTAACGTCACCAATTGTTGTTTCAATTACAACCGCCATGGCAAAACTTTTGGAAATAATACATTTATCCAAACAAAACGTTTACTTCTTTCGCCCGGCCAGACATCGAGGCAAATGACAGTTGACATTTGGGCATAGATTAATTTGAGAAGCTCTGAGTTAAGGCTATGGCTACATTTTTGGTATCAGGGAAATGTGTGTCGTGCAACTTAAATAAGCACCATGCGATAAATCTGTCAACATGTTGAAAAACTTTCAAGGTGTTTGTTTGCTGTTTGTCATATAATAGAACTTTCGAATTCTGAGGATAAGTTGTTTCCACGCCTGTCATCGTACGTTCGCCGATCATCCCTTGGCGAAGGCCTTCTAAAGTCTCTCGACCGATCGGATTGCCGCTCCCGATGTCTGCCATTGTCTCGACCATCGTCATCCCCAGCACGACCTCTTGGGCCCCTATTTGGTGAATATCTCCGTTTATTCACATCCCTATCTCGCCTTGAATCGAAATGCCTCTCGTCGCGTCTATCAGTTGAACGACTGCGTCGACGCCTGCCCTCATCTCTCTGTCGACCTCGCTTGCCTCTAAGATCATCAAAGTCCAATTTTTTGTCGTCGTCAGCATGATCCACACCTCTGCCTTTCCCACGCCATTTCACTTTGGAAACCGACTGTGAGAAGTCAACGTGGATCCTCCGATCGTCTATCAGTACATTGTCCATTTTGAAGTAGGCTGCTTCGCAGGACTTTTGTTCCTCGAATTCCACGAAAGCGTACTGCAAAGAGTCTCCAGTCACTTTGTCTTTGATTACCTCGCAACTCTTGACTTTTCCAAAGCGACTGAAGATGATTTCCAAATCGTCGTCTGTAGTCACTGGGTTCAATTTGCAAACAAAAAGAACGTTCTCTGGTGGTGCAATATCAGCGTCTGGCAAATCGCCAACAATTTCGAGAATTGTCGCTCTCGCCTTGGCTTCTTTCTCGGCCAGCATCTCTTGAATTTCCTCCATGGTCTTGCCCTCGGTGTCGTCGATATCCTCGTCTGCTCCAATCCGTCCATTCTGCAACCTCTGTACACTAGGCGACGGAGATCGACTGGGCACCTGGAATCCCCGAGGATCGCTAAAGGGATCATCTAGAATGACTGTGTGCGTCACGCGAATGTCCTGATATGGTCGAAAGTTCTCATCCACTATGGCCTCATTCAGTTGTCGCAGCACTTCACGTCCTAAGGGGAGAAAAACCAATCAGAAAATCACTCACATCAGATGACCAACAACCACCCACCTTCAACAACTTCTCCGATAACACAATGTATCCCATCAAGCGAAGTCAAATCGGCACCAAGTGAGAAGAAGAATTGTGACCCGACCATAGACTTTCCGACACTGACCAAAGAGAGCAGTCCCGGCACAGTATGCTTTATCTTTGGTAAAGATTCTGCCTCGAAAAACCGCTTGTGGGGACCTTCAACAACACCCCAAATCGATTCACCTCCATCGCCGACACCGGTTGGATCACCCGTCTGTGCGATGAAATCCCGCTCAATTGTGTGAAACAAATTGAAATTGTAATATTTTAGTTTGCACAGTTTTATGAAGTTCAAACACGCCCTCGGCCGCTCCTCCACAAATAAATCGACCGTAACGTCACCAATTGTTGTTTCAATTACAACCGCCATGGCAAAACTTTTGGAAATAATACATTTATCCAAACAAAACGTTTACTTCTTTCGCCCGGCCAGACATCGAGGCAAATGACAGTTGACATTTGGGCATAGATTAATTTGAGAAGCTCTGAGTTAAGGCTATGGCTACATTTTTGGTATCAGGGAAATGTGTGTCGTGCAACTTAAATAAGCACCATGCGATAAATCTGTCAACATGTTGAAAAACTTTCAAGGTGTTTGTTTGCTGTTTGTCATATAATAGAACTTTCGAATTCTGAGGATAAGTTGTTTCCACGCCTGTCATCGTACGTTCGCCGATCATCCCTTGGCGAAGGCCTTCTAAAGTCTCTCGACCGATCGGATTGCCGCTCCCGATGTCTGCCATTGTCTCGACCATCGTCATCCCCAGCACGACCTCTTGGGCCCCTATTTGGTGAATATCTCCGTTTATTCACATCCCTATCTCGCCTTGAATCGAAATGCCTCTCGTCGCGTCTATCAGTTGAACGACTGCGTCGACGCCTGCCCTCATCTCTCTGTCGACCTCGCTTGCCTCTAAGATCATCAAAGTCCAATTTTTTGTCGTCGTCAGCATGATCCACACCTCTGCCTTTCCCACGCCATTTCACTTTGGAAACCGACTGTGAGAAGTCAACGTGGATCCTCCGATCGTCTATCAGTACATTGTCCATTTTGAAGTAGGCTGCTTCGCAGGACTTTTGTTCCTCGAATTCCACGAAAGCGTACTGCAAAGAGTCTCCAGTCACTTTGTCTTTGATTACCTCGCAACTCTTGACTTTTCCAAAGCGACTGAAGATGATTTCCAAATCGTCGTCTGTAGTCACTGGGTTCAATTTGCAAACAAAAAGAACGTTCTCTGGTGGTGCAATATCAGCGTCTGGCAAATCGCCAACAATTTCGAGAATTGTCGCTCTCGCCTTGGCTTCTTTCTCGGCCAGCATCTCTTGAATTTCCTCCATGGTCTTGCCCTCGGTGTCGTCGATATCCTCGTCTGCTCCAATCCGTCCATTCTGCAACCTCTGTACACTAGGCGACGGAGATCGACTGGGCACCTGGAATCCCCGAGGATCGCTAAAGGGATCATCTAGAATGACTGTGTGCGTCACGCGAATGTCCTGATATGGTCGAAAGTTCTCATCCACTATGGCCTCATTCAGTTGTCGCAGCACTTCACGTCCTAAGGGGAGAAAAACCAATCAGAAAATCACTCACATCAGATGACCAACAACCACCCACCTTCAACAACTTCTCCGATAACACAATGTATCCCATCAAGCGAAGTCAAATCGGCACCAAGTGAGAAGAAGAATTGTGACCCGACCATAGACTTTCCGACACTGACCAAAGAGAGCAGTCCCGGCACAGTATGCTTTATCTTTGGTAAAGATTCTGCCTCGAAAAACCGCTTGTGGGGACCTTCAACAACACCCCAAATCGATTCACCTCCATCGCCGACACCGGTTGGATCACCCGTCTGTGCGATGAAATCCCGCTCAATTGTGTGAAACAAATTGAAATTGTAATATTTTAGTTTGCACAGTTTTATGAAGTTCAAACACGCCCTCGGCCGCTCCTCCACAAATAAATCGACCGTAACGTCACCAATTGTTGTTTCAATTACAACCGCCATGGCAAAACTTTTGGAAATAATACATTTATCCAAACAAAACGTTTACTTCTTTCGCCCGGCCAGACATCGAGGCAAATGACAGTTGACATTTGGGCATAGATTAATTTGAGAAGCTCTGAGTTAAGGCTATGGCTACATTTTTGGTATCAGGGAAATGTGTGTCGTGCAACTTAAATAAGCACCATGCGATAAATCTGTCAACATGTTGAAAAACTTTCAAGGTGTTTGTTTGCTGTTTGTCATATAATAGAACTTTCGAATTCTGAGGATAATTAGGAAATTTGTACTTTCTTTAATTGTTTATTTCAATTTTCAATGTTAAAATTCAATGCTTTTTCAATTGTTGTTTCGAAGTAGCATTTTTTGTTAAAAATATGAGCCATCTTTATGGATGTTCTGGTGGGTGTTAGACTTAGCAAAGAAGACAACCAGAATTTGTTGGAAGCCGTTGGCAATATCCACCGTGTGCCACGACAAGACACATTTTTCATGACTGCCTGGTCGCTACATGTTAACTAGTTCTTTGTATGGCGCCAAAGTCCGAGGTCTTCTTAATTGCTTGGCGTTACAGGTGTGAACCTGGCATAAGTCAGCATTCCTCTGCAACTAGCACGATCTTGGACTAGGCTCCTACAGTTTCGGACACCCAGCTGATTAAGATCTCTTCCCAGTTGACTACGCCATCAGAGGCGAGGTCTTCCTCCTTAAACAATTCGACTGAGATGATCAGTGTCTCATATAAGTCTTGGGGCAATAGAAACAGCTCTTGGCGTTTGATCTCAATACGAAGTCTTTAACCACCTCGAAGTTATACCTACCCATTGTGAGCCTGTGTCCAAGACGCCGATGGTATATGTCTTTTTTCAAGTACGGCATATACTTCATTTGATTTTCTACATTTTCTCTTAACCCGGTGCCGGTGTATTGCCTCCTGCTGAAAGAACTATTAATTTACAAAATCCAAATGACCAAACTGATTTCTTCTTTTTAAATTAGTTAATGCACCATGTTGTGGCCCGTGGCGTTGTGGGTATGTGCGTCGACCCCAACCTCGACGTCATAGGTTCGATTCTTACTCTGTGCGACGAAAACAATTTTCACGACCCCACCTCTTTCAACTCACTGACAATGCTCAGAGTATTTCCTGTCTAGAAAAAGCTTCTCAAACTTGGCCGTTCGAAGTCGGCATAAAACTGTAGGTCCTTCCACAACACGAGTGGTTGCTGAGAAGCTAGGCCCTGGCTTTCTATGGGCCGTATTAATATTATAATGCACCATGTTCGGTGCATCTGGATCTTAAGGTGCTACTCCTGAACTTTTCTAGGTCACGGCTCTCGTGTGCATAAAGCTTCCCAAACTCGCGCTGTTCGGATGCGGCATCCAATTTACGGCCCATCTACTCATTAAAGAACAAACCAACCCGCAATACAAATGATTGTTGTAGAAAATAAGCTCAGGTCAGGATGAACTGACCACAATTCGATGGAGAACGCAGTCTAAGGTTTATAATTTACAGTTGCGTCAGTCAGTTCAGCAAAAAAATTTTAGTCGATTAAACGCCGCACAGCGACTCGATCGAAGTGATTTACATGCGTCAAAAATATGAAGGGATGAAACGGTGACAATTTCCGCAACCACTAGCAGCTGCAAGGGCGTCAAAAAACAAAACATCACCACCCTATTACAGACTTACTGCATGTATGCATCCTGCTGCTGGTATAGAGGAACATTTTGTGATCGTAAATTGGATGCTAGACATGCTAGACTCATAGACTATCGACGCACGCTGAATATATCCAAGCACCACTAACAAACCCGGATCGTGAACAACGAATCTATAAGGCCAGACGAGGACACCTCCATGTAACTAGCAGTCAAATAGAATAGAGTTCTAGAATCTTCCTTTGAAAATTACTTCTCCAACAGAAGAGCAGAATACATCTCCGTTACTGTAGGAAATCACATTGATACCCAACACCCCTTCCATCAAGATGGAGAAGGTTCTATTCAGATCAGATAATAAGACCATCATTGTCATACGTACCCATGTCCAGTATGGTACTACGTAACACAACGACTTTGCGGATGAAGATGCCTGATCATCATCACCAACGTCCATACCAAACAAGACTCCTTCAAATAACCATCACTAGTTCCATTTTGAAACTACATTCATGCCAACTATTTATGAAATAGCACTTCATCCAAATGTCCACTTCGGCTTAGTCGGTAGTGCTTCAAGCAGTCGGTCCACTTTTTAATGCCTCTTTCATGATATGAGAACTCATACAAAATGTTGCTTATCAGCGTAGACTAAGGCAGAACCTATAGAGACCGCTATGCGACACCGCTATTCAAAGCCTTACCCCGACACTACATTCGACTTGGTGAAAATTTAAATCCAATCCAATCAACAACGCTACACAAAAACACTTGTCCTGTCACTCTGGGCAAAAAATCATTATAAATATCGGCTACAGGTGGCTCAGGCATTCACAAGGAAAATAAATGCGTTTTTGTCTTGTTAACAAATTTGTCGGGCCACTGCGCCTGCGTCGGCCAACGCAAACCCACCAATCAAAGGATATCGATTTTTCGTGTTTGTTGAATCATACCTTCTTGGTGCGGCTGATAGTTACATCTCTGGCAGATTTCCTTTGTTTTTCTCGCATTTGGACTGAATTTTGTCAAATATTCCATCAAAAATAATTCCCATTCAAGTCAGCAGCATCGGTGTTGAAGTTTAAATTGAATTTTTCATGCTTTTCAAGGGCACACAGAGTGCTCCCAGTGTAACAGCGTCATAACATCAGCGTTCTTTGTTTTGTTTGTGAGTGAAAAGTTTTCTTCCTTCTTCCTTATTCCCAAAGTGAATAGTGGTCATTAATGAATATTAACTGAAAGTGCTTTTAGTTCGCGAAACAAAAATTAATTATACATAAGTCCATCCGTGAATTGATCGAGTTGACTGGATTAATACAACACCATCCTTCGTTGGCGCAGCATTCGGGTGAAGAAAAATAAAAGATGGCTCTAGATTTTGTAGCCACATACAAGGTCCTTGTTTTGGGCGATTCAAACGTAGGCAAAACCTGCATTGTGCACAGATATTGTGACGAGAAGTATTACGACACATACATCTCGACAATAGGTGAGTTTCCTTGAAGTTTCTCAAGCCGTGCGACGTTTGAGATATTGACAATTCCCATGCAATTGATTGATTAATTTCCTCTCACTCACCCCCACCACATCGTTCATCGTTCACAGGTATTGACTTTAAGCAAAAGCTAATAAATCTCGATGGAGTTCCAATTAAGCTGCAGATATGGGACACAGCCGGACAGGAGAGGTTTCGTACACTAACAACGGCCTATTACCGCGGGGCAATGGGTATCCTTTTAATGTACGACGTTACGAACTTGGAGAGCTACAATAATTTATCATACTGGCTTCGCAATATACAGGAGGTAATTTGTCATTGTTCCTTACTTAGATTGGCTACTGTTTACTGATTACATACTTCATTGGTAATTTCCTGTCTTAATTATCTCTCCTCCCTCTCTCTTCCTGGTCATTTCGATTCTTTTTTTCTTTTCTTCTCTTGTCTTTTCATATTATCCTTGATGTGTTCCATTTTTTTTCCGTGGCTTTTTGTTGGTAGAATGCATCACCGGATGTTGTGAAAGTCCTTGCCGGCAATAAATGTGAATGCTCGTCCACACAGCGAATGGTCGATAAGGAACGAGGCGAGAAGGTAAGTGAAAATGAAAAAAAAAGTGTGGTGCACGTACATATGTATGTAAGTTGGAAATTTGGTCGCGTCTCTCTGACGTTATTGACTTGGCAGGAGTGTGAGCAGTGATAAAGAGATATTATATGTTCAAGGCCTGCATGACTAATACAGGTCTTCCTTGAGAGATTGGAATGCAAAAGTGTCCAATGCGACCCGCGGTAAATGCGATTTAGGGCATTTTTTATCAGCGTCACAAGAGAGACGAGATGTGGGCGTAGAATATTCATCGTAAACAGGTTAATCGGTGAAATTTTTGAATAGTCCTCTGGTGGGTGGAAGCGAGATTAGCAGGCGGTAGATGCGTCATTTCAACTTTAATTCTACTAAATGTCTTTTGGACTATTCGCTTGAATAAAGACAAGTTTCTGTAAATAGCTTTTCAATTGATTGGCGCCCAATGCTGATAGCTGTTTTGATTCTTCGTAAATTTTTCTGTTTACGATAAACAACCATCCGAACACATCTGAACTAATATTTTAAAGGTCTCATCCGCAGCGTGATTACTTGCGAATCTACACAATTGGAAACGATAACTTATACAATCAAGGCCTACCGGCTATGGGTGTCTCATCGCAAACATCAAAAATATTTTGTCCTACTCTCCAAAACCGCTTACTTCCTTAAGCAGTATGAAGCTGGCCGAAATTTAGAGCTCTCGTCAGTGTTATTACAGGACACTCTGCTATCGATACTCTTTTGTCTAGACTAGGTATCTCGCTCAATTACTTCTGTAGAAGCTGCAAGAAACTATGGCACATATTCTAAGCTCACCTGCAGTGCTCTCTTCTCTCACAGAATTATACATATAGACTCATTAGAGTGACTAATTGCTGGTTTAAAAGCGGCAAACTCTTCTTACTTTAACGTCTTGGCAGCACTAGGCAACGTAACACAACGGAAGCCTGGCCTGTGTATGACTGCCACCTATCGGCAGTAAGCCGCTCTAACCTAACCTAACCTAAACAATCGAAAGTAACACAAGTAGAAAGTAGAAAGGGTATAGGTATATGGTCTAACAATGGTCTTTGCTCGCAACTCAACATAATTTCTGCAGCCTCTTCCAGGCAAAACCATAGCAATCACGGAGGCACAGTCCAGTCCAAATCAGACATCATCATTTGTTCGGACCAGGCCAGGCCGTAATCGGGTCCCTAGACAATCATCATCTTTCATTCAAAACCATATTTTAGTTGTCACTTGTCACTTAACGACATCAATGAGAATTTCAACAGACATTTTATGTGGTGGCCGGGATACTGTGATACACCAGGCAATTGCTGAGCCGATTAACTCGTTAGGCGTTGTATAAGCATACCACACTAAGAAGAGGAAAACGCTTCTTAACTCTTCTATATCTATAATTTTCTTTCATGGTCACCACTTAATCTCAAATGGTAAGAGCAAGCAGACATGCACACAAAATCCATTCAGGCTCTCGGTATCATGACAAGCCCGTTGAATGGGTGTTTCGTGATCCGCGTAATGATTTCTGCAGAAGTCTAGTGGATGAAGAAGAAAGAGGCGTCATACATCTTATCCTCTGCTCGTGCAATACTCTGTGTAATCGTAAGAAGTCAAACATAGGGTCCTTCTTCTAAACGAACTGAATGACATTTTTGACAGATGCTATCTGACACAAATTTTTCTCACAAATGCCAATTGCTTCGAGGTATAGGCTTAACTCCATTTGCATGGTATAACAATGTCCATATACTGGTCTAGGTATGATTACTATCGGCGGTAACCTCACCTAATATTTATCACTTTCTCCAGGCTAGCAATTGAAAGTCCTTTGGACTAAAGACGTGTTGTTCAGTCACTGAACAGACTCTTTTCGCGCTGACTGACTAAGTAATGGGTGATTTTTTAAAAGCTATAGAAAAGTTTTTCAAAAAAAACACATAGAATTCAGAAAAATGCATGAAATCTTTATATGAATCGATAGTACGGTCCATATAATTTAATGTTTGAAGATTATTTCATGCAATTGTTGACCTTGACTGCGCCTCAAATGGTTCGTCCTCTTAGTCCAATTTTGGCATCCGCTTTCCAACATTTCGGCCGGCATCTCAAGAATAAATGCTTCAATGTTGTCTTTCAATGCGTCAATTGAAATGGGCTTGTCTGTATAGACATGAGCTTTAACATGGCCCTACAAAAAATAGTCTAAAGACCTAGGCGGCCAGTTGATCGGTCCCGAACGTGAAATAAAATGTTCACCGAACTCGCCTCTCTAAAAGTCCATTGTTGCGCGTGCTGTGTGGCATGTGCCACCGTCTTGTTGAAACCACGTGTCATGCAAGTCAAGCTCTTGTATTTTGGCAAAAAGTTGGATATCATCTCACGGTAGCGTTCACCATTCACAGTTACGTTTCGATTCGCATCATCTTTGAAAAAGTACGGTCCAATGATGCCACCAGCCCATAAACCGCACCAAACTGTGAATTTTTCTAGATACATTGGTAGCTCTTGCAATGCTTCTGGCTGATATTCACTCCAAAATCGACAATTCTGCTTATTTACGTACCCATTGAGCCAAAAATTAAACTGACCATAAAATGGAAGAAGCGCGCGATGAACTTTCTCAACAGAGCACACATTTTGGCAATAAAATTCAATTATTTGCAAGCGTTGTTCATTTTAAGACGGTTCATGGTTAAATTATAGACCAAACTGAAGATGTTTAATAGTGAAACAAAACACGAAACGTGAGTCAGCTGTTCAAACCAGTGTTGCCAAAAAGATAATAGCTAAGAATCACCCTTTACATATCATGCGTTCCACAGGTCTTCAATATAAATTGGACAAAGATTGCACGCACATTTGTTTTCTGCAATCAAAATGGAATTTCTATTAGATTTCACTCAAAGTATTACAAGCAATGCCAATCATTTTTTTCACTGCTCATTTATTCAGTTGCCACAAGAGTTTTATTTTAGACATGTTTGTCAAAATCAAAGAGTGCGACGCACTGTTCCTACTACCCTAAGACACATGCTCGCGATTGGCATTAGAATCAAGATACCAGCCAAAGAATCCACTCCAAATATTTGATGTTAGTGTCGTCTATAGTCACATACGAAGCAACATCATCCATCATGGTATTCATAGATTTGGGTATGTTCATAAAATCGCGACACGTTTAAGCTTTGCAAATGCCATAAGGTCCTCACTCGAAAACGTTGCTGAGCATGTGGTCGACCTTGAGCAAGAAACTTGCCAGGACTATCAGTGTACGATATACACGGACTATTTAATAAATTAATAAAAAACAGATGTTTGTTGACTCGACGGTTATTCGAAGTCATATTATATGTAGGATACAGGTATCTGTGGATCCAACAGAGATGTCAAGATGCAACAAAGACATATGCGTTCCAATGCCTAGGAGACTATCTAAGATTAAGGCAGACACACACAGCTCGGGAAAGACCACTCGTAGACACAGTCAGCGAGAGATTTTGGGATGGGAAGGGTTGTCATCAGCTGGATGGCCCAGTTCGTACAGTACTTGCCATTAGTTCGAAGCAGAGATAATGGAAGGAGGAACAGTGTCCTGGATACTTTCCAATCGGGGCCATTTCTGACATTATCATGGGCAATCTCGCAAATTTTTGACACTATTGAGGGCAGATATTAAAAGCAAGATGGCGGTGCTCTGTATATAAAGTAGTATTAGTGACTTGAGAGCGGAAACGCTTAAAATCTGAGGTGGGTTTGTGGTGGACTAGGGGTTTTCCAATGGAAAGGTGAACATCTCTTTCATTCCATTATCTCTGGTTCGCAGGTTCCGTTTCGAATCTCAGTGAAAAGAAAAGGGCTTCTTCAACAGTCATTTATGTGTTCGATGCAGTTGCTCTCCCACGAGTGGAGCAGAGATAAGAGAACATAGAGATATTCGTCTTTCCAGGCATTTCTAATTGGAAAACCCCTATCCCACCACAAAAACTGCCGTTATGGACCTGAACTCACGCATATTTCTTTATTTTCACGCACATTGTTACAACGTTTGGGTGCGCGCCATGTTTTTTTTACAAATTTGCCCCCAATAGTGTCAAATGTGTAACCGATTGGAATTTTCCAGGGATATGTTTGCGAAGTGAACATGGTTGAAAACAAATGCATGACATTATAATATTATTAATTAAAGCAATGTATTACTAAAATTCGTTTTAAACAATAAATCTATAAATCTTACTCGAATGGTTTTTCTTTACAATTTATATGCATAGGTGACTTTTAAGAAAAGAAATACATTTTTTTCTGATGGCAGTCCGTCGAATAATTTCTGTAATTAAGGGAATGTACTTGAACAATTTTAAAGCGTTTATTAACTTAACCCTACAAATATAAACTAGGTCGATTGGACATGTGTAGGGAAATTCGGGAGGGATGGCAAATAAAACACCAGGTTGTATCGAAGGTTATTTATTGACTGCTTATACATTTCGCATTTCTTTAACATACTGGTCAGGAAAACGGTGCGAGTGCACAGTAGGAATTGCGGATGGATCATTCGATCATTTAGGCCAATAGCAATTATTATAGCAAACGGATTCTTTATTTATGAAGTAAATAGAATACCCAATATACAGTCGACACCATAAGTAGACGGACTGATTTAAATTAAAAGTGACTACATATAATTGATGAAAAAATTGTTTGTTCGTTGGTATATGATATTTTGATTCATGTCTGTTGAACAAAATACTTGAATATACAAATTCGCTTGTTAATGCATTAACAGATGATATTTTTTGTGATGCATATACTCATTTGCACATATATGTTCACGTATATGTTAAAAGCGCTACATTATGCGCTACATATTGTGTGCTAGTGTTCTTCTTCAGTAATTTTAGTTTCAATTAATGAACTGCACATTGCTTTTAATTATAATACTAATTGTTTTAGTATATGCAAAACAAAATACTTTACTTTTTTTATTCATGATGATATTAAATTACGTATTTATTGTTCTTCCATTATTAGATATAAAACCAATGTTTTCATTAGTCTGAGTTTGCTTAGTTTTATTTTATATTACTTTCAATCGTCCACAACGCAAAATATGTTAAAATTTTCAAACCCAACGGACAATTATACTAGTTTCCAATACGTTTTTCCAGTATGGTGTAACTTTTATTAATCGGGGCACACTTATTGAACATATTTTTATTTCATTTTGTCCGCCGTTTTGTGGGGAAATTTGGTTTGAATGTGAATTTGAACTTTCATTCGTCATAGTTATCATAATTCGTTATCAAATTACAAGTGTTTCAAGATGAGTAAAGTTATCAATTGAAGTGTGAATAGAATTGCAGTGTAGTGCAGTGTAAATCAATGAGCAGACATTAAAGATTTCGAGTCTATAAGAAAAGTGGGTCTTGGAGTGGTTGCATTTTTGCGGAAAGTTCGAAGTAAGTTGAGACATCTACATTAGAACATATTCATATACTAACTTTCATATTACATTTAATTTAGTATTGGCAGAAACAAGAAATGACATGGACAGAAAGTCTTGCATTCTGGGATGCAGAAACTTCAAGCATGCATATAGGATGATTCCATGTAAGTTTTTCTTTAATAATTTTTGGTGGTGATTTGGTGATATGTTAAGATGTACATATACCATATACATGTGCATGTGAAATAAGATTCAAATTATTATAGTATGAACATTTCGGTTCAGAATAAAATATTAAAGTCGTGAAAGCAGCCAGATTGGTGTGCAAAGTAGCCAAAAAAAACCAACATTTTCTGTCAAAATGACTGTGGACATAAATGTTAATGAGTTTCTAAAAGAAAATAGTTTTGTTTATGTTTGCGGTTGTCTGTATCGGAAAGTGCGTGAAAGTAATTTATGTAGCTTGGCTCTGCCTACAATATCTACGGGAAACCCATCCACAAGCTTTACATTTACAATGTTTAAGCAATTCGATGGATGCAATCAGGTTGCCCCACCCCCAGATTTGGTAGAACACATTCGAAAACTGGAAGACATGTTCTTGAAAGTATTCTACGAATGTTATCATCAAGGGTGTAGCAAAGCAAATTGCCGAAGTCTTAATTACGCAAACGAAATCTGTTTGTTGCAAGAACTTGCAACAGGACTTCATTTTAAATTATTTTATTAGGGTTCGCATTTTTTTGTTGAAGTTTTGGAATAGGGACTTAAGTGATTTCAGCTTCAGGAATAAAATCCTCAGCGTTTCGCATTTATGAAAGAAATACTTATCATACATTTTGTCTTCCATTTAAATTTTATTTC
Source organism: Eristalis arbustorum (assembly GCA_916610145.1). Taxonomy (NCBI): domain Eukaryota; kingdom Metazoa; phylum Arthropoda; class Insecta; order Diptera; family Syrphidae; genus Eristalis; species Eristalis arbustorum. The sequence continues at coordinate 112,063,379 of OU744316.1, read as the reverse complement.
TATTTCTTCTATTCTATTTACTTTTCCATTTATTTACAAATTATATTAATATATTAGTTCGTTCTAGGTCGGGTGGCATCTCGTGGAAATAAGCATCTCGGGGAAACCGAACACCCGGTAAAAAAAAATCGGTTAACGCACCATAAGCATACCCCAAGGGTGGTGTGGAAATGCTTTCATAAATTTTCATTAAAATACACATAACAATATTAAATAGTTTTTTCTTAATTCTGGGGGTTTATTTCGTCTTTTCAGCTGCATGTTGGCATAGATAACAATAAGGATAGCAGTTCTTCAGTTGCCACTGACATAACGAACAATCGTCGCACTAAAAGAAAACATTGTGCATTATATAACATCAACGAAACAGAAATGTATACATAATAACTTAGCTCGACAACATCTTCCGATACGGCGTCAATCCGATGAAGAATATTGCTACCTGTGAATGAAAAACATGTGAATGTGATAAAAGGAAAGCGCATTAAACTCACATTAACTGCTTAAAGGATTCTATGGGATGAATAGAATCTGTTCTCATGGATGATAATGGGCACCTCTGCCATTCCTTCGTTTTTTTCGTCTCACGGCGTATAGCCCTGATCATTGACTCCACTTAACGTAAAGCCCACACACACCAGATGGATTATACTAAATTGAATTTGCTTTTCATTTGTTGTCTTCGGTGTAATATGCTGTAACAAGGCAAAAAAGGTTTAGTTTTGTAATGTAAACAAATTCGAAAGAAATAAATAATTTGAAGTGTCAGATAATTCACCTAATCAGCTGTTCGTATACACTTACACATATTCACTTGCACGTTATCAGTTGTTTACAATCCTCACACGTATTCACCGACTCTATCTGTGAAACAGATAAGAAACAGCTGTGAAATGTTATAAAAAACGCTGTCAAACGAAATCAAGGGGAAAGACACGAGGAAGTCGGGTATCTCTATCATACCTTATCTCTGGAGTGGAGGGACCTGCAGTTTTATGTCGACTCCGTACGTGAAGTTTGGCCACCCCTTTCTAGACATTTTGTCTAAAAAATATATTGAACAAAATGGTTGTAGTCCTGCTCCTACTTTGTATTTCGAAAGAAAATATATTCAATTAACTACATGAGCTAAGTGACATCAACAGAAGGTCGTCGTCCACTTATCACTATTTTGACCACAAGAGGGAGGACAGTTTTTAGATTTATTATACAAAAAGTAGGTTACATACTTATTACAACATGCATTCCTTTCAGCTTTAATTTCTTATGCCTTAAAATTACAATCATATCAGCAAATTACAAAACATATCAGCTTAACAAGCCCATATAACTAGAATTAGTTTTAGAAAAAGATCTTAAGAAAGAATGAATTTTTATTCAAATTAGAACACTTTTACATCATTAACCTTGAAATGAGAATTAAATCTGCAGTAGAAAACTACACGTTTTGAAAATTAGTGTAAAAATTCCAGAGTTCATGGATAAACAATGTACCACCTGCCAGCCAATTCGGAGTGGCTGTCTGATTTCCCAAAAACATTCGTGATGTGCGTGCGAGTGTGGTTTGGTAAATACAGGTGTATAGAATCGTAGTTTCCGCACGCGAGAGGTGAACGTGTGGAAGTTCACGTGAATTTTATCGTCCACGTTTATGTTTGACTATATTTATCACTGCTTACAGCTGTAAACGTCGTGCCAGCTTTAATATATACTCCATTAAAATGTTGATGAATCTGTTCATGTTTGTAAATGGTTTTTGATATATTCCTCATGAATTATAAGCGCTTTGCAAATATACACTTATGTAAGCATACAATTGCTAATGGAGCAGGGGAGTGTGTGTCTTTAAGCCAGTCAACATTTGACAATTTCGTGGAATACAGAATCACTGCAGTGTTTTTTTAAAACATAAATTGCAAATGTTTAAATTGCATTGTATTTTTCTCATTACATAATACGTTGTTTGTATTTCCAATTGCGCGGAATTTTTAGGAAAATAATTGAATCGCTTTTGGCAAGAAATATTCGGTTGCCCTTATCGCTACAAATTTTAAGACAACTTTAGCTTGAGCGATTAAACAGAAACAAGTTCTGAGTGCCGATTCTGGTTCAGTTTGCCTTGTTAGAGTCTTAGTACTGGCACTGAGTTATCTGAATTAATTGTGAACACCAAGACATGGATCGTGGACAGAGGAAATTGCAGCTGGCAAGAGATGCTTTCGGTAGAGGCTATTCAAACTTTGAATTTTTAATTTTCGTCTAAGTAACTCTTGGTCAGCGAATGGAGGGGCCATAGTTGTGTTCAAGGTATATTGATTACGGGGAGATCTCATCGCAGCTACATAACACATGAATTACTTCCAGACGTGTCCTGGTGCCCAGTAGCTCTAAAGTAAAAACAAATAAAAAGTTGCTAAGTGCTTCTCTGTTGTGTTTTAAAGACTGTGGGAGCTGTACTCTCCAAATGTCCTATTCCTCAAATCATAATAAAATGGATATTGAGAAGCACTCCTCGCCTCCTGTTCATCTTTAAAGTCTCCTCCACTTCAGGTGGTTGTGGTCGGCACTATCTTTAATCCAACGGGCATCAACTTTTTGTCAAACTCAAGGACGCTTTCGTTGGTTTACTTTTGATCGATCGGTGTATACATTTTATGGCTATTTTGTTGATCATCATTTGTATCATTTTGTCACACAGCTTTGGAATATAAATAGCAGTTAAAGTTTTTTTTACAGTTAGTTTCATTTATGAGTTATTCATTTATGAATCATGACTGAAGCTGCTTCAGATCCAATCACAAAATTTCCTACTTCTCGCAGGGAACATCTGAACCTCTGTATAAAGAGGTATTTTGGTTGCAAGTAGAGTTTAACTTTGAAGTCGGTTGTTAAGTTGGTGCTACTTTTACCCGCAACTACGTAATATCATTTTTTTGTTTATTCGTCAAAGATCTTAAGTTAGGGTATTTCAGTGGCACCTGTATCCAGACTATGCAGCCACATGTAATGACCAAGAAACATGAGCGTATAATTAAGCTTATTGAACGAAAAGTGCTCAACTACATTTTTAATCTTGAAAGTGTAGACTATTGCTATAGGGGGCTTCAATACCAACTGTCAAACACCTACCATATTGAAATTGTTTTGATTTGAGTAAACAACGGGGAACGAACTTAACGAAAGTCGACGAAGCGTTAGTTACAGTGTATCATTTGTGTGTATTCGCTTGGTTGCTTAAATTAACAGCATACGTATCACATAACCATTTTGTTTGTCCTTTAGAATGGGTTTGAAAAAGAGGGGTGTTCAATTAGCTTAACCCAATTCCCTAAAGAACATCCTAGAGCAAGGCATGAGGATATTTTTGTGTTCCAATAGAAAATCCTAATTGACCAATGTGGTATCATATATATTCGTCAAATCTTCGTAAAAACCTCACTTTTATTTTTCGATAGTTCTAGCATGTTGAATTGACTTTCGTGCTAGTGAGCCAACAATTGCACATACTAATAAAAAATAATAATATGGCTGCCGCTTTAGTGCGAAGAGGGCCTACCTCCAAATTGCTATAGTTCTTACGAGCGAAAGGGACCCATAGTTTTATGCCGAACCCGAACGGCCAAGTTTGAGAAGCTTTTTCTAGATAGGAACACTTTTTGAGCAGACACTCAAAAGAGCTCCGTGAAACGTTCGTGTGGGTGGATGCATATACCCACAACGCCGCGGGCCACCACACTACAGATGCATTTACACCTCAAAAACTAGAGATTCAGCATTATCATCATAATTTTCTTCACCCGCATGACCGACTCTAACGCTTCAGGATTTATGCCCAGGTGCAACAAAGCAATTTTTTGAACTTGGTCCACTCTGAGAACTATATCTCTCATGTGTGCTCTCATTCCTCTCACATTCTCTGTTCAATTTGCGACCAAAACTAATCCATATGCGCCCTATCACTCTGAAATCATCACAAAAGTGTAGAACGAGATACGTATACATATGTAGCTATCGTCGAAACTCAGTCGTCGTCGAGACGATAGCTAATGACAATTTTCGGCAAAACGATATCTTTCAGACACTAACGCTTTTTTCATGCTTACATGAAGCTAAACTAGCGTCGGAACACTAGCGAGAGATGATTGTTGTATTACGCGATTAGGCCCCTGGGTCTTCCAATGGGACGCCTTCCTGATGGAGTCGCATTTAAGGCACGCCTCGGAAGACGTAATGACGGGGACATTCGTGCCACATAGACATTCGAGATTAAAATATATCGATTTCAATTTATTTACAGATTGCAGAAAACTTCGAAATGCCATTCTTTGAGGTGTCATGCAAGCAGAACATAAACATAGAAGAAGCCTTCCTATCACTGGCCAGAAAAATCCGAGAACAACGAGAACACAGAGTAACTCAAAAACACTACTCTCTACGCCATGCACAAACTAATCATTTGATTGTCCAAATTGCAGGGTGATAACTTCGACACTGACGACAAGACTCAAGAGAAGAAGTCACCCGGTTCCAATGGCCTCGGAACATTCACTCTAGGCAGCATCTCCGAAGGTAGCCGTTGTTCCTGCTAATTTATTATTTTTTGTTTTTTTTTTCCAAACAAAAACATTCCAAATCCTTGCCCCCAACGACAAGTGATGATATGGTTTTCTTTTTGAAAATTCCAAAAGAAAAACCAATTTAAAATAGAAACAAAACTAGCATTAGTCAGAATCGTAATTTTGTTACAAATATGTATTAACTTATTTCCATTCCACTCACACTCATCAATACTCTCGTATATAAGTATACGTTTTCATTAAGCCACGAACATCGCCATATTTCAAATAAAAAAGGGCATTCTGTTTGGCACAACATCTGTGGCACATCCAACGCAGCCAACTCAAAGTGTAACATCGAATTCATAACAGAGCAGAAGAGAAAAGAAAACCAATCAAAGATTCTATGAGATATGAGTTTGTCTGAGTTATGCATGTTCCGAGCGTAAATACTCGTATTTATTGAAATTACTTTTCCATAGCATTTATTCAAGATGGAGTAACGTTTTATTACATTTAACCTCTATAATAGAATATTTAATAAATTTAAACAATTTTATACTAAACAAGAAACACACACACACTGATTTGAATACGGTTTGACCACGGTGTAATTACTAAGAGAATTTAAAAACCAAACGAGAGACAAACGTTTTAAATATTTATGTAGATATAAACAATTTATATAGAGTACTAATTTAAAAATTTAAATTTATCAAAATGAACAACTTATCTAACATCCTAAAAAAAATATCAACAAAATGTTCTTTGTTTAATATAATTTAAAAAAAAAAAATAGCAGAAACATCAACAAACACCAGATGCTCGCACAAATGTAAATGTATCTTTTTACCAAAAAATGACAAAAAAAACAAAAAACAAACCGAGATATGTATCAATGTTGTTAATAATCTCAACCGAGGCGAATGTGCAATTGTTTAAACTTTATTTGAACGGAATTTTGCCAATTTACTTTAACCACATTATGTAACTCCCAACGAAAGTATAAATGAAATTAATATAAAGTAACGTATGTACATAAACAAAATTACATAAAACCAAAAAAAAAGAAAGAAAGAAAAACACAAAGGAGATAAGAGGAAATGTTTAGGTTTACGTCAATTAGAAAAAAAGAACACACACGATACCCGAAGAATGGCAAATTGAGTTTTATTCTTTTTTGTACGTGTTTTGTTTTTGTTCGGGGATGATCGTTTTTTTTTTGTTCAGGGGACTTGAATAGGATAAATATTTAAAAATTCAAATGCTAAAATTTATTTAAAGAGAAATTATATGGATTTTCTTTTTTTAAATACATTAATTGAAAAAGTAATAAATTACATTATATAACACGTGGGGATTGTACTTATTTCGACCGGTGGTGGGTGGAATGCGACCCACTTAAAGATCCTCAAATGAGGATATGAGGGGCGTAGTTGTGTCCACAAGAACCAGTATACTGTGCGGCAGGGGGTAGATATTGTTCACTTCGACGTAGTATCCTTTCGCGAATTGGTCTTTTGAGGAATATAACCTGGAAATAGTGGGAAAAAGTTTGTATTTTTGTTAGCCCCTGAATTGAATAGGATATGGTAGAAGATAAAATTGAATAAAAGAGACATTGAAGAAGGTAGTTACAAGCTCCGTGGTCTGTTAATGCTCCATATAGCAACCTTAGGTTAGTTTTATTGAATTCCAAAACTTTTTGGGTGGTTTAGGGTTGTGCTTTTGTTGCATGAACTTTCGAGAGTATTTAATACCATCTTGGCTGTTCCAAAACTGGTTCATTTGACTCGTGATCCATAAAAGCAATAACTATTCTATTACTATGCATTACAGTTTGACCGTTGAGTTTCATCTTGAAAATGTTGACTTATCCACTATTATTATTATTCCATTGTGTTCCCTCCTTCAAGTAAGGCTGCAGAGCTGATTCTTGGTGCCTTGTCCCGTCTGCGAGGAAGGCGAATGGAGGAGAAGGCACAACCGCGAACTCTACGAGCTGTAGAAGGATGTGGATGTGGTCCGGAAGGCAAAAATCCGTCGACTACACTGGCTCGGCCACATCGAGGGAATGGACAACAACGCTCCAGCAAAGAGGGTCTTCGATTCCGAACCTCCTGGTTCGAGAAGGAGAGGAAGACCGAACCTCTGGTACAAAGACCAAGTCATCGCGGATGTAAGACAGCTTGGACTTGATGACTGGAAGCAGCGTGCCCAGGACCGTCACCGATGGAAGGCAGCAATTGCTCAGGCTCAGACCCTTCATGGTTCGTCCGTCTGATAAGTAAGTAAGTAAGTTCCCTCCTTCATACTTTTGCTCTATCGATTTGAATGTTATGGATATTTTAATCCGGTTCCCTTTATCAATCTGAGAATAAGAGATGGTTTCAGTGACTACATTTCTCGCTCTGATAGTAGGTACTTGGTCAAAACACTGCGATCTAAAAACTTGTTTATTATGTCGAAGAGTTGATGTAAATCCAAAAAGTGTACTACTTCCTTTATGAAAAACAGTATATCAAGCCCTTAGCAGTTATTTTGTTTTCTACTGAAGTTAGTATTTCTCTAACCATAGTAGTGCCGGACATGCACATAAAATGTGTCCTCATCTTCCTCCAACAATGCCGGCATAGGTTGTCTTTTCACAAATTCATTTGTTAAGGTGGTATTTAAGGCAGCTGAAAGAAGTTTTCCTTATATTAATATCGTTTGGATTGCCTAAGGCCATCAACATGGCCCCATTGGTATTGGACTAAGTTTGTTGTTAGTGTTTAAAATCTTTATGGATGCATCATCTAGAGCGAGTATACTATTGCCACACGTTTCATGGGTGAGGCTTTGTAGAAAGAAAGAACCCTTGGGCAATGTGAGATTTCGTTCAGGGTCACTCTTCCATCACTGACACTTTTTTTCTTTAACCTCAAAATGTCTATTGTTCCGCTCTGCAGTGGCACTGTCTGAACCATCCAGCCATTCCGACTTACATTGAGCTTGTGAAATAAGGCGATATGCCTTTGTTCCTGAGGTTGATAGAGACGTCGATGACTGCATTAATTGGGAGCCAACAGCTGTGGACCTGACGACACTGGTCACTAACTAACGGTCATGAATTGTTTTTCTTATTTCATTGTCCTTTGCGGGTATAATCCGATGTAACCATTTTGATATCTTTTGCATTCTCCTCTGATTCGCCATTGTGAATAGTATTTTTGAACCGCTCGTTTTCGTCGGAGCTGGTCTTATTGAAATCGTCATTTATAACTCGCAGCACTTGTTATGTATTCTCAATGGAAGAGCACCCAGATATCTCCACGCAGCGAAGTTACTTTCAGTGATGAGCGTGGATGATTCAGAGTTGGGGTTATCTGCTTCATTTGAGTTAGTATGGTAGCAGACAGGTATTGTGCAGTCTTGGCTCTGTCCTCCTTCTCTGTACCTGACATTCACGAGTCGACCTCTTGTGTCCAGAGATGAGGTGGCCGTCAGAAGCTCTATAGTATCGCGACTATTTTGGGGTTGTACTTAGATATGATTAGGCTGCCAGCGTTATTACGAGCACACTTAGACCATTGTTGGTTCATTGTGATATCCATATCGTTAATTTGATCCCATCGACAAATGGTGAGTAAATCAGATTTGAAAACCAGATAACATGAATTTTACTTTTACAATAATGATATTGGAACCTCCTTAAACCAAGCTCAGGCACTCAAACACTTGTGCCATCCAGCCGTTTAGAGAATAATTTGTGTTATTGTTAGAAATTGTATGACTACAAGTAATTGGAGTGGTTCCCATGTTTATACAATTTTGTGGCTAATGCCAGAATAGTGCTAGTGCCACTGAATTCCAGTACGTGCTCTGCAATTTTATTAGATTTACGAAATCTGCTGCTCTCAGAATGCTCTCTTCGTATAATTTGCACAGATTGTTACATGCTTTGAACCTCTTTCGGTGTCAAAATGCTGCCAAAATGACAAACCAATCTAAGTGTTGTTAGAAGATAGGTTCAGATTCAGTACCTGCTGTAGCGACTCATAATAATAATAATAATATGGGTGTCGCTACAACCCGTAGAGGGCCAGACCCTAGCTTCTTATCATACCACTCGTGATGTGCGTGCTATTGTTCTCTCACGAGTGGAAGGGACCTACAGTTTAATGCCGAATCCGAACGGCTTTGTTTGAGAAGCTTTTTCTAGACAGAAATATTCTTTGAGGATTGTCAGTGACTCGAAAGAGGTGGGGTCGTGAAAATTGTTTTCGTCGCACAGAGCAGGAATCGAACCTACGACGTCGAGGTTTGGGTCGACGCACATACCCACAACGCCACGGGCCCCCCTATAGCGACTCATACATAATATTATTATTATTTTCTTAAAACAGTTGTGCAGTTCGGCCACCAAGATTGGATGAGAATTATAAACTTGCCTTAACCAGCCAAAATTTATTTTTGTGTACTCACGCTAAAATATCAATTGGATCCAAAATCAGTTCCGACTTATAAACGGATGCCAAGAAGTTTGTAAATGCTGCCGTGTTGTTTCCAAGTTCAATGTCCGTTAAGTGACTCTGCAAAGGAACACGTCATTCAAGCAAATAGACCAAATTGTGATCACGAATTAGAGAACCTCAGGTTTAATAGGATGATTATCTGAGCTTTGATGCATTTCTGGAATCCCATTCCTGGTTCCCCAAAATGTAATTACATTGTCATCGGATGAAACAATGGTGCACTGGTCGCTACATTTCACCTTCTGAAAGGAAAATAAATCATTCACAAAGACTACAAGTGATTTCATGAAGGTAACCTACTAAAATGTATTTCTCCTTGATTCCCGGAACGATTGTTGGCACATCCACCGGATTGCAGTGTCCCAATCCACGTTGTCCCTCTGAGTTGCGTCCCATCGTGAACACGTATCCGCCCTCGATCAGAAAAACTGAATGCGTCGACGAGAGATCCAAGTCCAGTACTTTCCGGGGAAGGATTATTTTTTTCTGCAAGACAAACGAATGAGTGAAAGGAGAGTGACAGGGACTCGCTTACAAATGCCATAATCTTGCCCGGCTTGTTGAAACCCAACTTGTTGTAGTCGTTGCTTCCACAAACGTGAACGTCTCCGTTTTGAAAGAGGATCGCCGACGTATTGGGACCACAGTAGATTTTGGCTGGTCGACTGTTGATGTGGGAGAGCAGTATCTTCTGGGGAGTTTTTCTAAATCAAAAAGTATGTTTGACTTGTGGATTGAATTTGGCACAGAGCGCGTCTTACTGCTGAGTGTGAACGTTGCCCAGGCCCAGTGCACCATGCGAACTGGTACCCCACGTGTACACTGAACCATCGGAACTTAAAGCCAGAACATGATCCACACCAGCAGCCACTTGCTGAATTCGAATATCTTCCAGTTTCTCTGAAATGAGTCAGGTTTGTTGCTGCGAACAGTGAAATCTGTGTATTCTTTTTAACATTACCGATGACTTTAGGCGTGTGATATGATTTCATTTCCTCGTGGCCTAGGGAATACTTTGAGTTGTCTCCACAGCTAAGCACTGATCCCGACTTTGTCCACATAATTGTGAAGCCATCACCAGCGCATGCTCTAGAGGGGAAGGATGAGTTTTTGTTTCAGATCGATTCATTTTGTGGTCTTTACCCGACGATGTGGTACTTTCGCACACTCTCCATGCGGCTGGGGTAGTGCTTCCAAGCTTCCAGTGAACTGAGTCCCAGTTGCCCATTGGATCCCTCGCCCCAGGTGTACACGGAACCATCTTCAAGGAAAAGAAAAAGTAAGTGTGGGACCGAAAGAATGAGTCCTCGACAGAACCCACCTTCATTCACAACAACAAAGTGCGAATCACTTGTGGCGACGGACAAAATCGACGCCTTCGGTGGCAGTTGAATTGGATTCAAGCTGAAGCTGGTTCCGAACGATTTCAGCTGATAAAGTACTGACCTAAGAATGGAGTGAGTTCACAAGTTATTGACAGGGACTACATGCGAACCTCTTCTCGATGCTTTCATTCGGGGACACGGTCACAGCTTTCATCATCTCCTTCGTCTGTGTCTGAGCAGTTGGCGCCAGCGACAGGCTTTCGGTGGTTGCTGACAGGTCAGACAAACCGACGTCGTCTACGTAGGAATATCTGCAAAGATTCCCCGCGTCAATGCACGAGCGAGTGAATACAGTCACAATGGTTACCCTTTTTGTTTGCCAAGATTGCGAAAAATCAATGGGATCCAGTATTCCAGAATCTCGGATGCTTTTGGCCGCTTTACCGAGTCAACCTGCAGCAGGTTGCTGAGCAGACTTCGAAGGCCGGACGAGTAACCTGGTGGGAGAGGTGTGTACGAGGCCTGGAATGAATTTCAAACTACAACACGATGTCAAGTCAAATCCGTAGCGACGTACCGCCATGATTTTGGACACCAATTCCGAGAGATTCGTGGCAGCGAACGTCTTCCGCAGGCAGCACATCTCGCCCAGAATGCAACCCAGTGCCCAAATGTCACTTTTATGATCGTACTCCTTTCCTTCGCACTGATTGATGAAATGAGAGATTCAATGGCCCAGTTCATGTCATGCACGAATACCCACCATTTCCGGACTGAAGTAGTACGGCGTTCCCAAGACGGTCTGAGCGTGGATTTTCGTATTCATAATTTTTGAAATTCCAAAGTCTCCAATCTTCACGATCCCTCGCTTGCTGAGGAACACGTTGGCGGTCTTGAGATCCCTAGGATCGTGGGAAAAGGATTTCATTTCACTGCCTGCCAATTTCACTGCCGCGCCTACCTGTGCAGGATATTTTCCGAATGCATGTAGTTGATGGCGCTGACGATTTGTTCAAACACAGCAATGACATATCGCTCGGGGAAGTACTCCCTTGCAAGCCGTTCGCCAATCACTTGAGCCAGTGTCCCGCCATCGGCGTACTCCATTTCGATGAGCAGTGTGTTGTCCTTGATGAAACTGCCCAGATAGCTGATGGGAGAAAACAATCACAACAGTTGCACGTCCTCCACCCAAAAATGAATCACCTGATAATGTTGGGATGATGCAGCTTGGAAAACACCTCAACCTCGTTCATGGCCAGGTCACGTTCCGAAGGAGTCAAGTCCACCAAGTTGATCTGCTTGAACACAATCGGATGACCGTCGTATTTTCGACGGTACAGGACAGCAACTCCAAACGAACCTAATCCCCCGAGGAGATAAAGATTAGAAATCTCATGCACAGATCTAAGTTTTCGACTAGTTCACCTTGACCGACCACCTTTATTTTCTCATAGTTATTCAGTTCGGGACCAGCGATGGTCAAGGACACGGGCTCCTCCGTTGACTTGAACGTGTGCTCGTTCACTGCACTTAGCACTGCTGTCGGCAGTTTGGCATTGTACGTTGCATTGCGTTTCTTCGCAGTGCTGGAGTCTGCAACTTTTCCCGAAAACAGCGGAACCGTGTGGGATTTCCACATTTTCATCGTGAACGCACAGCGATTACCCGGCAAAATTACAACGAACACTCTTGGGAAAACTGGAAAAACGCAGAAGAGACTCGTTTTTGTGTTGGTTACCAGTGGTCACTATGCAACAGTGTGGCAGGACATGCGTTTAAGAGCTATGCTCTGCCAATCGACTTGTGGATCTTTAATGCTTACCTTGAAATCGAATAAATGAATGTATGTGCGTGTAATAAACCTTGAACTTAATTATTTGTGATTTCGCCGAAAGGAGGCAATCAAATTCGAATTCCACTGATTAAGCTGTGCCATAGCTGCTGGACTTTTTCCGGTTTGACGTCTAGCAATTGAGAAACGCGGCGTGAAACTAAAATTAAGGCACGAAATAAATGTAATTGTTTAAGGACACATCTATGGAGCTCTGTGAAATAGCGGTAATTGACTTCCTGAGACAGGCGAATCGAAGTGAGGTGGGATTTTGAAGAACGGTTAGCGTATCATTATGCTGTTTTATTCTGTTGCTTCAGCAAGTGATGAATCCATAAGAACTAGTTATGCATTCTTAGAGACGACTTTAGGAGTAGTTAGGTTAGGTTAGATGAAAGTGGCTGACCGCAGAAAAAAGTCAGACTTCGGCAAAAGTACGGATTGACTTCAGCTAGCATTAGAACCAACTTAAGCTTGTAATAATGCGATTAAGCTGACTTATGCTAACGCTTCTTAACTCCTTAAGGCCATTGTAATCCATAATAATCTGCTAGGTGTAAGTGCCTGCGACTTACAAGAGCGCTGTACGTGTAGAGTGGGTATGGGACACCCATTCTGCGCTAATTGATTCCCGTGTGTGGTACCGACAGCAATTAGGTTCCTTAGTATGGGTCTGGTGATTCTAAGCAGAGTGAGTGGCCGTATTAGGTAAAATAATGGCCACGTATCCTTTGTCTAAGGCTGGTGGTACCTTCTAGCCGTTTTTTATAAATTAAGGGGTTATTTAATTGTCCAGGATCAAGACACAGCACAGGCCGAAGTTATAGAAGGAGAGAGGGAGAGGAGATCCTGTGCACATTTACCTTAAATATCTGCGGATTGTAGCTTATGGAAATATTGGGCTGGGAAGAGCATTCCATATTCGTGTAGTGCGGCTGATGGACAAACGAGGGGAATGGCGAGAGGAATGCAGTCGGCTAGTTCACTTGAGCATCATTGCATGGTATGTCGATATTAGAGCGAGTTTTATAACTTCGCAATATTGTCGTTTAAGGAAACCTTAACATTTCGCAGCGTTTTTAGCGACCTCGAATATGTGATCTTCCAACTAAGTTTTGTGTTAATGCACATACCAAGGATGGAAACTTTTCCGTTTTCGTTGATTAAGCGCCATTCATGGGTGATTTATAGAGACAGTCTAGCACTCTGTTGTTCTTACTCCAGTTAATTATGCTGTCAAGATAGGATTTCAATGTGCTAGCATACCCCGCCGTTCCAATTCTACGTCCGAACTACAGGGTCATGAGTTTTGGAACGAGTAATTGTGGTTTTCATTGTGTGAATGTTAAAGATATGACACCAGCGATCGGAACGGAAGTTGTCACTCAACCAATTGTTATAGAAGAGGTAGTGCCGCACCAAGCGAGTTCGTCGACTTTGTAATTGCCCGGCACCTTCTTCAGGTGTACGTTGAAATGGTCACCCATTAAGATACCGCTTTCAATTAGAAAAGTTTTTGAAAATAACATTTCATTATCCTCCAATTGTTTGAGGCTGCCTCCTTTATATATTTAGAAAGTGAAGGAGTTTATTTCCCAGCACTCCGCTGATGCACATGCAGCTAGACTCTGCACCCGATTGAGTGTCTAGTAGTTGATAGCCTTGTTTAGTGTTGTCCACTAAACTGATCTGAAGTCGTAGGATGTCACATAGTGACAGTCTTCGTGGACTCAAGACAGATCTGATCCTTCATAGATCGCAAGCCTGATTGTGGCTCGCCTTGATAGTATATAATTCATCTGTGTGGCTCTACAGACATACAGTCCGGTGTGGACATGAGCTTCACCCAACAACCTCCTACAACTAGCTTGATCTCTGGATCACTGTCTTTAGTTACGCATGCCAAGTTGTTCGATGTCTTTATCCACTGGGTTGCGCCACCTCTAAACCGGACGTCTTCTAGTTCTTCTACTTGTCCAACAGTTTTCGAATCGAAGACTCTTCGGGCTAGAGCTGAGTTATACAAAGGACCTAAATGGCCCAGCCGACTTAGCCGTTAGGTTAGGTTTTTGGGTTCTTAGGTCATTGTAGATTCTTCGTGATATCCATTGATGGTATCCTTTCTCGAACCCATTACCATTACGACGCCCCTCGTCTTGTCTGCTCGATGTAAAACAAACCCCATACGATTTAGGCCTTAGTGCTTTCTCAGCGTTTTACTTTTTAATCGGCGGAGGTTTGGATATTGACACTCTTTTCCCCTCTTTTCTCCACAACTTGCTCCTCATCGCCACAGCCCCTGCAGATGCAGTCGTGGGTAAGTCTCATTTTGATGGTGTTACAGATGGTTATGCTAAGTTGACGCTCCATCCTGAGTATTTTTTTTTAGCTCCACCAAATATCATCAACTGACATAGATTGGACGCAGAACATTTCTTTTGAAGAGATCAAGAACTTCATACGCTTTTAAGACTATCCATCCCTTCGCACAGTACAAACATCACAAGCCATAACCGCCTAAAATTATGTTCAGCGTGTTCAAGTCTAATGTGACTTAATTTGTTATATCTTTTCTTTACTTAAATAGAAGTTATTACCTAAAAACCTAAGCTAGCTTAAATACGTTTTCGTATGATTTGGATTTAAAGCTTTGAACTCCTCCCCTAGTTACGACTTGTGCCCAGTTATTTATTAGTCACTTTGGTCGTTGTGGGTGTGTGCGTCGACCCCAACCTCGATGTCGTAGGTTCGATTCTTGCTTTGCGCGACGAACACAATTTTCAGAGCCCCACCTCTTTCGAGTCACTGACAATGCTCGAAGAGCATTCCTGTCTAGAAAAAGCTTCTCAAACTTGGCCGTTCGGAGTTGGCATAAAACTGCAGGTCCCTTCCACTCGTGAGAGAGCAATAGCACGCACATCACGGGTGGTTGCTGAGGCTCTGGCCCTCTACGGGCTGTAGCGCCACCCATATTATATTATTATTATACTGGTCCTCCGAGTAGCGATTGTAGCTCGACGTTATATGTGCCTAATGTGACGCCATGTTCAACATGTCGATGTCGTATGTAATTTCTTAAGAATAGCATATACTTCCTTCTGCCTCCTGTTATTGGTAAGGCTAATTAGCCCCAAGAGTTTTAGTTCCATTCGGAGCAGTCGTATTTTACAAGTGTGGCAAATAGGCATGCACAGACGATCCGGAATGTAAAAATAAAAAATATCTGTGGTCACCGCTAGTCTACATGTTTTTCAGGAAATCATTAAATTTCAATTTCGTCTAAAGTCAACGCTAGCGATCATGGTCACAGCTGTGTACATTCGATCCACTGAAACTTGCCCCGTCAATCGGCAATCCTTAATATGTAGCACGAGGTCATTCTTCTCAAACCCTTTCTTTTTGTTCCTTTCGATGGAAACAAACAATTTTTTCTGTTCCAGTTTTATTCCATGCTGTACCATACTTCTCCTGTTATCGCGCTGTAAGTCATAAGCAGCAATATCAATTCCTTAAATATCAGATTAAAAATTCGAAGAAATAAAAAAACAACCATTTTGAATTTCCTATGATATTTTTATTATTCTTTCCCAATAAAGTCACCAAATTAAAATCGCATAGCACTACATTTTTCAAACACAATGACTGGCGAGGCGACAAATGACAAACCGTCCATTAGAAAGAGTTGAGATACGAAGTTTTTTTTTTTTGGGTTACAAAAACTAACCAAAGTCGAAAAGGAATTAGAAGTTATGTATATCTACGATAAAACAATGCGTATTATTGTTAACTTTTTTTTTTACAATAGATTCCCGATTAATACTTGGTTTCATAACGTGACGAGATCTGTCCGCCATACCGTTCTGGTACTGGACGGCTGCTGCCGCTGCTACCGTACGGACCAGACCGTTCGTTGTACGTTCTGTCATAGCGATCACCGGACGATGTCATCGGTCGCCAGTGATCATCGGATTTAGATTGTCTGCTGGGCATACCGCCATTGGACGACATTCCATTGCTGGTGAAGGACTTAATTCCAGCCGGTCCGCTAGAGTGGGACGCGTGACCATGACCTGAGTGATTTGAATGGCCCATCTGCCAGTTGCCACTGTTGCTAGCTCCACCTGGACGATCAGTGCCGTAGGTGCTTTCATAGCGTTTACTACCGCCGCCACTTGCACCCGATGCCTGGCCGTGACGCGGAAAGAATGGTGTATTTATGCCATTCGAGTGATAGCTCGACGATGGCACGTGACGCACTTCAACTTCACGTTTGTACTCGTCACGTTTGCCAGACGTATAATCGTCACCGCCACCGCGCTTGCTAGACGTATAATCATCGGCACCGGCACGTTTCGATGATATGTAATCATCTCGTTTCGACGAGTAATCATCAACTGTTCGCTTGGGACCGCTTGAATAATCATCAACCACACTTCGCTTAATGCCGGTCGAGTAATCATCTGTTACGCTGCGTTTAATGCCAGTTGTGTAGTCATCGCCACTGCGTTTTGAAGGCACATAATCGTCACGTTTCGTGTAGTCATCTCGTTTCGACGAGCCGCTGTAATCATCGCGTTTCTTTTCATAACTGGAAATAGAAAAGGGAAAATGCGTTTAAATTGATTTGTAAACTCTAAGCGTGGAAAATGGAGTTTTATTCTAAAAGTACAATCAGAATAACTTTCTCTAGAGAGAGAGGTGAAAGAAGTTTTGCCTGGCGGTTCATTTGAAATTTGGAATGGTTACGTTATTTCAAATTTCGCAAGGAAATGCTCACAACAAGAGAACAAGGACCAAGGATATCTAGTATTTTATGTTTGTTCAAAATTCTCTAAACTTACCTATATTTGGTCCTACGCCCCCGTTAAGATTGGGCTTCGACCATGTGTGCGCGCTGTTCAGTCAGTCTCAATCAGAATGGAAATGTGGTGCATTCCATACTTCCACTTGACGTCAGCACTTCTTATGGTGGCATGAGGAAGCAAGTAGATGTGACGTTTCTTCTCGTTTTTTCAAACAAAACAAACAAAAAAAGTGCCTACAAACAATTCGCATACCATTCCAACGCAGCGCTACTACCGAACACACTTCAACAAATTCAATAAACAACAAAACATTGATTGAGATTTATAAATTCTTTTTTGTTTTTGGTTTATTCATTTAAGAAATAATTCATCATTTTCTTGTTTACATTTGTTTGGCCAGTAGTTTTTCGCGTTTTGTTTGCATCCTAAGGAGGTACTTTTCTTTTATCTCTTCAAAACATTTTTCTTCTAATCCTTTGCGATGCAAGTACATTTGATACGCTAAGGGTGTGTTAAATTTCTCATATACGGCTAACGCTGCATGCACCGCTCCAGTTCGTCTGGAGCACCTTATATTGTACCATGGCTCTTTTCGATTGTTGCGGCATATCTTTGCTCTCTCTTTTGTTTCCCTATTCATGATTCGTTCATATTCCAAACGTTGTTGATCTTCCGTTAATGAATTAAATTGTGGCACTGCCACAGGTATAGCTTTATTTTTTTGCATAGGTTCATGTATTGTGGTTCTACGTACTGCTTTAATACCGCTAGGAAATACATAAACAACGGTGTATACAGTGATGGACAAACAAATAAATTTTATTTTTGTAACACTGCCTATTTGAGCGTTTGGGGAAGGGAAGCGAACGAGTTTATCGATGTAAACTCTGGAGTACTCTGTCGGAGAATAGTATTAATGATCCTCGCTTGAGGGTTATCAGTTTTTATACGCAGCGTGTAGCACCTGTGTTCGGGCAGACGGAGCCAAATTAATTTCTGTCGCCGCTACGAGCGTCTTGTCACTCAGGTTGTTGCAGGGCAACGAAGATGAGGAATGATTCACATTGGGAGAGCTGGGCGTAAATCGACTTATTTTGCAGATGACTCGTATACTCCCAAGAGAGCAGTCACACTTGTGCTACCACACTGATCTCTGCATATTTCGCAAACCACTAATAATTCTTGTAATTAAGAAATTCGTACGCAGTAAAACGTAAATGAAATGTCTCTTTCAGTATCAAGGGCCTTTGTATTGAGCAGCCTGCCCCGCCGAATAAGAAACGCTACACTTTTTTTATATTATTGTTTATTGTTTTTATATCAATATTTTGAAATATTGAGCTGGGAAGAGCATTCCATATTCGTATAGTAACGATAAAACACGGACAAAGAAGACACGGTTCGTCGATGTTCAAGCGAGTCTAATGAACCAGCGATATCGTTGTCTCCTCCTAGTTTTATCGCTCGCTTTTGGATTCCATCTAGTAGGTGCAGGGTGGTCTTGGGGGCACCAGACCAGATATGAGCGTTGTACTCAAGCTTAGGGCGAATGTAAGCCTTGCAGATTAAAACCAAATCAGAGGGGGTGAAGTATTTCTTGCATCGAATTTTTGGCGACCTCGAATATGTGATCGTTCCAACTAAGTGTTGTGTTGATGTACATACCGAGGATGGAAAGTTTTCCGGTTTCGTCGATACAAGCGCCATTCATGGATAATGGCTGATTATCAGGGGTTCGCTTTAGAGACAGCAGACAGCTGTGTGCTCAATGTGCTTGACATACGCTGCCGATCCAATACTACGTTCGAAGGGCAGGGTCGTGAATTTCGGAACGAATATGAAAAGCTGAGGGTGCTGTCATCAGCGAAAGAATGGATTGGATTAGAAGTGGCAGACAGGAGATCATTTATAAAAATGAGAAAGTGTGTCGGAGACAGAACAGAGCCTTGGGCATTTATTTTGTGGATATCACACTTGAACCCATCCAAAACTTGGATTGAACGGTTCGAAAGGTAATTTCTAATCCATAGAAGGCGAGAGTCATCGACATCATAGGCACGCATTTTCGACAAAAGAGCTTGATGCCAAACTCTGTCAAATGCTTTGGAAATATCAAGCGCAACTATCTTGCTTTCGCCTGCATTGTGCAATGATTGGTTCCACTTTTCGGTGAGATAAGCTATCAAATCACCTGTTACTGCGGAAGCCATACTGTCGGTCATTAAGAAGCTTCCGCGATTCAAGATATTTCATAAGCTGACGATTTATCAGCGTTTCCATGCCCTTAGAAAGAAGGGACGTAAGTGCTATGGGTCGGTACGAGGTGGGTGACGAAGATTCGCCTATTTTAGGGATGGGCTGGACAATCTACTCGGCTGTTTTCCATCTACTCGGAAAGAGACCTGAAGAGTAGGATAGATGAAAAAGCTTAGGCAGTGGTTTTGCCAG
Source organism: Eristalis arbustorum (assembly GCA_916610145.1). Classification (NCBI taxonomy): domain Eukaryota; kingdom Metazoa; phylum Arthropoda; class Insecta; order Diptera; family Syrphidae; genus Eristalis; species Eristalis arbustorum. The sequence continues at coordinate 112,043,894 of OU744316.1, read as the reverse complement.
CGAAGAAGAACACCTCTTCAGAGGTATTGGGGGAATACCATCCGGGCCACTGGGGCATCACTCTGAATATGCTGTCAAGGCTGTCTTTAAAACAGAAGTTCAAGCTGCTGACTGAATTCAAGAAACATGATCATTCATGACTAGTACAGGCGTCGCCGTCCTATTGGTTTTGTAAGGATTTAAAGTATAGCACTCATGTATAGTCAATTTTAGATACTGCCAATCTTCGTTATGTGGTCTAAAACCACTAAAATGTTTTTTTCTGTCCTATCGTTTAAGCAGTTTCGTATGTGAACAGAATAAAGCTACATGCATTTGCGAAGTGAAATTGAAAAATAACAATCAAACTTCGTTGTTTATTGAATATTTGTGTGCGTTGATTTTGTAGTTCGTTCATTGAATACATCTTGACGGTATGCAGCACCACCTGCCAGTCACAATAAATTCGCAAAAACAATATTTACAAGCAATGACAACATATGTTTATTAAGATCTTTGCTTTCTTCCTTTTTTACATTTGATAAATTATAGCTCGTGCTTTCACTGGATCATAGTCTTTCTTTGAGTCTTCGATCGTCTGGCGCTCATAGGCCCGTTTAAGTCTGCGCCTTACTAAACGTTCTTCTTTGCGCTGGAGTTCGTAGAACTTTTTCGATATTGGCGTGCCGAGTTGTCGGAAAAATCTAAGCGCTGCTCTTTTGTTTTCGTTCACCCGGGCACACTCCTCATTGTACCATGGATTCTTATGGCTCAGTTTGTGACTCTTTATGAGCGCGGGTGTTACTTCTTCTTTCATACGCGCTTCCAAGCGATTCCACTCTTCCTTTTCTCGGACACGTTCTGAGGAGATTTCATCGCCGGTACGTCTTACATCGTGTATTGCTTTTATAACACTATAAGGTGATTATAGATAAGAACTAACTAGTAAATCCTATTGCTTCTTTTCTATAATTAACTCTAGCTTATAGTCTACATATGGTTAAAGGAAAATGGAGAATACTCATTTTGAACTATATACGTTATACTTAAAGATGCATAAGGTTTAGCTTTGTTTTGGGAATATAACAAAACAATCGAATTAAATGAAAAGGTTTTTTACAACTAAGAAGGGGTTCTTCGTTCTCCCCCGTGGGTGGTTGAAAGAAAGCTAAATCCTGAATGCTGTGGGTTTGGTCGTGTAGGTCTAGTTTTTAATTGTGAGTTAAATGTGAATTAAACAGGAATATTGTAGTTGCACCTGAAAAAGTGTCAAGATTCGTAGAAGGCTCTGGCTAGTTCTCATTGTCTCGGTATCTGAAAGCAAAGCTGCCGAGAATATTCGAAATGTTAAAATCTAAAGATTGGTGGGTTTTCAAAAGATGTTCTGGTACTTCCAAACGAAGAGGAAGTGGCTTAAGCTCAGAGCCGTGAAACAAAAGTCTACATGGGTGCGAAAATATACATAGATGTCGACTGCATTCTTTGATACATACATATATTTTAAGCCATCAAAGGTTACAAATGAACACATAAGAGGCATTCAAGAGCTTTAATAACCCTTGCTTATTGTGCAATGTCGGTAAAGTACCGTCAAACTTCTTTTATTCAGGAGAAGCACAATCAGAAATTTAATTCTTCTGTCAATAAGTAGGTCTGGTCAGACATTTTCCATTTTCGAAATGATTTTTTTCCGAATTGTAGTTACCTTTACCAAATATCCTAACTTTGTCAGCGTTTAAATTTTTAATGCTGGAGTGTAGACCGTAAATTGAGAATATGAGTGGCTAATTATTGTTTCTTCTGCAACAACCCCTAGAGCATAAATGAACTAATAGAGATATTCAACTTTCCAGGCCAAAATGCAAAGACACGCCCCAAAACACGCATACTCCTTTATTTGGAGCAGAGATAATGGAATGAAAGAGATGTTCATCTTTCCATTGGAAAACCCCTAGTCCACCACAAATCCACCTCAGATTTTAAGCGTTTCCGCTCTCAAGTCACTAATACACCTCGGATTCTAAGCGTTTCCGCTCTCAAGTCACTAATACTACTCTATATACAGAGCACCGCCATCTTGCTTTTATTATCTGCCCTCAATAGTGTCAAAAATTTGCGAGATTGCCCATGATAATGTCAGAAATGGCCCCGATTGGAAAGTATTCCAGGACACTGTTCGCTAAGCTCATACTTTTTAAAAGGAATTATTGTTTGCTGTTTATTAATTATTAATTATAAAAAGTCGTCAATAAATGCCAATCATTCTAACAAACTAATTGTTATAAATATATTGACGAACATTACGGTCAGGAAAAATGTGAAAACATTTACAAAAATACTACAATTTATTTTCATATACTGATGGAACTCTTATCATAATGTTAATGTATGTAATAGTAGTACGTATTGTGGATTAAGGTAAGACTAAAAGTTATGTATGTACGAAATTTTAACAATTTATATCAAAAGAGCGCTGTCAGGAAAGAGTAAAAAATGTCCCTACCCTGTCCATTTCAACCCAAGAAATGTCTATGGGAAGTTTTGGTTTTTTTTTTGGTGGTTTTCTGTCAAATCATTTGATGTGTCAATCTCGAATATAGTATTGGCGGCTATTCAACAATTTTGAATTAGTTTGAGTTTATTTGAACAAGTAGTTCAGAAGAATAGAAACCGAATTAAATGCCAAAAAAACCCTGTTTTTTAATGTACATGTTTTGCTGTAAATTTTGATATATATCGTCTCTCACATCATACAGAAACCAACAAGCATAAATTACACATTTTCGTTCATTCTGAGAGGTTTTTATCTCCACTCCTTAAAAAATGACAGTCTTCAAAATTTGGTGCAGAAACTACGGGAACACCCCTATTTTGTTTATCCTGAATTTGTTAGTTTTCAAATTTAACGTCTTTTTTAATGGAATATTCCAGCCTCATAATAAGAACATAATTCAATGCATTTTGCGAACATACACTTGTCTCTTAGTTTCCGTTTTTGTTTTTAGGTGAATATTTGGCGTTCAAATTAGTGGCAAAGACGGAAATTCCGGAGAATTCACTTCATCAACTGCTCTCATAAACTAATACGCATTTACATAAACACATTCACATTCACATTCAGCTGGTCGCGAGCTTTACACGTATTCACAGACTCTGTCTGTGAAACGGATGTGAAGCAGGAGGAAAACAGCTGTGAAATGTTATAAAAAACGCTGTCAGATGAATCTGAGGGGCAAGAAACGTAGAAGTGGCATATCTCCTCCTTCCATTATCTCTGATTTGGAGGCAATATTTCACTCGTACTTTCACATTTGGGGTAGTTTGATCAGCTGTTTACCCCTCCATATCATATTTTGCCCCTGATAGTGTCAAATAAATTTCCAAAATGGTTGACTTGCCCACAAACTGGAAATATTCCATGAGTAGGTTCGTCAATTTTACCAAAGTAAATAGTATTATAACTTGCGTAAACGAAGTTTATATAGTAATTTGAATTTAAAAATTAAAACAAAATACTAGAAACTACGAATAATGGAAATGCAGGTCAGATTAAAATAGTTTGTGCACAATATACATATTCTGTGCATAAGTTACAAACTAAAATGCTTCAATTAACAACTTCTTTTGGGACACCATAATTTTAATTTAAGTAAAAAATAAGATGTTTTTGAGTAATCGATAAATAATAAATGTTATAATGGTAATACGATATAATTCAAGTGAATTTTGTTATTTTCTTTTAAGGTGTTAAAGTACACACAAATGCCAAAGAAAAGCCATACATATATGTGGGAATTTTCAGAATTTATATATCATCATAGAAATAACATTGGTATGAAATGTGAACAATTATTTGCAAATTGAATTTAAGGACCAAATCATCTTACATAGGTTTTGTTTCAACCATTATAGAATATTTCGACAGCAAAATATTTGAATTCAAATGTAACGTGTCAATGATCAATGCATTCCAATATTCTTCCAGTGGTGTGAACATACCTTCTGAACACAAACGGTCATTTAAGCTCCTCCTCCTTTTGGTGGTGGATGCTAATGGTTTGAAATAACGCCCAAATAAATACTCTCTTTCACCTCATTATTCTGGAGGGGAAGCCTTTCAGCTGTTCGAAACGGCTTTCAAATATTCACAAACGCTACAAAAACAACAAGCTGTCCAAAAGGGGTTGGAGGCAAGAGACGAGGGAGATGGATATCTCTATTAGTTCATTTATGCAACAAACATCCAGATCAGGGATAATGGAATGAAAGAAATGTTCATCTTTCCATTGGAAAACCCCTAGCCCACCACAAATCCACCTCAGATTTTAACCGTTTCCGCTCTCAAGTCACTAATACTACTTTATGTACAGAGCACCGCCATCTTGCTTTTAATATCTGCCCTCAGTGTGTAGTGTCAAAAATTTGCGAAATTGCCCATGATAATGTCAGAAATGGCACCGATTGGAAAGTATTCCAGGACACTGTTCGCTAAGCTCATACTTTTTAAAAGGAATTATTGTTTGCTGTTTATTAATTATTAATTATAAAAAGTCGTCAATAAATGCCAATCATTCTAACAAACTAATTGTTATAAATATATTGACGAACATTACGGTCAGGAAAAATGTGAAAACATTTACAAAAATACTACAATTTATTTTCATATACTGATAGAACTATTATCATAATGTTAATGTATGTAGTAGTAGTACGTTTGTGGATTAAGGTAAGAGTAAAAGTTATGTCTGTACGAAATTTGAATAATCTATATCAAAAGAGCGCTGGTTTTCTGTCAAATCATTTGATGTGTCAATCTCGAATATAGTATTGGCGGCTATTCAAAAGTTTTGAATTAGTTTGAGTTTATTTGAACAAGTAGTTCAGAAGAATAGAAACCGAATTAAATGCCAAAAAGCCCTGTTTTTTATCTGTACATGTTTTGCTGCACCAACAAGCTCTTAGAAATAGCATAAGTTACACATTTTCGTTCATTCTGAGAGGTTTTTATCTCCACTCCTTAAAAAATGACAGTCTTCAAAATTTGGTGCAGAAACTACGGGAACAGACCTATTTTGTTTATCCTGAATTTGTTAGTTTTCAAATTTAACTTTCTTTTTTAATGGAATATTCCAGCCTCATAATAAGAACATAATTGAAGGCATTTTGCGAACATACACTTGTCTCTTAGTTTCCGTTTTTTTTTTAGGTGAATATTTGGCGTTCAAATTAGTGGCAAAGCCGGAAATTCCGGAAAATTCACTTCATCAACTGCTCGCATTCACATAAACACATTCAGATTCACATTCAGGTGGTCTCTGGTGGACGCTGTCAGATGAAGAGGGGCAAGAAACGTAGAAGTGGCATATCTCCTCCTTCCATTATCTCTGATCTAGATATCCAATTAATTGGCTGCGTTTGAGAAATGTCAAATTTTGTATCAGGCGTTTTAATTCGAACGTTTTCAACGATGACTTAAAAGCGCATTCACCTTACCGACAAGTGAACAATTCACTTTGAAAGTATTCAAACATCCAAAGTTGTGCATTTTAGTGAAACGTTCTCCCTGGCGTTTTCCACGACAGGGGTGTATGTCTGCCCAGACCAACTTATTGGAAAAGAGTTAAGCTACAGATATTTATAGCTTGAGTGAAATAAAACAAATTAAGTTGGTTCAGAAAATAACTTCTTCTTTGTTTTTGATATACTGATTAGCAAGGCATCGTTTAATGGAGACGGACTAATTCTAAAAAAAATCGATTGTTCCAAAGATGCTAAAATCTGCAACATTCCTACAGAACTACATAAAACGTGTATACCAAAACTATGATGGAACACAACTGAACTTAAAATACAAAAAAGGACATATGGACAGGGGACATTAAAGCAACTATTGGTGACACAAGTCAAGTTATCAAACCAATTACTTCTTATTGTATAAACTATAACAACTTCTATGAATCTGCACGAAGGAAAATATAAATACAACTCCTTTGGCAAACTAGAAGCAATATTGAACAAGCCTCAACCCAACACATCCGATTCGATTGATCTTGGGAAGATTTTGACCAAAGGAACCTGTTGAGTGTTGGCACACTTAGTAAGCTTAACAACAGTTGATCATACATTAGGTCTGCTGCCGTACGCAAAATAATCAGTACAGAACAGTACAAAACAACACACTTCTGTGAAAGTCTGTTCGAGTACGACAAATATGGGTTGTATGTCAAATGTGCCCTCTCATGAGAGAGTAAAGAATTTCCTCACAAATTTCTGTGGGTAGTTTGTTGGTTTTCTGACAAATCAATTGATGTGTCAAAAACCCAAATTTTGTTTTGGCGTTTATTTTGGAATAAAATAAAAACCAAATGAAATTCCAAGAAAATCGTGCTTTTTAATTTACATGTTTTGCTGTAATTGTTGCAGAGGTGTTGATTGGCACCTCTAACGTCATAAAGAACGCAACAACTCTTAAAATGGTATAAGTTACACATTTGGTTTTCGTACTTTCTTCACATTTTGCTTCTCTTTAAGAGGTTTTTACCCCAACCCCTTTAATATGACAGTCTTCACAATTTAGTGCAGAAAGTACGGGATTTAATTATGTAATTATGAATGGGCAAATATTTTCTGGTAGCATGTAACTTATGACGAACTATATGTAAAAAATCTCAGCGCTTGCTGACAAATCTATAAATCCAATCAAAATTGGCACTTGAATCAAAATAGGTGCTGCGAATGCTGGATTCCACTCGATTTCTTCAAGTTACGTGCTAGCACCTAAGCATCAAGCTTGCATCGCAAAAAAACAGTGATGCCGCATTACCATGTTTTACGGGCAAGATCTAAGAGCTAATTTTTACACCAAACCTGTCTGGAAGGTCAAAGCACACTAGATTACAATATGCTGAAACTGTTCTGGTTGCCAGAACGCGAAAAATCAGACCGACAAACAAAAGAAGGCGGTTAATTTCCCTTTAAAGGGCCTGTCCTGTTCCCTATGGGCTTATAAACATTCATGTACAACAGCACCCCAACAAGTTACCTTGCAAAATGTTGTAACCAGTTATGGAATGTTCATGACAATTTTAGCCACTCGACAAAAGGTATACTTCGCAGCAACAAAGGTGTCTAAGTGAGAAATGGAACACTTACGACGTTGTGCACGCACATTATTCAAATGCTTAGACCTAGGTCTAGACAGACCAAGATTTCAAAATAATTGATTTTCATGGCATACCATCTAGGGATATGGGATTTCGATAGCACTCAAGTCCAAACAAGGAGGCACATGGAATTTTATGATGACTAAATTGGACAATCGACACAGAACGATGTGTGCATTTCGTTGAAGTTGCAAATAAATACGCTGCTTTGTCTGATGCAACGGCTGCTGACATGGAATTTTTGTTTTATAATTTGCGCGTGCTCAAGGGGTTACTCATACCCTTAATTGTTCCAGGTCAAGCACAGCACGGGCCGAAGGTATAGAGGGGGAGAGAGAGAGAGAGAGAGAGAGAAGAGGTACCTGTGCACATTGGTCTTAAATACCTGCGGATTGAAGTCTATGGGCAATATTGAACTGGGAAGAGCACTCCATATTCATGTGGTACGGCTAAAAAACGAGTCTCTAGATTTCCCTGCGCGTCCAAAAGCAGGCTTAAGGGTAAACTGATTGCATTCCTGGCGAGACGTGTATTGCGGGTAAATTCAAGGAGAGGAGGAATGCAGTTGGCTAGCTCACTTGAGCATCGTTTGTTAAAGTAAAGATAAAACACGGACAAAGAAGACACGGTTCGTCGATGTTCAAGCGAGTCTAATGAACCCGCGATATCGTTGTCTCCTCCTAGTTTTATCGCTCGCTTTTGGATTCCATCTAGTAGGTGCAGGGTAGTCTCTCTGGTTCTTACCCCAGTTAATTATGCTGTCCAGATCGGAATTCAATTTGCCTGACATACGCTGCCGTTCCAATACTACGTTCGAAGGGCAGGGTCGTGAATTTCGGAACGAATATGAAAAGCTGAGGGTGCTGTCATCAGCGAAAGAATGGATTGGATTAGAAGTGGCAGACAGAAGTTCATTTATAAAAATGAGAAAGAGTGTTGGAGACAGAACAGAACCTTGGGGGACACCAGCATTTATTTTACTGAATGAAATGATGAAAAAAAAAAAACTGTTCAAATGGATGAATCGCGTGTGATACTGAACAAATATTCATTTTTCAGTCTACATACGGCAAGCGTGAGCGGTTCGCAAATATTTGCTCCTTTCGAGCTGTTTGTTTTCCATACAAACATAAGACCTTGGTTTACATTTGCTATCACCTTGTGTTGAAACCCTTTTTTTTCCGATAACGTTTTGCACTTGTGTTACTAAGTGTAATAAACAGATGTACGTATATACGACGACTCACCTTGTAGCAATGCTCGCATCAAATCTTGGCGGTGGTGGTGCCTCGAAACGTCGCTCTGCGCCCGGATTGCGTTTGCGTTCAGTTGAATCTGTGTACCTGTCATCGCTGGTACGTTTTACAGGCCTCTTTGGCGGCTCTTCGATGCGTGTGGTTTGCATGATCCTATTCAAGTTGAAAATAGAAAGAAAATTCATGGATTATTTCAAGTGATTTACATGCCCCTCGCACAGCTTATGTCAACCATAATGACGCTACTAGCCACTACATTGTTAAGAGAGAAGCACCGGTAGCGCCGTTTTAATTTACAATACAACGCAATATTTTACTCATAAAGACATAACATAAATGTTCAAATAATATGCAATAATCGAATATCTGATTATTGATTTCAGAAAGGGCTTCATACTTCATCTGTTGGCGCTTTAATTCGAGGCGTTCCAGTTCGATCTTTTCACGTTCCAGTTTTTGACGTTCTCGCTCCATGCGTAAGAGTTCGGCTTTCTCTCGTTCAAGACGTTCACGTTCGGCTGCTAATTTTCTGCGTTCTTCTGCTAAACGTAGTTCCTCCTCGCGTTGACGTTCTCGAATTTCACGACGACGGCGCTCCTCTTCGCGCAGTTCACGCTCACGTTCCCTTAAGCGCTGCCTTTCACGTTCCTCACGGATCTTCTGATATGAAAGTATTTCACGTTCTCTGCGTTCGCGTTCCTTTTCTCGTTCACGACGTTCACGCTCACGATCAATGCTTGGCCGACGCGGTGGTCGCTCACCACGACTACGATCCAATCCACGAGATCCTGCTCGTCGTCGTCGTATCGATGAAGTTTCAGACTTTGACTTTTCATATTCATGAATCCTGCCATCTGAATCGGATGCGCCCGCCCTCGAACTGCCGCCCTTCAGTGATTTTTCCTTATCTTTGTCATCTTTGGTGGACTTTTTGTCATCGTTATCGGTCGCCTTCGCCTTTGGATCCTTCGATGGGGACAGCGTCTTCTTGGAAAGCGAAGAATCGTCATCTTTCTTCTTTGCCGAAGCACTGCCAGCATTCGCTACGGAATTGCTGCCGGTGCCTATTTCGTTTTTGGTCCGTTCCACAGATATTATTCGACCGTGCAACTCAGTGCGATGTAAGTGATCAATGCAGCGACTCGCATCGGCTGAAGATGACATTGTAACGAAACCGTAACATCTGGTGCCTGGCGTACGGGTGTTGGTCACAACCTTGGCCCCAATCACCTTGCCATACTTCGAGAATATCGTTTTCAGATCGCTGGCACGGGTTAGCGACGACAGTCCGGACACCCAAAGATTGCGGCTGGACGATGCTGATTTCGTTTTTGTATCTGATGTTGCCGTTGATGATTTTTCTGGAATTTCCATAATAACAATAGTTGTCGAGTGAGCTCAATATATTTTTGGTAAAAACTGGGACTTATTTCTTTTTTTTTTTAATTTAAAAACCTACTATGGATTTATTTTTGCGCGAGTTTGGGAACACTCTTGCCCTACATGTGATTTCGTTAATCTGAAACACTATGATAAATTTTGTCTCTTTTCCTATCGTATTTTGGAATCTGAAAGCAGTCACACACGCGATTGATCGAATACCCGGTGAAGTCAAGAGGAGTGCAAACTGTCCGATTAGACTGATGAATGAGGTGTGCGGGGAGGGAGGGTGGTGTTCCACTGACTCAGGAAACTTGTTGAAGCGTTGTCCTTGATGATAGCTACAGCCATGGTATCCAACTGCGAAACTCTGGAAAAATAAGAGGAACCCGCAATGCAGAATGCATTTTTTGCCCGCAAATGCGAGAATATTCAGCTCCTTGTACGTATTCCAGTTCAGCTCCAGATAACCGTGGTATATCAATTCGTCCTTAATCGAGTCCCAGGCTTGGCCAAAGTCCTTCCCCTTCAGGTTCAGTCCATTTCTGCGGCGTCATAATCGAACAAATTCACACTCATTGACAGAAAAAAAATCAGTTCTTCGTTAAGCGATCGCAAATCTCTACCTCCATCACCTAACGCGCCTAAAGTTGAAACAAGCTGAGAAGTTAAAAAGGAGCAAATGATCGCTCGACCAATTCCAACCGTCAGTCATCACATCAGAGCGTGGGTCAACAAGAAACAGTCGGCCGATTGGCAGTGTAGACTTCTTCCACGTTCTCCAAAGTCATTCAGCGGTCTGCTGACACAAACTACAAACCATTTTCGCCAATCAACGCAGCACCAAAGGGATGTTCTCGAATGTGTCCAAGTGTTGTCGTCGTCGTTGTCCCGTGCAAAGCCGCCATCTTCGCCATCAATAAACTGCATATGAAACCGAACCACGTGCAACTGCATTTCTCCTTCCCTCCATTACGTGCGTGAGCCGTTTGCTAAGCACCGGAATTTAATTATCGACTTTTTCGTTTCATTTTCACACCTGACCTGCTTCAGATTCCAAAACGATCAACACTGGGTGCACCGTTCATAATTTTTTTTTTGCTTTGTTTTCGTTTTATCAGTAAACTTTATCTGCCTACAGTTTCTAGGTTTTTTTTTAACTTAAATTTAACATTTCAATGCAACATTTACCTTTGTCGTCCTTTGATGCAGTTTTCGATGACGATTTTTGTTCAGAGCTGATGAAAAGTAATATCCAAAGAAAATTAAGAGATTAGTATCTGTTCTCGAAAGGATGCTAGAGAGAGGGAGTTTTGTTGTTTCACATCACACTAAGAGTTCATTTGCGAACCTAGCTTGAGGTATACTCTTCGTTGTGGTGCGTGGATGTTTAGAAAGAAATCCGTTTCAATCAAATTGCCTGCAGATGGTTTGAGGTTGTAATTAGGAATCCCAATATTTTTGTGAAACTCACAGACCACATGATAGGGAGTATACCCCACCACATAGGTTTCACACACACAAACTCTTAGTGCGGTCAGCTTCTTCCTCCAGTTTAATTGTTTATTCAGTTTTTTTTTTCTTTTGTCTGCAACCAACCTTTCGTCCTTCTGCTGCTTGTCACTGGTTTTCTCGTCTTTAGAGGCGTCCTCCTTTCCAGACACTGCCTTTTTGTCCTTCTCCGAATCGGTTTTCTTGGTGTCAGATACATTGTTCTTTTCATCAGTGGACTCGTCCTCTGCATCACCATTCTTTGTAATTTTCGATTCGGAATCGTTCTCGTCGGCTGTATGTGGTGTAGTGAGGATTTTATGTTAATTATTTTTTGTTTTTGGGTAAAGCTGAGTGATTATTTAGTTATTTGACTAAAGAACAGATAGATCTCTTCGAAGAAAATGCGCTTTCTTTTTTCACAGATTTTTCTTTTTCACTTTTGCACACAAATTCATAGAAAGAACAAATGGGATTGTGATTTCGGATGGGGTTCGGGGAAAAAAAAACTCGTGTATGTGCGGTCTCGACCGAAGCTATTGCATTGAACATGAACTTTTGTGGATACAATGAAAGGGTGTACTTACTAAGAGTCTTATCCTTATCGTCTTGGGCCTGAAAGAATTAGGAATTGTTTTTTAGGTGGACTGTTACAGGGTTACATCTTGTTTGATTGTTTACCTCATCGTGTAAAAGTTTTTGCTCATCTTCCTCAATGGTCAAATTGATGGACTCCTCATTGTCATTCAAATTGTTGTCATTTGTCTGGGTCTCTTCAGTTTCTTCATAGGTCTGCGAAGATTAAAGAATCTTAGTAAATGCAACGCGAACCACGAATGGAAGAATAATGTAGGGTTAAATTTGATAAATCTTATGTCAGACACTTAGAATATTCTTAAGGGTGGGTGGTTGTTTTTCAAACAATTGGATAGTCTTAAAACACAATTCACACATCAAAACATATTAGAATAGTTCATGATTAATTTGTAGACACTGGTAAAATTGATTGATGTCCATCCCTCTCGTGTGACTACCTCTAAAGCTTCTCTACACAAATTCAACAATATGCCCACTATTTCTTGATCTGCATTACTGTCGGCCTCCATACTATCTACAGCCACTGATGTAAAATCTAATAATTTACTAAGATTATTTGATTTCATCTGGCACTTAATTAAATATCAGGAAAGCGTCGCTAAAGTGTGCCAAGCACTGCAACGGGAAAATAACAACTGTAAAATGCAGTCATCACTCACGTGAACATGTGATGACAGTCAAACGTGCATTGAAAAATAAGTGAAATCTGTCAAAAAGTTCCAAACATTGAAGTTCCACTGACCAAAGGGGGGTTTACACTTTCAGACTTTCAGATAAGACTTTCTACTCAGGTTTCTTTTTTGAGTATTCAGTCATACATCACTTTTAATTGGAAACATTGAAAAATTGGCGATGAATTTCGCGTGTGCAAAATAAGTTGGACAGATGACGATGAAACGTGTAAACAAAAAAACAGATGACACCTGTCAACCTGGACCTGTTGAATGAGGATTTTTAAGTCGGACAGATTTACATATACCGTACACTCTCTCCCTAAGCCGCATTGATTCACACATGAGACTACTTTGATCTCACGCCAGAGTGGTCTCACGGTACGTTCACACATATTTGTTTATGCAGCGAAATTAGTTCGAGTTAACACGTTGTGTGCCACATGACATAACTTTGGTCTCACAGGCTTGCTGTGCCATGTGAAACCAGAGTGGTCACAGTAGGTTCACACACATTTGTATGTTGACTCACAATATGTATTGAATCGAATACCATTTTAAGCTATATACCCAAGAGACCGCTAGGCACAAGACTGTCACAAATGTTAGGGTTGTAAGATACATGCGCATACTGTAGATATGTATTAATGTTATTAGTTTAGCCTTGTGTACATCAATGTTGATTGTAGAGTTCTTCTTGATGCAAATGTTCTTGCTTTAATTTTCTTATAAAAGATGACACATCGACGTCTATTTGCACGGTTTATGGTTATTCTGTTATTTTTAGGTGTCTATATATGATATATGAGATTTATAACTGAAGTGCCCCTGTCAACAGGTAGGAGAACCATTGTACTACCGGGTAGTACGACGTGTCGAACGACCGGGTCGTATTGACCAATCGGGACTGGGTCGTACAAGTGTAAACGCTCCGTACGTAACGATCGTACAGCGGATGTATACAAAATTACGCCTTAACTGACAGATGTGACGTAGAGAGGGATGAGAGCTGTTGAATTGTTCTTTGTTTACATACTTATTGGCCAATCGACATATGACTCCGTCGGAATTTTTTGGTACTAACTTTCTTAGACAAAATTCTGACAGATCGTTGAGGATTAGGAATTTACATTGAAATCTCGAAATATGGTAATTATTTGAAAAAGTGAAATTAAATAGAAAACTAATACTTTTTAATGCAAATTAATGTTGATATGTAGAGTATAAGTACCCAAGTGTTGTATTAAACGGTTGTCATGAGTTTAATTGTTATAGTTTTTGCAGAACACTACTTTAAAAAATGTAAACAAACCACCATTTTACACGCTATTGACGATATTATGTGTTAAATTTCACTGGGAAAACCCTCATTTTCTTGAAATGTGAAACAAAATCTATCTAATCTCGCTCTACGTCAACATGGCGGATTTCCATGAACATTCTTTGGGTCGTATGAAAGTTAAACTTTCCCCCAGCCGTATGGCAGGTGTGAACACTAATGATATGACCGCAGTACAAATTTTCATTTATCATACGTTTTCTCGAACGATTTTAGGGTCATTTGATTATTTAGAACATCGCCATTATTGAAAGAAGAACGTGCATTTGGATGTTGATTGTACGAAACTACTCTCATAAATGAAGTCCGCGGTGTACAATGTGAACGCAAAGGATTTTTTGTCATTGGACCCTATCCTTCTACTACGTTAGTGTAATGTGAAGGTACCTTCTTCTTCTTCTTTGTGTGGCGCTACAGTCCGGGGTGGACCTGGGCCTCAACCAACATGCCTCTCCAACTAGTGCGATCCCTGGCTAGCTGTCTCCAATTTCGCACACAAAGTTGGTTGAGGTCATTCTCCTCTTGGGTGCGCCACCTTAAACGCGGGCGTCCTCTGTTGCGTTGCCCGACAGGTTCGGATTCGAAGATTCTTCGGGCCGGAGCTGTGGCCTAGCCACCGTAGGCGTTGGATCCGTAGACGCCTAAGTAGGCTCATGTCGCTGTATAGCCCGTACAGTTCGTGATTGAATCTTCTCCTCCAGAACCCGTCAACACAAACAGGACCAAAGATCGTGCGTAGAACTTTTGTCTCAAAGAGACCAAGGACTTCTTCATCCGCTTTCGAGATTGTTCATGCCTCCGCGCCGTATAGCAGGACTGGGATGATCAGTGTCTTGTATAGAGTCAACTTGGTTCTTCGAGAGAGGGCCCTATTACTCAATTGCCTCTTGAGCCCGAAGAATCAGCGGTTGGCAAGAGTTATCCTACGCTTGATCTCGGTACTGATGTTATTTGTACAGTTTACTCCGGAGCCGAGGTAAGTGAAGTCCTTGACTACCTCGATGTGAAGATACTCTGGTGACAGTTTTTCGGATTGCAAAGTGGCACACGTGTTAAACGTGACGTAGAGGATAGAATTTAGTATGGAAAATGATATGGTAAACAAAAAGGTTCGAGGTTGAGACATTCGATTTAGGTAGAGAACACTACATCGGTGGGGTGACGTCCATATAACGCAATTCCTACCCGGTTACCTTTTAAATTTGTTCAACCATGATATTTGTGTGTTTCCTACACCTGTACACGCAAGCGACAATTTCTGCGAACACACAAGCCCACATTTTGATATCATTCGCCTGCTCTATGTAAACACATATCGTGTTGCATGCCTCTTCTCCAATATCGTTAGAACAAAATTTGTTCTCTGTCGTTCATGTCAAAGTGTATACACGTGTCTAGAAAATGCACACAATCCGCAGCATTATTACAGATTTACAAGCAAGTAGTCCACAACAAATTTGCGATGAATGTATGTGACTGATGCTGACGTTCTTTAACTCCAAGGACAGCGCACCTTAGTGGATGAATCTGCGAGAGGAGTAAGCATTGCAATTACAGAGAATGTCTTGGTCTCGTCCTCCTCTTTATCAATGCAAACTCCTTGCGGGCAATACCTAATCTTGTTTAGCAGTAGCGATGAGCATGGACAGCAGGTCACCATCCGGAAAGACAGCTGTAGTTTATAGAGAATGCCTCTCCTAACAATATTCTGGAATGTCACTGTGTGAATTCACATGAGCTGTACGCAGTGACATAATACCGTCTTTATTCGTATTTATGACATGAACACATTTTAAGAAGAGATAACCCAAGAGCATCGGCACCTTCGCTAAACGTCTTCTTCACAGAAACCATACAGTACTCAATGACTTCGCAAAGATTGACTTTTTTTTGTTACATAAACTACAGCAGAGCAAAATTGTTCTTTATCTCAATGTTTGTATTTTTAACTAGTTTAAATAAGTAATAAAATAAGCCCCTCTGATCTTAAGGTACGCACCGCGCTTCTGCATGAGCTTCTATGCAAGATATCAGTTTGGAATGTTTTCTCCCATTAATCCGGGGATTTTCACCTGTCTGAAGAGTGGATGGATGGATGGTTATGACGTTCGCGATAACTTCGCTTTTTTGTTTAGCTTGTGACAAAAAAAAGGAAACTGTTCGTGACGTCTCTTCTGTCTGTTTAATTTTAAATTATTTTTTGAATACAAAGCGCTGTCTATGCATGTCTGCAATGACATATAATAATAATATGGGTGGCGCTACAGCCCATAGAGGGCCAGGGCCTAGCTTCTCAGCAAGCACACGTGTTGTGCGTGCTATTGTTCTCACACGTTCTACAGTTTAATGCTGAATCCGAACGCCTTTATTTGAGAAGCTTTTTCTAGACAGGAAATACGCTTTGAGCATTGTCAGCGACTCGAAAGAGGTGGGGTCGTGAATTTTTTTTTTGTCGCTCAGAGCTGGAATCGAACCTACGACGTCGAGGTTGGGGTCGACGCACATACCCTCAACGCCACGGGCCACCGTCTGCAATGACACCTTAGTGTTATAATAACGTTGCTCTGTGACTTCCAAGGGTGTTTCCCTTCTTGTGTCCACTCAGTTTAGCCACAAATAGACCTACCACTTACAACAAATGACACTTAACCACCTACTAATGAGGAGGAATCACGTATGCTAGAATGATGAATAAAATATTCGCTTGGGAAACTACTGCAATGCGACTCGAATTCCTCACCAATTTTCTTTCAATTAGTCTGAGAAAATGAGTTTGTTGATTTTATTGATTTCATGGAATCGAGAACAGCACTATTCAAGAAAAACCTGCTGCCTACACTAAACTATGATGAATGTGGAGAGATGGTAGTTAGGTATATAATGGCATTCTTGCAGCCCGAAGTGGATACATTTTACTGCCACGTGGGTATTTCAAAAATTGCAGAAGTGATTAGGATAGCCGTTTTGTCAACAAATTTCACCAGTGTATTGACTGGTGTATTGCTGTGGTCACTTAGAATGTCATAAATATATGAGTCTGTAGCTTTCATAGTTGAGGCGAGAGCAGGGCAGTCCATGGAGGAGGTGATGGAAACGTTTGTCCTCTTATTCATCGTCTCGGCAACTTCTAGAGAAGTCATTGGAAAAGGGGCGTAATCTTTTTGTCTAAAAGGCAGTGTCCTGTGATTATTCCCACCACAGTGTTAATTTTGTATCGCCTTAGAGAAATCAGACTACTTGATATTTTTGGATCGAGATGGGGCCAGATTTGTTTCTTTATTTTACAGGTGTTACCTGTCAACCACCTGACATTTATTTTCTGTGTGGAGAGATTATTGAGCTGTAACTTGAAGTTAGTTTAAGGGGTACCTATGTTACAAGAGATTTAATCAATCGGCAGTTTTGTGGCGTATTTAGCGAGTTCGTCAGCTCTACAGTTTCCTGGAATGTCTCTACGGACTGGCATCCAGCACAGGGGTTTGCTAGGGTACCTCGTTAAGAGCTCCGCGGCACACGATAACAATTTTTGAGTTTAAAGAGAACGATGTCAGGGATGTGATTGCTGTCGGGCTCATCCGTAACAATAAAGATATCTCGGGTGGATATCAAGTTCCACCTTAGCCAGGACTGGGTTTCGCCATTACTTCCGCTTGGATGACGCTGTAGTGATCGGAGAGACGAACAGGTTTATTCAGGTTTAGACACTCTGAGAAAACTCCGTTTCCTACGCTATCTTCCGTCTTGCAACCATCTGTGTAGAAGTGCAATGCCTTGCCACCACAGAAGTGATGGTGTAGGCATGTGACAATTGCAGACATCAGTGTTACCACAGTCTAAATTATTTATGAGTCTGAGAAGCTTAAATAATAAATGAGTCCCAACAAAGGTTTTTGATGGTTTTTGAACACAATGCCTCTAAAACAACTAAAAAACACAAAAGAAACCAGCATGTTTTTTTTTCTTTGAGGTTTTGATACTACACTGAAGCACTTAGACTCAAGACTGGTCCAATGTACTACCAGGTGGCAACCTACAATTCGTTCGGAAGATCAGCAGGCGCTTCTGTGGTGAAGGGGCTACAGAATCAGCTCCAACCACATTAGCGCCGAAGACCTGCCACCTGATCCAATCAAAGACGGGACAGTGTCTGACGAAGTGCTCTGCCCCGTAGCCGTCCTCTCCACAGGCAGGCGAAGGTGAAGTGGCCCGTTAGTACTCTGGTAAGTCGTCTGCAGTCTTTACTGTCAAGGAACAATAAAATTCCCGCGGAATTGGAAGCAAATGCTAGGTCTATCTACATCCTGGAGGGTCATGCCTTCTACAATAGTGCCCTCGAGAGTTCAAATCACCATCACCCTTCCTGTTTCTCAATTATAGGTTTGTTGCGTACATGTTTCCGCTTAGAAAAATGATACTTAATAAGGTGAACAGTCTAATGTTGTCGCCTTCCACGAATGCAGCGGATCCTTCTTGGGTTCTGGAGCCATCTATGAAGGTATTTTCCTGGCTCGAAGTCTGGCCAGAGCAAGAGTAGTACTAGTGTGTGCTTAGTCACTTTAAATGAAAGCATTTTAAAGCGTAGTTCACACCTTGCAAGTTTATGAAAATGGATATGTGAAAAAAATGAGTCGAATCAATCACTCAGTCCCCGAGTCAGGCTAAAAAAATGAGTCCTTTTGACTCTATAGAGTCCCTGTGGTAACACTGATAGACATATTCTTTCATTTCTAAGCATGAAGCCGACATGACTCATGACGCATGACGACTAGATTCACACGAAAAGCCTTGAACCCCATAAAACACCATTGGAACTGAAAGGAGAATTCGTCATCACATGGATATGCTTCAACTCGCTTGGTTGGGGAAACAACCAAACTGGTTCACATCAACAGCTTGGCAAAGTCTTCAACAGGAAAGTGTACCCAATGTATTACTTTTGAAATTGTAGCCTTTTAGCCTTTCGTCAAGTTCGCCAACAAAATTGTTGTTATCTCGAAAACGATAGCAGATAATAATCGATATTTTTGCGGGTCCTGTTTTGCAAGGGTATCAGTCAGCCGCGCGAACCTTTGGCAAAGTTAGCTTGGATGTGCTTTGTGTTATAACCTGATTGTTGAAACATGAAGGGAGACTTTTCCTGTCATTAAATACATACAAGGTCTGTTCCAATTGATTTGTGCATAGAAATTCGTAGTTGTGGGGGTAAAAATCTCTCTTTGAGAGAGGAACTACACAAACTTGTGGAACGACATTTTTCCTGTGATTTTCGGTGAATTTCACAGGAAATGGAACGGTCCTACAATTTTAAAAGAGAACCCTTCAATTCGTAAATGACATATGAACTAGTTCATCTGTGAATTAATATTGCGAAGGCTACTAATCAAACGACTCTGAACTGCACATCTGTGTATATTTAGCTCATGATCCAATTAGCACGTATTCCCAGACAGTAAATTATGTGATTATTGTCAACCGTGCAACAGTGTGGAGAACAAAAGACAAACTGCTCTTAGGTCAAATATTGCCTACATTCACAAACAAACCTAAGAGGAATGTTTATCATTCACTACAGAACCGGCTGAATGCATTCAGAACACAGACTAGCTGACCACACAAACAAAAACAATCATCCCACTTCCGTAGAGGGCAGTCGTAGTACTCGATACATTTTTAAGTGGAAAAATACACTGCAGAGTACAGAAGTGCTATAATTAAACAAAACATGACATTTCGAAGAGAATGTCTAGCATCAACCTGAGCGAATACGTGATAAGGTTTCCACGGATACGGGCGGACTGTACAAGCGCGAAGAATAGATACGTGAGGCATGCGTAATGCTGACAGTTTCCACCCATTTCGTTCTTTTTTTCTCTTCTTGTTTCATTAACCACCTAATTCATTGACCGGAGAAGCGTTCAATTGAAAATTCGGGCGAAGGAAAAAAAACACACCATGACCCTGTTCTACATGCACCCTCTCCACGTAATATATGTATGAAGGACATCACAATTACTCACCTCAATAATTTCGATGTCGTCAACTTCACCCACTTCATCAATAACTACATCGTCGTCTTTTTTCTCCTCCTCTTCCATCTCGACGGGTTCTTCTTTAATTACAACAGCGGGCTTCTTGATTATTGCAGGTTTCTTCTCGAATAAATAAGTGCTGGGATCTTTTCCTTCGTCCTTCAATGCCTAAACAAAATTGAAAATAATTTTTGAATTTCATAAGCCCATCAAATAGGCACTAAGTTGATATGTATTTGTATTGTTAAAACCAAAATGGCGTCTTAAATAATCCGAACTACGAACCTTTTCTAATCGCTCCGTTAGTGCTGCTTTGGAGCCTAATACTTCCAAATCACGTCGTTCTAGCTCATCCTTGAGATCGGCAACCCTAAGTTCCGACAATTTTTTTCCAGCTGAATCGGACATTTTTTTTATTAATACTTTAAGCTGTCTAATCTTGAAATAAAATATTGTAATCGAACACTTGCGTGCCGACTATAAACTTATCACTCGAGCAAATCAATGAAAAGTGTGGCGATGCTGGGGATGAATTGACTTGTCTGACTGAAATGAGCCGGGTATATATTTGGTGTCGGTAGTGCAGTTTGGTCGTCAGGTTTGTTATGAGAGTAATTGCTGACGAATGAAAAATTTCAATTATGTCAAATTGTGTGTAGATTTAAGCGAATGGGAAATTTGTATTGATTGCGTTATTTGTACTTCAACCGTCTGAATAAAATGTATAATTGTTGCTCTAATCTATTAAGTTATTATCAACTGTCAAAAAATATATATGACACATGATATCTGGACATTAACATTTTTTGGTATATTGATGTATCAGAAACACCAACCATCTCTGGAAATTTAATCGGTTAATTAAAATCCATAATTAGCAACGAAAATTTGACGAAACATGCATCATATAGAGTCTGCATCAATTCCTAAAATTTATTTCATTAAAAAATTACCAACAAAAAATCAAACTTACCGACATGAGCTGCGAAAACTTGGCATCACTGTCAAATTGAATGGATGTTTGCAAGTGTCGATACATTGTGGACGCCATATTGTCGATAACGCTGGGTTCCCTCTTTCTTTTTGACCACGTTCCGTGAGAGTCGTATATTGCAAACATGAGTTTAAATATTTCAAAAAAACGCAAGGTAAAATTCAATATTTCTCAAAAAGTGTTACAAAAATCCATAAAAGAATCTCTCACCTATCGAATGAATATGAATTTGTGCGAAAATTCACGGGAATTTGAGATATTTTTTATCTTTTCAATGTTAACCTCAAAGTGTGCTTTCAACTATCAATTGTGTATGGCTTTAGATTAAATTTAATATATCTGTATATTTTTTTCATTATTGTAGTTCGTTGCCGATGGCATGTTCAGGGCTGAACTTAACGAGTTCCTTACTCGTGAACTCGCGGAAGATGGCTACTCCGGTGTTGAGGTCCGTGTCACCCCATCCCGTACAGAAATCATCATTATGGCCACAAAAACCCAACAGGTCTTGGGAGAGAAGGGACGTCGCATTCGTGAACTGACCGCCATGGTCCAGAAGCGTTTCAACTTCGATGCCGGTCGCATTGAATTGTACGCCGAGAAGGTTGCTACTCGTGGTCTCTGCGCTATTGCTCAGGCCGAATCTCTGCGTTACAAGCTTACCGGAGGATTGGCCGTCCGTCGTGCGTGCTATGGTGTGCTCCGATTCATTATGGAATCCGGCGCCAAGGGTTGCGAAGTTGTTGTCTCTGGCAAACTTCGTGGTCAGCGTGCAAAGTCAATGAAGTTCGTCGATGGCTTGATGATCCACTCTGGTGACCCATGCAATGACTACGTTGAGACTGCCACCCGTCACGTGCTGCTGCGTCAAGGAGTGTTGGGTATCAAGGTCAAAATCATGTTGCCATACGATCCCAAGAACAAGATTGGTCCCAAGAAACCATTGCCAGACAATGTTTCCGTTGCTGAGCCCAAGGAGGAGAAGATCTACGAGACACCAGAGACAGAATACAAAGTCCCTCCACCAACCAAGCCCCTGGAGGAGGTTGTTGAGCCACCAAAGGCCCTCTAAGATAAAATGTGAGCAGTTTTAATTTTTATTCAAAAATTAATAATAAAAAAATTTATATAAAACCAAGTTACTGGACTTTGTTTACTTTCGATTGTCATTGGCGCGGGGATAGCGTTTGTGAAGACGTCGTTGGTATTATTTGCTTTGAATTCGCTTGTACTTTCCAAGTTCTGCGGTAGAAAGTGATTCGTAATATCATCGACGTTGTGACCATTCTTCGGTACATATGGAACAAATCGAGCGGAAAATGTGGGCGGTGTCTTTTCATTTGCTTTAGTATTTCGGGCAAAGGCCTTGTCCCAATCAATATCTGCTAAGTTCCGAAGGGCAACTGCATGATTTTATATCCCAAATGTCTTAGGTGTTTGCCTTCATAACACTCGCTGATGGTGTTGGAGTGATTGGGTCCATAGGGAAAATAAGAGGCTTTAAGAGAAAATTACTCGCAATGGATGACTGGATCTGTTGTAAGCAGCTGTAACGTTCAGCCGTACTCATCATGGTCACCTCTTGGTGTATAGATCAGATGTCAGTAAGTATATGCTTAGTGCATTCGGACAAGTACTGGGATCTTCAGAAAGTTGCATGATTTCTATGTCAGACTTTAAGGTAAAGTTTATGATCGCACGTTCACTTGCATACGTGTACACTATGGCTCACTTCAATTTGTATCTACAAAACAATTGTACGCATTTGAGATCGATATTTCAAGTGAAGTTCATTATATTATTGTCATTGAAGACTCCTTCAATATAATTCTTAAGAAGATTTTTCAAAATTCGTACGCCAACAAGAGAGGAACAAGGTGCGAGGTACGTCCAACTACTCGCATATGCTGACAATATGGACATTATCTTAAGAAAACAGCTTATGGGTTTATTGGTTTACGAGGGGTACACCATGCAGTCAACAAGAAAGGACTCGCAACGCCGAAGTCTCGGACAGAGCGTCACCATAGACAGATACAGCCTTGAAGTTGTCAAGGGCTTCGTTTATGTCGGAACCGCTATCAATTCTAACAATTCCACCAGCATTGAAATCAAGCGAAGAACAATACTTGCGGCTCTTGGTAGGAATAGATAAACAAAGCCGATCTCTCAAACAACCAAAGTAGTGCTCTAAAAGACCTTAATCGTCCCAGTCCTGTTATATGTCGCAGACTCATGGACTTTGTCAAAAGCGGACGAAACTGCTCTTGGTTGCTTTCAGAGCAAAAATCTTGGTATTCTTTTTGTTCCCGTCTGCATAGATGGTGAGTGGAAGAGGAGATATAACGATGTTATAGCTGAGTCATGTAGGTCGGATGGAAACCATTACTAGGGCAAGGGAAGTCTTCGAATCCATCCTTTAGCCACGGCGCAGTAGAGAAAGACCGCGATGACGCACGCAAGTGGAAAGGGACCTCAACCAACTATGCGTGCGAAACTGGATGCATCGAGCTGACTGTGAACGCTTGTTGGTGGATCCCGGACTGTAGCGTCACGTAAGGGAAGGAATAAATATCTTGTATTATGTAATAATTATGGGATTCATAAGAAAGAAGACTCCAGCGTCTAGCTAAGTTTGGCCAAATCAGTTGCCTTAGGAGTAGCAACTTCGTCTATTGGCTTAGTCCATTGTGGTGTGTAGACGTGATGAAATCCAAAACTGGCCTTTTTGAGAGTCAGCATCGAGTGGTTGTTTAATTTCAGTTTCTAGGTGAAGTCGATACTGAGATTCTTCACCCCGTCTGCTGGTGTATTTTCGTACCACTGGGAAGCACATTCTTGATGCTCCAGCATTCTGTAAATGATCTGCACCTTCTTCCGGATGGTCTTCTGAAACACATGAGTATCGATTTCTAAGCATTCATTCCGATACCACATTTGGTGTAGTAGTTATACTTACTCGTTTCTTTTCCAATTTTACTCTCTACGATGAACTCTTTCAAAAGGTTAGTCATGTCGAAGGCTTTAGAAAGATCAATGAATAAACCAAACATTATCTGAGAACAAAAGAGCGCCATTCGTCTCTCTCAATTTGAGAGTCCAGGAAAGCAACCATGGTACGAATATTCTTTGAAGCGCAAAAATTAAACTACGGATCTACTTTTGTTGTATACATGTTGAGATAGCGAACGTTTATTTGGATCTATAGAAGATCTTAAATGTATATCCACCACTGGAAGTATTCGGAAAACAAATAGCAGCCAGCACAACCTTGGAACACAGACCGCCTAATACCCCAGACTATCTTCGAGAAGAAATTCTCGATCAGCATTCCCTCCAGATCGGACTAGATGTCTGATAGGCAGACGTTAAATGATACTGTGCGTATTTTCACAGATAGATCGAAGACTAACGAATTAGTTGCTGCGGATGTTAGTTCAAATAACTCTTATTACTTTAACTTTAAGAAGGCTGACTTCATGTCTTTAAATAATTATTTTAACAGCATAAATTGGGATTATGTAGTTTTAGATAAATCTTTGGATCAAATGTATAATGGAGTTAAGCAAATAAACAAAGCTTTGAAGAAATGTAAAAAGTCTGGCACATCCGAAGACAGGAACCGCTTTATTCAATTACGCAAAGAATTTGATTTTTTAAGCAGATTTCTTTACTCACAATATATAAATACTGTTGAAAGGAATATTAATCACAATTCTATATCCTTTTGAGTTTTCGTAATCATAAAACGTAATGGCTCGTTTTTTCCAAATTCCATGGAGCTCGACGGTGAAACTGCTTGCGATACCGAATCTACATGCAATCTTTTTGCAAAGGTCTTTCAGTCAAATGTTGTTGCAGTCATAATGTTGACATTATACTGAATACGGAAAACCTGTATCCTGGTCTTACTTCGGTAATAGACTTCAACATATTTTCTCTTTCAGATCAAGAAGTCTATAAAGGTTCTTGATTCAAATACTAAGCCAGGGGTTGATTCGATATCACCTCTTTTATTATCAAAATGCGCTGATTCGCTTTCTAAAGCATTAACAATAATTTTCAATGAATCACTTCTTAGCGGCGTCTTTCTTAAGGAGTGGAAACTATCATCCGTTACTCCAAACTATAAAAGTGGTCTCAAGCATTTAATTAAAAATTATAGGCCTGTCTCTAAACTTTCAGCAATTCCTAAGCTATTTGAAAAGTTAGTTTTTGATAGACTCAATTTTGCGACGAAAGAAATTTTAACTTCAAGACAGCATGGATTTATTAATGGTCGCTCCACTGCAACGAATTTATGTCTTTTCACTAATTTTTGTATTTCTACTTTTGAAAATACAATGCAGGTTGATGTTCTGTATACAGATTTCGTTAAAGCTTTCGATAGAGTTCAGTCAGTTCAGTTTTCGCTGAGAAAAATGGGGTTTAAAATTCAATTTCTTGAATCTAATCGTCATCAGATTGTCAAAATTGGAGGCGCACAATCCTTCCTCATTTGGGGCCTCTCCTTTTCAATCTTTTTGTCAATGACATCCCGTACTTCTTGCAGTTTTCTAATTGTCTAATGTTCGCAAATGATATGAGAATATTTTCACAAATTTCTACAAGTACTGATTGCTTAAATTTTCAAAAAGACATAAAATCATTTTTTGAATGCATGTACAATCATTTGGAGTTAAATATTTCTAAGTGGAAGATTTTTAGTGCTTTCCGCTCATTATCTCGAATTTCGTTTGATTATAGTCTTGGTAACGAGAGACTTTTATTAGTAAGTGAAATTAAAGATCTTGGTGTTATATTTGATTCAAAGCTGTCTTTCTCAGCACATTTGGATTATATAATATCTAAATCAAATTCCTTGCTAGGCTTTCTGAAACGGAATACGGTAGCATTTAATGATGTTTATACTCTAAAAACCCTTTATTTTTCATTAGTAATCCCCATTCTTGAATACTGCAGCGTTATTTGGTTTCCCTTTTATCATAATTTTTCCAACAGGATTGAAAACATTCAAAAAAGATTCACGCAATTTGCATTAAGGAAACTGAGATGGTCCGAAGATTTACCTAACTATAAGTCTAGATATGCTTTAATTGAGCTAAAAACTCTAGAAAGTCGAAGACAAGATATAAGAAATAAGAATGTTCTCTTATGTTTTCCATATCATAGAACGAATTATGGTTTAAACGAACCCATAACCCGTTGTTCATTATTATTTAACTCAATTTATCATGAAGTCGATCTTCAAATGAATAGAAATATGTTTAAGGAAATTGTATTGAATATTTATAGCAAAAACACAATTAATAATAATTAAATTAAGTCAAAAGATTATGTATCCATTGATGAAAAAAAAAAAAGATCTCAACATAGCTCTTTGAATCTTCCTGATCACTGTAGCGTTTTTCAGACAGAATCTATAGCGATTAAAGAGGCGATGTCATGGCTCAACAACAACGTGCTATCACAAAGGGATATCACAATCTGTTCGGACAGTCAGGCCGCTATAAAATCGCTGGACAGTGTCATGTCCACCGAACACTGTGAAATGGCAGGAAACTGCAAAGCCGATGAGCTCGTCAGGTGTGGTACAACCTCACCCCTATCAATAGCAGGGGTACCACCTCGCATGCCGGTCGCTACAGCTTAAAATATTTTAAAGAGTGACACAATTAAAGCCACCAATGACAAATGGCTAGAAGGCATCACCTGACTTAAAACAAGAGAAATCTGGTCATCACTTAACTTAAAACGGTCACTCAGTCTACTAAGACTTAGCAAACACGTTTAAGGACTCTCATAGGAGTCAGGTCACTGCGCAATTGGGACTCATGCTCGCAGGATGGGTGCCCCATATAATGATTTCTGCAGAAGTTGCATGGATGAAGAGGAGGAAGAAAACACGCATCACCTGCTCTGCTCTAGCAGCGCTCTGGCTAATCGTTGCTTTCTACACCTAGTGGCCTACTACTTTAATTACCTCAATGAGCTAACCAGCTCCAGCATAGGCCAGCTAAGTCACTTCACTACAAGCACCAACTGGTTCCGATGTTAGGAGAAGTCAATCCACATAGTATCAAAATAGTATAAGTGTGTGACTGGCCTTAGCTGTAAGCCACTGCAACCTAACCTAATCTAGATCAATGAGCCTTTCTAGAATTTTCAGTAGTAAGGATGATCAGTCTTAGATCCTTTGGGCGAATGAGGGCAAAACGAAGAACGTGAGAACTCTTATCCATAGTGTAGTAGCAAGTTTAGCTATTTCCAACTTTTTTTTAGAAATATCTGATTTCTTAATATTGTTGCCGCAATTAATTGCGTACGCCGACGATTTAGTGGCGTACAGATCAGGCCCGAAGGTCGAAGAAATAAACATCTTGATGCAAGGTGACTTCAATCAAATTCAGCGTTTTTGCGACGACTGGAAGTTGATTATCAACTTCCGGAAGTGTGAAACTATCCTTTTCAGAACACCGTTGTACATGGCATCATGGGATACGCGCACAAACTGGCGTAAGTTCGGCATTGTTGACCCACAGGGACGCCCTTTAGATGTGAAAAGTGTAGTTAGGTATCTTGGCATTTGGTTGGACCAATATCTGTATTTTAACAAACATATAGATATTGCTCTGGCCAAAGCTAAAAAGGCCTTTGCTGTGGCAAGGAGGTTGTTTTACAGCAGCCAACTTGATACCAGGGTGAAGGTAATCTGCTACATGGCCCTCATCCGGCCAATTATGGCGTACGGTTGTCCGTTGTGGTTCAACGTGAGTCCTTCCCAGATGGAAAAGATAAGGTTGTTCGAAAGACAATGTCTTCGGACTTGTCTCCGGTTGTATCGTACTCCCGAGTCTGAGTACAAGAAGTACTATCCCAATGAGGTCCTGTACAACGAGGCCAACTTGAACAGGATAGATAATTTTATTATTAAGCTGATCAGAAGGCATATTGCACGAGCTATGACTTCTTCCAACAGTCTGATCTTTGGGGCTTACTACCCCAACGTTATGTACCATGAGAGAGTGCGCCTTACCGGCTTTATTCCTCCCGAGGCGTTCCTCCATCTCGATACAATTGGCCTAATACAGGATCCACACGGATGTCCTGTAATATTCCACGTCGTACGCCGAACAGTGGACAGGCGACTTCAATATGAACGGGACGTCGCTCGCAGTCACGAGGATCTCCTCCGGTTCAGTAGAGCGATCTCTGCTCGAGACAGGAGAGAGTCTGCCAAAGAACGGCAATTTTACTGGTGGTTACACCAAAATCAGTCCCCGCCGCCGCTGGCCTTTATAAATGACGCGGTAGTTGACCATGGTGGCCAACTTACATAGGTTTAAGGTAATTCTAAGAAACATATACTAAAAAAAAAAAAAAAAATATAAAAAATAAAATAAAAAACAAAAAAAAAAGTGCACCGCGGCGTATAAATTATATATGTCAGGCATATACATAGCATATACGCCCTGGTGCACGCGTCCGTACTGTTACGGACATAGTTAAGATAGTCTTAAGTTTTAATGTTAGGTTAGTTTTAGTTCTAGTTAGTTTAAGTTAGGTTAAATTATATATATATATGGCCAAGTTTTTATTTCCAGTTTTCTTGGCGAAACAAATAAAAGTAGAACGGCGTATCTTTAACACAATAAAAAAACATAGCATAATCCGAAAGGTATAGCCAAATTTGAGATAAGAATAGCTTAGAGTACCCGTATAGGGTCAGTAGGTTAGGAGTAAGAACATTTTTTAAGTTAGTTAAGCTAGTTTTAAGCATTTTTGTCTAGCATGTAAGTTAATGAATTTAAAATATAACAAAAATGAATGAAAAAGAAAAAAAAAAAAAAAAAAAAAATATTGTTTGGGTTTGTAGTGGATATTGTTCAAAATACATTGCATTGTTATAGGCTGAAAAATACATTTTTCCACATCGTTAATCTATCTTCTTCTTCTTTATGTGGCGCTTTAGTCCGGGTGGACTTGGGCCCCAACGAATAAGATTCTCCAACTAGCGTGATCTCGGGCTAGCTGTTTCCAGTTTCGGACACCAAGTTGGTTGAGGTTCCTCTCCAATTGGGTGCGCCACCTTAAACGCGGGAGTCCTCTGTTGCGTTGCAGTCGTTCAGATTTCAAGATTCTTCCGGCCGGAGTTGAGTTGTCCATACGCTTGTCGCTGTACAGCTCGTACAGTTCGTGGTTGAACCTTCCCTTCCAAAACTCGTCAACATAAACAGAACCATAGATCGCACACAGAATTTTTCTCTCAAAGAGACCAAGGACTTCTTTCGCTATCGAAATTGTCCATGCTTCCGTGGCGTATAACAGGACTGGGATGATCAGCATCTTATATAAAGTCAACTTGGTCCTTCGACAGAGGGCTCTATTACTCAATTGCCTCTTGAGCCCAGAGAAACAGCGAGTGGCAATAGTTATCCTACGCTTCATCTAGGTACTGATATTATTTGCACAATTTAGTAAGTAAAGTAAATTTAATAAGTAAAGTCCTTGACCACCTCGAAGTTGTAGCTGCCCATAGTGACGCTCTGTTCAAGACGTCGATGTTGTATGTCCTTTCTTGAGGACAGCATATACTTCGTTTTACCCTTATTCACCGCTAGACTCATTTTAGCCGCTTCCGTCTCAATGTTAGTAAATGCCTCATTGGCTGGCTCGCTGAGTTCTGCCAATCACGTCAGTGTCATCGGCATATGCTAACAATTGCACGGAGCTCTGGAAGATCGTGCATCCAGTGTTGGCGTCTGAGTTTTGCAAGATCTTCTCCAGGACGATGTAGAATAAATTACATGAGAGCGCGTCGCCCTGTCTAAAACCTTTTTGAACATTGACGGTCTTGGTGAGTTCGTAACCGCCCTTGATGGAGCAGCGAGGGTTCTCCATCGCCATCCTGCACAACCTGACGAGCTTGGCAGGAATGTCAAAACTAGAAATGGCGTTGTATAGCTTGTCTCTATTCACGCTGTCATATGCAGCCTTGAAATGAAATCGACGAACGGATGGTGAGTGGCGATTTGCACTATTTAGGTCTGCTCTGAAAATCTATCTTTGGAGGTTATTAATTTTTAAACTCCTTCCCTAGCTCTGCGAAGAAGAACTTTCACAGGAACGGATTTTTTTTCTTTGTTGGGCATTCGCAGAGTAGATCTCTGAGATCTTTTTTCTTCATCTCTACAGCTCATTCAAAAGTCCTTCCTTAAGACTATAGCTGCACAGTGATGTTGATCTTTTGTTTTACTCAACATTCGGTAATTCTTCTTCTTCTTCGATTGGCGCTACAGTCCGGGGTGGACCTGGGCCTCAACCAACATGCCTCTCCAGCCAGCACGATCTTTCGCCAGCTGCCTCCAGTTGCGCACACCAAGTTGGTTGAGGTCCTTTTCCACTTGTGTGCGCCATCTAGTGCGAGGACGTCCTCTGTTGCGCTGTCCCAATGGCTCGGTGTCGAAGACTCTTCGGGCCGGAGCTGTGGTGTCCATCCGCTCTACATGACCTAGCCATCTTAAGCGTTGGATCCGAAGACGCTTAACTAGGTGCATGCCGCTGTACAGCCCGTATAGTTCGTGGTTGAACCTTCTCCTCCAAACGCCATCAACGCAAACAGGACCAAAGATCGTACGCAGAACTTTTCTCTCAAAACAACCAAGAGCTTCTTCATCCGCTTTCAATAGCGTCCATGTCTCTGCGCCATAGAGCAGGACTGGGATGATCAGGGTTTTATACAAAGTCAATTTGGTGTTTCGAGAGATGGCTCTGTTACTCAATTGCCTCTTGAGCCCAAAGAAACAGCGATTGGCAAGAGTAATTCTGCGCTTGATCTCGGTACTGGTGTTGTTGTCCCTATTTACTCCGGAGCCTAGGTAGACGAAGTCCTTGACTACCTCAAAGTTTCTGCTGCCCAATATGACGCTCTGTGCGAGACGTCGGTGTTGTGCGTCCTTTCGTGATGACAGCATGTACTTTGTTTTGCCCTGGTTTACCGCTAGACCCATTTTAGCCGCTTCCGCTTCAATGCCAGCAAACGCCTCATTGACGGCTCGCTGTGTTCGTCCAATCACGTCAATGTCGTCCGCGTATGCAAGCAGTTGAACGGACTTTTGGAAGATCGTGCCTCGGGTGTTGACGTTAGAGTTTCGCACGATCTTCTCAAGTATGATGTTAAAGAAGTCACATGACAGCGTGTCGCCTTGCCTAAAACCTTTTTTGACATTGAAGGTCTCGGTGAGTTCGTTACCGACCTTGATGGAGCAGCGAGAGTTCTCCATCGTCATCCTGCACAGCCTGACGAGTTTGGCAGGAATGTCAAAACTAGACATGGCGCTGTATAGCTCGTCTCTATGCACGCTGTCATATGCGGCCTTGAAATCGACAAATAGGTGGTGGGTGTCGATCTGCATCTCTTGAGTCTTTTCCAGGATCTGCCGGAGTGTAAATATTTGATCTATTGTGGACTTTCCTGGCCTGAAACCGCACTGATAAGGACCTATCAGGTTGTTGACAAAGGGTTTCAGGCGTTCACACAGAACGGCAGAGAGTATTTTATAAGCGATGTTAAGGAGGCTGATCCCTCTATAGTTGGCGCAGTCAAAGGGGTCTCCTTTCTTGTGGACCGGACAAACGACGCTGAGATTCCACTCATCGGGCATGCTTTCCTCCGACCATATCTTACAGATGAGCTGGTGCATGCGCCCAACCAGGTCATCTCCAGCTGCCTTAAACAATTCCGCGGACAATCCGTCCGCTCCAGCAGCTTTGTTCGACTTCAGTCTAGATATCGCTATCTTAACTTCGTCTAAGTCGGGGGGACGGAATTCGTGTTCATCATCGTCCAAATTGAGTGAAACATTCTGCCTGACAGCGGAATTTGTGTCGTCATCGCCGTTTAACAGTCTACAGAAATGATTTTTCCAAATTCTCAGCATCGACTGCGATTCTACTACTAGTTGTCCATTTTCGTCCCTGCAGGCTTCGGTCCGAGGTCTATATCTTCCTGATACTTGTTTTACCTTTTGGTAAAACTTTCGGACCTCCTTCCTGTCGTAACACCTCTCCATCTCCACGACCGCGCGCTTCTCATGCTCTTTCTTTTTCTTTCTGAGAAGCCGGTGCTCTTCCCTTCTCTTCTGTTCGTAGAGCTCACGAACAGCTCTCGTTGTTCGATGCAGCGTTGCCTTGTAGGCCTCCTGCTTGGCTGCATGTACCTGCCTGCACTCGTCGTCAAACCATGGGTTCCTTCTGGGTGGTGTCGTGAAACCCAGCACATCAGTGGCAGCTTCTTTGATGGCTTTTTGACAACGTTTCCATTCTTCTTCTATTGAATGTGCAGGCAGCGTCGAACTTTCAGAGAGTTTCAGGGAGACTCGGTCGGCAAAGTTCCTAGCGGTCGATTGCGATTGTAGCTTTCCGACGTCAAACCGTAGTGTTCTTTCTCGACTCCGTACTTCTCTCGATATCCTCATCCTTACCTTGGCTACAACAAGGAAATGGTCCGAGTCGATGTTGGCTCCTCGGAACGTTCGGACATCGAGAATATTGGAGGAGTGTCTGACGTCGATCGCAACGTGATCAATCTGGTTGACGGTTGATTGATCAGGAGACCGCCAGGTCCCCTTATGGATGTTGAGGTGTGGGAACCGCGTGCTCATCACAGAGAGGTTACGCCCCGAGGCGAAATCTACCAGCCTGAGTCCGTTTCCGGATGTGTTGTCGTGCAGGCTGTGTTTTCCGATGACTCTAGCAAAGATTTCTTCCTTGCCCAGCTGTGCGTTGAAATCTCCTAGAACGATCTTGGTGTCATAGCTGGGGCATCGATCGTATGTTCTTTCTAGGAGATCATAGAAGTCATCCTTGCTATCGTCATCCTTCTCCTCCGTCGGGGCGTGTGCGCAAATCAGGCTGATGTTCCCGAATTTAGCCTTGATGCGGATTGTTATGAGGCGCTCGCTGATACAATCAAAGCTTAAGACTTTTTGCCTAAGTCTGCCTCGAACAACGAATCCGCATCCAAATAAGCGCTGCCTTCCCTCTTTGTAGCAATCACCGTAGTAGATGTCGCAGTTTCTCATCTTCCTTTTGCCCGGCCCATCCCATCGCATCTCCTGGATAGCGGTGACATCTGCTTTGTAGCAGTCTAGGGCCTCCGCGAGTTCATCGGCTGCACGTGGTCTGTTCAGGGACCTCACATTCCACGTGCAGAACCGAAAATCATTGTCCTTTGATCGTTTGCTGGGGTCGTCAACTTTGAATCCGTCCATATCCGAGGCCTGTTGTCGGTTCGTAACCGTTGGTTTTTTGTGTGGTGAGGGAGTCAACCTCACGCACAACCTACAACTGGTAGGCCAGGCCCATTATTTGACCCTCGGGCAGAGGGGGATCGCTGCATACATTAGTTCACCACACAACGGTTGTTGTGATGGCTATCCAGGGGCGCCACGAGGAGGCTGTATGTCAACTTGACTTATGCACAAACAGGGATCGCGCTGGCATCCTACCAGGTTGGGTGCAGTCAGCAACTTTGCCCTGTGTACATAAGCCCATGCCATCCCAACATTCGGTAATTGCTGTTTCCAATTTTCGGGCCATTCTTGGAGAACTGGCTCTATCCTTCTAAAATCTGTACGCTTTCTCATTTGGACGCTAGTATTACATAGGGTAATCGTGTTCGCCGAAGATAATTCACTAACGCTATATCTGCAGAGTTGTCCAGTTTCGATGTCAAAATATTCGAAGCGACGGCTTTTAATGCCGTTTACCTTTGAAACAATGGAAAAGAATTGGTGAGCGAAGAGCCCTGCTTCTGTACCCGAACTCGATTTTGATCCTCCCGTACACAGGGAGATTTTTTCTTCTGCACCAGTTCTCTTACTATTGTGTCGGGTCCATCAAAGAAAAAGTGGAAGTTCTTTTCGGGGCTAGAGTTCGATTCATGAACTGACCTGCTGTCATTTTTTTAGCATCAAAGCGTGAGCAAATGTTTTATCCCGAAGGGTATAGCTCCTTCCGAACATCAACCTTATTGTCGACGATACTTACTTTTCTTGACAACGTAACTAACTGTTTTAACTCAAATCTTGCCGTTTATGTGCAACTCAGAGGTTTCAACAAACACACACACATTGAGCGAATCGTTCAATATTAAGTATGTAATTACGCGTAAAGGTATCTTTAATTGACCTCTTAAAACGTTTAAGTGAAACATTTATGATTGTGATTTCGCTAGGTTACTCCGGCAGAATAACAACCAGACCAGAGACTATAAAAGCAACTTCGAGGCAAAAACACCCCGTTTATAGCCAACATTTAGCTGCAGCTGCTTGTAAATATTTCAGAACATTTAACTTCCGGGTGGTACTTTATACGATGCTACATAACATACTGCTGTGTAATTACTTGTCCACCACTTTTATTATCTGCAAGATTGTAAAGTGAAAAAGTTCTGTAAAATAATCGTTAATGATACTGTTCTATGTATGTAAACCTGTTACTGACAGGGAGTCGAATGATTGAGTTTGGCATCACGATAATTTCTGCGTGCGATCCTTGGTGCTGGTTGTAGCACATGGTGATTCCATTAGGCATTGTACTAATTCCAAAGGAATGGACAACTTATCTGCCGTGCATTCGAAGCACAATTGAAAAGAGGCATTTTAAATTTGCTACTCACAAGTATTTTGAAAGTTTGAACAAAATCTCTTTTACTGAGCAGTTCTAATTCATAGTAGGCGTGTTTTTTTGACTGGACTCAGTTAAGATTTTAAGCGAGAAGCAAAAGCAAAACAACTTACTGAGTGAAAAGTACTACTTTCACAGTCATCACTGACTAGGACGCGTTGAACAATATCATTCATAGATGGCGCCAGAGGAAACTATTTGTTTATTAAAGGTTGGTGTTACTCGATTATTTGACATTTGTAAGTGCTTACTTGTTGATGTTACTTGGGCAAATTTATAAAATATCAAATCATTCATATTACTTGCTTGGCTACCCATTATTTGTGCATTTGTTTTGCTTTTGAGAACTAAATTTCACTTATTTTTGACATAAGAGTATTTTGACATCTAATGGACGATGGACCTAATCACACGCACCAACTTTGGCAAGACAAAAATTTAACTCAGCAAAAAAGCGTTTTATTGAGAATCATTACTAATCTGAGTACTGATTAGTCAAAAAATACGCTTAGTATTGAATTTTCATGTAATTGGGTTCTTCAGTTGATTCTAGTTTTGGAAGCAGATGTAACTAACATTTACCATATTAAATAAACATGTAAAACCGCACTTTCATTAAAAACCTTTTGAGTCTTCCTAGATTTTCTTAGGAAAGTTTGATAGATTTTCTCTTGCTCGGTAGTGATGAGCAAAATGTTATCCATTTTTAAAGGCAATCTAACAAGTTGGTTAGACAGCCCGCTTAAGTTCGATGTCATCTTTATTAGTATAAAGGTACAATAGGATGCCCTTGATAATTTCGTTCGAAATATTTGTAAGCTTGGTAAAGGAATAACTACATAGTAATTTTCATCTTGTCTCTGTTCAGTAGCATTGAATACGCTGTGTACCTGCAGGACAGTGCTCCGTATGGACTCCTATTAGCGTGTGCGATTAAACCTGATCAATGATGTTGATAAGTTCTTGTTCCCCACTGGCCATAGAGCCCTCGCTGTAGTCTCACTACTAAGGCCAAGACAGAGAGTTCCGGCTCCATTCAGAGCTGAGCGGTAAAGCTGTAAAACCAATCACAAATTCTGTAGCCGTATGTATTCGTTACATTTCATCTTTAACATCGTTACCAGTTACTTTCGTTTCCTCCATCAAAATTGCTATTTTAAGCAGCCCATACACGATTCAATTCGATTGTAAACTTAGTTGTCAACTGAATTGATACTTGACCATACACTACATCAACTGAATTGAAAGACTGCTTCTACTGTCAAAAATATTATCATTATTTTCTTTGCGGTGGTACGATACGGTGTGCAATTTAAACGATTTCACAATGAATTTATACTTTAAATTCTTAAATTTGACAGCTTATCAATCGACTTGCCCACACACGATTCAACCAAGTTGAAAGACTTGCTAGTAAACTTCACAAAATCAAAATCTTTTGATTTTTCATCAACCGTCAAATCGATCAAATGACAAGGTCACACACGAGTTGATTTGGGGAAAAACCGACTGAGTTGACAACTTAGTTGAATCGTGTATGGGCTGATTTATGTTAAAATTTATACTTATGATTTTAGAGCCGTAAATAGGAACGTTGTATTCAACTGAATAAAGTATGTGTCTCGTATATGTCCATGCGAGGTTTAACGTATCGATGTGGGTTGTCTATAGTACTTGTTGTAACGATACCATAATAGTAACGATATTAGTTGAGCGGCAACGTTTCGTTACACGGTACTTTATTGAGTACTCTTTACTAAGTAACGAATACATACATTTCATTCCTGAGAATGCCCGCCTTTTCAATTCGTCAGATTCCAGTACACCCAGCAGAGGGTTAACATGTTCACCAAAGATATCTCACTCTGTCTACATAGCCTAACCAACTTCGATGTCACACTGTGTGATTATATGGCCTTTATAACTCGCTATCAGAACTGATGATTGAGTTCCGTCTGGTATATCGTTGTCACTTAGGTTTGAAGCACGCTGCAGTTTTCTCTTAGTGCCAGGGATTTTTCGAAGAGCTCACAGAATACTCCTGCCACTATACCTGGGCTTGTCTGTATAGGGGGATCACCCTACAAGCGATTATGTGACTCGATTATTTTCTGCGCTACGCTAACAAACCACACTAGGTGGAGGCGTTGTGGATATGTGCGTCGACCCCAACCTCGACATTGTTAGTTTCGATTCCTGCTCTGTGCGACAAATATAATGTTCTTTCGAGTCACTGACAATGCTCAAGAGGTATTTCTTCTCTAGAAAAAGCTTCTCAATCTTGGCCGTTCGGAGTCGGCATAAAACTGTCGGTCTCTTCCACTCGTGAGAGAGAAATAGACTCGGACAATCAAAGTGACGCTCTATAAGACATTAATCATTCCAGTGCTGCTTTATGGCGAAATTGCTATTGGCTGCTTTGCTATTAATGATCACTGGAGGATAGAGATGGTACAACGAACTATACGAGCTATTCAGAGAGATAAACCAAGCCAACCGAGGTGAGTATATCATGTGTGGAGAATAGATATTAATGTCTCGGAAGGGACACTACTGACGGCGCAGTAGAGGAAGACTGCGACTAAGGTAGCGCTTGCAAGTTGAAATGGATGTCAATCAACTATCCGAACGAAGAATGGAACTGGCTGCTAGCGCCACCTTAACTGAGTGTAGTAATGAAACACTGATTATTAATGGTGCACTGCTCTCTCTTTTATATGCGTACTCACGACTGTCGAACAGCCCTTAGCCACCGATGCTACTTCGGTTTGTCAAAACAACTGGCCTCGAAACTCCTGACTCAAAGGGCCAGAGTCATGCTCTACAAAACCCTTATTCTTCTGAACCTGATTTATGTATCCGAAAGCTGGACATGAGCAAGACTGCAGAGTTGATTCTTGGTGCCCTCGAAAGAAAAATTCAACAACAACAAGGCGAAAGGAGGAAAAGACACAACCGCGAACTCTACGAGCTGTACAAGGATGTGGATGTAGTCCGGAAGGCAAAAATCCTTCGACTACCCTGGCTCGGCCACATCGAGCGAATGGACAACAACGCTCCAGCAAAG
The DNA here is from genome assembly GCA_916610145.1 of Eristalis arbustorum. Classification (NCBI taxonomy): domain Eukaryota; kingdom Metazoa; phylum Arthropoda; class Insecta; order Diptera; family Syrphidae; genus Eristalis; species Eristalis arbustorum. The sequence goes on along the minus strand of OU744316.1, from coordinate 112,006,239 downwards.
AGATCCTAGATCCTCCTGGTTGGAGAAGGAGAGGAAGACCGAACCTCCGGTGCAGAGACCAAGTCATCGCGGATGTAAGACTGATTGACCTTGATGACTGGAAGCAGCATGCCCAGGACAGTCATCGATGGAAGGCAGCAATTGCTCAGGCTGAGACCATTCATGCTTCGTCAGCCTGATCAGTAACTTCGTACTCTCGATTGTCGAGTGAGTACTTACGATCAAGGAAAGCTAGGTATACCGGTATGAAGTGAGCGTCAAGATACAAATGTCTCGATAGGGAACATTTGTTGTGAACGAGCCCTTATTTTTTTTTGTTTGTTTGCTATGACATCTGTGAAAAATATTTAGTATTCATCGTGTTAAAAATGTCGAATTTCGTACCAGAAAGTGATGATTTGCGGAAAGCATTAATTTTTTGTTTTCATTTGAAGAAAAGTGCTGCAGAGTCGCATCGAATGCTTGTCGAGGCATATGGTGATCATGCTCTATCAGAAGCAACATGCAAAAGATGGTTTCAACGGTTCAGAAATAATGATTTTGATGTGAGAAATGACGGACGTGGAAGACCACCAAAAAAGTTTGAAGACGCCGAATTGCAAACGATATTGGATGGAGATGACACTTTGAGTCAAAAGCAAATGGCAGCAACGTTAAATGTTGCACAACAAACAATTTCTGACCGTTTAAAAGCTATGGGAAAGATCCAAAAGTGTGGAAAATGGGTGTCACATGAATTGAATTAAGGACAGATGGGAAACCGAAATTTTGAAATTTTGCTTCAAAGACACGTAAGAAAATCGGTTTTGGATCGAATTGTTACTGGCGATGAAAAATGGATTTATTTTAAGAATCCTTAACGGAAAAAATCATGGGTTAGTCCGGGACGGGACAACCATCAACATCAACATCGACTGCAAAACCAGATCGATTCGGCAAGAAGACAATGCTGTGTGTTTGGTGGGACCAGAAAGGTGTGGTGTACCACGAGCTCCTAAAACCTGGTGAAACCGTTAACACTGATCGCTACCGACAACAAATGATCAATTTGCACCATGCATTGATCGAGAAACGACCAGAATTGGCCAGAAGACAAGGCAAGGTAATTTTGTTCCATGACAATGCCAAAACCGGTTCAGGATACAATCAAAACACTTGGCTGGGAGCAGCTACCCCACCCGCCGTATTCACCAGACTTGGCTCCTTCCGACTACCATTTGTGTCCATCGATGGGACACGCATTGGCTGAGCAGCACTTCGATTCCTACGAAGAAGTCGAAAATTGGGTGTCTGATTGGTATGCTTTAAGAGACGAACAATTTTATTGCCGTGGTATTCACAAATTGCCAGAAGGGTGGTCAAAATGTGTAGAAGACAATGGCCAAATGTTTTTACTTTCCCATTAATAATTAGTGTTATTACTTTCAAAAAAATATAGTAAAGTAAAAATATAGAATTATCAAGTTGTTTCACCGGCAAAAATCTCAACAAAAGTTAGTATAAGTATCCTAATTAATGATTTAAAAGTTTTTCTCCGTGAATCAATCATTCTCTTTGCGAACTGTCAAGCTGAGATCGCAATACACAAACGGGCAAACGCAATCCACAACTACCACGACCAACAAATTCGCAGTGAAGTGTCAGTTTGCACCCGTAGTTCTCTGCAAATGAGGAAACTCGATATGAATGAGTTGTCAACGTTTGCGAAGTTCGCAATTCGTGGTGTGAATGGGGATTCAGTCAAACTAATTTTAGCGCCATCGAAGAACAAGAGTTAAAGACGACAAAATAAAGGAAAACTACACAATTTTGTTATATGAGAGTTTATTTTCAATTTCGTTGTAAAAAAACATCTTTTTTATTTAGCTAAAATATACTCACTTTGTTCTATAAACAATTTTAAATTAGTCTTAATTTATAGACAGAATAACGATTTGTGTATTCAATGAGTATTCTATGAGTAAAAATATCTGTATGTATATATAAATTAAAAAAAAATCATATAAAAATTATAAAACATATATTAAGCTAACTTAACACGATACAATAATCTGTGAATGGGTAGGTTTAAAAATCAAGTACAAAAATATTAAGATTTACGATAAGGAGAACCTTACAAACGAATTGTCTTCTTTGAAGTACAATTAACTATACAAAAAAATAATAGAGAAATATATTTAAAAACAAATTAAACTACAATTCACTTAAGGTTTGTTGTTTTTTTTTGCTTTCCTTCTAATGTTTGCATAAATGATATGATTTTTTTTTCTAAACAGCCACATTTGTTGTTTTTTTTTTCAGTAAAAAAACACAGGTTTTTTCGTTATTTTTCTTACAAAATTTTTGTTCGATTTTCATTAACTGTCTAGACTTGCGCTTGACCTAAACTTAAGTATGGACAAAATTATTCACAAGAAATAAATTCAATAAATATGATAAAAAAAAACACGTACATATGCTAAGCTAAGTAGACAAAAAGGAATGCACTTTAAAAGTAGATTACACAAACAATGGCAGTATGTTGATAATGCTTCTTTTGTATTCATTTATTTTTCTCTGCGATCAGGAAGACGTATCGAATATTTATTTATTTAACTAACTCCAAACCAATTATAACGATTGTTTGTTGTAAAAAATAAATATTAAAAATTACATTTAACTAAAGAATTAACAATAAAAACTCCTCATCAAAACTCAATTCACATTCAACGAGAAATTCAAATTTCGCTTTTTTTTTACTCATCATTTTCATTTCTGTTTTTTTTCGATTTTTTTTTCTTTAATGGCAAGGGTGAATTATGAAACAATTAACTCTACTCTAGTTAAAAACAAACAAAAAAAAAATATACATCATAAATAGCATGGACGGAAAAGACGCGATGACAAGAGGAGGTTCGGGAGAGGTAAAGGGACACATTGTTATTGCTCTTATCTTTACAAAAATTCATTAAAAAAACCATATACTATAGCTAGCAGATGAAAGTCATTTAAATTCTTCACGAATTACATTTTCCTACTCTTCTGTTCGATTTATTTCAATTAATAATTGTATTTATTTTTCTTTTGTTTTAATATCAGAGATATACATTTTTATTATCACCATTTAAGCTTCGTTTAGTATTTTTGGCACATTTTTGATTGAATTTATAAAAAAGAAACATTTTGAATGTTTGCTTTTTTTCGATTTCATTTCGTTTGCTTGCGCTTGAAAGAAAATGTGTGTTTGTGTGCATTTGTGCTTTATTTGTATAAACGTTTATGTAAATTGTTTTTTGTGTAAACAAAATTGCAACTTCCGAAGCCTCATTTGAGTAAGTATAAATAGTTTCGTTTTTAAGAGTTCATTTAGCTTTGTGTATTATTGTCTAGAAATAACAAAAAAAAAAAAAAAACCGACTGGAGCAGACTGTTTTTGCTTCAAAATTAGGGTATGTTCGATAGATTTGACAAAATTCAAACGTCATTCATATACCTTTTTAGAAAAAGCAGGAATCCTTGCTTCCTAGCGCTTTCCTCAAAAATTCCACGAAAAAAAACCTAAAAAATAAGTTCAACAACGTTTTACAGAAGACTAGTCTCCAGTTTGGCTTTGTTTTATTTGTACTTGTGCCTCAGTACCTTGGTGGCTGGTACCTTAATTTACTCAAGTATTAGTATTTTTATTAATTTACCAGAGAACTCGATGGTTTGTGCCCGTGGCACGAACATCCCTATCACCATTACTTTCGAGGCGTGCCTTTAGTGCGATTCCATCAGATTTAGGACCAGGAGGTTGGACCAAGTCCAAAAATTGGCCTGGTTGCGCCTGGGAATAATTTCTGATGAGTCATTGGCGGAGGATCAGTGCCTTGGGGAGATCTAGTGCGTACCCCAGCGAGTGGATCATGCGGTTCAGAAGATTTTTATGATGAGAAGTCCAAGAAAAGGTTCGAAAAATTGGCTTATTGTCGGGCATAAGCATATGTAGGGAATTAACGCTTGAATTGACTGAAAGCACACTGGTGAGATCGCATTCTATGACTCACTCAGACTACTGTGTACGCAGTACGATGGAGAAACGCAGGCAACTTAAGGTTGACCATTGATCGCACAGTCCTTCTCTCTTTTGTAATTGACGACAAAGACATTTTCGAGTTCGAAATTATAGACGAGCAATCAAAAGCATCTACACAATGCAACAACGTCTAGAAGGAAACGAACAGGTCCATCTGCGGAACTATTTTGAGTACCGTAAAGGTTTAAGTCTTGACTCTAGCTGTCACTCTCTTGAAATCATTTTATGACGCTGTGTTAATTAAGCATTATCAATCAGCAAAAAAGTCAGTATTCCCTGCACCAGTTTGAGCAAACAAGAAGTACGCTTGCTGAAATACTGACATGCTGACTCTTGCATTGAAAATGTTTGTTCTATTTTTTTTCTTCTTTGATTGGCGCTACAGTCCGGGGTGGAAATGGGCCTCAACCAACAAGCCTCTCCAGCCAGCACGATCTTTCGCCAGCTGCCTCCAGTTGCGCACACCAAGTTGGTTGAGGTCCTTTTCCACTTGTGTGCGCCATCTAGTGCGAGGACGTCCTCTGTTGCGCTGTCCCAATGGCTCGGTGTCGAAGAGTTCTATTTTTACGGCAGGAGAATTTCATGGGATTTGTTATAACCGCTATTTGTTTTGTTGTCATATGTCGTCTCTTTTTCCTTGGTTCGATACAATCCGATTGAAGCCAATATTTAATTTTTTTGATCAATCTCCTGGTAGTCTTAATGCCCATGTCGGAGACATTACATGGCTCATTGATTGAATGCTTCACCTAGAATATGTATTCGAATCCATGTCTGAGTCGAACGTCGGTTCTTATCGCGTGTTTTTAGAGTGTGCTGAATTAGTTGTAACCTAGAGACCACAAGCCAACAGTGAGCATGCACCGAAGATGTGTTTGATTTCGATGAATGATTTGAAATGAAACCTTTACCAAAAGAATACAAGGCGAATATGAAGGAAGTGCAGCTTTGATGTGACAAATGTCAGTTTGACACACTGCCTTCAGGTTCAGAAACAGAAGTGAAAAGGTGCGACGGTAGGGCCGCTTATACCATGACAAATTGTGCTTACTGCTTTATAAAGCAATAGTTTAACTCGGTAAGTCTCGTTGAGTCGTTAAGTGGCTAGAAACAGAGAAGAAATCATGTGCTTTTGGCTGCGTAGCCCTTAGTGACGCCAAATGTTTCCACTGAATAGCGAGAGGACGTCAATGTTTGCATATAAATCAAACAATGTCTTTTTGGACACATAATTGAGAAGCACGTGACGATCGTTTTCATACAGTTCTGTTCGTGTTATTTTTTCGTCAGCCTGTATCTAGTCATTACACAATCAATTTCGAATAACGAGCTGAAGCCAAATAATTTAAAGTGTCCGTTTGTAAATATTCGATGTTATTACCAAGCTTCGTACCCTGAGAATCAAATTCTGCTGTCGATCTACTAAACAAGCAATTCAAACGATAGTATAAAAAATGCGCGCTTTTGGATATAGACCCATCTACCCATGGTGTATGGCCAGGCTTCTCAGAATCATTTCATCATACTATCTTGCTGATGCAATGTCAGACAAGGACAAAGGAGACGTTTGGGATGTTCGTTAGTTTCAGATAACAACGCCCTCTCTGAAACAAATCTTTCAACTTATGGCAATAATACTAGTATGACTTCTAACATTCTTGCCCTTCAACTAACTAATCAGAAAAAATTGACATTATTTCGAGATTAACCGTCAAAAATGACTGAATAACTGTCTTAAATTCGTCGGTGGACAAGAGGTCAAACTATGAAGTCGCGAAGCATACATCATTTCTGCTGTTGGCACCTCATTTACTAGTTTTGTGTTCAGCGCAATATTGAGCTTTTCTTTGGTCCCTAGCACAAAGTTCCATCATCGCTTAGCTTAAGGTCCAACTACAAAATAGTGCATTAAAACGTGGCACTAGCTCATCTTTGCTCAGTATTCTAGCCTTTGGATTATATTACAAACTTGTCTTTTGATGAAGCAGTAAAGTTTCGGTTGACAACCGTGTGTGTTCTCAAAACGTATATGACATCAGAAATGTCAACTAAGTTTCAAAATTCGAAATACAAACAATTCGCATTGACATATTTTTTAAAAACAATTTTCGCAATGTTTTGTGATTAGTCGCTCTCTCTTTTTTCCGTTCAACAGAAGATGGCGTGTGTGTTTTTGGGGCATGTTCAGTTATACATATTCAAATCTAATTTGATTCTTTGTGTATGTCAAAAATTGCAAAGGTTTTTGTTTAATGGAGTTTTACTCCGAACACTATTTTTAAGAAAAAAAAATACTCTCCTTTAATCTACGCATGTAGACTACGTACTATTTCTGGAAATTTCGTGAAAAAGACGATAACGCTAAGTTCTAGGCGGTTGACAGTTGTAGAGCGACGTACCCTAAACTTGACATTTGTAAAGAAAATATGGGAATCGCGTTTCTATAAATGTGTGCTAGGCGGTTGACAGTTGTAGAGCGACGTACCCTAAACTTGACAGTTGTAAAGAAAATATGGGAATCGCGTTTCTATGAATGTACATAGCAAGCAAACGTCTGTTGCAAGCTAAATTACCAACACCCTACAGTCAATACTTTTCCCAATCTGTGCGTCGTATACCAAAACACGCTTGTATTCTGCTAAATCCCCTCGATAACCCCCAAGACTGCTCCAAGTGAAATTTCTAAAAATTAATAATAATCACATTTCAAAAGAAAACATTTAAGAAGAGAACCCTCAGTCCACGTGTGGACCCAAAGTTGCGAAAAATAAAAAAAAATTAATAAAAAAAAATACAATTTAACTAGGAACGATTGCGACATGACGAAGACCATGGGCGGCGAGCCGAGGAGTTCTCTACCTGTTCGCGAGTAGTCCATTCGCCGGCGGCAGGGGTGGTGGAGGCTGTGGTCCATTCGACGTGGGCGTGGGCGGAGTATTAGGACTTAGCTGACGCTGCTGGGCAGCGAGGGCGGCCACTGCGGCAGCGGATGCCGCCGATGAGCGCTGATGCTTGCTGCCGCCCTTCACAATGTTGCCGTTGCTCTTCTGCGCCAGATGCGTCTGGTAGTGCTTGGCCAGATGGGCCTTCTGACGGAAGCTCTTCCCGCATAGGGAACACGAGAACGGCTTCTCGCCGGTGTGCGTGCGGATGTGCACGTTCACGGAGTACTTGTCCTTGAAGCCCTTCGAGCAAATCGAGCAGTAGTGCAGAGATCGTTCCTTTCGTTGGCCATTGCAGTGCGTCGGACTGCTGTTGTTGCTTGTGTTGTTGTTATTTGCTAGGCTTGAGTTGTTATTGTTGTTGCTGTTGTTGTGATTGGTTGCGTTCATGTTTGAGCGCTTGTATTTCTTTGTTCCGCCCTTGCCCGACGGTCGGTTGGTACTCGAGGTGGAGACCTCCGGCTGGAGCGGTTGCGGTGGCGGTGGCTGCGGCGGCTGGGGCGACTGCAGTTGGACGCAGTTTTGCTGGGCGGTGATCTCCATTATGACCTCGGGGTATTCGCCGCCGGTGCAGAACTGCTGCACCTCGTTGGCGATGCGCTTGATCTTCTCGAAGTCGTCGGTGAAGGCGGTCTCCAGGGATAGGAACATGTCGTCGACTATGATGCCAGCCGCCGCCGCTGCTGCGGTTTGTGCACTTGTACTCTGATTTGTGGAACTAGAATTTGACGGATTCGCTGATTGCTGCTGCTGCTGCAGCTGGGCCTGCGCCACTGCGTGGACGTGCGAATGCGACGAGGACGACGAAGTTGTGGAGTTGCCGATGCCCTGACTGTCGTCGAACATTTGTGCGGTTAGCGTGGAGTCCGCGAACGCGAGCGAGTCCTGAAAGTGAATGTGTCTCATTAGCTTGGGATGGATGGGGAAATACTGGCTGAACTTACAGCTTCCGAGGGGAAGAGAACCCGACGCAGCTCTTCATCCTTGACCGACGGCGATGGAGGGAGTAACGTAATACCGTTTTGTAAGTGGAGACCTTTGGAGTAGCCCTTGCCTTGGAGTGCGCTGCGCAACAGGGACTCGGCTGAATTCTGTAAAGAGAAACAACAGTGATTAGTGGTGGTGATCGCGGAGAGTGGTGAGTATCGGCACTGCACCTGTTCGGTGTTGTTGTCGGCCATGTGCCAGTCGTTGTTGTTGTTTTGGAACTGGGCCAGTTGCGTTGTACTGTTGGTTGTCGCAATTGTTGTGACCGGTGGTATCGCACCCTGTGTCGCCACACTGTGCAAGTGATGTGACTGCTGGGACTGATGCACCTGCTCGGGGTCCTTGGTGCCGTCGGTGCTGAATCCACTGTCATCGTAGGGATATTCGGACTTGATGTATCCCGGAAAGTTGCCCAGCAGCGAGTCCAGATCAAGGGATGGGGGTAGCTGTGCGTCTGGGTCACGCTTCAGCCACGGTTCGTTGCCGTTTAATACTGTCAACGTGTAAATCTGTCCGTCAGTGTTGTCGGCGCTGCCATTGCCCACAGATGCACTGCCGCCGCCACCGCCGGCGCCAACCAATGAACCGGCTCGACTGCTGGCGCTCTGTGAACTGCTCGACGGTGTCACCACCGGCGATGACAACTGCTGTGTCCGGTGATGGGACTGCTGCTGATGCTGCTGCTGGTGCTGTTGCTGGTGTTGCTGCTGCTGTTGAGCTGCTGACTGCGGAGCTTGCGATGACTGTGCTTGATGATGAGCCTGGGGCTGTTGATGGTGATGCTGCTGCTGTTGTTGGTGTTGCTGTTGCCAGCAGTATCGATCGAGATCCTCGAAGATTGTCGACTCCAGACGGCTGTGCGTGTCTTTGTCCGAACTCCAGAACTGAAACAAAGAGGAAGAGAACACAACTGAGTTAGTAGCCATTAAGGGAAGCTACCAGAGCGGAGAAGGATTTCATGTGTTGTGACTGACGAGCGCCGCCCACTCATGTTTATGATTTAACTGAGCGTGAAAGTGCATCCAGGTGTTGTTGTCTGCGCTCATTGAGTATTCTACGCGAGGGTCTGAGTGGAATTGTATGCAGATTACGCGGCTGTGTGGAGTCAAGGACCAATCAGCCCAGCTGAAGGCGCTTTCAGAAACTGCACAGATGGGTGGGTCTGACGCTATTTATAGGTCTTTTATTGTAATCTCAGTAATTAAAACCAATGCATGGGCAATGGTGGAGAGATATCATTGCCACGATAAGCGGCATGCATGTCTGATTGCTTGTCGTAACAGTTTTTGATTTACGGCATGTTTAACACGTCTTGGAAGGGCTTCTATGGACTGGTGCGTTTGAATGGGCAATTTATGTGAACACTTGCGAATATAAATCAAAGCTGCTGCTGTGGAAAGGAAAAGAAAGGCGGGCAACTTTCAGGTTATCAGGTGGTTGTGGTCGACTGGGGTCATTTCAGAGATCATGCATTGCATACATTGTATGATTCTGACAGTTCTGCTGAATGATTCCGTTAGAGAGATAAGTCTTGAGAATTGCAATTGCAATAAACTTGTCTTCCAAGTGAACAGAAGGTGGGATGCTGGCTAGAGGCGCTTGCTTAAACGTGGGGTCTTGTGATAGGCAAAGTCTTAACAAAAAGGACATCGGATCGGGAACTGAAATAAATGTTGTTTTGGAAAGTGTTGAGGTTCAACTACGTTGGGATCGACGCCCATACCCACAATGCCACGGGCAACCGCTTGCACAAATAATACGTGATTTCAAATTTAAAAATCACATAAAAATTGCATGAGTTCATACAATTTGTATTCCAGTTGATAAATCATTCATGTTGACCACAACTAGGCCTTAGATAAGTGAAAAGTAGAGGGAGCCCAATTTCCAGTTACTTTTGGACTCTGGTGCCTCCATGTAACATGTGTAATCCTTCCTTTCTAAAGGCCCACCCGCGAATTGCGAACTTCACAAACTCTGACAATTCATTCATATGAAGTTTTCTCATTCGCAGAGAACTACGGGTGCAAACTGACACTTCACTGCGAATTTGTTGGTCGTGGTTGCGATATCAGATATCAGTTCACAAGGAGAACTATTGATTCGCAGAGAAAAACTTTTAAATCATATATTAGAATATTTTAAACTAGCGTTTATTTAGATTTTTGCCGATAAAAAATCTCCATAATTCAGTTCCCATCTTTTTGCATACCAAGAAGTATAACTTTTTGTTCATATTTGCTGGAAAAAGCTTGTTTCCACTTGCCACTTGATTTTCATTTTTCAGTCAAAAATCTGAGCCTATACATGGGTTTTGCCACCGTAACTTGAGCAGCAACTAGGAACATGTTCCACAACTAAGCCAAGGCCACTGCAGAGTCACTTCGAGTGGAGTCTATTGTCAAATCGAAAAGTATTCAGATCCAGAATTATTAGGGTGGTTCGATTTTAAGGGCCGATGTTGAATGTGAACCACACCTGCATTTCATTTGACATTTCTCAATTTCAGACTAGCTCAATTCGAACCATGGATACACAATCGAGCAACGCGTTAAAGTTATTCAGGCTTATTATGAAAATGGGCGTTCAAATCAAAATGCATATCGTGCACTTCGTGATTTGTTCGGTCAATTTAATCGTCCAAATGTGCGTACAATCGGAAAAAGCGTGCAAAAATTTGAGCAAACCGGGTCTGTAGGAGATGTGAAAATACCAGTGCATGCTCGTACAGCTCGTAGCGCAGAAAATATAGCTGCTGTTCGCGATAGTATGGCTGAGGAGCCGTCCACCGCAACACGTCGTCGTGCCCAACAATTGCACCTCTCACACTCGTCGTTGATGCATTAAGACTTGCATTTAAAAGCTTACAAGGTGCAATTGACTCAAGAACTAAAGCCTCTTGACCATTTCAAGCGCCGTCAATGGTCAGAATGGGGGCAAGAAACAGTGGATGATCAATTTTCGAAGAAAATCATCTTCAGTGATGAGGCACGTTTTCACGTCATTGGTTCGTTAATAAGCAGAATTGCCGCATTTGGGCGAATGATCCAAGAGTGATTGTCGAAAAACCAATGCACCCACAAAGAGTGGCAGTTTGGTACGTTTTTGGGCTGGCGGCATCATCGGGCCGTATTTTTTCCAGAATGAGGCCGGTCAGGCACTTGCTGTGAATGGTGTTCGCTATCGTGAAATGATACCAAACATTTTATGGACCGAATTGAAAGATATGAATGTCGACGATATGTGGTTTCAACAGGACGGTCCCACTTGCTACACAGCTAACGAAACAATGGCTGTTTTGCGCGACAAATTCAATGGCCGTGTTATCTCACGTGGAGGCGTTGTCAAATGGCAGCCAAGATCATGTGATTTGACAGCGTTGGGGCATGGGCTTATGCACACAGGGCAAAGTTGCTGTCTGCACCCAACCGAGTAGGATGCCAGCGCGATCCCTGCTTGTGCATAAGTCAAGTTGACATACAGCCTCCTCGTGGCGCCCCTGGATAGCCATCACAACAACCGTTGTGTGGTGAACTAATGTATGCAGCGATCCCCCTCTGCCCGAGGGTCAAATAATAGACCTGGCCTACCAGTTGTAGGTTGTGCGTGAGGTTAACTTCCTCACCACATAAAAAACCAACGGTTACGAACCGACAACAGGCCTCGGATGTGGACGGATTCAAAGTTGACAACCCCAGCAAACTATCAAAGGACAATGATTTTCGGTTCTGCACGTTGAATGTGAGGTCCCTGAACAGACCACGTGCAGCCGATGAACTCGCGGAGGCCCTGGACTGCTACAAAGCAGATGTCACCGCCGCCGGGCAAAAGAAAGATGAGAAACTGCGACATCTACTACGGTGATTGCTACAAAGAGGGAAGGCAGCGCTTATTTGAGGCAGACTTAAGCAAAAAGTTTTATTATATCACCGAGCGCGTCATAACAATTCGCATCAAGGCTAAATTTGGGAACATCAGCCTGACGCCCCGACGGAGGAGAAGGATGACGATAGCAAGGATGACTTCTATGATCTTCTAGAAAGAACATACGATCGATGCCCCAGCTATGACTCCAGATCGTTCTAGGAGATTTCAACGCACAACTGGGCAAGGAAGAAACTGGAGGCAGCTGGTGAAAGATCGTGCTGGCTGGAGAGGCATGTTGGTTGACGCCCAGGTCCACCCGGACTGTAGCGCCAATCCAAGAAGAAGAAGAAGGATTTTTTCTTTGGGGTTATTTGAAGAAAAGGTGTCGATAAGTCAGCAACAATTCAAGAGCTTCATTCAAGGCGCATAAACGGCATAGAACCTCAATTATGCTTCAGCATCATCGACAATTTGGGCCATCGGATGGAGGTGTGCCGCCGAGGTGGCGACGGCCATTTGGCCAATATTGTATTGAATACATAACTGAACCATACCAATATTTTCATAATAAAAAGAAATGACAATAATTTCCTAAATAATTTGCGTTTTATTCAAAATCAACATCGGCCCTTAAAATTTTAGGACCCTTTACATAGCCAATGTTCTGCTGGTGAAACTAGATGAATGCATATCGCGTGTTGAACAACGAACGCGAAGCAAGTACATAGGTCTCACTTTACTAAACTGCCATCCACCGCCGTGTATAGTGCCGCCTCGTGTATAGTGTACCACATTAATGCCAAACACTTCCAGCGATGACATAATATGCGTCCATTCATAACCAGCGCCAAGACCCAACCAGCGGCTAAATAGCCCATTAGGAACATCTTCCATTCGACACACACGGAAGCGTCTCCAAAAGGATATTAAAAGAACAACTCGCAAAACCGGCGATACGTCTCCAGTCAGACATCACTCCGTGCGCTCAGCTTAGGGCATATGCTCCTCGCGATGCACCAGCCACAAGTACTCATGGAACACGAACCAACTGTATTCCCATAATGTTCGATTCTTTCTCAAGAGCCATGCCCGCTAGACGATTATGCAAATGAAATGGACACGCCGCCAGACGCAATGCTGGCATTAGGCCTAATCTCAAATAATCGTTATTAATTAGATGTATTGAGCCGGAGACGATAGCATCGGTACAACGGGCCCGCATTGCGCTGTCGATTAACTAATTAAATATTCTGACACGTTTGGCAGATGTGCCTCTCGGGACGGGAGGGAACGCCGCAGAGAGAGTGACAATGTCCTCGGACCTATACCGAGTCGGAGTCTGCGATGATTTATGATACGCGATTCTAATTAAATATCCACACTCTCTGCAGTGTGGCCGTGTGTAGGGTTAATCGCGGATTTACGATCCGTATTTTAGTTCAGTCATTATTAACTTGAGCTTGAGTCTGGCTTACGTGTGTGATGCCGTGCTAGGGGAGGACAGCACGTACATTGTGGCTACCGAAATTGTTGATGATCTTCCGCTAAGAGGAGGTATCAAGAAATTACTGGTACTAAGTCGATTAGGAATATATAAATAATAGGATTCCCGGCGATACGGGGGATTTTTAACGAGACTCTGAGCAGTTGGTGGATTGGAGTGACATGGGTTTGAAGAAAATGTACGCTTCTATTCTTAGACACAATGGCTAAGTGGCTTTTACTGGATCTGTACACGTTCACACAATGTTCGCACTAGATTACCGACGTCTGATTTAAAAGTTTTAAAAGTATGCCGAGTGTTCATTTGACGGACTGTCCTTCCACTGCACTGTGTGCAACATCTCCTTCGTGGACGTCATTTATTGCCATCCATCCTCTTCGATTTTGCTCACATTGTTGCCGGAAGTAAGCTCAAATTGACAATCATGTCAAAAATTCTCTCATGCTCTTAATCCGTCAACCATCTTTACAGTCATTTTTCCCAATTCCCGCACGTCCAACTAGTGTCAAACGTGGCACATTTAAAAATGCCAAACAAAGTGCCGTCTCGGATGACAGTTCTGTTTGACGTGTGTGATGTGTCAAAAAACGAGTTGGATGACCTCCTCATACAAACATTAAAGGTCTGCCTGCAAGACAAAACTAGTGAAGTACCACACATGGTCAGCTGCACAACGTCGCCAAGTCTAACATCTTCGTTCAGTGTCACTGCCCCCTTAACTATGTGCCAACCAAAAAGTACAACTTTCCGAATCATAAATTTCCCCGCTGTTTCTCTCAGTGCACAATTACTCCGCGTTGTGGTCAATATATACCTTTTGGTACAAATCACCCTGTCATCCAGGTTAATTAAATGATTCGAAGGGAATTTATCTTTCAAGCTGCCAACACTGCGCGACGACAGCGCGGCGGTACTGTTCACCATCGTTGGCGTTGGTTACCATCGTTACCGTCATTGCCGGCATTGCAGTGTTCGCCATTTCAACGCCGCTGGGGGCATAATAAGCCCATAAACCGAAAACACCATCATCATCTAATGAACTAATAACAGCGAACCCAGGGAGCCCCACCGCCGCCGCCACTCGGCTACCATGGAAGTCCGTCCAAAAGCTACCGAAATGGAGCCCATCCACCGCTGACCATCCGCGCCGGGGCACTGCATACGCAGCAGCACGCCGCGCAGGCTACTCGGACTCTGCGTTCGGACTCTCTGCCTCTCGAAAATAGATAAAAATCCCCGATAGCCATTGTTGTGCTATAAATTTAAATGGCAGCGCACTCCACATAGCCATTGCCGCACGGCCGCCAATTCATCTTAATAAATCATTGTAACGTGTTTACTGACATTGGTTTTGGAATCGCGCGAAACAACAAGTACTGGAGGCCCATTTGGGGCTACGGCCCGACTGCCGTGCTCCATGTTCCGGGTTGTGGCTCGGGAATAGGACGTCACAGAGCAGTGGTTCGTCGCCAACATCTGGACAGCGGCGAACAAATGTACCTGTCGTGTAAGATGTGTGTTCCTGCAGCTGGGGCCATCGAAAATCTAGCATGACGATGATGAAGTTTGACAGCGGGACACTTACGGAGACATTGGCCTAATTGAAGTTTCGGGCTTCGACCGACAAGCATTCGTTGCGCGGAGTGCTCATGCCCCGAAGCAGAGTCTTCGACGACGACGATGGTGACTGTGTGCTTTGCATGGCAGCGAGACCTTTTCTTCTGCTGTGCTCACGTGACACATCTCTGGGGACATGTTCAACGACCTTTATTGGATTTGATGTGCACTGGATGTCGTGTGTATCAGATATGGCACGCAATTTCCACCGTGGCAACGGTAGTGGAGTGCAGATCAAACTTGTGCACAAGTTCATGCGATCGTCGCGTGTCGGGTTTGGCCTGCAGTTGCATCCAGCGGAGCAGTGGATGTGCCTTCCGTGGTGCCTAGGAGGCGCAGATGGTCGGGCTATGACTGGGATGAGTGATTTAGGATTGGATTGCGTGAAATACACATGGACCAGCCGCCAGCCAGATTTGAGAGAGGTTGCGTATGAGGGCGAGAAGATTTGAAATTAATGGGCGACAGTGAGGAGAAATCATATGGCTCCTGAGTGTACATTGTTCCGGGTCGGGTTTGGGCTTGAAATGAGGAAGAAACTGTGACAACTAGTGGGCTGCAGCTGATGCATTTATGTGAGTGGTGTGATATCCTCACGAAGGCATGCAAATGAGGAGGACTTTCTGGGAGTATGGATTGAATTACTGGCCAGTACGGTTTGAAAGAAGTGAAGTGAGTTGAAGCGCATGCGTGCACGCGCTTGTGCACACACAAATTTGCTCTTGGAATGCCTCTATTCGACTAAATGACAAGCGCAATGGCACAACAAGACACAAGGTAGTAATGGTTACGTGCAACTAGACAAAAGGATTTAAATTGAACGCAATTTTAGTGGCAGAAGAGTACAGATTCCGTTATTTGCCTTCGTGGTTGACAAACCATACAATTTCCCCACAAATTCACAGCGGATTAGTAACAATCAATCAAAATATAGACGTCAGTCGGTAAGGAAGTTCATTCAATCTGTAGAAGGAATTTGCAGATGTTTAAACAAAAAAATAGCAGCCACCCTGTAGTCTCTCGGAATATTGGATGTCGTCTGAAATATACTGACCGTTAAACAAACAATCTGTCGCATTGGCTTAAAAATAAATCATTTCTATCGCACGCTTGCAGAATTTGAAGCAATGTTTAGTGTTTATCATACGCCTTGCTGCTCAGGACAAGTCAATCGATAGTTATTGCTTGCTTATCAGAACTGCCATGCATGATGGGGTCCGAACCTGAACAATCGTCTTGGGCACCCTGCTCCCAGTCATCAAGAGCAAGCTGTGTTGCATTTGCGACTACTTGGCCTTTATACCGGAAATGCGATCTTGCTCTAGATTGGATTCAAAGACCCCCTTATCAGGATCGCTTGCGTACATGCGGTCAATGTGGCCGAGCCAGTGTAGTGGACGGATTTTTGCCTTCCGAACTACATTCACATCCTGGTACAGCGCGTAGAGTTCATGGTTGCTGTCTCAGCTTTCATTGCAGACCGACGAATGATTTTTCTTTCGAAGGCATTAAGAATAAGCTCTGCAGTTAGGCTCATAATCCAGGTTTCATAGAGCAGGACTGGAAAATTAAGAGCCTTGTAGAGCATGATTTTGGTCATTTGAGAAGGTTTTGAGTGAGCTCAGTGGTTTGAATAATACAAAGCTAAATCGGTTGCCAATTGCGATTCTACGTCGACTATCGTCAAAGATGTCGTTTGAGAAGTTTACATTTGGCTCGAAGTAGGCTTGAGGCTCGGTCAAAGCGTTGAAAAAACAAAATCCCGAATTCGGTGCCATACGAAACTTTAAATCGATGAAAAGATAATCCGATAGTCTTCTCTCTCTAGGATCAGCCTTAGACTGAACATTTGGTCGATAGTTGACTTGTCAGGCCAAAGCCCGCATGTACCAATTAGTGCTGTGCAGACTTTGAGCAGGGATATACATACGGAGTTGATATTCCATTCGTCGAGCTTGCTTTGGTCATTCCGAATTCTTCAGACGATCTGGAGCATGTTCCCTAAGAGACTAACGCCATCGACCTTAAAGCGCTCTTATGCTAAACCATTTGAGAGAACAACAAGTCGCTGTTTTTAAGCTTTTTCATGGCTGTGCTGACTTCTTGAACTTCTTCCTCTTCTTCTTTGTGTGGCGCTACAGTCCGGGGTGGACCTGCTCCTCAACCAACATGCCTCTCCAACTAGCGCGATCTCTGGCTAGCTGTTTCCAGTTTCGCACACCAAGTTGGTTGAGGTCCTTCTCCACTTGGGTGCGCCACCTTAAACGCGGGCGTCATCTGTTGCGTTGTCCGACAAGTTCGAATTCGAAGATTCTTCGGGCCGGAGCTGTGGCCTAGCCACCGTAGGCATTGGATCCGTAGACGCCTAACTAGGCTCTTCATGGTTGAATCTTCTCCTCCAGAACCCGTCAACACAAACAGTACCAAAGATCGCACGTAGAACTTTTCTCTCAAAGAGACCAGGGACGTCTTCATCCGCTTTCGAAATTGCCCACGCCTCCGCGCCGTATAGCAGGACTGGGATGATCAGTGTCTTGTATAGAGTCAACTTGGTTCTTCGAGAGAGGGCTTCATTACTCATTTGCCTCTTGAGCCCAGAGAAAGAGCGGTTGGCAAGAGTTATCCTACGCTTGATCTTGGTACTGACGTTATTTGTACAATTTACTTCGGAGCCGTGGTAAGTGAAGTCCTTGACTACCTCGAAGTTATAACTACCCATAGTGACGCTCTGTCAAAGACGTCGATGTTGTATGTCCTTCCTTGAGGACAGAATATACTTCGTTTTTTCCTCATTCACACCCAGACCCATTTTAGCTGCTTCCGTCTCAATGTTAGCAAATGCCTCATCGACGGCTCGCTGAGTTCTGCCAACCACGTCAATGTCGTCAGCGTATGCTATCAATTGCACGGACTGCTATAAGATCGTGCCTCTAGTGTTGGCGTGTGAGTTTCGCACGATCTTCTCCAGGACGATGTTGAAGAAATCACATGACAGCGCGTCGCCTTGAACCTTTAAAGGTCTCGGTGAGTTCGTTACCGACATTGTTGGAGCAGCGTGAGTTCTCCATCGTCATCCTGCACAGCCTGACGAGTTTGGCAGGAAAGTCAAAACTAGAAATGGCGTTGTATAGCTCGTCTCTATGCACGCTGTCATATATCGACAAATAGGTGGTGGGTGTCGATCTGCATCTCTTGAGTCTTTTCCAGGATCTGCCGTAGTGTGAAGATTTGGTCTATAGTGGACTTTTCTGCCCTGAAGCCACACTGATATGGACCTATCAGATTATTAATGAACGGCGTCAGGCGGGTACACAAAACGGCAGAGAAGATCTTATACGCTAAGCTAAGAAGACTGATCCCTCGAGAGTTGGCGCAGTCAAAGGAGTCTCCTTTCTTGTGGAGCGGGCAAAACGATACTGAGATTCCACTCGTCGGGCATGCTTGCATCAGACAACATCTTCTGGAATTAGAGTTATGATTTCCAGATTGCCGCACTTGCCCCTGGTAAGATCCGCTAAGCAACTGAAAACAAGAAACGCTGCTTATACACATTCGCTATTTGCTGTTGGTCGATGAGAGGCAACAGGGCAAACTGATCTACAATCTCTCAGACAATTATAGCATTTCTGCATACAAACACCAACAGAGGTCCACGCATATTTGCACCGGATCATGACACAAACCACACTTGATTCAATAGGCAGACCATTCTTGAACAGGACCATCAAAACTAGTGAACCGTGACATCAAAGCGTAAGAATGGTAAGAACTTAGCTTGCCTGCTGGTCACATCCTATTGGAAATTAATTTACAATGAATTGATTCACATTACCGACATTTATTCCGAAAGATATTCGAAATTGATTTCGATGAAGAGGAAAAAAGAGGTTCTTTTTTGTATCTGCCGAGCATCCACTTGACAGTCAATTAATGCGCAACTAGATGTGTTACAAGCGGACAAAGACTCCCATAAGTACTCCTTCCACGGTCAAATGGAAAGCACCCTTTTCTGTTAAATTAGACCCAAGTTAAAAAAAAAACCTAGCCCAATGACTGACCACCACCACCACCTCCACACATCCATGGGAAGTTTATTGACCGCGTGCATCTTCAATTTTATCGCCTGCCATCATTGGCAAGTCATTTGTCGTGATTACACTCAATAACGACCAGGTTTTAAGCCACCCTAACTTTCGTAAATTGCATGCCTCTTCTCACTTAGGTGCAGATCGTTTCGAAACCTTCTCGCCATCAGAGAAAGGAGTGAAATACAAGACCTCTTAGCCAACACATCACACACTCCACAGCTGCGGTGTTCGCTCATCCCACACCATGTACTTTATGTTATAGGTGCTAATTGCCAATCCTTCGTCAAAAAAAAAATCTCCATCAACTTGCACACGCTGACCTCGTGCACCAGCGCGCTGCCATGAATCTCCCGCAACACATCAGAGGTCAACACGTGTGCCTCTTACGTCCGACGATAAACTACTGATCATGATCATGCTAGCTCATCTTCGATCTGCGTGCGAAAAAAAAGAACCGATACCTTTTCCGTTCCGAAGCCCATTTGCTGGCTCACCTCCCACTGAATGGGCCGTGTCCAGGCTGCGGCTCGATCGGGCCACGATGACTACCTAATTGACATTATCACGTAAAACAATCGAAAGCCTACAACCACCGGCACCGACGGTCATAATTTGACAATGATTTACAGTGCGCCGTGTAAATTGACGAAATGGACCCAGCCGCGGCGCGGTTGAGGAAATTTACGAAATTGACCCACGCAGGAAATCGTGAACTTGACGTGAGAGATGGCAGTGCAAGGAGGACCGCTGGCAGACCATTGACCGACCCATCCAGCTGCCAGCGTGATTATGATGAATGAAGAATTGCCAGGGTCTGGCCACCACCACCATCACCACCACCACCTCCAACGGCCAGACACGCCGTCGTCCATCTACGGACATGGTGGCAGCGATTCGCCTCTCTCATTGAGGTCATATCGTAAATCATCGGAAATCGTGTTAATCTATTGATTATCATGGAACCTAATGACGTTTCGCTATCAACTGTCCCGCCTGGCATCGATAGACGGCGAGACTGAGACCCTGTACCGATCGGCGGGGCGACCACGACACAACGACACCGACGACAACACTTGACGGGAATTTATTTACCTTCTCAAATTAAGCATAAAATTGAACATTTGTAATAATTTTCAATTGGCAGATACGAGCAATAAAATAATTTATCTTTTTCCGCATGCCCTGCGGTGCGGTGGCGGTGACGGTTGGAACTAGCGCAAGGGTGTGCGCGCCCGGATAATGGGGTTTCTCTAGCTTTCAACTGGATTAATGAAGAAACACCAGAGACGCCACCGGCCCGTGGTACTCGCATGTATCTGTCGGCGCACGAACTTGCTGGTGATGATGGTTTGGGGTCATCATTAGTGTTTGGGCCTGGATCGTGTGCAGATGCCGTCCATTATTTATTTCAGTTTAATTTGTCTTCGGATTAAGATGATGGTCGCTGTGTTCGGCTTTGACGCACGTGTTGGGGTTACATTTTTCACCATCAGACGAGCCGAGACATTGCGGAAGTGTGTGTGTTTTCGGCACTTTTGAGCGTTCGAACTCCACTGACACGGAGTGGTAAATGCAAGAGTTATGCGGCGTAAAATTGACGGCATTTATGACGCCTCTTCGGTTTTTCACGATTGTGTCCAATGAAACGGAATGCCGACTGGGACAGGAGATGAAATTTAAATGAGCGTCTAGGTGATGAACATTTTTATGTGATAGATTTATGATTTACTGGAAGTGTATTTGTGGCTTTGCGGCATTTCGAGTTGTAAAAATGTGACAGCGCGGCAATGCAGTTGAAACTGGCACGGCGTGCAGGGTGATTGGAAAGTTTTCAAGCGTTTTGGTGGATTGTTAATTTGGCTCGGTTCAGTGCCAAGTGTTCTAAGATTTGTGGATCTACACTTAGAAATATCAGTTGTAACGGTTGGTTCGCCTTACCGATCTTAGCATTGAAGTCTCCGAGTACGATTTTGACATCGAACCGGACAGGCTCCGTAGGCACCGTCCAAGAGGTCGTAAAAATCATCTTTGACAGAGTCTTCAGCTTCGTCGGTAGGGGCGTGTGCACATATAAGGCTGATGTTGTAGAATCGCGCTTGGTAACCGATGCTACTTCGGTTTGGCTAAACAATTGGGTTCGAAACTCCTGACTCGGAGGACCAAAGTCATGCTCTACAAAGCCCTTATTCTGCCAGTCCTACTTTATGGAGCCGAAAGCTGGACATTAAGTAAGGCTGCAGAGCTGATTTTGGTGCCTTCGAAAGAAAAATTCTACGTCGGATATATGGTCTCGTCTGCGAGGAAGGCGAATGGAGGAAAAGACACAACCGCGAACTCTACGAGCTGTACAAGGATGTGGATGTAGTCCGGAAGGCAAAAATCCGTCGACTAAACTAGCTAGGCCACATCGAGCGATTGACAACAACGCTCCAACAAAGAGGGTCTTCGAATCCGAGCATCCTGGTTCGAGAAGGAGAGGAAGACCGAACCTCCGGTGCAGAGACCAAGTCATCGCGGATGTAAGACAGATTGGCCTTGATGACTGGAAGCAGCGTGCCCAGGACCGTCACCGATGGAAGGCGGCAATTGCTCAGGCTCAGACCATTCGTCCGTCTGATAAGTAAGTAAGTAAGTAATGGTTGTGGATGTCAGAGCTGTTTTTTTTTTTGCGGGCGAAGAACTTTGAATTGGCAACCGTTTTTCCTGTGAACGCTGTTCTGGGGAGTTCGGAGTCTTTTTGAGGTTAGTTTTATTTGAATATTTCTCATTATCTCAAATCAATTTAAAAAATAATACGGATAAATTCGAGAAACTCAAACAAAACCACCAGTCCACTGAAAAAGTCACCGTTGGGTTCCCTTTATAGGCCTGTGGAATAATTGGCTTCACAAATGATGGTGGTGAAAATGTTAAAGTCAACGGTTCAGATACATGATTACTAAATCTTCCAACATTGAACGAGTGATTGCCGATATAAAGCATGGTATGTGAAAATTGGACATTTGTTCTGTTGGCCATATGTGTGTGTGGCTCGTATTCATTGAATCCCAACAAATTATTTGTTTAAATAGTGGAAATCAATGAGATCATGTGCTCTCAAATGTCACCATTCGAAATCGGCCCAAAACGCTTTCTTCAGAAGACGCACATATTAAGAGTAGAGAACAAGTTATTTTAGAAGTTTGAAAGGAATTGCATACGCGGATGACATTGACGTGATGAGTAAAAAACTCGGATAAGTTAGTGAGGCTGCGTCAGATCTGCGGTAAATAATACGCAGACCAACCCATACTACTGAGAAAAATTCAACGATGAATACAATGAATGCCAGTCTAAGGTGGCATTGTCACGTAGTCGAATGGCAAAGTCTATCGATCGAAAAGTCTTCAACCACGAGCTTGTGGGAAAGTGGCAATGGATGCCCACGATTAAGGCGTAACGGAGAAATGGAGAAGGACCTGAACTAACTTGGAAGGAGCTAGTCAGTGATTGCCGTAGATGGATAGGCTTCTTGGTTAAGCTCCTCAAATGGTACCACACAAAGAAAACTGAAGAAGTTGAAGCGGTCAAGTCACATTTACCAGCTGCTGAACATCTGGGTGGTGAAGATTGTTTTACAAATGTTTACTATTGCCTGCAAAAATAATGTCAACAAATGGGAAAATTACAGAAAAGGGGGATACGCGTCGTAAAGAGCATAAAAGTTTAGGAAAGACACATGCAAGAAAAATGATATCCAAACTCCAATGTTGTCTATTGAAACACAAGTATGATATGCGATCAAAGCTGGATCATAAGTACCTGCAAGGTGACTCAAAGACGTAAGGTTACTCAACTCTATTATGGTCAGGCAGCACTGTTTCGGCACTAAGCCCAAGAAGTCTATTGTGATGGACGGAAAATGGGAAGACGGAAATATTTGGACCCAACACAAGGACCTCCGTACATATGGGCTCACATTCTAGGGTGTTTCAAACAGAAATCCACGTCATTGGAATCTGCTGCGTGGTGCTAAGAGCGCGTATAATCTTGTGAGACATTCAGGCTGCACTATTGTGCAGCCTAATGGACTCGAAAACATCTAAATGTACAAATGCCGTGCACATCAAAGTGAAGCTCGGCTTTGGGAGGAGAATTCGCAGCTCGGAAGGTCTGACTCGGTATCTTACAAGAAGCTATAACTATCTTAGGCAATCCAAACGAACAATCAGGCATAATTCTTATAAGGAAATACTCTGCTTAAACAAAGAAAGACAGGTAAACAATTAACTTTCTGCCACTGTCAATAAAGGTAACTTGCCTTACTGATACAGACAAGCTTTCAAGTCCACCGTATCACAACCGACATTGGAGTGATCACATACTTGGCAGTATGGGTTAGTGTAACATAGACACATCTATTCGCTGACATTCTAAACGAACGTAAAAGACAGAAATTTATTAAAGACGTTCAGATTCATAAACAACCGTCGCAATATTTCCTGTCTGTTTTTGATTTATCGCTGTTTTTATGAAGAACATAAAAGAATGTCAACTGAAGTTCTGCACAGGCACAGGCTTCAACAGGAAGTGTTTCCTCCCCACCACAGTTCTCAACTGCTTAAGTTCAAAGTAGACTAGTGTCTCTGCTGCCTCTCCAGCTCTCCTTTCGCTTGCACCTTGAATGCACCTGCGTATTCGATTTGAAATGATTCGACAATCACGCAGTCAAACATCAGAAACAGAACATATTCAAGTCTCCATTCCACTCACCTGATCATAGCCCTGTAGCGCTGGATCATTAGCCGCTCCATTAGTGTCGCTCGTTCCAGGCGGCCGATCGTGGCCGACGCCAATACCAATGCCCATGTCGGGGGCTGTGACAAAATCAAAAAAATCCGTTTTTGATAGATCCTCGGGCCGAAATGTTTCACTTATATCCATGCTCGTGGTTGACGACATCTCATCGGAGCCAATCATGCCAGGGTGCTGTGTAACCACTTGCGGCGCGCACTCGTTTGCTGAACAAAATTCTCGTCTCCCTGTGCACAGTGCATGCAGGTTGGACAGCGTGCATCCAGCGACTTCCAGAATTCTAAACGCTTTTCTTTGTTCTTGTCTCTGACGATTCTCCTTCACTTCAAGTCGATGTCAATAAAAACGATGATGACCCACATCAATACGTTTCCAATCCATGCGGGAGGGTCCTCTTCAGATTCCGAAAAAAAAAATAAAAGAAATCCTCCACTTCCTCGAGGCTGTTGGGTGACTCTGTGTTTGTTGACTGCACTTAGGACCTGTCTCCGATGTCGCCGGCTGTCATTTCAAATTAACTCCAAGGAAGATCCTCTGCAGGTACACACATATGGGCAGGTCATGCGGATCATCTGAAACGAAGAGAGAAAAACATAGTTAGTTGCATTTCCACTGAGGGGGCAATCGCACGACTTTCGTTGGTCGGGACAAACGAGTCAACATATAGAGCAATTCAGAGTGAAGCGTTCACAAAGGTCATGTCATACGCTGATGCAACGCGCTGTAGTCATGCCACCGATGCATGGTGGCGCATCACGCTGGGCACTGGCGAAACAAAAGAGTTGTGCCGTTGCGCAGACAGCGAACCTGCACCTTCGAGCTGCACCGGTGCAGTGGTGCATGTCACTTTTGACGCGTCAAGTTCCTAAATTTGAAAAGCGTGCGTTGGTAATTTCTAATGAAATTTGCCATCGTCATTCTCATTCATTCCAACCGTCCATCCTGCGCCACCCCAGCCACCTCCGCCATCCATCCTGTTGCCCTCCTGACAGCATTAAACAAAGAACGTAATGGCATGGAATTTCTCTGCTGCGAATGAGGATGTGCTGACGGCGGTGGTAATTTGGTTAAGAGTCCGATGCCCGGATAGTTTGCGCAGAGCTCCTCTTCATGTGTGTGGCTGGCTGGCTTTCGTTTGCTCGCTGATGGCACAAATTGCAATGTCATGTGCAGATCTACAGCTCCACACAACTGCTCCGGGTTCGCTGCGGCAGCACCAGCAGCGGCAGCATCTTCGACAGCCAGCGAGAGAGCGGCCGGCCAGAAGTAGGGAACATCATTTTCGTGCGATGATGATTGTGATTAATTATGATTATCAGTCTTAATGATTTGCTATTAAGTTTTGAGTGTAAATTGATTATGGAGGTGAGATTGTTTGCTTTTCGGGTCTGTGTTTGTTTTTCGGCTCGGTCGTCGATATAATTAATGGAACTGGGTAAGGGCTCGTGAGACCGCATGGTGTGCGCTGATAGCGGGGAGTATTGCGAAAATGTTGAGGCGTCTTCTCTGTCGTTTCACTTCTAGTTCCTGTTTTTGTTTTTTTTTTGTTGTTGTTCCACACACAACTGGTTTCATTCTGAACGAGCGACGCCTCTGCCATCAGACGCTGCGCTGTTGGGGAGAGATTAGTTCAGCTTGACATGACGTTTGAAGTTACTGGGTTAATAGCTTTGTAATGAAGCTCGGGCAATGAATGGAGGTCGTGAGCTCATCTCATAAGTCGGAAACAAAACAGTCCGAAATAGGTGTGTTCTGGGGGAATGAGTGACAGACAGGCATGCTTAGCTGCTAGGGCTGTTTGTTTTAGCGTTGATTTTGAGGAGGGGAGGAGATTATTCGGGATTTTAATCAGAATGACGGACTGAACCTTGTCGACGGTCATTTTTATGTGAGTTTATTGTAAACCTCGACTGGGATTTAGTTTAGCTTGATTAATGCGTTCAAAAGTGCGGGTGGAGAGAATATTGAAGACGTGGGAAATGTGTTTGGATGTGGGAGAACATATTTTCTTCCAACTTTCCACAAGGCTAAGTCCACCAGAGCTTACATGTCAGGGTAGACATTATTTTCGGTCTGGTTGCGAACAATACATACGATCTGCCTACACCGAATGTGGCGGTGTTGCTTTAAACTAAGACTACAGAGAGAAATTTCTAAGACGTCATCAATTGAAGTGACTGTTCCTGTTACCATCTCACTTGAGAGCCTCAAAACGTCCTTTAATGCTAGTCGGAAAAAATCTAAGCGATTGATTTGGCTCCCACACACGTTAGGTAAATTGAACGAAACTTAACGAAAAAGAGCAAAGTAGTAATTATGGTCACAGTGTGTCATTTCTGTGTCTAATTTGTTCTAATCGACCGACTTTTCAAGAAGTCCTATATTTGCGAACATCCATTTTGGTTTGACTTCTCAGAGACTTTGTCAAACCTGCGGGATATAATAGGATGCAATAGGATTGATATAAGAAGCTAGATCAAAATCTTGTCAATTTACGGTCTCAGGGACTAGGGTGAGTTGGATTAGCTTAAAGTGGCTGACTGAAGAAGACAGTCACACTTGAAGCAAAGTAGGACCATTGTGCTACGGTTGGGATTGACTTCTCTTAACCCTCGAAGCAGTTTGTGCTTGCAATGAAGCGATTAAGCAGACTTATGCTGACGTAGCTTAGCTAGTTTAGACTATTAAATTAGTAGAGCCCCAGAGGTAAGTGCCTACGACAGGCCGGAGCGCTACAGAGAAAGTCATTCAAGGACTAACTCTTGAGGGACTAGTGTAACATTTTACGTTACCTTCACTCGGAGAATACCGCCCTATAACGTACAAAGCGCTGCCAGTTCTTCTTAAGCTGCATAAAGCCCTGCTCGCTGAAAGGAAGGCGAACCATTGCAACAATAATTTGAGTCAAGATTCGTTGCAAGACTGATTTTTTTTTCGAAAAAAAAAACTCTTTCCATTTGCCACTAAGCTTTACTATCCTGAACATATTAAAATATGATTCCTATATTCCACACAATGTATGGTGTATGCGATAGAAGTGTGTACAATAAAACACACATAGACCTAAATGCTCTCTACGTAGCACGAATCAGAGTCCATACCGATCGAATGCGACTTGTCACTTTTGGGTTTCTGATTCGATACAATGCATTGGATCTCATACTGCTGAGCATAATTAAAATGAAAATTATAGCAGATATTCTGACAGACTGAGAGTCGTCTGTCTTACTGGTTGTGACTTGTGGAATGATGGTGGTCGAGTACCGTGGACCATATCAGTAGAGGCATAATTTGTCTTGCGACTTACTACCCTTGGCATAATTTTTTTGGCAATGCGAACGCTACACTCATTACTTTTTACACTTTGCACTGCGTTTCCTCACTGTTCAGTTGTGACTGCGGACGTTTTACGTGGATTTTTGAACCAAAGAGTCTTCGCGAATATTTGTTGAATTAATGTCTCCCTTTGATGCAACATTTGGTCGGCAGAGGCATTGTTACACGGGAAACTTAAGGAATGAAAATTCAGCTCAAAGTCGACCAAATTAATTCAGTTGGTGGCATATGTGTGCAATTGACATTTCACAAATAAAGTTAAAGAGATGGCTAACAAAAAATAAATATGCCTACTAATTCGAATGTCTCAGCCCAGCAGGATGGACACCTTGTCGTTCTGAGGAAGCCGATTTGCAAGCTTGCTGATGGGGCGATTCTTCCAAATACCAGGGCTCTACAGCTAAAAACACAGAAAGCGCAAAGCCTGAAGCGGCGAACGAGAGTCGCGGATAGATGGTGTAATCGAGTACCAACCAGAATGGTACAAAAGACTGAGCAATAACACGGTAAAATGGTATACAGATGGATCAAGAACTGATGAAGGAACAGGAGCAGGGGTCTTTGGTCCAAGGGCAAGATACTTCGAATCCATAGGCAAACGCATCACCAGCTTTCAAGCAGGTGTAGGTATAGTATGAAGTGAGCATCAAGATACAAAAGTCTCGATAGGGAACATTTGTTGTGCACGAGCCCTTATTTTTTTTTTGTTAGTTTCCTATGACATCTGTGAAACATATTTAGTATACATCAAGTGAACAGACAAAATCATATTCCTTCATCGTGTTAAAAATGTCGACTTTTGTACCAGAAAGTGATGATTTGCGGAAGGCATTAATTTTTTGTTTTCATTTGAAGAACAGTGCTGCAGAGTCGCATCGAATGCTTGTCGAGGCATATGGTGATCATGCTCTATCAGATGCAACATGCAACGGTTCAGAAATAATGATTTTGATGTGAGAAATGACGGACGTGGAAGACCACCAAAAAAAAAGTTTGAAGACGCCGAATTGCAAACGATGTTGGATGGAGATGACACTTTGAGTCAAAAGCAAATGGCAGCAATGTTAAATGTTGCGCAACAAACAATTTCTGACCGTTTTTACGTTCACATTAATAATTTGTGTCTTATTTTTCCAAGCTTGTGTGGGAATGCCTACACAAGCCCACACAGACGAGGACAAAAAGATTAAAATTCCACTGAATACTTGGTCAAAGCATTGAAAGGAGCATCGGAGCCCTTCACAGGTCCTTAGCCATTTTGCTGAAGAAGATCACGTCTTCAGAGAAGAATTTATGGAAGTTGAAAGAAGGAACCGCACAGGAGACTTAAACAACACTCATACCATGAAGCAGGTGAAGAAACTCTTGGGCCGAAACAACAGAGAACCTTCCTTGTCGCCTTGACTTACTTATCTTCTATCATGTCTTGATAGAGGACTATACTGCATTTAGTCGATTGAAACAAATACAGCTCAATGCAATATAATAATATAATATGGGTGGCGCTACAGCCCGTAGGGGGCCAGGGCCTAACTTCTCAGCAACCACTCGTGTTGTGCGTGCTATTGTTCTCTCACGAGTGGAAGGGACCTACAGTTTAATGCCGAATCCGAACGGCTTTGTTTGAGAAGCTTTTTCTAGACAGGAAATACTCTTTGAGCATTGTCAGTGACTCGAAAGAGGTGGGGTCGTTTTCGTCGCACAGAGCAGGAATCGAACCTACGACGTCGAGGTTGGGGTCGACGCACGTACCCACAACGCCACGGGCCACCACTGGAAGCTGCAATTCATGGTGAAGACGTTATGTCATCACTCCGTTTACGTTTTCAATCGTTCATCGAATTGTGGTGCCTTTTCTCGTCAATAATCCAAAAGTCCATGTAGTTTGCAAAGAAACTACGGTCTGTATTATAGGACGTTCACTGTTTCGGGCGCAGTGGTTAGATCATGAACGAAGTGGTTATCAGTACCAAGCAGACCAGTGACAAAAAAGTTGTCCACATTCCCATTTGTTGGCATCTGAAGTGTCTCATGGGGCGCAACGATGTCAGTTATCAAACTCAAACAGTCTAGCTAACCAAAAATGTGACCTAAAAGCACGACCACGAGCAGGAGCACTGCACACGCCACAACACAACAATCTAAACGAAGTCTTCAGACTTCACTATGTCCGCCTCAATGAAATCAACAGCATTCTTAACAACTTGACAGCCAATAAAATGACATTTCATGTAACATTTTCCACACACGAGTATTTTTTCCCCTCGGCATGCATTCGAGAATTCATAGCAAATCATAACCATAAAAAGTGAACCAGTATTCTGCAACAGAATGCCGTTAAGATATTCTCCCTAATTAACTGTTTAACAACAACAATTTCGATTTCGTTCACTCATCTGGCTGGCGAGCGTTTCCCTATAATAACTTACTCACAGCTCACAAAAAAAAAACCCCTCAATCACGATCTTGCTACATAAATACCGTTGCATCCGTTGCATCTGGTTCGCAAAATCGATCTATCGCAGGCTGCCTAATTAAAATTTCTCTCAAATTCCACGCCAGTAATGAATTTTCGACGTAAGAAATATCTAAAAAAAAGCCGAAAAAAAGAAACAAGATCGATGGATGCTGACAAGTCTTTTGTTTCGATCGCTCAAAGCGTGAAGCGCATTACCCAATTGTGTGTTCGATGAATATTCAGGGAAAATGGAGTTTCTGTGCTCTCTTCTAGGCAGTGCTCGGGTGTGCAAGCAGCCAGCGTGGAAAGGAAAACGAATTTTTAATTACACGCCTGCGACATTAACATTAACGCGACGCCGACAACGATGATGACAGTGGCTGTACAGCGGTAATAGTGCTGCCATGGAGCAGGAGAAGGACGTGATGTGGTGGCTTAAAGTGTGTCTAAAGCTGGAGGTGCCGAAGATTTTTGTGTCATGTTTGGAAGTTTTGCTACAAAAAGGAATCGCGCTCACGTTATTTTGTGAAATTTGGTATGCGACTTAACTGCAATTAATTTATTTCCTTTTCCTTCTCAGACTTTGTCTCTGTCGTTGCCTTTGCACAGTGCACAGCCGGGTGTGAGTGTGCCGAGGAGATGTTTAGCAATTGCATCCGAACGTTTAGCACGTCTCCGTTTTAATTACACTCGGCGAAATATTTCAGTTTGGATTCGGTGATCAGATTTTTTCATTAGTCGCTCGGTGTCGCGCAGGCGGCAGGGGTGCTGCTGTTGTGTCGTGTGTCGTGTGCTGTGTGCCGCCGGTTACGTGATAGACAGAACACTTAAGACTCTGCATGTGCAGTTGGCAGGGAATTCTGACATATTTGACAATTATCTGTGAGTTCTTTCGGCTTGACATGAGCACACGACGTCCGACAGCACACAGAATGCCCGCACCCAGAGGCGATGTCGGTCGGGCAGTAGCTGCAGCAGACACAAGCAAGAATGATCCCGAACGGTGGGGCAATTGATTAGAGTTTAGAGAGGAGGGTTAAGTGCAATTCGCGATTCGGAATAGAATAATTGAAATGACTCAATGGATTTGCACACGTTTCTGTCTTGCGCTCGGGTATGACAGCTGTGCGCCAAGCGGACACTGAGATATCACGTTTTGGCATCGATTTCGTTGGTTGTTGCTGGGATTTGTCTGGGCGGTTACATGTTCGTGTAATTATTCTGCTCCTGGAGCTTGCTCCAGTCAGGTATTCAAATCGACTTTGAATTGAAGGGATCTGTCGATTGTCGATTGTCGCTCTGGCTCCTGGTTTGTCGTGCGTGAATGACAGCTATCGGTTCGGATTTCTTTGGATGTCTCTATGAGGGTCCTTTGTAATGAGAGAGATCTGTCAGATTATGAAATGTCTTATGTCACGGGTTAAACGGGCTTGATTGAGTTGACTACTGGTGGGCTAACAAGGGACTAGGACTTTCTCGTTGTGAATTGAGACAGCGATGCCGAAGAGGAAATGTAAGTCGGAGAGAGATTTCGTTTGAAGAATGCAGGTGTCATTAAATGAGTTGACAGCTGAACCTAGATCTAGTTGACTTTGGTTAAGTATTGTTATTTCATTTTAATTTGCAGACAACCGGGGATCGCTCATCAAGTATTGTCTATAGACACAATTGGGGTATACAGGGTGAGCCTGAGAAAATAAATAAAAATAAAACAACAACATGGCGAGTTATGAAGTTGCTTCTATTTTGAAGCCACATTCAGGCCCAGGCTGGATGGCAGTCCTTCAGGACGAAGGTTGATGACACTGTCCAATGTACACCTCATTAATCCAAAGCACCTTGCAAGCAAGTAGTTGACTGAATAGCCTAAGCTAATGACTTGACGAAGCCGTGTGATAACCCATTTCACTTGGTTGGAAGTACGGCTCGGATGTATTGATTCTGTCAAGTTTTGGCCATAGAGAGTGGTCCATCATATCATCATGAGCCATGTCATAAATCGCGCCGAACATGACATTTTTGTTGATGTTTGTTTTTTGTGTTCGCTCCAATAACGACAATTTTATTTGATGACATAGCCACTGAGTCAAAAATGGTTTCTGTTCGAGAAGATGACATTTTGGCGAAAATCATGACCTCCAACCAACATTTTTTGCGCCCAATTGTCGAGATAGCTACGTTGTCTATGGCCGTTCGGGTTCAACTCTTGTGTCAGCACAATCGGAAACGAAAGTAGGACCGTATCCAACCGCAAGATATGTCAGCTGGTGATGTCAAACTGAGCTGATCGATGCCGAGTCGGCACAGGGTTTGATTCAACGCTGGCCACTACGGCGGCTTTATTTTCTTCAACTCGTAGCAATCTCTGGCTCAAGGTACAAATGGTTTGCTCAAACTCAAACTTGGGATAAATTGCCTGCAAGCTCTTATGATGACTGACATCAGATAATTCATGATGCTTAGAACTGGGGCTCTCTGTCCTGTTCGGCTATATTTTTTTAGTAACACATCTGTCAAGCGCCGTAACAAGTAAACTCACTAAATATTTTGACAGGTATCACCAACCTTTGACAGCTGATGAAACATAATTCAAAAATCATCGTATTCTGTCACCCCAATTTCCGACGATGATTGCGTACTGTTGCTCATAGACTGCTTGGATGATAATGGCATTAAGTCCTTGAATCGTTTTCGAACTGTTGGTAGATAACCTTCACTTCTTCTTCTTCTTCTTGTGGCGCTACAGTCCGGGGTGAACCTGGGCCTCGGTCAACAATCCTCTCCAGCTTGCACGTTCTTTAGCCAGCTGCCTCCAACTTCGCACTCCAAGTTGGTTGAGGTCCTTCTCCACTTGAGTGCGCCATCGGGTTCGTGGTCGTCCTCTATTGCGTTGTCCCCCTGGTTCGGAGTCGAAGACTCTTCGGGCTGGAGCAGTGTTGTCCATGCGCTCTACATGGCCCAGCCATCTTAGGCGTTGAGTCCGTAGACGCCTCACTAGACTCATGTCGCTGTACAGCCCGTACAGTTCGTGGTTGAATCTCCTTCTCCAAGAACCTTCAACGCAAACAGGACCAAAGATTGAACGCAAAACTTTTCTCTCGAAGAGACCAAGTGCGTCTTCATCCGCTCTTGAGATAGTCCAAGCTTCCGCACCATACAGCAGGACAGGGATGATCAAGGTCGTATATAACGTGAGCTTGGTCTTCCGAGAGAGGGCTCTACTACTCAATTGCCTCTTGAGCCCAAAGAAACAGCGGTTGGCAAGAGTTATTCTGCGTTTATTCTCGGTACTGATATTGTTTGCACTATTTACTTGGGAGCCAAGGTAGACGAAGTCCTTTACTACCTTGAAGTTGTAGCTGCCTATGGTGACGTTCTGAGCAATAACCTTCACGCTTCCCCATAAAAAAAGTGCAAAGGAGACAAGTCGCAGCTCCAAGACAGGCAATTGACTTGCCAAGACGGCTGAGAACAAGTTTTGGACTGTGCGCCATGCTCGTCTTTCCGCTCAAATCTAAAGTCATTGAAATCTAATTCAGAAAAATAAAAGCTGGGTAACATGGCTCTGTAAAGCCCAGGGTTGACCGAAACATCGTTCCAGCTTCATTTCTGAAGTTCGTGAAGTGTTCTCACACTTTCAGCCACAGCGGCCCCATTCCCATCTGTGACAGGGATTATGACTGTTGTCCACTAAGATACCAGTCTCATGAATCGTTTGTACAAACTTGAGTACAGCAGTTGCGGTGGGTGCTTCATTTCGATCAAAACTTCTTTCCGAAAATCAGACCGTTTGGGCTAAGCAGCACTTAATTTTAAAATAAGTTGTCAATATTTTCCAACGTTGTTCAAGCTTAAAGAAACCCATTTACTTCCGCGGACGTATAATACTGACTTTCTGGCAAGATTTCGATCGGGAAACAGCTGTCAGTGTCAAAATAACCTATGATTTGGAAAAAAAATACTAGATGACCCACCCTGTAAAACTGTTATTGTTACCCAGTCGTCATATAGTTGCTTTTTTTACTGTCATCTTAAGTGGGAATCAAAGTATGGGCCTTGAATTCAGGACCTTACCAGAAATAAATGAGTAAGGAGATATTCATCTTCGGCCATTTTTGTGGTGTGTGGTGTCCCTTGCATTTGACACACACTTTTATGTTCTTCCGCTATTCACGCATTCACAGACAGGGCAAAAAAAGCTGTCAGATGAAATCAAGAGGAAAGAGAGGAAGAAGTTGCATATCTCGTTACTCATTTGTTTCTGATGCTTATCAGGAGAACGTCATGACCGCCAGAGACGTTGGTCCGTTGAATAGATATTGGGGAAGATATTGAGGTTAAAGTAGTACAACACCTACTTTGGGTACGTGTACTTCACTCTTGACTTTCAATAGACATTTCGAATTTGCCAGCACTTCTTTTTCGCCACCTGCAACCTCATTTCGACCATTTTATTCCCCACCCATCGTCTAAGCTGTCTTTCTCAGACAAATCGTGGGCTGCAACCCCGCCTCATTGACAGTCAACTGCCATTTTGCATACACAATCCCCGACTGACTTTAAGGTTAACGCATTTGTCTTCCGCAATTTGCCAGAGCCTGGCCCTCTCCATGTCACAAAGTCACAAAGTGTCCAAGCACACGCGGTAGACATCCGCCTGTCCGACTCGTTGCCATTATCATCCGCCAACAGCTATGCCTGTCTGAGACGCTAATTCCTGCCATTAAGCACATGATGCAAGCTTATCAGCGAAGCGATCGCCAAATTAACGGCAAAAAAGCAAATCCTGACGCTAATCACATCGCCAGTTGACAATTTTCCACACTTTAACACCTCTGCTCACTGTTAACAGAGAACAGCAACCCACCGGTGCAGCGTCCGACCACAGCACACATTCACCACAACTTTCGCACCAGACTTGCCCGATTCTTTGGTACTCCCTGCGCTGCGCCAGCCGCCGACATAGCGCGGTAATGGCGGCAATTTAATTGCCAACATTTTCAATTAATTACCAAGTTGTTAGCCCCCATCTGCCAGGCTGACTTAGGCTTTAGCCAGGTAATTAAATTATCAAATCGCCGATTAGCCAGCGATATTTTGTGGTAATTGCTCGCACTCTGTCGTTGTCGCCTTCGCTGTCGTATGTGTCGCTCGATGTCGTCGGCCTGGTTCGTGAGACCGGCACTTTCGTTCACCTCATCACGGGTCTTGTGGCAGAGCTGGAGATACTCCGTGGCGAGCACCCAACCACCGAGGGGACGGAATGATTGAGCTTTTCGGTTGCGGTCACACCGGAATGCCTGAGCCGTCTCTCCCCTAAACTTGGTCCGCATCCGAAAGAGTGTCTAGCGCACGAATTTTCGCTGCCCCCCTCTGCCTTGCCATACGGAGCAAATCGAGTTCAAGAATGGCAAACGAATGCGTGGCGTAGAGCCAGGGTGCCACCAATTCGGACGGGTGATGAGGCAGCAGCAGCCGCCGCATCGTTCCATTTGATTTATGATTTGGCCAATTAATGCTTCGGTTTCTCGATTTAATTAGAAAGACGAGGGACGTCTTCAAGACGCACCGATGGGGTTCTCGATTGCGCCACAATATGGGTGAGTCCGAGCGCGAATTCCATTGATTCTTTACGCTCTCTTTTGAGCTTTTTTTTTTTCCCGAAGACTCTCGACGTCCCAGCAGCGGCACACATTTTTGCCGCGCGGCAAATCAATCTGGACATGGTCACGTCAAAGAGTGAATTGTAAGACATGAGCGCACGCAGCACGTAGCCGCCGTGGTCAAGCTGAGGTTGCTGGCAGATAATGATGAAGACGGAATTGCTGGAAGAAAGTGAATGGGGTCGATGGGGCCGGTGAAATTAAAAGCAGAGATTCGATATGAACAACAAAAGTGGGTTCAATTAGTGGGATACAATGTTTTTTCTTTCCTCTATCTTGTCCAGCGGCGGCCGGTGGGTTGGTCTGAGATGATGTTTGATTCTTTTTTTGGGTTGAAGTGGGATCAGATGTGGTAAACATCAAGCAGTAGCTGACATCTGCACCGCCATTCAAAAGTTGACCAGCGAACTCATGTGCAAACATACGTCGCTGCCTCTCCCATGACATCCTGACCCGAATCCGTGTGTCTCATTTGTCCCCGGTCCAAGTGCAGTCCATTAGACCGCAGCCGGGAATGCCACGAGTATACCTCCTCGGACAATGTGAATGCAAAGCAATGTTCATTATTAACTTGAACACGAAAAATCGATTACCGACCTCGACAGAGCGGGGGGAAAATAATAAAAAAATCACAAACATCCCGATTCCACTTCATGGCTCATTATCGGCTTCCACCACAAATAGCCAAAGCCTTTGTCATATTTCCGATAATCGATTATCGATAAAGTAGTGTGCTGCTTCTTTGGAAGCCGACCAAGGAGGCGGCAGAGGCAGCGGCAGCTTTCTTCGCCGCTAGAAGTTCACACGGCAGCCTGTGTTTTGTCTGTGTGCATTCAAATTTTCCGCTTAATGATGATGAAGATGATGTTAATGTATAATCTAGTCGTCGACGAGTTGGTTGAGCTCCTTCGGCCGCGTGCATCGGAGCTCACATTCCGTGCAGCGCAGCGCACTGATGAGGAAGAGCATGACGGCCAGAATGGTGGCTATGTTGACGGTTCACTTGGAATTTGATTTGTTCCCGTTGAGCGGCGGTGTTTGCGCTTGACCGAACGTCTTTAAGTTGAAACATTTATCCGACGACGACGGCACGATGCATCGGGGAAGTGTGGTGTTCATCTGGTTGCCTTGCTGTTCGCTTGAACTGTCCTAACCTTGTGTGGAAGCAATTGTGATGCTACCGCGATCAGGGGAGAGAAGATTATCGCGATGAGATGGGCTGGAACGCGATGTTATGCTGCGCGGAAAGATCCTGATCGATGTGGTGGAACAGTTTGGTGGACAAGTTAAGTGACTAGAAAGCAAGTTATAAACGGAAGATGGTTTTTTGTTAAAACACCATCGTCGCAACGAAGAAACATCGAGATTTACAGCACATGAAATTTAGACTTAAGTTTTGACCACCTTACCGACTCCGACAGATATTACCTGTCAAAATGATCTGCAATCCAGGGATGGCTTTGGTCTTTCATTCGAAGAAAGAATCGCCATCGATCTCGCAACCCGTCTTAAGCTTTGGTCAAGTTAAAACAGAGTCCATTGATAATCCACAGGCCGTAATGACTAGACTTCCTCATGTTGTACGCAACAGTCAATCCTGCTGCGTAAAAACACAACCACACGAGAATGGTTAAATTAATGATGAGTCCATTAAATCAATAAGGAGACGTAGTAGGCCTTTCCCTCATAACCAAACAAAAAAAAAAAAAAAACCCATCAAAGCCACGTTCGGTCATCAATGCTTCAACAAAAATTAGGAGAACGCCAAACCACAGGTGGTGCGCGCAAAAAGGAAAACAGATACCACACCGAACAGAAAAAAACACACAATCCTAAGCAGCATTTAAGATGTTTGCACAAGCTTATGGCTGAGATAAGTGAGAGTTTACGCCTACCCAAAAGCGAAGATTCAAATGGATAATCGACAGATGTCAGATAGCAGATGACAGATGACAGATGGTGAAGAAGTCATGATTGATGCGTCAATCTGAGCTTAATCTTCCTCGAATACACAGACTTAACGCATTCATTCATTAAGTGGCAGAAAGAAAAACATGCGAGGAGTTAAATTTGTAGATTAAGTCATATCCGAAATTTCTGACTTAGGCCACGGCTAATTGGCATCAAATTTCACATGACGCTCCAATCAGAGGTGATCGTCGGTCGTGAAGGTTCGATCGTTTCGACAGAAAATCATCAATTCAATATGACATCAATGAAAAATAAGGTCATGTTAGAATTTAAATGAAAGATGTCAGCCATCGGGGTCCAAGGCATCTCCTGGGATACTTAACATTTCCGACATCTTTATCATCGTTAGCTTTGAGCAGAGGTTTTGTTAGCTGTCAAGTTCAGCTTTTTGTTTAACTGACAAGGCTGTGGGGTGATTTTTAGGAGGTTCCTGAAACTCGAAGAAACTTGTGTTGGAGTTGCTCTTAAAGGGAATCTTATTTTTGCTTGACATCACTAAGGGACAAGATGGGTCCTTAATTAAGATCTAGACGAGTAGACTTTGTACGAGCTGCGGTTGATTTAGGGCTGCTGCAAAGGTAAAGTGGCTGATTCGGTGTCGACAAATGTGACAACACTTACATGGTTGCTCAGACTTGTGCGTATAGAGTGCGTACTCGGCTAGTCTTACAGCTCACGATCAAATTGAGTTAAGAAAAGTTCTGAATGTCTAGTGCAGAAAATGACAGCTGTACCCTTCTTTCATTTCATTGCCTTCATAATTTTTCTCGAAACACGCACTTCTTACTACCCATTCTGAGCAGGCTGCACGGCGCGAATACGCATTGATTCGGACCGATTCAGACGGTTGTCCGAATCTTCGATTGTGTGCTCAGTTCATCGATTTGAAGTTGATTCACAGGATGACCCGAAATTCAAAAATCAAGTAAGTCACGATGTAAGCAAGACGTTACTTGCTTGAAAATTCTTAGGG
Source organism: Eristalis arbustorum (assembly GCA_916610145.1). Taxonomy (NCBI): domain Eukaryota; kingdom Metazoa; phylum Arthropoda; class Insecta; order Diptera; family Syrphidae; genus Eristalis; species Eristalis arbustorum. The sequence goes on along the minus strand of OU744316.1, from coordinate 111,967,985 downwards.
TGGAGTTAGGATTTTTACCAACAAGTGATATCTGTCCTCGTGACGCCTAAAGTACATCAGAAGTGTGTATGCCCACAATCAATCACGCATGGTTTGATGACAAACGTACCAATTCCGTGCTGTGTGTTTACAGTATGTATCTCTTGTATGTCCATTCGAGAGTGAATGTAACTATGTCGGTTGTCTATAGTAGGGGTGGTAACCATGGTGAGCGCTAACATTTCGTAACACGGTCTTTTATTGAATATTCGTTACTCAGTAACTCAGTAACGAGTAAAAATGATTACAACAAGAGCTGCAGGCCGTATTTAGCCCACCCAGTAGCAGTCTATTGTGTCACTTTATCCAGGAGGCCACCAATTTCTTAGCTCCCCTCATTAAGACCAAAACTACACTCTACGCAATCACTTCGGTGATACCGAGACTCACCACCTTCGAGTTGACCCGAGCGTCAACAGTCTGTCCCGAACTCAAAGAAATATTGCACCATTACACACCATCAAAAGGATGTCAAAAAAATATGCTCTCTGTCTGGTTTGCTACTAGCACAGAACATCACTTCATCAGAATCCCACAGGGATACACCCTCTCAAACTAAGCACATTTCCAGTCCAGTTCGTCCCCCCAAATGGGACGCTTCCAGTCAAATTTGTCCCAGTTTCCCTCTGCACCGAACCCAAATTGAGTGCGGACGCAGCATCAGGCGGGGCGACGCAGAAAACTAGCAACGCCATCATTTGGCCAACACGATGGAATTATTCTCAACTTGTTTAATCTTCGTAATTAATATTGCATTGCGTTAGTCACGAGATAATAAGGGAGCATTTGCGAAATGCTGTGTCACTGCAACAACTTCCTCTTCTTTGCTTACTTGAAAGACTTTGAACGGAAAGCCATTGAAGGGGGCAACTATTGGCTTTTCCGCAATTTGAAGAGAGAGTGTAATAACTTCCAGTCGAATTATGACAGGAATAGGTAAGTTATCAAAAGTCAGTCAAGTTGATCAACAAGGTGCACGCTATTGCGACTCAGTTTTGTGGACACGCAAGAAAATGCGCCATATCGTACAGTTCTGCAATAAAGCAGCCGGTTTGAATGTGATCAGCTGAAACTATAAATATGTTTTTATGTTCCTGAATTCTGACATTGTTGCAGTGATTCATGCACAGTGTTGGATCGTTCCCGATAATTTCGATGTTAAAGATGCACTACGCTCTGGAACCCCAATTGTCGAACATGTCGGTAAAATCATAGAAATCATCTGACCTTAGTGCTTCGAAGAACTGAATATCTTCAATCTGATGTATCACACAAATTAAGTCGGCGCGAAAGGTAGTCAAGCCAGAATTGACTTGGTGTGTGCTTGCTGGGTTTGGCAAGAAATCATTTACTGATCTTCTACGGCAAGCCTCTTAAGTCCGACCCGTAATGGCAACAAATTGGACTGTCTGAAGGAACCAACGCTCAGAAGTGGTAAGCTCTGGTCCATTGTGGTCCATCAGGACAGACGTATACGCTGATAGCGACTCGTTGAAGCTCCGTTAGTTTGGTTGGAAGGTCATGCACACCAGTCCGAACCGTGCGTCTGGTGATTAGCACTCATTACTAGTTTCCGTCACTCAGTTTTTCGCCGGTAAGGACGAAAGCTTTTACGATAAAAAAGTTACCATCAAAATGGTAGAACTAATGTTTTATATTTTAACTACACTCAATATTCAAACATCGCCGAGCTTTGCTTTCACTCTTTGAATGACGGTGAATACTTCTTCGTAGCAAATTCACGGAAGTCTCTAGATCTAGATTGTCTCTAAAATGACGAGTACCAGATTTTGTAAGTTGTAACATCATTAAATAAACTCGTCCAGCAATCCAAGGGCTTTGTTGCGAACAATAAATTGACGTGCGAATACAGCAGGAGAGTCCTATCGCAGACTACTGTTGACGAACGATTGATTACAAGCTTAGCATGCTTTCAACGGATTCTGAGATCTAAACAGAACTGGGCAGGATCATCCATCTCTGGTTCAATTTACAAGGAAGTCGATTGAAAACAGAGATGGACATGAGCCTAGACAGAATCCTACCCAAATGTGGCGTATTGTACAGAATGGAAGTGTTAACTGTCATCCAGGAGGGTATTATCGTCTGCGACCAAAAGTAAGGTCTGGTACACTGCCTAGAGAGGCCTTCAATCAACTTGTGTCGGTAAGGTAGTTATTCAGAGTCAGACACAATATATTTGTTCCGATCAATTTCTGCACATAAATTCGTTGTTGAGTAAATTTTCAGGAGTGTTGGTAAAAATCGCTCTTTGAGAGAGAAACTTTGCAGAAACTTGTATAACGACTTTTATTAGACATTGGCAGAATGAATAAAACGTCAAAAAATGGAAAAAGCGCCATGAGGTCGCTGCAAACTTCAAAAAATATTGACTTTCAATTCATATGGAGTTTTCGTTGTTAGTAGAAAACAGTTTCAGTTCAACGCCTAAATTTAAATATGAAATGTCAGTTATCTTTGAAATTGACAGTCTTCAATTTTCTGCCCACAGAAATATTTGGCAGCAAAAATTAGCAGTTTTGCAAAATTTCTGCTCTTTCTGAAGAGCTCACTGTAAAAACTACGAAAAAATCACCAAATGGAAATTTGGCAGCGGTTTTCTCCATTAGTTCGTGGAGTCTGTTGCATGGCTCTTCTATTGGCCTTACCTCCTCTCGACTGAGACCACCGACTAAAAATGACAAGGAAAGCTCAAGAGTGATGCTTAAAGGCAATCAATTTCAACTTCCTACAATTTCCGTCATTCCCCTAAGTCTTCCAGCGTAGTCCAATCTTGTAACTGCCACTGTATTCTGAATTCAATTCTGACCACACCGGCCGGTCCATGTAACAGCAGAAAATTGGTAATTTAGATACCACAGCAGCAGCCAGCAGCCATCGGCCGGGGACTAACTTCAGCTGAATACCAAAAAGGTGGCGGCGGCGGCAGTGGGTGCGACAGCAAATAGTGGCAACCACCAAACGTTGCCGGCGCACATTCGGGTTGGGCCCAACCGCTGCCGGCCATGTTTTGTGGGAGCACCCCACATTCAGGTAATAAATTTCAAATTTGCACTGTTTTTATCTGGACGTGTCCATCTGGGCGCAATACTCGTACCTGCCTAGTGGCGAGCGAGTGGATGCCACAATGTGCCACAGAAGAGGAACTAGTAAACTGTGATGTACCTTCGAACGGTTAATAATGTTCCTCTGCAGTGGCCTCTAATTTTTATTGCTTCTTCTTGTTCGTCGTCGTCGGCGTCCACGTCTTCTGCTTCGCCTCGGCAGAAGCTGACCGCTGTTGATGGCGGTCGGTGGCAGGGGGCTCCGCTGAAGGACTTGTTACCGGAGTCATGCTGCATGTCGGCTGTCATCTCGGCACGGCCTCGCCGAGGAATATCCACAATTTTGAAGGGTGGACGTGAGTGCAGTGTTAAGGTTATTCCGGAGTTACACTCCGTGTTAGTTTCGGTGTGTTCGCGAAAGAGACGTTTTGGCGTTTTGACAGCGGTGGTGGCTGTGGCGGTGGCGGTGACGGCTGCGCCCGTGACTTTGCTATAAATGAAAATTGGCTCCGAAACTGAAGCAGGCACCGGGACAACCACTGGGTGCATGGGGTTAACGAAGTTTTCATTTTGAATTTACAACTCGTTACGTTGCGCGCACGGAGTTGAACTGAATTGTGCTTGATCGATTTCAAATCAAAAGGCGGCGCTGCATGGCTGCGAGGAGGCTTTGCTCGGCGAGCACAGCTGGTAGTTAGCCTGCTGGTGCTGGCTGACTGGGGAGGCTTGAGGTTAATGTTGATTGAGATGAAAATTATTAAAATTTGTCAGAGACGAATGAAAATGTCGGATTTGGTGTTGGGTGTCAGTGGCGGTGGTGATCGTGGTGTCCGTGCTGGTCAGGGAAAACGGATGCTTGATGAGGGGTAATGTTCACGGAATGTGGATTTTGATTGGGTGCACTGGGTGATGGAGTTAGAAAGAAGTTTCCACACCTCCGTGGCGACCGTGGCGAATTGCACATCATTTACTCGCTCGGAGATGGATGCAATTATTTCTTGTCGAAATGATTGGCATTCCATCGTGAATGGAAAGTTGCTTGATGGGGGATTACTGGCTGGAATTCAAACAGGAAGCCGTGGCGTGGTGACGTGCCAATGGATGTGAAACTGGTGCTCTTAGTGACTCAAAATCAACTCATTTAGAGGCCACGGTGTTAGCCTGCTGGTGCTGGCTGACACCGTCTCACAACACCCCTTTTCCCATCAAAAATCCTGCCTTGCGTCCTCTTCTGACAGTCGAACCTTGAGCTCCGCAACAACAACCACTCCATAACTCTCTTCCTCTCCAGCCTCACTCTTATCCAGTTCTCACGTCAAGCGCCCAGAAGCCTACTCCGCGGCAACACAAGCCGACAAGCAGGCTTTCCCAATCGACTTAAGCCAGACTAGCACACCAGCCTACTAGCGCTAATCCAACACGAATCTCTTCGCCATAAATTAAGTGACACCTTGAGTAATCACCAGTCAAAGCTGAGCGGATCTGCCAGGCTCGCGGGCTGCTATCACGAAAAAAAAAATGAATTGCCCCGCATGCGACCAAGCTCTCGCTGGACCACACAGCCCACCGATTTAATATCCATCACTCCCCGGCCGTGGCGCATTGTGATAAGATTGAACACGAGAGAAACACTGGTAAGACGTCAGGTGCACCGTAAATCGATTAATTACACGAGAGCGGCGGCTATTATGACAAGAGCCCGCGTGTGTCGTTTCGACGGGGAATCGGCATACGTGCCACGCCACTCGGCCAGCGGCAGTCGTGGGGAACATCTCACTTCCCGGTCTGGCCGGTGCGTTTCCGTCTTAATTACCCGCACATGCAATCAATCCATCAGGCGAGCAACGAACATGCGTAGATCGCACGTCTTCATTGGCGTTGGCTGCACTAATCCGGCTTGCTTCGCTAAATGCCCGGGATTAATCTGCGTGCGGCCGCCTTTTCGCCTATCGCCGGAGTGCACTGGCACGCCATTAGAGGAGCACCAAACGGGCACCCAGCAGTCGGGAAGCATGAAAATCATTTAATGCGCGTGAATTCGGCCCGATTCGGGGCTGGATGAGAATCGTGAGAAGAACCCATCGGACGCGGCCGCGGCGGCGGAGATACCGCCAGCCCGTCTGAGTGCCGGCCATCAACACCTGATAGTCACTGCATTAATGTCTAAGCGATGGCAATCATTTCAAGACCGAAACGCTCAGCGATGGACTAGAATGTTGTGCCGACCCCAAGTGGTGGCACCCGCTCGTCGGTGACGGGGATGCGTCTCGCGGCTGTCATGGGAAAACCACACGCATGTGCGTTACATTCGGAATTCGGCTTGAAGTGGTGGCAGATCTCTCAGCAGGCCTGCCCGGTGGACATTTAATTAGCTCCCTCGAGCCGTTGCTGACGAGATGGCGGTGGCGGTGGCAGCGGCGATTTGTTCACGTTCGTGTAGCCGCGTATTTGCAGAAGATGTTGAGATGATGATGATGGCCACCGAGGCATGCTACCATACTAGATCATTTGGATATGGACGGCCGTACCAGTTCCAGTGGATTTCAGATTAGACGTTGATGGACTGCGGCTCGACGGTGGCGGCGCGGGAGCACATCGCACCCGAGTGAGGGGCGGCCGATGGGGTTATTGCGTGAGAAAAATTCATCTTGTGCAAATCTTGGTGGAATCCATTGAATCTAATGAAAAGCATGCCTTGCAGCGTGGCCGCACTTGTTGATTGCAGATGGTCTCGAATGCTGAGTGATCTAGTCGAACTGGTGGCGGGCTGGCAGGCTGGTGGGGTGGCACAGCAGCAGCACAGGGATGCCGACTTTATTGAGGCTGTATAAATTTATCTCTGAATTTTAATTGTTAGTGAAAGTTTCTTGTTTACGACGCACGCTGCGGCTGTGGTGCTGGAGGTGATGTGGCTGAGCCTCGCGGAGACACGATGACGATGCGGCTGATGATGATGATGATTGGGTCGGTCCCGGGGGCTGTTGCCAGGAACTAGTTGGCGAGTTTATTTGTTTTTTAATTGATTTCGTGCCGGAGTATCTGATGTGTCTGAGGGACGAAATAGTATTACAAAGTCTGCTGCAGCCGATGATGCCTGTTGGGTGGAAGCGAAATTCGCGAGGATGACAATTTTTGTGTGGGGATTGTATCGATCGGTTGTTAATCCTCACCGGTAGCTTGGGGGTACGTGTGTGTTTGAGGGCGTCGTTCTTAAGCGCTTACTCCTCAGCTAGTTTTCTTAATTAGAATAGACATCGTGAGTCAATTAAACCGCGAGTAATATCCATAACTTCGTGGACACGAATATCCTTATTTGAATATGCGACGGAGATGTTTTCATTTCCAAGAAGGTGGCTCTCCACTGAAGGGTCTTAGAGGTTTTAGTGTTTAGTTTATTATGTCGAACCAGTTGAACCAGATTTCACTTAAGACGAAGTCACAGGATTTCAACAAAAGTCAGCCGTGGCTTACTGAACTCATTCTGTAACTTAGTTTGCTTGACCAGTTTGGTTTTGTTGCTTCTCTCTTAGCCATACAGCATTTCGTTTAGCAAATTCTGCGAAGTTGAAGTTAAAATTAGTTTTATAAAAATAAAATTGTCTGTCGACTTGGCAGCACTGTTCGCCTTTTTCGCACTGAGGGCTTATTGAGCAGTTGAGATTTGGCTTGTTATGAGTATGCTTCGCAATTTGCCGTGAATAGACGTCGGATTAAAGGACCAGCTATCTCTGAATGATGGTTATGCCAGAAAAGGAGGATCACCAAATTTAAGAGTGGCCACACTTGCTTGTGGGAGTCTGTACAAAATTCTCCTGCAGTCTACACTTCCAATTCTCATTTTTGTAAGCAAGTACAAAGAAAACAAAATTGAACGAAACTTAACGAAACTTAACGAAACTATGCGAAGTGGTTTCATTCATCCATTAAGACTGCCTTGGTTGACGCTAGTTTTCGTAGACTACAGGTTCATTAGGGTTGTGTTTTAATGTCTGTACATTGTTTATAGAAGTGAACGATACTTAACGAAACTGCACGAAGTGGCATCATCAATGTGAGTTAACTCGATTGTTTTAGTTGACATAAGTCCCCTTTCGTTTATTCAGGCTTGGGCTTATTACTTCCAAATTGCGTATAAGATTGAACGAAACTTGACGAAACTTAGCAATGGGGTATATTTCTTTAGTTATTTAAGTCACCTTAAAGGTCCATATTGGCCCAAGCAGGACACATTAACTACGTGTACTGAAACCATTGTTACCAGATGACGCCAGTATGCAAAACAGTGGTGCGCGAGAGTTCTCAAATGTCACTTCGGTTTATTTTTCGTTTGAATACATAAAAGTTGTTCGAACTCTTGCTAATGTCTACTAATTCCTGATCACAGTGCCCTTCAAACAAGTAAGCCAACATCTCTCCCCTTTCATTTATCACCACATGGGCGACATCATCAATATTGACAAAATAAACAGAAAAGTACCTGACCATCAGCACAAAACATAACAAACAGAAGACAAGCCAATACCACATTCAGATTTCCGTTAAACTATCTGTTTGCTATCAACGACCGCTTGAGTAGGGCTCTTCCAAACTCCCGTTGTCCACGTCTTACCATTAAGTGTCTCATTTTATTGAAATAGCCTCCATTTCATCCACTAACCCCATGAATCTCCACCAAGCCCATGTCTAAGTGTTTTATAAATACCTCCCCCCTCCGCCCGACCGACCGCACATTGCATGCTACCTGATCACCTGGTCCCCAGAGTTCCCAATACCGCGTATCACCTCATCAGTTCGATTAAATTAATTCAATCCATAATCATTTCCAATACTCGCACACACACGGTTTTCTTCTCAAGCCATCGTCTTATAACTTATAACTCCATCGGATCCCATCCGAGTGAGCTGCACAGCCTGCAGCCAAGCCAAGCACACCAGTGCCCGGCCAGCAGGCAGTCGAGACATTCCCACAAATATCCATTTATGTTGGAAAAGATTATCATATTCTTAGGAAAAACTACACAAATTTACTTCAATCAATCCACCATGCAGCAAGCAGCAACAGAAACGGAAAAGATACAAACGCAGATATACGCGGCAAATAAATAAAAATCAACTTAAATAAGATACGACTAAATAAGCCACCACTTAAAGAGATTACTGATTACCATCAACGGTAGTTTGCGTCAATAGATCGTTTATACAAAATGTATCTGAACCGAGGCAAGTCAGGCCTCGATGCGGATGGATATCGTTGAGAAACACTTTTCGGAGTCGCTAACTAGCTAGGGGGAGCGCGGCTCTGCGCAAGTGCGTTCAGTTGGGTGTTTCGTACTCTTCAAGGCATCCATTATATCGTTTATCAATATTTCTTCATTTTTCCTCGCAAATTATTGCATTCTTCAGATAGTGCTTATCCAAATCAGTGTGTATCAGATTCGGATTTATCTCAATGCGAGAGCGATACAGGCTGGCTTGGTGTGGGCAAATCTGTTGCAGTGGTTACCCTATGTGCTGGGGAGATGTGCGTGTGGGTAATGCAGTTCGGGGGTATTTATTAAATCGGTTGAAGTGGTTCTTTGGGTTTGAATTGAATATTGAACAGAATTTTTGACCGATACGGACACATGGAGACAGTGAGTGGGTTGGGAAAAGGAAAGTGTAGTAGAGTGACAACCAGATGTCATTACGTATTCTTGAAATGAAGTGTTAAGTACACATTTTCTGCGATAAGTCAGTCGTTTGACAGAACCTTTTTCTGTCTGAGCTATTGCTGAGGCTTAGAGTTCCAAAGCTTCCCATGGTCACTGTCCTTATAAGTTGTCACACGTTAGACAAGTTAGTTGTCAATCTTCATGATTAGGGGTGAAATCGTGAAATTACTTTATGAGCACTTATCAGGTTGGTCCGCATGTATCCTATTGTCATAGTTGTAAAGCGACATGGACAATGTTTATTTAAAAGAAAACTATTCAGTGACCTCAGCTTCACCAACATCTTCAGGACGCCACCTAACGATAACACTAAATTTCCCAAAGATCCTATGTCATGAGAACATATGTAAGTGAGCCAATACCCACAGTTCCAAAAAGATCGGCCATAATCATGGAAACCACGAAAGATTCGTTAAGTTTCGTTAGGTATGAGCAGACAGATGACAGATGCCACAGAAATGAAGGGAAAATTAAGAAAAATGCACAAGGCAGATGGTGAATCGTATGTACAGCTATTTATAATATTGTGCGAAAACAGAAATAATACATTTTGAGGAACACTTTCGTTCAGTTTTGACATTTGTCATGTGCGCTTTTACTTAGCATGCAGGTAGCCCTTTAGAAGCCGTGTGGTTTACTAAAACGCCAAGTTTCAACATGACTCTTGTGACTATTTTGTTTATTCTAATGACTTGAGGCATGTTTAACTTGGGTATGACTACAACTACTCTGCGTTAAATTATTTATAAACAGCCTTCATTCGTCACAACTACTGGTGCTAGCACGTTCGATGGTTTTATTTTGAAACAAGTTCAGAATGGCAAACAGGATCACTAAAACTAGAATTTATACGAACCGAGGAGGACTGACTCACTGATAGACTCTCCTTTTGTGCTGTGCGGCATGTGTCACACTCTTGTTGACACCCTCAGTCGTTCAAATCCATATCTAAGCTAAATTAAAGAAGTTGTGTTTTGAGATAGATTTGACCATTCTCAATGCTTGACTTTCTTTTTTAGCGGTACAGAATGTTGCACAATTATCCTGAAGCTAGAAGCTGCTCAATTCTTTATTTGAAGTTATCTCACACAATTTTACTCGTAATTTATCCGTAGGGTGCTACAGACCGAAATGAACATGGGCTAAGGTCCTCCCCTTGACTTTGTTCGTGGACATCCTCTGAATTGTCCCACATGCTGAAAGTCAAAAATTCCAGATTTCTGATTCCGTAGGATTGTCAAATAAGAAAAAGCTTATACGACACATCCAGTTCAAAATCACCACAAAGGTTTTTACTCCATTATTTTAGTGTTAGCTTTGTCCATTGAGAGGTCCATCCATGAAAAAAAAGTAAGCGCATTAATTGACATTTTGCTTACATTAAAATCCAAACTATTGCTGTTCAAATTTATATTCAGCAATTAGATCGCATTCCTTAGCTGCCAAATGTCATTTTTCTCTTTGTTCCATTGGCAACACTACCACCACAGATGACAGTCTTAACATCCAGCAACAACTAATTTGATTGGCCTGTCGCTTGCTATTTACATACAGTGCCGGTCGATCATTGTTCGCAACGAATTTTTGGTGAATGGGCTAAAAACAAGATTCCTCGTGATCCTCATTTGCGGTTGGATTGCTATGTCAAGTAGTACAACTGTTGCATTTAAATTGACGGAAATGGGCACAACCGTATTGCGAGAGATGGGGCACAGCAATAAGACGGTGTTTAGTATGCTTACTGTGGTAATTATTGGTTCATATTTGTGTTTCAAAAATGTGTCACTGGATTTTGCGATTGTATGTGGGTTGCGTTGGAAAAATGTGTGTAGGCTGTAAGGAGCGAGCAAAGTGGAGGTGAAGTGAAATCATGTTGTCAGTTGGAAGGCGCAAGAAAGTTTTATCAGTGTCGTTGTTCAATTGAAAGAGGGTATTTTAGTAATAAAAGGAGCTTGTGTCATGTGTATACCATGCTAGGCCTAGCTACCGTAGCAATCAGCAGGGACCTTAGGTGCCAATTCCCGATGGCATACTTACTTAACTTAAAGTACTTAGTGCTACAGTCCGAGGTGGGCCTGGGCCTCAACCAACAAGCGTCTCCAGCCAGCTCGATCTTTAGCTATCTGTCTCCAGTTTCGCACGCATAGTTGGTTGAGGTCCTTTTCCACTTGCGTGCGCCACCTGAGTCGCGGTCTTCCTCTACTGCGCCGTCCCTCGGGGGTGGATTTGAAGGCTTTTCGGGCCGGAGCATTGGTTTCCATCCGCTCTACATGACCTAGCCATCTCAATCGTTGGATCTTCACTCTTCTGACTAAGTCGATGACGCTGAACAGCCCGTACAGTTCGTCGTTCGTCGTTATATCTCCTTTCCCGACGGCTTGGTTTAAGTAATTTTTATGTTGACAGATGTATTCTCTGAGCATGCCAGTGACCTATGTAATAGCCGTGAATAAGACTAAAATAAAGCCAAGGCATCCGGAGGAGGAGTCGACATGTATTGCTAAAACCCAATGTTGCGTCGGTCCTATCGTGCAATGAGTGACGCATTTTCCATTATTCTACAATTCCTACGCATGTTAAGCAAGAAGAGGGATAGGATCTCTGTTACGAGCCAACGATTGCCACTTCCCTTACAAATTGAGAGGTTTTTGTGTGCCTGCCAACTGACATTAATTGAGAAATGCCTTGTGCGTGCCTTCAGGATCGCTGGGATAAGTGGTTCAATGGTTCGAATACTAGGCACAATTTTAGGAAACCCCATATTTTTATGGCAATTGGGTGACATGATGAGAGGTGCAAAAACGGAGCACTTCAAGGCGATAACCGGTTTAGGCAATATCAGATATTGTTATCCTTTTCTCCTGTACTAGTATAAAACCAACTTTATTGACGGAACCTTCACATGACATTTGTCAAAATTCCATGAAAATTCCACTGTTCCCAGCAAGCTGTTCTATGGTAAATTAAGCTTACCATGTACTGATAACTATTGCCTTTCCCTCGCAAAATCAGGCAGATTAGGATGCCCAACGTCTGCATCTCTTGACACGACACTTGACATTTTTTGACAGCTGGTTTTATAATTTATTCACGCACCAGTAAGAGAGTTCAATTCATTCATGGCGTAGTGAGGTCAAGCAAGTGAGCCTAAAAATAAGCGCAAAGGATCGTCGTGATCTGTCAAAATATGCCTTATTATCTGTCAAATTCATCACGTCAGCTGGAAAGTTGTGAAAAACTCATTGGAGATTTTTGACATACTGACACATTTCTTTTGCCATGGAAAAGAAATCGTTAAGCTATTTTTCTCTTCGGCAGTATTCTTTATGAGTTCGCCGTCGGTTTATACAGCAGTGCTGCCAAAACGTCTCTCAAGAGTGACGAGAAGTTAATTTTATTCAAACAAGGGCTCCTCGACAACACTCACAAACAATTTCTTGCGATACTCTTCCCAGAGGGCTGTTCAACAGAGAACGGGAGCTATTCCTTAGGCTCAGAGACTCAGAGCTTCCCAGGACCAGCCAGCCTTATAAGTTGTCGAACGTTTGACAAGGTGGTTGTCAGTTCTCATGACGACGGATAATATTGCTTTATGAGCACATATCTTGTTGGACCACATGTACCCTCTTGCCAGAATCTCCAGAGCGCCACCTAACGATTAAAGTAAGTTTCCCGGACGAACGGCCACCATTTTCCAGTTTCCTGACACAATTGTCACCCTATCAAGACTGTCATCTGCCAAAGTGCAGTCCCAAAGTCTTCTCATTTCACAATCTCTCTCGTCCTCCCTCAATAAAAAAAGGACGTGATTTAATTGTTTCATATCACAATTGACACCCTCCCCTTAATTTATCTGTCTCTCTCAGTGACGTGCATGCACAGACCGCACGTTTCAAACAAACGGTATGTCCTCCAATTTGACAGAGGCACGCTTTGCAATGCTGTCGTCATTGAACTCTAATGAAACCGAGATGTACACGAGCGTGCATGTTATTTTCATACGAAAAACTCAAACTTTAAGGAAACCAAGTCAACCGATAGATCTCATTACCATTAGCTTCAGTTCAGCTGTAGTGTTTTCTATCAGCTCGTGGCTTTATGTGATTTGAATTATCTGAATATTTAAGCGGTCTAGACCTCACTGTTACATAATTCCCCCGGCGGAGCCAATGAACGTTCTATGGTGTTTGTTTTGTACAGATTTTTGGGACATTTTTCTCGTATGTACCCCTTGTTAGTATTCTCGTTCATTTCTTTTACTCAAAATTGATTATTTCTTTGATTCTAAACTGCTTCTGGGCACTGCTGCTAGTTCTTCCGTTCCGTTAAACCTGAATTACCATCTTCATTAGAGAGATTTCTATTCCTTGAACAGTTCCCCCCATCTGTGCTTCGGGTTGTTTTTGGGCTAACGGTGGTTAGATATTCTTGACGCTGATTCATTATTGCTCATTTCGTAGTGCTTACCATTCCTCACAGGCAGGCAACATACATACATCGAGGGTCAAGGATTTGAAAATCACAAGATAAATCTTCTTGCAAATCGGTTGACTGTTGGCCGGTTTAATGGCGAGATGGGGGCAGTTGAGGATGTTGTCCATCAAATGGAATGTGCCTGCGAGGTAGCGCTTGTTGACAAGCTGGCAGACATTCTTGGGCAGAAAGGGATACACGTGTGCAGAGAAATGGGACGAAGAAGTGAAATCAAGAGAAAATTTTGACGAGTGCTGTTTTGACTTTCCAAAAGTGTCACATCGAGCTCGAAAGTGTGCGATGTGGAGTGAAACTCTCTGCTCTAGGACTTCCGCATTTTTGGGCGTACTCTTAGGTGCATAGTTTTATTCTGTTTTTTGTGTCTCAGTGGGTCGAGTAGTCTGCTGAATTTTAGGAAATCCCACATTTTAAAGGCAGTTGGGTGACAGGCAGAGAGGTGCAGTTATTACGGATAACAGGCAATGAACCCAACTGGTGAGACATAAGAGTAGTCCGAAAGAAATACCAGCTTAATTCGTTGTCCAAAAAAAGTGACGCCTTTAGTAGGCAAAAACTGACGCCCTCACAAGAAGGAATACTAAGCAATGTTTATCAACCTAAGAGCAAAGGCAGCCGAAAACGACACGTTCGTGTTGATTCATTTGTCCAAGCAAGACAAATCTCCCAACACGATAGAAAATCACGCCATCACGGCTGCTTCTGGGTTAAATAATAATAATAATGTGGGTGGCGCTACAGGCCGACGAAGGCCACAGCCTAGCTTCTCAGCAACCACTCTTGTTATGCGTACTATTGTTCCTTCACGAGCGGAGGGGGTTACAGATTTCGAACGACCAAGCTTCAGAAGCCTTCTTAGCCATGCAAGTGACGTGAAAAGGCTGCTTCTGGGATACCTCGTGCTTAAGATCCTCGAAGAAGAAATTGGTCGACCTACGAATCTGGTGGAGTCTTGATGTAAATAGCAGTCACTTTAAGTGCTGGATCAGAATATAAAGCCAAGTTGCTAAGACACAATGAGATTGCAAAAATTAACGAAACTTGACGAAACTAAACAAAGACTTTTTTCATGTTCACTGTATAACTTAAACACGCAGTGAGCGTTTGAATTCGATACCAGTTATCTGGTAAAAAGTGAACGAAACTTAACGAAACTGAGGGATCTGTTATATCATGCTCGTTGTGTCATTTAAGTACATTGTGACAGATGGAATTACATCTTCAAGCAAAAAGAAAAATTCAACGAAATTGAACGAAGTAGTTCTTGTTTTCACTTCCTTAGTTGAATGGATGGATGCAGGATGTCTAGTGTCTATTGTTGACAGTGTTCACTGTTGCAATTGAATATGCTTGGCTGTTTGACGTCAACTGATTAAATGTCACAATACGACGCGACGCAGCGTAAAATAAATAGGTTTTAGCTCATCAGAAATATGTTGTACCTCTCAGTGAAACTTACATGCCTCAGAGTTGGCTTACACAAATATTAGCAAAAGTCGCCATTTATTATAAAATGTCCGACGACAATACGGCCCATTATGCTGACAACCTCTGCATTGTCGAATTCGGTTTTCTGCGACGTGACATCCGTGTGCGTTCTTTGGAAACCATATTTATCCCTCCACTAATTCATAAATCAGGATGACTTCTCAGTGTTTCATGGGTGCCTGCATGTTTTCCAGAAACCGCTGTGGTGGCTTGTAGCAGATTTCTTATTAATTTTTCTCATTATTAAGTCGCCGCGCGAGAGATGTCTGATTGCAAATGCAAGTTAACACGATACAGCTGGTAAGGGGAAATGTCACAATGAATCGTGCGCTGATCATTTCACTTGTGGTAATAATTAACAGCAGTGCGAATCGGGCGATGTATGCGCCTGGGAACATGATCATCCAAAGTGTGTTCATTCACAGAACATAATTCCCTAATTGCGTTATCCTGGTCGGACATGGTTGCCTGGGCTACAGACGCATCTTCGATTCCCACAGTCTTGAATGCGCTTTCAAATGGGAGTCAGCGATGATCAGAAGATTAATTGATGTGTGTTCGGTTGGCTTGGATTTAGGAAGCCATTTTTCCAAAGAAGGATTCGCTGCCGATACTGAGAGTCTGGTAATATGACTTTTGCAGACGTTTAAACGCCGAAGAGGGCACCACTATCGCTGTGGTGCAGTATGTTCCATTCCACACAATGGACGATGATAGACGAGTTTCGCGCCGAGAGAGTTTCCCATCTAGACGAAGCTGCCGACCACTCACCATCGACAAAACAAAAGAAGTCCAACCAATTCATTTCGGATATTCCTGAACTTTTTCCACTAATCATTTTCTAAAAGTCGATTTTCTTGACATTTTCTGTGCAGAATGACTGTCTGTTGGGCTGTATGTGGTCGACTATTTAGAAGTGGTATGTATCCAAGTTTGGTCAATACATTGCCTTATTCGGCAGTTATTGTCCTTTTCAAGTTTGATGACGTCCCGAATCGGTTGGCGCAAGAACATTTTCAGTAATTTTTTCAGCACGTCTGGCAATGACTTTATTGAATTACACTGAATTAGTGACAGCTAACTGTGTAAGTGTTACCAGCAGGGAAAGATGGATGATGGGAAATTCTTGAAGTAACGACGGGATCTATTTGAAGGGAGCCCGTTTGGACTTTAAAGGCTTTTATACGTGTGATTTTGAGGTCGTAAGTTTAGTCTAATGGGAAGGCATTTGCAAAAGCTCGACAGTCCATTCTCTCCTCTGGCAATTGCTGACTTGCCTGACCTTCAGATTAGTGATCCAAGTTGTTTTGAAAGATATCGTATCAATAATTTGATGAACGGCGTCGTTTACACTGTCTAAGTGGTCGGTTACACGGCATGGGTAAGAAAGTGCAGTGGGCGCACACAACAGAAGCGAATCAAAGGAAGAGCGTGGCTTTACGACTTAATAATATAATATGGGTGGCGTACAGCCCATAGAGGGCCAGGGCCTAGCTTCTCAGCAACCACTCGTGTTGTGCGTGCTATTGTTCTCTCACGAGTGGAAGGGACCTACAGTTTTACGGCGAATCTGAACGGCCAAGTTTGAGAAGCTTTTTCTAGACAGGAAATACTCTTTGAGCATTTTCAGTGACTCGAAAGAGGTGGGGCCGTGAAAATTATTTCTGTCGCTCAGAGCTGGAATCGAACCTACGACGTCGAGGTTGGGGTCGACGCACGTGCCCACAACGCCACGGGCCACGACTTGCTGTACCCTTTTCACCGATTCTCAAAATTTGGGCTGCAACTTTCAAAATTGCAAACTGAGTGAGCGAGTTACTTGTGTGATGGCTATCCATCATCACTGAGAGCTAAAGACATCCAAAGTTGGGACACCAAAAGGAAGAGTACTCCAACTTCTTCACAGTCAAAGTCGGTTACAGTCCTTCTCCACTTGTGTGCTCCATTCGTTGTTATGTTGTTTTTTTCTTCTCATCGCCGACAACCTAACTAATGAATAGCAGGACAAACGATTTTCAGAGGTGATGATTATGATTCCTTCGAGTAAAAACAGTTTGTGAAGATCACTGAAGATCACCACTCACGACACAGCACGGAAAACAAAATCGATCAAAAATCCACCATATCCCCCTTTGACTACCGCATTCATAAATTCTGCATTCCAAAATGCCCCGCACAGCCGGCGGGCGGGTGGCGCTCCGGTATAACTACTATTTTTCCACATTTTTAATAACCCGATGCACTCTGCGGTTATCACAGCGGCATCTGTTCATTAAGTCAGAGTGGAAAATTTTCAATTTCCGACCGACCTTTAACACCCGATCCGATTGAGACATCTCATTTTGACCGCGAGCTTATAAAAGAACTTGTAACGCTCGTTTCCCCCTCAAGCATTGGTCAGCATCTCATGCGGTCCCTATCGCCAATCGGTGTCGATGGGAATTTATGTTAACCTAATCTATTGACATATTCCCTCTGACTAATGATGCGTAGTATCGTGGAGCGTTTTGAATCGATCGAGAGTAGACGCGCTTTGTCATCTCATAACTCACGAACTTTCTCTCGGGCATTTGTGATATGAATTTGAGATAGATCTGAACTTGGAGTTGTTTTGAATATTTAGATTAGAAGACTGCAGTGGTTGTTTTTTGCGAGGAATTCAGATTACCGATTGATTACGTTTTTGTCTGAATGTTTCGAATTTTTTTGTGAGACACTCTAATTTTGTGCAGGAAACTGAATGATAGCAAAGAAAGTAATTTACGTGGTTTAACAGTCTCAGGGGGACATCATAGCTGCATATCCTGAGCAGCTGACACAGCCTCTCTGAGCTATGAGTATTTATGTTAGACTGATTTAAAAAAGGACAACATAGTGACGAACATGACAAGAAAAACGGAAGCGGAAGCCTGCAAGAATAAGGATGGGAAGCTAGAAGCTGGATTATAGTCGGTGCTGGAAATTTGGAAATACCACTTGTGCAGACAGTATGACGACAATGACGACCAAAATACCGCTGACAGGTAGAATAATCCATCCAATATAGGCGACGATGGACTGGTGCCGATAGACTGCTTGCCGAGCTTTTTAAGGCAGCTGGTGATGGTTTGATTTTTTTTTTAAAGAGAAGATTTATACAGCGCCTTGTCTAGTTTTGGCATCCTTGCAAAACTCGTCCGTCTTTGCAGAATAACGATGGAGAATGCCCGTTGCTCCGTCAAGGTCGGTAAAGAAGACGCACTGCCATGCGACTTTTTTTAACATCATTCACGAGAAGACCGTGCGGCACTCCAATGTCAACAACAGAGGCACGATCGACATCATCGGAAGAACACAACGGGCTGTCAGTGGGGCATTTGTGAGAATTGAGAAGGAAGCGGCCAAGATGGGGGTTGCGGCTACCGATGGTAAGACAAAGTTTATGCTGCCTACAAAAAAGGACCACCAACACAGACGTCTTGGACAAAACGTCACTATAGACAGCTATAACTTCGAGGTAGTGAAAGACTTTGTCTGCCTAGGCTCCGAAGTTAATACAAACAATGACACCACCACGGAGATAAAACTGAGGATCACTCTGGCCAACCGCTGCATTTTCGCACTCGGAAGACCGCTAAGGAATAAAGCCATCTCTCGAAGAACCAAGATATCTCTTTATAAGACCTTGATCATCCCTGTCCTGCTGTATGGCGCGGCAGCTTGGACTATCTCAAGAGCGGATGAAGGCGCACTTGGTCTCTTCGAGAGAAAAGTTCTGCGTTCAATCTTTGGTCCTGTTTGCATTGAAGGTTCTTGGAGAAGAAGATTCAACTACGAATTGTACGGGCTGTACAGCGATATGATCTAGTCAGGCGTCTACGGATTCAACGCCTATAGCCATCTTAGGCCATGTTGAGCGCATGGACAACACTGTTCCATACGGGCTGTGAAGCGACATCTACCTGGTCAAACGAGTTCGAATCTCTCGTCTCAGATGGCTACGTCACGTCGAGCGATTGGACACCAATGCTCGGGCCAGGAAAGTCTTCGACTCCAACCACCCCGAGGGACAACGCGGTAAAGGAAGACCACTTCTACGGTGACCCACGCAGCTAGAAGGGGACCTCAATAAGTTGAACGTACGTGTCGGGAAGCAACTAGCACAATACCGGGCTAGATGGAGGGGCATGTAGGCTGAGGCTCAGGTCCACCCCTGACTATAGTGCCAGTCAAAGAAGAAGAAGAACACAGTGACAATAATAAGCTCTTCGATCACTTTCGTTAAGTTTCGTCAAGTCTCGTTAAGTTTCGTTAAATTGCGCTTACTCCAAGCGGATGCGGACACGTATTACTTTGTATGAATTTGACAGCCTAGGTAACTTATAGCTTCTAGGAGTTTCCCTGTGATGGTGAAGTTAGCCATTCATAGGTTGAAACGGGGAAGAAACCAAGAAGAACACCAAACTTCTATGGATTTGAGGACAGACACCTTAGACGTTGTGACTGAACTAATGTCGCTGTGATGTCGTGTTGTAGAGAGCTCTTTTATAGATTTTCTTGATGCAAACAGGCCCAAGACAGAGGAACGCAGACATTCTCAGTCGAAGAGACTTCGTCATCCTCGGTTCATGCCAGAAGGACTGAGAAGATCAAAGACTCAAGTCACCTCTGAAGCTGCAGGAGATGTCTACTTACATAGTTTCACCGTCAGCCCAAAGCTGAATAAGATTGACTTCCAAATCTTGTAAATCGTTATGCCTGGAGGGAGCCATGAAGAGAAGTCAGGACAGTCGGGAAGACACCGATCTGTTGGCCACGAGAACTTCGAACTCGCCAAGTTCGAGAAGCGGTGACGACTGAAACAAGACGATGTGACTTGGAGAGCTAGCTAGACTTTGGAGCACGGTATGGACAACTGGAAGAGGTATGCCTACGATGGATGGATATGGGAGGATGGTTCAGTTCACAGTCTCTGAATACAATAAAAGAAATCCTTGCAATACAGAAGCCACTCATGGAATGCGAGGATGTTAAGGCCATTCAGTCAACATTGCACTGCCAATGAGTGGAGATTCGCTTGAGATGAAGACAAATGGCGAACAGGGGACTGCATCAGCTCCAACGTTGAACGCCTCGTTTTATACTGGGCATACACCTGCACAAGTTGAGGGGCCATGCCGTCTAGTTAAAGACTCACAAAGGCGCAATCCAAAGAAGAAAACCAAACAAGTTACAAAGTAACAAACAAACCCAACAACACTCTACACTGGCACACATGCAAAAGGACATCCACGATCCCATCTGCCAGCGACGATTGATGATCCCTCCAAATGAGCGCCTATCCGAGAGTCTCGGCTCTTGTTCTCGCTACTTGTAATAATGATATATCTAGTCATGTTCCCCGATCAAATTCAGTAGTTGCGGGCCACTTACATTATTAGGACTAGCCGGGGTTACCCTAACAGCACATGTATCCTAGTCGTAAACAAGTATTTGTCGGACTTATCAAGATCTCGACTTGATTGGTAGCCACCACTGGGAGCGAACGAAAAATTATTGATATTTGCTGGCCGATAAGTGGCAAGCAGAGGCAAAGAAAAAAAAATGCACGCTGCACGGATTTTACAGTAGTGCAGCGCGATGGTGTATCTAAGTCGGGCTTGACTTAATCAAGCGTCGCCTCGTCGTGTGCCGCTGGTGCTGCCGCTGCCACGGTGGCTGCCGCTTGGTGGTGGAAATAATTGATTCAACTCGGAAGGTAGGCCTGAATTAGAGAAACAGAAATCTAGAAAATCCGGCATCGCGCTGTGTAGTACACTTCTGGTTGCTACTTTCTTAGCCGATCGTCGCCTGAGCACCTGAAGGGGCTTGACCGCTTCAGCGGCTGAGCGGCTGAGCGCCTGATCGCCTTAATTAATGGCTTGTGCGTTGTCACTCATGATCAAATAATTAAGATATATCTGTTCGCCCTCTCCTGCCACTGCCGGAGTGTCCGCGACACGGGGATGGAAATGTGTAAGTTTATGCCGCGTTTTTTTTTTTGTTTTTTTGTCGATCGTTCTCGGACGGTATCAGTGTGCGCCTCGTGTGGAGTGTGGAGAATATTTCGTCGGTTAATTAGCGAAGCAGGAGATTTAGAAAACCCAATGACTGATGTGACGGTTTTATGATCGCATATTTAAGCCGGCCAGCAGCACGTGTTGCACAATTTCAATCTCAAGTGGTTTTACGGGACAGGTGACAAGTCATTGCGAGACTGATTGTAATTACTTTTCTCTCTCACAGGCCGCACATGGCCTAGGGAGAGATGCCGCCTCTTGTAGTCTCTGTGTGTGTGGACATAATTCCTCCGGAGATCTGCGATGTGCGGGGTGCGTGTGTTGTTGCATAACCGCCGCGCTGGTCGGTGTCGGTGCCGCTTTTTTTCCTTTTCGCAGACATTCCTTGGTGGTTAGTGGGTATTTATGATGACAAGCCTTGCAGATAAATATTATTGGTGAGCAAATCGATTGGGGACCTGGGTGGCGATAGTGGTTTCGGAATTAACGATGGCAACCCACGTCCCCACGGAGATAGTGCCTGGGACGTGTTTAAGGCGATCATTAGTAACTGTCTTTGGTAAGTGAGTATCGTGGGCTTCGCGCGGAGATTACGACGGAAGCTTGCACGGTGTTAAGCTTGGGTTTTTCAACTTTGTGTACTTTTTGTGTGTCTATGAAGGAGAATGCTTTGCTTTTGTGTTGCTCATGATTTCGGGGCATTTGAGAGTTGTTTCAGAATACCCTGTATTTCGCAAATGGACAAGGAGAGCATGACTTTAAGAGACCTTTCCACTGCCCGGACGACAGACTATCAGAAACTTTCAGAACTCAGTTGGAGTCATTATTCAGCGCTTGATTAGGTGGTGCCTTCGAAAGAAAAATTCTACGTCGGATATATGGTAACAATGGAAAAAAAATTCATCAGAGTTCAGCTTAAAAATCACGACGAAAGGGTCCCGATTCTTGTACCCGCACATATTTCACTCAAAATGATGCGCATCAATTTCAGTCTAGGTTTTCATCTTGGTTCTTGCAGAAGTCATGTACAAGGTGATCCATTTTATAAAGAAATCAAGCGACACAGACACATTTGTGCCTTTAAATTCCACTTCGTCTTGGCCACTTGGCAGCATTGCCACTGCTGCCATCCAATTTAACCATCGTGGCTTATAATTTCTTCTTTCCCTTCACCCGTTGACCTAACTTACGTTGTTTAAGAAATGGAAATTCAACCATCGATTTGGCAGCACTGCACCTATCTACCTCAAATTTAGGCGCCATTGGTAGATTTATTTTCTTATTTCCCTGATACCGATGAACTCATTTTTGTTTCTTTTAGAAGACCAAAAGTTTAGCAAAGTTGACCTCATTGTTGCTTTTTAAAAATTTGAATTATCTTTAATTTGGTAGCACTGCTTCTATTGAAAACCACTTAAACCGTCATAGCTTAATCTAGCGAACAGAGTAAAGTACCTAGGTTTCAAATGCCGTCCCATCTCTTGCAATTTACCACCAAAACAAAATTTTCCAATTTCTCTCATCCCCATCTGAATGATCAACTGCTCTCTCTATGGCGCAAAGTGTCTAGGCTTGTTACCTTTGATCCCAAACGAAGGTGTAATCTAAACGTAGACCAGTGAGTTAATAAGAAGCGCATAGCTTCCTACGCGTGCAGTAGACCCTTCTGTAAAAAGTGGAATCTCCAACAAAAGTGGATTTAGATGTAAATGGCCTTAATTCGACATAGTCCTGCATATTAAATGGGTGGTGGCCGGTCTTAACAAAAATATGATCAAACTCAACTAGTTACAGAGAACAGCATGGATTGGCACCACAGACATTCTATGCTCTGCACAAAAGATACTCGGTCGGTAATGCTACATCTTCTATCTTTGCACTTAGACATTAAAAACACTTAAGCACAGAGCGTCGTCAGTCACAGAGAGTCTATGCACATAGCACCTTCTACCGAGAGACCTCGTAACATCCTCCACAGACTATACGGTCCTCAAACTTAATCTATTAAATGGCTTAGATACTCTAATCACCCAAAGAATGGAATGACATTGCGGACAGGTGTGCAAGGGCTTCATTTGGGTAATTTGAGCTGTTCACAGAATTCCTGAACATTTCTAAAGCTTGCCGACTGAGTTGTCATTCCAGTGTGTTCCAGACGGAACTATTTGCAATCCGGGAACAGACAAATTACATCCAAATATCTTGACAACGCAGACGGCTGTAGCCATGAAAGTCTTTACTTCACATTCTAATCTTGCACATGAATGGCGGGCTGGGCTAGCATCATTAGAAGTTCATCTAAACACTTGCCTTATCTGGGTTACAGGAAGGCTGGCATACTTCGTTTTGTAGATGGACTGTAATATGAATTCTATTTCTCCACTTGAAAGTGTGAAACAAAAAATGAACGACAAATTATATATAGAGATTAGAATTTTATCATGTTATTGCTGCTCTACGAGCTGTGCAATAATGTGGATATAGTCCAGAAGGACGGACTACACTGGCTCGGCCACATCGATCGAATGGACAAGAACGCTCCAGCAAAGAGGGTCTTCGAATCCGAGCCTCCTGGTTCGAAAAGGAGAGGAAGACCGAACCTCCGGTACAAAGACCAAGTCATCGCGGACTTAAGACAGCTTGGCCTTGATGACTGGAAGCAGCGTGCCCAGGACCTTCACCGATGGAAGGCAGCAATTGCTCAGGCTCAGACCCTTCATATTTCGTCTGCCTTATAAGTAAGTAAGTAATGCTGCTGTAAATCAGACCGAGATAAAAACTATGCACCAATAATTTTCTGTAGGTTATCGATAATTTAACATGAAACGTCTTAAAATTAATTTATTTGGCACTTAAACAAACTTTTGGAAAATCGAACATTGTTAGTAACAAGTAGTAAGTTCTCCATGCTGAATTTTCCATTAATTATTTGTTCACAATTGTTTTGAAATGCCAATTTATTTTTTCTTCAAACAGCTGACGGTAACAAATGTCTAATACCGTCTTGACTAAATTTTGTCGGATGAATAACTACGCGCCACTGGATCACAGATCTTAAGGTATGAGAAAACTAATGAGCTGGCTAGGGAGGGATCTTGCCTCTGGTGCTAGAGGAGACGCGTATACCAATTTAAGCAGTCAAGGCTAATATCTTTATTGGTGCTAACCCCAAACTGGGTTGACGGACAAAACTGTGCCACATCGAAAAAATATGGTCGAGGAGTACAACCGATAAAAAACATCTAACCTCCTTTGGCGAACTCTACATGATATAGCTAGATTGGTGGCGGTAAGAACGGGACACTGATCGATAGGAAATCATACTGCAAAATTGGGTATCCCACATAAAACAGTCGCAGTTGCAACAACATAGCTGAGAGGGAGACCTTAAGACACTTTATTATATAGTGTGTAGTAATTCTTTCCACCAGTAACTTGATTAGATTTCTGCAACAGATACCAAGCAAATAATTTACTCCTTCAATTTCAGATATGGATTTAATACACAAGCACAAGAGCTGTGGCCCACTTCTACCTATTTATGTATATACCCTTACCATTGAACTAAATTTTGATTATATCAACGTGGCAGCACCGTTCCTGATGACCGCCAATGAAAACCTAATGAATTTCAGTTCATTGTACTTAGATGAATTTCCCTCAATATCAGCTCTCAGCAGCCCGCCACCGCCCAATCAACTGGGCCCTCAACAGAGGCCAGTCTGGACCCCGAATTCGTTACACTCGCCCGTCAGCGGTTGACTACTGCAGCAGCCACACACGTCCAGACCGACCTAGAAAAAATCACTGTCAGTGAAAGCCCGGCCAGCAGGTGAAAGGCAACTAATCACATGCACCACTAACTGACTTAAGCCGCATGATCTGCGGCTCTGGAAAAACCATCAATCAGTGGCCATCGACGTGGTGTTTCAATATTTCTCAGCGCGCGCAACCCCTGCAGCTCGCTAGAGCGGCACACAAAAATAATAATCGACCACGAGAGGTCATTACTGCTCGATCTGTGACACCTAATCGATCCCTTGCCGCCTGGAACACCCGGAGCGCCGTAACCCACTTCCCCAGTTCGGCCAGGACACACACTGTCCGTCGCGCGTGATTGATACGTCGCCGCGCAGCATCGAACTCAACAGCGAGACTGAAACAAATGACTAAATCATCTTTTAATTGCACGCTAAACAGTGTATGCCGCACGTATCATCATCATCGCATCCACTCACGTTCAATTACGCTCAAAGTATATCCCCTAAGTACCTCGAAACGAGATGATAAATATCCGAACGATCCTAACTACCACCCCAAGGGCCTGCGCGTTTTGAGAAGAAAAATCATTTCGTACCTACCGCTCGGCTCTGTGATACATTCTCGAAATCCCGCCGACCCGGGGGGCGCGAAACTACTTCATGCCGCCTGAGACGGTGTTGCGAAAAGACATTGCCAACCAGTAGAACAGTGCAGTCATTAATAATCGCGCTGTTGCCGGAGCTGACTGAAAAAGTATCTAAACACGCACTACACTGCGCAGCAGCACTGCCGCAGGAGGACCGCGTGAAACGTCAACCATCGAACCTCGGCGTCATCGTCGTCGTGCATGTCAAATTGATAGAAATTATCCGTCAAACGAATGGACGTGGACTAGTGTGCTTGTTGGTGCCCGTGTTCTGTTGCACAACAGCGAACACGATGACTGACAGCTATGCAAACAATCTGCAAGTCGGCTGTCAAAAATGGCACACAAAAGATAGATTCAACTGCAAATAACCGCAACCGATCGCGGCAGGCATAAATCTCTTTTCTGCACTGCAGTGCAGAACCCCGAATAAACAAAACTCCAAAAAAACAAAAAAAAAAATTGTCCACACCAAAGGCCGACCACAGAGTGGGAGGGCTGAGCCCGACTCCAGCAACGCCGGCAACTCCAGCGCGACTCCAGCCAACCGCGACTGCTGTGAACTGCTCGAAGTCACCTCTGTGACTGTGGCTGTGTCCGTGGGCCAGGATAAACGTTCGGATGCATATCCGAAGGGTGTCACGTTCTCTGGAGAACTCTGGCTCGGCGCTCGGTACTCGGTGCTTGGCGCAGCATACTCCTCACGATTTTCGGTGCTGTTGTGTGTGCCGTTTGTCGTTGCTGCAGGAGCCCGCGTGCTGCATGAAAGTAAGACCAACACTGCCGCTCTGCCAAAAAACAAAAATCCAAAAAAACGAACCGAAAAAAAAATGTAAGTCATGTTGTGGGTGATCGCTGGGGGTTTTTACTTTCCATTGTGATCCCGAACAGAAAAAAATGCACAGCAACAAGAATTTGGGTTAGCGTAACACCGGTGCATAGCGGCGGCATCGGCCGCACAGCAAGCGCTCATGCTGATGACGCAAATAATGCCCCGAAAGCTGGTTCGATCCACGGCAGCAGTGGCTGTGGTGGATTTGGGGTGAAACGTGGCTGTCTTGTCTTGTTGTCATGTGATCATGTGCTACTGTCCCGGGGGACGGAATTATCTCGTTCGTTTTGTGCGGAATTGGTAATGCTCCGATCTGGTCCCGGCCCGAGATACGGATACACGCAGTTACTAGGTGAGTTTAATTGGAAAATTGATGTAGATACTCTGACTGCTGGTGCTGCTGCTGCTGGTGCTGCGAGAGTGTGTCTCTGGGTTGGTGCGCTTGTTTCGGTTTCGCAAATTTAAAATTTAGATGATTGTGGTTTGGTAACACTTTAGATGTCTTGTCAAAATTATGTATCTGAGTGCATTGGCTGTGTCAAAGT
Organism: Eristalis arbustorum; assembly: GCA_916610145.1. Taxonomy (NCBI): domain Eukaryota; kingdom Metazoa; phylum Arthropoda; class Insecta; order Diptera; family Syrphidae; genus Eristalis; species Eristalis arbustorum. The sequence goes on along the minus strand of OU744316.1, from coordinate 111,941,368 downwards.
ATCTGACATTTAGCTGGTTTTTCTTTCTTTTTTCCAAACAAGTGCCGTTAGGGGTGTTGCTGGTGGTGGCAAGACAGTGATTGCCGCTAAACCGGTGTTCGATTTTGACGTCCGAATGATTTCTGGTTAATGGTGGTGCATTATCCACTTAAAGAGACACCACTTTTTCTTCAACTTCTTTTAAGGGGTTCCCTGTTAGAATAGACTTAGCGAAGCCCTCGCGTCTTTGCTCTTGCACGAGAGTGACAGGACGAATCTTCATTTGATAGTATTCTTAAACAAGTCTAATAAGGGTTATTGTTTGGAATGAAACCCTTGTCCAGCTCTTCTATAGCAAATCGTTTCCTTTTTCAGCCATGCCTCAACTAAGGCAGCAGATTACCAGCAAATTAAAACAAAATTAATCGGCTTGTGTGCATAACAGCAGCTATTGGAACTACTCCAACGGCAGGTTGGAACATTTTGTTAAAACTTTCTCCGACACATATTACTTCTTGTGACGAATATCCAAATGGCATCCTTGTATGGTTCATAGATGAAACACGGACGGGTCGAAGACAAAAAGCACACTAAGATCAGGTTTGTTTGAACCCCGACGTGACTTACACATGCTCCTTCCCACAGAATTACCAATATTCCAAGTTGATCTCTTCGCCTCATATGAAGCAGCACATAAAGAATGGAAACGTAATGAGTTCAAAAATATCATTACTCTAAGATATCTTGGTCGAATTAAAAGCCCTAAGCAGCTTCATAACCAACTCCAGGGCTGTCGGGTACTTGCATACAAAACTTAACACTCTGGCAAAGAAAAACAGGTGTTAGGATATGAAGACTAGGAGGGAAATGAAACGGCAGACGTCCAAGCAAAGACGGGGCCTGAAAAAGAACGGTGGAGGCCCTAAAGATGACATTTGTACCAAGGATACACTGTAAACCACTTCTCATGTAGGTTAGGTTAAGTAATCGGGCTACCAGAGAATTCGACAGTACACTAGACCATGCCTGGCCCATTGTGATATTCAGTGTCATTTGATCCCAACGGCAAATGGTGACCAGATTGGAAAACTGGAAAAAAAACATATTAACTTGTGCTTTCACTGGGATTTGAACCGGGGAACCCTATAGCCATCAGCAGACACAAGACTTGAACCTAACCTAATTTCTAAAAACTTCAAAAACCTTTGTGTATGATATGATATGTGTGACGCAAAAGACCGTAGATGGCCAGGGTCTAGCTTCTCAGTACACACTACAATTGCGCGTGCTATTGTTCTCTCACAAGTGGAAGACCTACAATTTTGTGCCGACTCCGAACGGCCAAGTTTGAGAAGCTTTTCTAGACAGAAAATACTCTTTAAGCATATCCGGTTGTGAACGTTATTTTTGTTGTACAGAGCAGAGCATTTTTGTTGAACCTACGACGTTGTGGTTGGGGTCGACGCACACACCCACAACGCCACGGGCCGTCAATGTGTTCATTACCCACTGATGAAGTGAGTGGGATGTTCCTGAACCTTCTGTAGACTGTTATAATTATTTTCTGAATGCTACAAATCGTCCTCGAATTTCCGTTTCCAATGTGTTGATGAAGTTGATGTATTCAACGCCAATAACTCTGTTAAATCAAGTGCCATTGAACCTGAGAGTAGTTGTCCTCGATTTCTGAAAATTATTCGTCCACACATCAGTTGCTATATACACCGTATTTTTGATTTCTGTATACATAGCTCTCAATTTCCCTTAATTTGGAAAAGGGCAACTATCATTCTTATTGCTAAAAAGTCAAACCCCAACTGCTGAGTTATGCGAGCAGGGTACCCCAAGGCTCGGTCCTAGGACCTCTTCTATTCTGTGTACTCAACAACACATTTCAGATATTGCTGAAAACTGAAAATCTATAAGGAAGATCCAATCAGGACGTTCTACCTAGACTCTAAAGAGTGATCAACAAACTCCTCAAGTCATAGTGTGATTGCAATAGTCACTCCACTACACCCATTATCTTCAAAATAGACAGATTCTTCTCCTTTCCCTCGCTTAGGGTTCTTTAAACTGGATTTGCTTTAAGTAACCTTAATACATCAAAAACCCCCAGCATATTTAGATTTTTCTTCTGAATGCTGGACCACAACCTCCACCTCCACAAATCTAACTTAACAGTTTGCTCGTCGATCAATAGCCGATTAGACACATCGTGCTCTGCTTGTGAGATATTTGTGTTTCTTAGATGTTTGTAATATCCGATCATTAGGAAGCCATAGCCACCCCTGTTGTTATCGAGTGATGAAACCAAGACAGCTCCAGTAGACAAATCTTACATATTTAACGACTTCGTCTGATAAGCTAATGACTTGTTTGATCCCGACGCGCAATAACTTTGGATGTAACACCATTCCTGCAACACCTTCAGAATGCTGAACAGTACGGTAAGGGTCACACTTGTCTGGTTTGATCATGTGGTACGGAAGTCTCTATCATCACCATCCGGCATTTATGGGCGTACATAACAGGTAGATGATGATTGCAACTGTGCGTAACTCCTGCAGAGGTAGACTCTATGGCGGAGGATCGAGTGGCCTGAGGTTATGTCGTGTGTGCTTTACTCCCGCTCAGGCGCATAGATTGATATGTTGACGGTGAATGTCGTGTACTTGTACAATTTTCAGGTCCTCTCATACTTTAGTGCTAAGTCCATTCAAAGCTGTGGCTGTTTACAATGAGACAGATCGACACAGTCTTTGAGAATTCCAAAATCTCAAAAGAAATCATTTTTTGTCAAAATTTAACGCACATATTCTTGGTTAATCATGAAATTGAGTCAAAATTTTACACAATTTTTATAGAAATGATAGTTTAGTTGCAACACGAGCAATTAGTTATCATTTAAAATGGAGGTCAGTGTCCATTACTCATCTTCCACAAGCGATAACTGACATTAGGCTCATAAGGCACGAATGCTCAGAGTTAACGTCAATTCGAAATAGAGAAGTCTCTAAAATATTGAGAAATTTCTTTAGGGCTCCGTACCAGAACATCGGTTTTTAACTGTCAACAAACAAGAAAAAGAAAAGGAAGACAAACAAGTACTCTGTAAGGACTGACCCAAGAGGCTACATAGGGCTGAGTCTGAGAGTCTTGGAGTGAATTTTGGATCATTTTCTTAGGGTCCCGTACCAGAATGGTAGAAAATAAATAAAATTATTCAATTCCTTCAATGAGAAATTTAATAAACGGCATACATTGCATGCCTTGAAAGTCTGACGTAAGTACTTAGGGTTGAGTCAGTTAGAGCGAACCGCGGATTATTTAGACTCCCGTACAAGAAAATTTATTGTTTACTTTCACAAAAAATAGAAGAAGAACACTTGGTTTCGTAGGTTACGCTTAATCTTGATAGCAGATCGTCGTTGATGCATCAATGATGCCTAAGTAGAAATATTGTGAGTTGTGGATTACAGATTTTTTTGTGAATAAATCAAACAATTCAATCATAAAAGTCGGAGGGCAGTCACATGAATTGTTTAACGCATGATAAAAGCGAATAATATGCCGGATAATTTTAAATCTTGCCTTGAATTCACAATATTTCCAACTTGGCATCACTGATCACCGACGATCTGCTACCGTTATTCATCACAAATCTGACTTGCTTGACCGAAAACCCCGCCAAAATCTAAACAAAGCAAAAACAAGAAAAAAGAAATGTTCTTCATTTCTAAATCACCACAGATTGCTTCGGCATCCACGGGCACGATCGCCACAAATTCCACAACGGCACACATACTCCGTACGTGACACGCTTGTGCACCGAGCGCAGTCCGTCCACGATAAGTGTCAAAAGTCGATGTGACTCGTCTCCAATCAAGTCACAGCCGTACGACTTCCTGTTCGGGGTCGTGTGTAGAACATCTCTCAATTCCTGACAATCACGCTACAAAAGCACAGATGGCATTCCAAACTCGTCGCAATCCGTTACGATCCCGAGCCGCCAATCTCATCTCTCGCCGTAACCCTAAACAATTAAGGAACACGGACATTATCAGTCGATCCCATCTGCCACCCCGTTCCCGTGTTCCAGCTCTCGTACCCCCAACCAATGGCGGAGACAAGACAAGAGGCAAACAGCTTGAAAGACAAACAAACGGAAAAAAAAGCTGAAATAATTGACTTCTCTTGTTTCCGCCGAAAAATCCACGAAACAGTGCTCACGTATGGAGTGGCGCGCAGTTATTTCTCTCCCTCCCGACCAGCAGCACCGTCATCCCGAAAACAAATATTTGTATTCTGCGACTGCGGGTAGTTGTAATATTTATGTCGAATATTTGCACAATAATAGCTAATTTGATCACGAAAAGGTAATAACTTACTCTCCGCCGCGAGAGAGGGAGGCGGCTCCCAACCCAGCCGCCATGCAACGGGGATTAGCAGGATGAACCGCACTTGCCTCGGCTGCCGGCAGATGGGTCGCAGTGTGCCCGTACCGGTCCGGCATCAGGATGAGCTACCACATCACCAGCAGCAGCGGCGGCAGCACCAGCACCAGCAGCAGCATCATCTTCGGACGGTCGTGTGGCCATCAATTTTCTTGTAAATTACCAATACGGTGCCTCGATGCTGGCTCTGTGTCATTTCGAGTGCGATGAGGAGGGGTGGCGGGCACATTTAGAAAACGTCCAGCGCGCCCCGGAATTCCAATTTCAGATGCGAAACCTTTCCAACCGCGAGACAGCCCGCAATGACCACGGAAAGTGTCAACGGAACACGTGTACCGATCGCACCTTCCCGCCGCACTTGGATACGTATCCGCGGCCGCGTCAACGGAACACGAATCAGCCCAACACCAATGTAGCGATTCCAAATTCGTCCAATAAACAAGTACCGAGCGCAACAGCTTCTTAACACGAAGACTCCATAAAACAAAAACAGTGCCGGGCGGCTTCGTGCCAGCGGCGCACTACTGCTTTCGGTGTGCGCGCGATTAAGGTTCCAACCGCACCGCCTAGCAGGTACCGCAAGAGGGACTCCCTGCAAGTCTCGACAACACTGCGCAGCGCCCCCAAAAACGGAGAAAGATTTGATGGTTACCGGTACCCGGTAACAACTCCTCGCCGAGTGACAGTAGTTTGTGCTTGTTCAATCTATTTGGACTCACTGCTGCCATTGCTGCGCTGCGCGGTCGTCGCAGAGAGAGAGAGAGAGACGGATCCAGGAAAAGTGGTTAAGTCCTTTTTGGACGAGGAACAGCGACAACGTCAGTGAATAGATTACTACAAGATGAAGACGACAGCGCTGATCTCATCTTGAAGTCAAAATCATATGTCTGCACGGTGGCAGCAGCGGGATTGCATTGCACAATCAGCGCTCGACGCTGAAATGATTTTCATTCATCAGTGACGAATGTTTATTGCTGAAGATGCACGCGCGCCAGTCCGAGGATGTGAAATTATACCACGGAGCTGGGGCTGGCGTAATGAAATGGTGCCCCGGACTGGGAGACGACATATTGAGCAGAAGTCAAGCGAATGGAATTCTTCGGCCGAGCAGCAGAAGCAATTTGTGTCGATGTTGGGCATAAATCGAGGCGGCGACTGGGCACATGTTATGGCTTGTTGGGGGCTACGATGAGGGAGATGGAGGGTAACCCCTTGGGGGCAAGGTTCAGTCGGAAATTCGAAGCAAGTGGTTGGTGAGACAGTAGACCAGAGTGGTCTACCTTGGGTGTGACTTGTACTGCGACACTGTACCAGACGCCTTCTTTGCCGCCAGTGCTGAGTGCTGCCATCAAGAAGTGTACTTCATTCTAGACAGGATTTCTTTCTTATGGACGATTAAATCTTTCTTTGGCGAAGCTTGGGCAGTCGGTCAATATGTTGGCTAGTGCCTACAGATTTCTGTTTTGGTGATAGCCATTCTATGGAGCTGGTAAGGGTGCTAGAGAATACAGACTCGACGGTGTTCGCCTCGAGTCTTCAGAGTCCGTCCATCATTCAGTGCAAATAATGCACCGCCACTTGAAATTAGTGGCTTCCCCAAAAATAACTTCACAGGATTAGTCGGCTAGGTAAGAGGTAAAATACCTAGGAGCCATCTTAAACAGCAAACTCAACTGAAGATGAGATTACCAGGAGGGCGACGCTTCCTTTAATGATCTTCAGAAGCCTAGAACAACCCTGGGGGTGCAGTCTAAGCATCGTAAGGTGGATGTACGTACCTTGTTAGACCAACAATCACATACGTTGCAATAGCTTCGTCCAAAAGAACCAACCTGTTTAGTGCAAGAGAGGCACACAATGAAGTACAAAGGAAGTAGAACAGGGGCCATGAGAACTTGCCCAACAGCCGATACGGAGAAGCTATTGAAGTTGACTCCATTGCGTCTAGTGGTTGCAGAATGCGCCAGAGATGTCAAAAGAAGGGATAGGAAAAAAGAGGCGGCATAAGGTGGTCAAAAAGCTACCACGCCTAGCCATTGCGAAACGAACGATTTCCAAAAGTTCACCATTAGACTGAACAATAAAAAGGAGCAACGAATCGAAAGTCCACAGACTGAGCAGCAATAGATGGATCAAGAACTGAGAAAGGAACAGGGGCGAGTGGACTAAGTACTATGAACCCATGGTCAAACGCATTAGTATCTTTCAGGCAGAAGCCTTTGCTATTGACAGATGAGCTCAAATAAATCTTGACAGGAACTGTACCAACTGCGACATAGCAATCATGTCGGACATTCGTGCCACTATCCGGCTACAGGGGTCTGGTACAAAAGATGCAGTCACATGCAAGTTTCAGAAGTGTGAAGGATTTACCCACAATGTCTGTGAAAAGTGAGGGATAGCATTATGCTACACGAAAACTAAGAATTCCTTCAGAAACTTTCATCTCTCGTACAATAAATGTTGACTCATTTCCCTCTTAAAAATGAGCACTCATTGAGCATTGTCAGTGACTCGGAAGAGGTGGGGCCGTGAAAATTATTTTCGTCGCACAGAGCAGGAATCGAACCGAGGTTGGGGTCGACGCACATACCCACAACGGCAAGGGCCACCACGCTGTACTTACCAGATAGAATAAAGCGAGCGATTAAACTTATTGGAGGCATCAATATTCCGGGTCATTAGACTCGATTGAACACTCGTTCTTCTCCTCGAAATAAGCCGCAACCGTCACTGTCGCTGGCAGATCGTCCGTTTCAACGTGTGATCGCAAGGACGTAATCAAAACTCAGTGTCAAATAGACTACTCGTGGGGTTCCAAAATCAGGATTTGTAACAGGTCCTAGAATGGGCAACTCGTAGATCTGTAGACAGTCGAAATAGGTGATACTTAAGTCTTTTAAACCAAAAGCTTGTGCTTGAATTCAATTGTTGTGGTTTAGCTTCATCCCTTTCGCCATCGCTGTTCGACGATGGAAAGTAAACCGCTTCTTTCGCTGCCTGTGCTTTAACCAGCGCCTCATCACAATCGGCATACATGTTTGGCGGACCATTTCAAAAGCAAGTATAGATATGAAGACGTGTTATTTCGTTCTCTTTGCGTAGATGCCACCTAAATCAGATGATTCAACCACAAACTGGACAACCATGTGGATCACTTGGATAACTTGGCCTCAACGAGTCAGTGGAGCAAGGTTATAGAAGACGCCCGCATTCAATGGTGCCAATAAGTGGAGAAGTCCCCCATGAAATTTGGGGGTGGACTGTTAATCCTCATCACTGTTCGGTCTTTTTACCCAACGACTGTGGCTGATGCTGTTGCTCATTTGGCTTAAGGTAATGAACATGTTTATGGTCAAGCGACCCGTGATGCTGATGTGCGACAATGCCTGCATACCGTGCAGACAATTGGCCAGCAAGCACAATGGCCAGGCGCATACAAAACAAGAATCAATTAATTTGCAAGCGTATCGCCACCTTTCCAGGAGAAGAACGGACATCAATCGCACCCATGTTCAAACTATGCAGTAACTCCAGTTGCATACTCTGCTAAGGATAGAGAGGATCATAAGCTTGTGCCCGAATGTAGCCAAAAAAAGCGTACACTGCTTGTAAAGACAGAGTTAGTGCGCAAATTACACAACAAAGACTCTCGCTTCAGCATTGATTAAAAACAGTCTCAAAATTAAGCCGAATATTATTCTTGTGGCCAGGCGATCTGCTATGTTTCGCTCACTCTGGGGCTAGCTTGGGTCTCTGGAGCGGGTTCATAGGAGCAATGTTGACCATCGGTCACTTTGGGGCGCGTCTGGTTCTCTGGGCCGGGTCCCACGGGAACAATGTCGATCTTCGACCAATCTGCGGGTTCCATAGGAGCAATGTCGACTGTCGTCCACTCTAGGTCGCACTTGGTGTTCTAGACCGTGTTCTGCTCTGCGTTGCTTCTAGACCATCACACCTCAGCTCATTCGTCACAGAAAATCGCGAACTATGTAAACCACGGCACCTTCGTACTTGCTACAGGAGTGCACCTATTCGGGAATTCAGTTGTTGGAACAAAATACCACCAAGAGTCCTTCAGGGAACTTCGCAAAACAAATGTCAATTTTTTAGAGTGCGTCCCTCGGTCGCCATTGAATCTTTGAACTAAAACTTTACCTTCACTGCATTCGTACTTACTTTTAAAAATGATGGTAATGTCGTCGTCTTACCCGATAGCTGTGAAGACATTTCTATTAAGTACCCCAGGTCCACCTTATTCTGAGCTACATTTCGCAAGGGAACCTAGTCCGGTCCCAGTCATAATCGTCCACCACACTCCGCCAGTCGCACGCCAAGTGGGTGTGGATTTATCCGCGACCATTTCTAAATGCAAATATTCAATTTCGCAATACCATAATTGATTTCGTTGCACTTCCAGCCGCCTCCGAGTCACGCCAGCAGTCGCCGCATTGCTTATCAGACTCGTAGAGCTTTTTGCAGCCAGCAGCACCGCGTTTAATTATTGTACATGTTCTCTCCGATTGCCAGCGACAATGCTTGTCGTCGTGTCGCAGCCACTGCCCAGCGAGCCCCTCATGTTAAGTGGCTAATAAAACGCTTGACTGATCAATTGGCGGATTAATTACGATGTTGACTTAAGCCTAGAACGACTGACTTGGCCTACAACCAGTGTCCGGTAGCCGGTCAATTACCATACACATCCTCCCTCAAGTTCGCTGGTGAGCTCTTTTGTTTTTTTCCATTTCATCCACCTGAGCGCGGCCCGGATATCGGCCCGAAGTGAACTGCTTTATCTGTGCCACAGTGTGCACAGCCAACAGGAAGTTGCTGGCTACGTTACAGTGGTCAAGTCAGAGGTTCGACGGGTTGGGCCACTGCCCGAGGCCCCCGGGCCCCGTGAGAGTAGCACGTTACGTGTTCCTAATTAACATACCACCGGTGCACGCCCAAGGGATAAGTGGACTGCGAAACTGTAACTCGGGCGCATATCTCCTCAAATGATGGAGATATATCTGCGCTGAGACAAAGCCGCTGCGGTGGCAATCCATTTATTAATGGAGTCATTTTGAACGTTTGCACTGAGCGTGTGTGTGACACTCTGTACACACACAGTCCGGTCTTGTATGAACTTGCCACATGATTAAGTGCACGTTGCCCGGGTTGGGAAAAAAGCATTCCGATAAAGGCCACCTGAGTCAATGGGCGAGCGATTCCATTTGCACACAATCTCAATTATGATTTATTAATAAGTTCGTATTCCGCTTTGGTTCACTTTGGCTGGGTTTTTCGCCCGACCGGCGGGTGTGTGGTGTGTGCTCGGCGCAGTGCAGGTCGACCGATCGATCGGTCGGTGTTTCTGGCTGCACTTGCGGGGGTAGTCTACCGGAAAAAAAACTGAGGAGGGAAATGCGTTTCTCGCAACAAGTTGAAGCTAAATAAGAAACAGAGCAAAAACAAAACGGCTCGAATGGCTTGAATGAGTCGAGCGCGCGCGCGACTCGGAACGACTTCTGTGGCCGGGCGCTTTTAGGTTGGGTCGTGATGATTTATTTATTAAATTTGTTTTAATGACCATATGGTGGTGTAGCTAGGGGGAGAGATCTGGGCCGGCTTTTTTCCCCGGCAGTGGCCTGGGCGCATTGACTGCATTGGCCGGCACAAATTAGTGCAATCGTATAAATTTAAATAAATTTTGTATAATTAATTGCATAAGTTTGGAGTGCATGCCGTGGCGAGTTGGGCAAGCCCGATTTCACCCGCTGATCGAGGTGACTTTTGACATTTCGAACGGGGAACCGGTGAGTGGGGACAGCAAGAGGTTTGTCTTTCATTTCGGGGCTTGGGAGAGCAGGTCAGTCTTGTGGGTGGTGCTTTGAAATGGATGTTGAGGTACTAACTGCGGAAAGTTGAAGGGACTAGGCCTGCGGCCGCGTTTCTGTACCGGGCTCCATGGGAGCTACAGTCAAAGCCACTCTGGGTGGCGTCTGGACTTCTAGAGAGGGTTCCATAGAAGCAGTGTCGACCATTGGCCACTCTGTGTGGCGTTTGGTTTCTAGAGCGGGTTCCATAGGAACAAAGTCGCCCGTAGGCCACTCTGGGTGGCGTCTGAGTTACTAGAATGGGTTCCAATGTCGACCGTCGGCCACTCTGGGTGGCGTCTGGGCTTCCAGAGCACGTTCCATAGAAACAAAGTCGACCGTCGGCCACTCTGGGGCGCGTCTGGGTTTCTAGGCTGGGTTCCACTGTCGACCGTCGGCCACTCTGGGTGGCGTCTGGGTTTCTAGAGCGGGTTCCAGGTCACTTTGGGGGCGCGTCTGGGCTTCTAAACTGGGCTCCATAGGAGCAATGCCGACCGTCGGCCACTCTGGTTGGCGTCTGGGTTTCTAGAGCGGGTTCCAGGTCACTTTGGGGGCGCGTCTGGGCTTCTAAACTGGGCTCCAATGTCGACCGTCGGCCACTCTGGGTGGCGTCTGGTTTCTAGAGCGGGTTCCATAGGAACAAAGTCGCCCGTAGGCCACTCTGGGTGGCGTCTGAGTTTCTAGACTGGGTTCCAATGTCGACCGTCGGCCACTCTGGGTGGCGTCTGGGCTTCCAGAGCACGTTCCATAGAAACAATGCCGACCGTCGGCCACTCTGGTTGGCGTCTGGGTTTCTAGACTGGGTTCCAATGTCGACCGTCGGCCACTCTGGGTGGCGTCTGGGTTTCTAGAGCGGGTTCCGTAGGAGCAGTGTCGACCTCCGGCCACTCTGGGGCGCGTCTGGGTTTCTAGACTGGCTTCCATAGGAGCAATGTCGACCGGCGGCCACTCTGGAGCGCGTCTGGGCCTCTGAAGCGAGTTCCCTTAGCTCTGAGTTGCTTCTAGACCATCCCATCTCATCTGACGCGTCACAGAAATACGACCGCGGACCATGGAAACTGCAGCACCACCCAGCTCTTGCAACAAAATGCCTTCAACTCTTCTTCAAAGACCTCCTCAAACAAATGGTGAAACTCAGTTCCCTCGACAAGTATTCCTCGCTGATAACGACGACAGTTCCTCTTGTCAACTGAACACGATTGTTGCCAGGAAGTCACAGCACGTCCATTAGAAATCTGCCCCGCTCGCAACAATCAAACAATTTCCATCCATTATCTGTAGCCGCCCGTTAGCAACAACACACCAGGCGACCAACAGCAGGTCCTCCTCCTCCGTGTCGTCTTCACTGCAACACGGGGCTCAATAAATAAGCCACATGCGCGGTAATTGAGGAGATCTCATCTACCACACGTCAACCAGCCGCGCGGAGAGGCGACGCGACGCCACGGAGGAGAATTAGAAAAAAAACCAACAAGAAATGCTCAAAACTGTGTCTCAAATATGCACTCTCGCAAAGGGGCCATCCGCCACCGTCCGCCGTGGCGTCTCCTCCCTCGTCACACCAGTGCTGCGCCATGTGAATATCATTACAATGTAAATATGTATCTGCAATTCGATTTCTTTGCGTATTTAGTACGTGATGTGTTCAATTAAAGTCCAGTTTACCGATTTTGTGTGAAATAAAAAAGGAATAAATACGTTTATGGAGCGCTACCTGGGAACCAGAGCCGCGGACCGAGGCGGCGCTCCGGTCCGACCGCGACCGGGGGCGGTGGCGGCAGATTGACAGATAATCTGCCAACAGTGGTTTCGATTTTCACTAAATTAAAGATGAGCAGTGCTCGGCCGGACGCATTCGGAATAACTGAGCGACTTCTGGTATTAATGAACCTAAAGACTGGATCGTGGTGATGCATGGCGGGTCTTTATATTGAGCACTATTTTTTTTTCGTCTTTTTTTGTGCGATTTTTTTTCGTCGTCTTCTGCTTCTTGTGTTTGGGTTTTTTTATTGGGCGTACGGTGGAAGCTAATTGAGTCATATGTGTCAATGGAAACTACGAGGAAGCGTGTTGCGTTGGAAATGAGAGCGCTTAAGTGGTAGCCAAGCGGAAGATTGAACAGTAGTCGATTGAGGGAGTTTTTTGCGGTTTAGTGTGCGCCATTGTCTGATGGGAATCAAAGGGACTGGATGAAGTGTTGATTTATGAGCTCTGATGTCGGAGGAAGGTTTCTTTGCGTGGAGTCGGAAGAAGCTTGCATTGGGTTGGTCAATTATATGCCGCAAGTCACGAGTGTCGCACTTTTTTTTGTGGAATGTCGCATAGGCCTCCTGTTGAATGCTCCTAAGTTTAACTAACATCTAGTACGTCGCCAAGAGAGGCTATGGATGCTCTTTAAGATTTCTTGACTTTCACAAGCCTAAGCTAAGGTAGGGCAATGCATGACCACAAAACAAGACGTAACGAGGTTCATCTGGGGAAACCTGCCAGTGAAACGTGACCTACTGCAGCACGTTCTATGACAAGAGCTCCTATTGAACTAAACTACATCAACTCAAACTGCAGTGGAATTGCCGGATCTACTGCTGTAATCGTCTAAAATGGGCGACTGATTTGGATGGATGGTGACCAATCTGATGAAGGTCGCTGTAGACGAAGACCATCAGGACATACTACACCAGTCAGTCTTGTAACACCTTTGAATGCCTTGAATTTTGTGGCGAACTCATTACTCTCGAGTGATTTCGTTCATAATTTTTTAATGACTTTCAGAGCAGCTGTACAAAGCCTGAATAACTACTAGCAGGCAGTAGAAGCAGACGAACCTTCATGACTGCTGTCCTATGGTAGAGGGTGGGCGGCGTTCTTCCATGTGTCAGAATACTCATTGTTGTCTCGTATGCATGGCTAATATTGTGTTGGAAATGTGTTGCTAATAAAGCAGGCACAGCACAGTACCTTACCTGACATCGAATTTCTGCAACAGATCAGTTTAATGTCGGAAGACGAGTGAACACTCAACGTCTCAAAACGGCCAACCGTTCACCTGAAACTGCTAGGGAGACCCGTTCTTGCTAAGAGTTCCAAATCCTGGATGTTGTATTTTTGCCAGTATTAATAATATAGCCGAGTCTACAGTCTAATGTGAACCTCCCTACAGCAGCCACTCGAGCTCTACGTTCTACGCTTCAATTCCGAACAATGAAGTTTGAGAACTTAGACAGATAGGCCAAGATACTCCTTGGCCATATTCCGTGACTCCAAAGAGTTGGACCTTTAAAATATGCTCATTGTGTAGGGGGTTGAACCTAAGAGATTCAGGCTATCAGTCGACGTATCTACCCACCACACCACGGTGACAGATAAGGTGGTTTGGTTTATTTGCCATCGAAACACGTTAATCGCAAGAACAGCTTCCACACAAATCGAAACGTCCATCCAATTGCACCCAACACACATCCATCGATTATCGATTTTAAAGACGCCATGACGGCTCTCGCCTTAAGCAACGATTCCAGACGGTGAATTTTTGCAGATGGTATTTAAAGGGTTTTTCAATCATTCGAAAGACAGCGAACTAAGAATAGGCGGACGAGCTCCAAGCTTGGTGACACCAAGATCTGCAGAGTGGTTAGAAAAGGCACATCACAGGGTGGAGTTAGCGGCTCTATACTGTTGTAAAAAAAGCCATTTGCTGCAAATGAGGACTACAGACTGCGTGACCAACAGACCCACGATATGATGGCGCGATTTGGTGGACCGTGCTATATATCAATTGCTAACCACTCGAAAGGATGCAACAGATGGTTGTGAATTTTGACAGGTTGTTGAGCGATATTGCACGATTTATACAAATCCATTTCCCCAATTATAAGAGTGGACAACGATCGGGTGAATCAGAGAGGAAGGCCACTGGCAGTCACCTTTGTTTAGCGACATTTGGTTATCTCGTGGTAGAACTTCGGTTCTACTACTATGCGCAGACATTCTGCTGAATTTGCGAAGACGCAGAAATACTCACATCACATGCAACCATGCTTATTCTCGTCTGTCCAATCTAACATTTGAACTGGCTCGTAGAAGATAGTGCTTTCCGTACCTGGTTTCCGGAGAAAAGGATTGAAGAAATCGCACTACATCGCATCCTCTAGCTAAAATCGCCTACAGGAGTCAAACCACTTGCATCCAAAGCGATTGCGATCAAAAGTGAGCCACGGAATCTACACCTCTACAGCATGCAGTACAGAAAGTTCGTAGCAGAAAGGCTTTGATGAAAGAACACATGATAGCCATCTGGCTCCAAGAATTTGTGAAATGATCTATCAGCAATTATTGAGGTTCTCATCAACAAACGCTGGTACTGCTTTGCTATTGTGGCCACTATTGTATATTGATAGACGTCAGTGACTCAGAATGTGCTGGAGGGTGGACACATCCCTATATGACCAGAGGAACCCTGCACCATGAGTTGCCATATTCAATCTACATTTAGAGTGATCGCCTACGATTCATTATCGGCATCCACACGAGGTGTTTATTGAAATGCTCAGACATTTCGTTAAGAGTCGGAAGAAATGGTGATCCCCTTTCTATTCTACATTTTTCTTGAGCCAGAACTGCCTTAGTTTCTGCCTGAAAAGCACTACACTACAGTCCTCTACTCGTGGAGAGGGCAATATTTAAGACTTTGTAACAGACACCTACATACACTTCAATGATGCTTCTCAGACTTTCAATCCGATCTTGAAGGAATACTGGTGCTGAGGTATCGGTGTCATTGGAAAGGACGTTGAATTCGTCATGAATGAGTGAGTTCGTTAAGTGATAGATGCTGAGTGTGAAACGCAGTAAATATCACAGCTGTGCTGGTTGCTACGTGATTTTGTGTCTAATTCGGTGATTTTGAAAATTTTTTGGAACATCTTCATTGTTCCTCGTTGAATGATGTAACTGATGTGACGCCCCCTACGTAATTGTCCAGACGTCAGGAAACAAAACCTGCACAAAGATCATGCATTCCCTTGCAACGTTGAATACTGTTTAGGATCTGCTCTCCGATTTATGTACCGTTTCCCATGAAAAATGTTTGAAATTCCGATCGAGTTCGCAGAAATGCTTCACTTTCGAAACAAAGGCAGAAATTCCCAAGGCACACCAGCATTCCAAACGATGTCCTTAAAATGAACCCAAACTTAAGTATTCATCGCAACAAATCCACACTAGATCTTACTTAGCCAACACCCCGAGCATAATAGCCATCAATTTGGTCCATTTTGAACCGCTCTGGTAGCTCGCAAAAATTTGACAACCAAATCAATCAAACTGTCATAGCTGACATCACCCGCGTGAATATTTGGAGAGAGAGAAAGAAAAGAAAAAAAAAACAAGAAGAAACTGGTATCAAACAACCTCGTTGGAACGCAGGGTGCTACACTGGGACCTTGTCACCTCATAAAAATCTCAGAATGACAGCTTAACTTGGACTTTTATTGTAGGACGATGTCAATAAAACAAAGAATCCCATTTTGCTTCATTTCATTCACCTGTATCTCATCATCGGTGACAATGGCGTTTCATCATGATGTCTATGTACGTTGATGTAGAAAACCGTTATAACGTTTCTATTTCTGAAAACGAGACAGTGACAGAAGGAAGATTTACAAACGCTGGAATATCACGTGTCATACAATGAACACCATCGCATCCATCAACTCTCGCGGATCGGTTAAGTGATCTGAATAAACCGTCAGATGACGCACAACGTTGAGTGTGGCTTGACGTCTCTCTCTCTCTGACACGGGGTATCTGTGTTGTGTGTGCTAAAATTTGCCTAAATCAGTTCTCAGGCTTCAAGTTCTTGGACTTTTTTTTGCCGTGGGGAGGGACGGGAATACGTCCCCCTCGACGCTCAAGTTTATATGTAGTTTTGCACCAGTTTTGTATGATGATTAATTTAATGCGAAATTGATTAATGCAGAGTAGATTTATGTCGAAATGGACGAAAAAAAAGGAGCCAAAGATTTGATGATGAACGTATGCCATGGCATAGCCTTTTTTCCATTTTTTTGTTGCTCCTCAGTTTTCTGGTTGCCCGTTTTCAGTGGCTCCGCAGTCGTCTGGGGGTTTATTGTTCCGAAACAAGAAACACAAGGCAATAAAATTGCGCCGCTATAATAAATGCAAAATTATGCAGCTGATACGATAAGCAGAGATATATATATAACACTTCAATATGGTGTATGAATATTCTAGATAAATTAGTCTATGCGCGAGATGTGTGTTGTGAGGTGAACTTACGTACGACAATCCGCTGGTGGTTGTCTGAAAAGAAAGAAAGAAAAAAACAAACAAAAAATGAACAAGAAGTTTTATTTAAGGAATAAACTTTATGAGATTGTGTTTTGATTTTATTAAAGTGTAACAGGCAAACGAGTCCATAAAGGCGATACTTAAGTCGGCTCGGAAGGCTAGTTCACACCTGTCGATTAGCCAAATGCTCGCCGAATTTGTCTCTAAAGTCTGTGGGGTGGCTGAGGTGGAGCGGGGACGGAGGTAATGCTTGTCATGTGAAGAGAAACCGCTTAGATTTTGTGAATAGATGCGGAAGAAATTAGTTAATTTTTGTTTTTTTTTTTTTTTTGCTTGTTTTCATTTGAAGACTAATTGTGATGCATCAGCGGGTATGTTATATCTGATCGGATTTATCACTTTGGCTCGTGGCAAATAGTCTTCTTAGCCACATTCTTGGCTGGGATGGAGCAAGCTGAACTGAAGTTTTTGGAATTTTCCAATTTCGCATCGCAGATGGGATTGATTAAGTGTCGGGTTTTGAAGGAACTTTCGGATTTCTTAGTGTGGTTGGTGATTGCCGCAGTTGTCTTGGGTTTGATAACGACTGCGAGTGCGTATGTGAAGGTCAGCTAAGTCTCTTAGCAAACTCTTTACTAAACTTACTGCACGGCGCTCAAAAAGTGGCTAGAGGCATCGCCAATCATAAAAATATCCAGGATTGTTTGTTTTCCATGCTAAATTAAATCACCAGCTGTCTTTACGTATAAAGAGAGCAATTTTTCACGTTCTCAATAGACATAGAAAAATTGAACGAAACTTAACGAAGCTGAGGAAGGTGTTTATTTTGGTTTCTCTGTCATTTACGAACGTGAAGAGCGATGTCTCTTGTTCCCACGTCAATGTACAAAAATGAACGAAACTTAACGAAACTCAGGAAAGTGCTTAGTTTGGTTGCTCTGTCGTCTACAAACATAAAGAGCAACTTATTTTGTCCCCACATAAGATTGCGAAGGTTAACGAAACTGACCGATGTAGTTTATCTGTTATTTCCTTCTGATATTTTGGTACATTATGTAAAGAGCGATTCATGTTCTTTAGCTGAGGAGAACAAAACTGACCGAGGTAGAAGGAAACACCCAGAAAGGAACATAAAATAGAAGCCCTTCTTCCTTAAAATTCGATTTATTCCGTAATACTCAGAGCAGCTCTGCTCATTGAAGAAGGCGGCGGTATCAAATGCGGAGCAGGCGATTGTCGGTAGTCGCCAGAATGTAGCCAGAGTTAAACTAGGACCTCAACCACATTTGACCACATTTTCCGCAGTCACCTCGACGAAGCCCTTTATGTCATGAGCGCACTCTGGTCATACACCACTTGACCTCAAATTCAAACCACCTCAGCTCATTCCCATGACCATCATCCTCCATTAAACACCTGGGCCACAGCTCATCATTGAACCCGGATTTCCTCACACAAATCACTCATCTGCGCATAAAGTATCGACGACTCTGTAATAACTGCTCCTGATTACAAAACTCGATCGTCTCAAGATTATGACCGGCTCCAGTGTGGAGGCACCAGGAGGCTCTCTCAGCGTCAGCCGCCAGCAGCTCGCCACAATCCACCGCACCGCACCGCACATGAAGTGGTGCAATGCGGATTCTATGGCCACTGTCATTAAAAACGATGTTTTATGTGTGCTACTCATTTGAGGCTGCAAACTGCAGTCGAGCACAGCGCGCACAGCGGCTCACTTAGAATTCCCATCAATGTCCGATTCCGAGTGGAATTTCTGGGGAGCGCGAGTGGAGCGCGCGCACTTGCATACTCGAGCAACTCTTGTTAAGAGCTCGCTCGATTGCCAAACTCTGATGCGCCGCGCGTGATGCACCAACAAGAATTCCTTCCCCTCCGGTCCGTTGTTTTTTTGCCTATTTCCAATTTTGTGTTGTTTTGTTTTGCTTTTTTCGTCGCGCGTCTAATTTGTGTGATTTTTGCAGCGCAGAGGGTTCGAGTGCGGGTTAAGCAAAGTGCAGCGACGGCGGCGATGGAGGCGCGAGATGCAGGAGCAAACATCATCTCCGGCGAGCATCTTGTGATAATCGTGCGATGGCAATCAAATGCGCAGCATGTTCATCTACTCCGCATCATCTACATCACAAAAGTATCTCTCCGCAGTGAACCGCACTCGGTGTATATGTACGTGCAGCAGCACCGTCTGCATGAGATGTTATATTTTTTTTGTGTGTTGCTCCGGGACGCTGAAACTCGCCGTGTGTTATAATTACGCAAGCGTCAGGAGGATTCCTTCGGAACGATGCAGTTTAGCGCAGAAAAACAACGAGCACAGAAATTCATGAAATATGCAGGAGAAGCCCCATGGATGGATGGGACGACGACGACCGTGTGTGTGTGGGGAAACTGCCGCAGCACGTCTCTATGAAAATGAAGTATCTTGTTTGGAAAAGATGCAGCCACCAGCAGTCGTTCGCCGATAGAGTACTCATACTCGGATCTATTGGCACGCACGCAAAATTGATATTATGATCGAAGATACTTCTTCTTCTTCAGTTTTGTGTCGGTTTTTGTGCATCCATCGCCATGTTCGGTCGCTCAGCGCTCAACACTCGGATGACGATGATGATCTGCAGACGGTCCGGTCTAACGTCTCGACACACGATGCGGCTGGTGGCTGGGGTTTTTTTTTGGCAGATCTAGATGCTGCGCGATGGCATTACGTTGTGCGATATATTATTTTGTTTTTTTTTTGCAGATGCACATCGAGTGGAGTTGCGCCGTGGATGTGGCAACAAATGTGGGAAAACCGCGCGGCTTCGACGGCCGCAAGGCACTGGTGTTGCAGGAGCTGCTGCACATGATGTCATTTGTATCGGGGAGTTTGATTGGCATTTTTAATGAGTACTAGTTTTTAGTGTTTGTGTTTTGTTTGACTACTAACTGAGTTGAATTGATTTAATGGACCTGCTTACGAAAGTTTACGTTTACGCGCCGTGCCGCGCCGCCTGCTGCGGTACTGAGTGCTTTTGGGGTGATTTAGTGATTAGATGCGGCCCGGAGGCGGCGGTTGACAAGGTAAATTGAAGTTAATTGCTGATAGTGGAGCAGAGGCGGCAGACGCTGAGTGCTGTCGGTGGGCTTTCAAATGCTCGTAACTCAGATGCGGTCGATAAGATATGATTTTTTTTTTGCAACGCAGTTGAGGTGCGTTGTCTGCGGATGCTTTTGGACTAGAACATGGAGGATGGACGGCTGTTGCGGAGGTCGTCAAGATTATGAAGGGGACTGGCGTGCATTAATGCAATCGGTTGCACAACTTATTCGTTCTGTTCAAGTGGAAAGGTGTGTGCGTTGAGTTATACTGGATTGGAGGGATTTGATGCATGCCTCTAGTTGAGCACATGAAGTGATTTGAGGTCCTTGTGGGTGGCGCTACCCAGCTTCTAAGCAACCAATCGTGTTGTTCGTGGTATTGTTCTCTCATAAGTGGAAGGGACCACCAGTTTTATGCCGCCTCCGAACGGACAAGTTTGAGAAGCTTTTTCTTGACAGAAGTACTCTTCGAGCATTGTGAGTGCCTCGAAAGAGGTGGGGCCGTGAACATTATTTTTGTCGCACAGAACAGGAATCGAACCTACGACGTCGAGGTTGGGGTCGACGACACATACCCACAACTTCACAGGCCAACACTTGTGTCCGCCGACTAAAGGACAAGCTGACGTGAAACCATTCTTCCAATGATGTCCATCGACTGCTAAATGCCTTGAGGCCTGGTCTCTTGACATCGCAACAAGTAGACCTAGACATGACTAGATATATGCAGCATTTATTTGATCATCAAAACCTCGTGTTCGATCTCAATTCGGTCTAATTCACACGTTTAAAGTGGATGATTGCATGCAAGCTGGTTCTAGGCAGATTTCCGAAAGTTATGCTTAAGTGTCAAGACAGCCACACCAAGTAGTGCGTCGAAGAAAGGGCATCCTTACGTTTTCTGTCTAGTTACGTCCAGATCCAGACGGAACCAAAAGAAGAGTTCCACGATTTTGCTGACTCGTTGCACGTCTCACGTTAGGCAGTAAGACACAGTTTAGAAGCTTCGTAGCCCACGAAGGAGTGATCTGTGTTAACACCAAGTGTACTTTTGGCGAAATTTTCAATTGCCGATGCAGATGGACTCAGTTCCACAGGAAGTGTGTAGTTCCTTTAACATGGGTCAGCAATCGATAAACTAAAAAAAGCAATCGTCAACTAAAATAAGTGGACATTTGTTCTTAACTTACAATTGTCCTTCATCCTTAATCCGGCGATTCTCCACCCACTTACTATTAGTTCTAAGAAACCGTGTATTTTTTTGGGAATAGCCGATGCTAATCATGTGCTTAAGGGGAGTGGAAGGAGCGACGGGTTTTTTCTTAGCATCATGTGCCCAAGTTCGTCTGCCATCCCCAATCTTCTATAAATTCCAATGCATGTAGATGAACTTGCACAGGAGCCAAGCCATTGTTGTGCTTCAGGATTAATTTGAATTGATTTCGGCATTAGCAGAGAGATAACGACATGTACGCGCAAAAATATGATCCCCTATGACGACGAGGACAGTCAGCGATGTCTGAAGAACACAAGTTCAAGTTCTGACGAGATGGCCATCCCGCTTGCAGCTCTCACTTGGGAGGCAAGCCAGTCTTATTAATTCTCGTCTGCAAAGGATTATCGCCAATTGCACTGCATATGCGACGAACTAGTCATCCCCCTTTCAATCCAATCTTCGACTCTTAATCTGTGGCATTCCGCGACAGACGACAATCATAGAATCCACATAAGTCAGTTAAGTACAGCCTACAAACGAATGTATTCATTCAAATTGCTTAACGTCGAGCTTTTTGCACTATACAGCAGAATTGGTAAAATATGTTCTTAGTAGAGGATTATGTTGTGAGGTGTTTCAAATCGTAATAGCTGGGGCTGACTCTGCTTCGAGTAGCCACTAGGATTATCGTTTGCGCAGTTCACATTTGTCCGAATAATACTCCATAACTACCACCAAAGTGTAGCCTTCGATTGTAGGTTTCTTCGGTGGTGAACGAAGGCTTAAGACGCTTTAGACTAAAAAAAACGAATTAATATTGCTTGTACATAGGTCCCTGATTATAAGTCCTGTTAATGCCAGGCAATTGATATTTTGCAGTCAAATGAAGCAATGACTTCTGCAGGAGTTGCAAAGACGTGGAAGGAATGGAAGCTTTTGAAAGAAAACACAAGAAAGGCATAGTCTTTAAACAACCTAGACCCACTATAGAGTCAGGCATTTTGATTCTGTTTGTAAAGAAGTATAATAATAATATGGGTGGCGCTACAGCCCGTAAAGGGCCAGGGCCTAGCTTCACAGCAACCACTCGTGTTGTGCGTGCTATTGTTCTCACACGAGTGGAAGGGACCTACAGTTTTACGCCGACTTCGAACGACCAAGTTTGAGAAGCTTTTTCTAGACAGAAGTACTACTCGTAAGAGGTGGGGTCGTGAAAATTATTTTTGTCGCTCAGAGCTGGACTGGACCCACAATGCCAATAGATTCGACTAGATCTGAGCGGTAACACACAATAGACCCACGCTGGTAAACCGTCTGTGCAACACTGCCAAAGTATATTGTCCTTTTCAAGGCTGAGCTTTGTTTTGTGTTGTAGATCTCTTGGCAAAAGAACTCCTTCTTATCAAAAGAAAAGGGTTGGCTTCATTTGACCCGCCGAAATTTCTATTCAAATCGTATGAAGGAGCACGAGTTGTGTTTCATGTTGCTTCATGTCATTTTGGAGCAACGTGTTGGTAAGTTTGTCTTAAGGGAAGTTTTATTTTGTCGACACAATGGGTGGTGTGAATAAAAACTGAGAAAACACTCGGAGTAAAAACACTTGAGTCGAGTATGTTCGTCAAAGGAAATGCTCAATTTGGTGTGAATAAAAATGTTTCTCAAAGCAGGTTCTTATCCTCAATTTGACGTTTAAAAACTCTGCTGGAGAGCTGGCAAATTTATTCGTCAACATTCTTCAAATTCAATTAACAAACGCAAACACATGCGAATTATTCATTTTCAATCATGTTTTTAAATATAGAAACGCGAAAAATAAAACAATATTATTCACGGCGTTTCGGGGACACAGGGGATAGTTTCAAGAAACATTACAGATTCGAGTTTCGCAACATGGAATGGTTAACCACTCAGTCCTCTCCGATATTCCTGGAGAAAACCGTGGTAGTGCAATACCAAGCATGGAGAAGATGAAAATATTCCTTCGATACATTGGTGACCCGGGTTTCCAAGTTGGAGTTGGAGAGGACTTTGGGGTTCATTACACCACTGTACCAAAAACAGTTTGGCAAGTGTGTTGCTATATGTGCAAAGGCGGATCTGTGGATGAAATTTCCTTCTTCGATCGAGGAATTGCGAGAAGTGAAATTGGCGCTTTAGATTGTACTCATATTGCAATATTAAAGCCTTATTTACATGGTGATGAGTACCTGAATCGGTTTGGCTTTTTTTTTGTTTAAGGAATAAGGCTTAATCCGTCAAAATATTCCTCCTCCGACGCAGTAATTTCCATTATTTTTATTGTTTTTTTACTTTTTTGTCTCTTGAGTCACCTCCTATGCACACTCAACTTCAACGATTGATATCTGAATACATTCCATCTTAATTCACACCAAAACTGAGGTAATACTCAACTGTGAAAATATGTGAGCGGAGAGGATTCGTTAAACTTAACGAAATACATTTTTATTCACGCCAGATGGAGCATTTCCTCCAAAATTCTGAGGAAATGCTCATACTCAGTTTTTATTCACACCACCCAGTATTCGGGTATCAGGAGCAGGAAGGAGCAATTTTTTTTCCCACAAATGTGAGCAATTTTTTGCAGCATGCCAACAAGTAAGTGATTAAGCTACCACAACTCTTCTTAAGCCTGCGCTGTCTGATGCATTCAACAACCCTGTTCTTCTGAAGTAGCAGTTTCGCAATTCACTGCTGATCCTGGAGAAAACCTTTTCGATTAGCTTTGTCTCCGGATGACAGTGGCTCCATATTAAACTACTAAAAAAAACTAATTCTGCAGTAAATATGTTCAAGTACATTTTTTTAAATTAAGAATTCCAATTGGTAAATCCGTTCATTAATAAAGTTTTTTAAAGTTTTTCTTAGCATGACATTTTTCAGTCAAAATCATTTATTTGTAAACATACATATGTATAGTGAGGTAGTAGGTTTCGAATCCGAACCTGTGGGGCGACACAACAGAGGACACTCACGTTTATGGAAGCGTACCCAAGTGGAGAAGGACCTCAACCAACTTGGTGTGCGAAACTAGACACAGCTTGCTAGAGATCGCACTAGTTGGAGAGGCTTGTTGGTTGAGGCCCAGGTCCACCCCGGAGTGTGGCGCCACACAAAGAACAAGATGTATAGTTAGGTTAGGTCGAAAGAAATAGGGTAAGATTAAGTTTAGCTTAAAGTGCTCGCCGAGAGCCAGTAATTTCCAAATAGAATCATTGTACGTTCAACTAGTTTTTGAGCAATTTTGTCTGGTGTGTAAGTTTAAAATGAATTAGAAAATAATGAAGTTTAATTAGTAACAAAAAAAGTTAGAACTAAAACCAATACCAAACAATCTTTAAAAAGGGAATGACTTATGTTATTCTGCTGATCTGTACGATGAAGCTAATTGTCACGTAAGCCATTTGCTATTTGAGCCAACTACATTTTATGAAATTACTTCATGAGTATGCAGTGGTCTCTGGAACATCCGTTGAAGATGTCTGTTGCCATTTCTGATCGATGATAAATTTTCTCTTGAAATTTCTGATGGAGGAAAACAACTGATAAAATAAAGAAACACAGCGGATATTGCAAAGCTCTTCAAGAGATGTGCGTGCTTCAATGCTGGATCGATCATTTCAGAGTCCTTTTTGAACACCATCCAAAAGACTCGGGAGACTAGGAGGCGCACCACTTTAGATGTGTGAAATGTTTATGCCGCAGTCTGGTCAACGTGATAGAAAAACATCGGAAAATGTGTCAATGTGGCAGTTGGGTCCACTTTAACCCTTCTGCCATGAAGTAGGCCTGGTCAGACCTTTTCTATTTTTCGAAATTTCTGGCCATCTTTCTGAGTAGATCAGTAAAAAAAAAAAGTTTTTCTACAATCGAATATGTGTGGCGAAACCTACTTATTGACAGAAGGATTAACAACAGCACCGTGCTTTGGAATTGGATGGAATCTACACAATTGTTGTTTCATTATTTAGCGGTGTTTTTCAAGTCAGAATTTAATGAGTTGTTGTTTCAGATGATGCTAGAGGTTCCGTCATTAGTTGCGTTGAGAAGGTGATTAAAGAACTGCCGATACTACAGCAGAACTGTGTATAATTTAGCCACTTCGCCATTGAAATCCTTGGATATCAGGCCACCCAAAGCAAATAATAGACAAACGACGACACGAGTGCTTTCAAATGCCTCCCTAAAGCGTCATCTCAATTTCCGTCCCTATCCCACGGTGTATCCCATTTTCAAATCGAAGACAAAGTAAACTCTGTTATTGCCCCCACAATCGAGGATCGAAAGAAATCGCATCAGGAGCTGCAGGCTCCAATCATAGCATGTGCCAATGATAGAGCCCCCCGTCTGCTCGTTTTGTGAGATTTATTGCCGGAGACCCTAGGCGATGGCATGTCTTAATCACGAGTGTCATAACGATATCTTTGATTAAATAATCGTCCCGCGAAACGCCCCCCAGGATGAGAAATGCTCGTCGTTCATCAGCCATGCCCCGGCCAACCGAAGCTAGCTCACCACCAGGAAGTGACTCCTCCAGCAGCATCATTCGATTATGCAATCGACAAACATCTGCCTCAATTTCTTCGGAGCGAATTGATATATCTCACCTTTCTGCGGAG
The DNA here is from genome assembly GCA_916610145.1 of Eristalis arbustorum. Classification (NCBI taxonomy): domain Eukaryota; kingdom Metazoa; phylum Arthropoda; class Insecta; order Diptera; family Syrphidae; genus Eristalis; species Eristalis arbustorum. The sequence continues at coordinate 111,915,816 of OU744316.1, read as the reverse complement.
CGGGCGCTTTTCTTTCCCTGTGTGCCGCAGAAAATTGAGGCAATAAATCCAAGTCTGCGGAGAGATGCCCTTAAAAAGTGGCTGAGACTGAGGCTGCGGCAGAGGCACGGGCGCGACAGATGAGTTCTATTTGTGCATCCGAATTCGATTTGTGGAATTGTTACTCCGTCGAGATTGTGTCCCGAAACAGAGTGGTCTTGTGAAATGCCCTCCCCCCCCCACCGAATGGCCGACGCGACGTACGAATTTGTGTTGTCGCTGTCGTCGCTGTTGCAAACTCAGTTGCAAAACCATCATGGGAAGCAATCGGACATGGACTCCTGGCATCGAGTGGAATCTTTATTGCCATACATGATGATTCGATGAAAAGCCATAGATTCGCGCCGGCTCAGTTCCAGTCAGACAGTCAAGTCGGCCAGCAGAGCAGCCAGCCAGTCAGCCAACCAGCCAGCCAGCCGGCATCAGTCAGCATCTACAAGAGATGTTCGATTTTTAAGATGTTATTTCCTCACCACTTTGTTGTCCCCACCGTGTACGTGGACGTTCAGTGCCGAAATAGATTACACGCCGAGAGTGAGCACATTTATTTTAACGACCCCCATTCGTAATACACGGCCGAATGGGATTATTAAGTAAACATGTGAATGAACGGATGCTCGCCGATGAATCAGCGATGCAGTGGCAGCATCCGAAACGGCAGCTGAATGGAGAAGAAGACCATCAGCGACCAGCGCGACCACGACGACGACGATGATGATGATGATGGTGTTGTTGTTGACGACGATGCGGAGATCTGAACGAATTGCAAGAGATTACACACGGCCGACCGGTGAACCGGAGGGGACGGCAACGACCAATCTGCCAAGTATTCCGGTGAGTCCATGAATAAAATTTGACCTCATTCTGTCGGATTTGTAGTAATCACTTAGCCAAACCATGTGTTTGCTGCAGATACCCGACGCTCGTTGCGCACACAGTTGAAACGGGAACACAGAGCATCTAGATGCGCGGGCCTTGCTGATGAGTTCGAGTTTGGGTTTCGCAAAATAAATGCCTCCGCCGATCGGTTTGGATGGGTGACACTTTGGTGTGCTGTCGTCGTTTACATGCTTGATGATGTTAATGCCGCGCAGAATGAATGGGAAATCGAAGTGTCTTGCGAGGGAATTTTGAATGTGTCGCTCAAGGTGAAACATCTATCACCTTGGTGTGCAGCGCCGACGGCAAGCGGTTTCGGTGATGAATGATCTAGACCAAGAGAAGGTCTGCCGCTGTACCGTGGTTCGATGGAATACGATTTGTGTCAGTGCACGGACACCTTTCAATTCGATCAATTTTGCACAAATAGTTGCGCGATGATGGTGGCTGGATGGAGGTGAGGAAGTTTGCGGAGGTTTTTGAGAGGTTTCAAGTGGGATTTGGCAGCGAAATTAGCACTATCCGTCTTCTCGGCTGCCATCGAAGTGCAAATTTCAAAAGCGAATGTTTAGTGTCCATCCAGCTTTCAGGACAACACATACGAAAACAGACTCAGACTAGTGGGTGATAAGGCTAAACCTCTCTGTGGCCAGACCGTTGTTCACGTTCCCTTTTCGTTCCAAGCGAAGATCTTTCAAACTGCTGCCTTTTTCGTTGCCTGCCGTTGTTCATGCTGGGCTAACTATATTTTTCAGAGGCAACTTCCTTGATATCGTAAGCCTCACATCAACATTCACAAAATAGGTTTGATCAATCAACCGAGAAACAGACTGATCACATTGCCATCTATCCGATACTCTCAATGTACAAACGTTGCGAGGCTCCAACATTTACTTGCATCATATTCCATCAAAATGACAACAGAGTAGAGAAGAACACAGCCGCTTGTGGTCGGAAGGCTACGCTCGTATTCGAGTACTAGCAATCTTCGACTCTACTTGCCGATTGAGTCTCCCTGAAACTATTGGGTATTCCATGGTTGTCAGACAAAACATTCGACGTACAGTGGAAGCGTTGTTAAAAGGGCAGCCATTGGGAGAGCTGCCTCCGAAGTTCTTGGGTTGACAAGGAGAGGAAACTGTTTTCATGGAATGACAAATACATTCTACGTGCATCGGCGGTGCATAATAGGACGGAGGTTTGTCAACAGGGAATACTAGAAGAAGCTATCAGAGGAGCACTAGCTTCTAAAAGGAGACAGAAAACCACAAGATGGTTGTCATCAATCAAACAGAGAGTTGATGTCAAAATAATGTCCAGGCGCTGACCAGCCAAAGGAGGAAACATCTTTTCAGTGGGCATACAATTCAAAGTTACAAGCCGTAGTAGAATCGCAGTCGATGTTGAAAATCTGTACAGATCGCTTCTGTATACTGTAGACAGCAGTGTCCCACTCAACGGCCGTTGATAGAAGTCCCACGACATAGACGTGGTCACGACAGCGACATCGAGAACAATCCTAGAAAAGAAACTCAGTGCGTACTTAGACGTTAATGAAAGAGCCAAGAAACCAGGCATGCTGAACAGTGTATAAATCGAGCAGGATGGCTGTAAGACGACCACAAGTAATTGGTTCGAGTCATCACAACAGCCTTTCTAAAATCACTATAAGACACCCCAAAACATATTAAAATGAATAAAGCCAGCTCACTAGCTCCACTTGTCAATGTGTATCTCGGCAACACTTTGTCTGTCATCAACATCGGTAATTGTTGAAAATTTCAGGATGTTTCACTTAATTCCATGCGTAATTTTTAATGCTTCATATGGTGTGCCCCAAGGTTCTATTCTCGGCGTGCTATTATTCTCAATATTCATTTGATCTTTCGCAAGTGCTCTCCTCTTGCAAATTTTATTTGTTTGAGGATTCAGGTACCAAATTAAACGAGGGCCAGCTCTCACTTCATAAAACAATCATGCGAAATCCTAACAACGCCAAAGTCTTTCCTCTCTCAAAACACTAGCACTCCCTTAAAAATTGCTCCTCTATAGAACTTCCCTCTAATGTCGCCGAATATGTAAATTGTGCTAAAAATCTTGGAATAATTTGATCTAGTGAACTGGCATGAACTGGTCAGATCGGAGGTATCTATCCAACTTCGATCCCCTGTGAACCACCGGAAAACATGAGAGAGTAGTGGAATGAAAAAGAGAAAAGGATGGGTTTGAGATGTTATACGTATTCACAGCCGCATAGTTCAAGAAAACGCTGTCAGATGAAATCAGCAAGCACGGGGGATAGACGATTGACATCCCCTTGCGCTCTTATTTCGGGCAGTGTCCATAGAATCTAGTGATGCGCAGACGGACAGTCACCACTGACACAATTGTCATCAAAACTGTCATCTGTCAAAGTGCAGTCGCAAAGTCTTCTCTACTCACAATGAAAATTCTCGCAAGTCCTCCCTCAATATATGGTAAAACGACGCGATGTAATTGTTTCATATCACAATTGACACCCCTCGTAATGTATCTGTCTCTCTCAGTGACGTGCATGCACAGACCGCACGTTTCAAACAAGCGGTATGTCCTCCAATTTGACAGATGCACGCTTTGCAATGCTGTCGTCATTGAACTCTAATGAAACCGAGATGTATACGAGCGTGCATGTTATTTTCACCGGAAGGAACTTTTTAAACACTCTTGCAAATAAGTCCAATCTCCACGCTTATGGTGATTTCGGACCTATTTACTCTGTCTTTCCTGTTTGCTGTATGGATCTGTTCTAGACTACATCGGGTATGGCAATTTGTGCAAAATGGTCCTTCGAGCCAGATACAACCTCTTTTTCGTTGATGAAACTAAGCTTTGTAAAATATCTTGCTCCATTCTAGACCATTCTCTGTGACGACCGATATATTTGTTAGGCTTGCTTCCTGAAGCCACTCCAATCAGTCTAGACACCATCCGAACTCTCCAGAGCTTATCAAATTATTTTGGAATCGCGGTACAGTCGGGCGATGTTTGTCTGGAAAGCATGAAGTAGTACATATTTCCGTTCTCTCGGCGTGTCTCTCTATAGTTTATCTCTTGCAATTTTTTGCTCATATTTAAGACTTTGTTATAATTACGAAGCGTACTGAAAGTTTACATAAATGTATCTCCTTCACTTCCTAACGGAAGATGGTTTGTATTAGGTCTGATAGGTGGCGCCACTTATGTGTTCTAGCCATTTCCATTTGTGATCCTATTGACGCCACATTAATATGGGTCTAGCTTTAGTATACCGCTTTCAGCTGTTCGAAGGGGACAAGCATTTTGCCAAAATTATGTTCACCAATTGATAGAAGCTGGGCGAGACTACACATTTCACGGAGAGAAAAAAAATAACCAGACACCGCACCTAATCCACCGGGTGGCGCCTGAAGGACATCCGGTTAAGTTCCCACCAAGAATCCAGAACAAGTTGCTTATGTGGAACGAATCGCTGTCATTGTGCGCACTACCCCGCACAGCAGCACCATTCCAATCTCATAATCGCTCGTTTTACACGCTTAACCTCATTAAATTGATGTCCGCAAGTGTTATGTCCGCATGCAGGCACGCTCTGGCTTACAAGAACAACCGCGCAACTGACTCATTTGAATGCGACCTCTCGATCCGCGGCCGTACTGACTGCATGACTATGCATAAGATAATCACTGATATTCACAAAATTGAACAACAAAAACCTGACCATCGTGGAGTGGCCCCCCGTCACCGAGTGCAAACAATAACTTCCTCCTATTTATGTGTGTTTGCGGCCGCAGCACTCACTCACAGTGTTTTATTGTCTCGCGGGAACGAGTGTGTAAGCCTTTTGCGCTCGTGATTCATTGCGGTATCATCGCAGCCTCGGCTAAATCACCGAACTTTATCGCCATCGCCGCGTATATCATCCGCCGCAGTATCGCTTTAATCTCTTCCCAGTCCCAGGCCCAGTCCCAGACCCAGTCCCGGTCTCCAGTCTATTTGCCAAAGTAATAATCCCACCGAGAAGAAGGGAAAACAAAAGAAGGCGCTTTTCAAAAACTCACGCCCGTCATCTTCTCTTCTCATGCCAAATGGAAGAAACGAGCACATCATCCCTAGGAGATAACACGAAAAAATCACGTATTGTTATTGGTAATTTATCTGATGGATATCTGACACATTTCCTCATCATGCCCCGGAGCACGTTGACCGCGAAACACCCTGCGGTCAATGAACAAACTGAAGCGTCATTCCCGCCCGTACTCGCGCACTCTCGTACTTTTGGTGTGTGCGCCCGCGCGATTTGGCTCCTTTTTCTTTTGAATTATCGAATTTAAACGCTGCCCGGGGCCATTGGTCACAGCCACACCGAACTGAGTGAGCTCAAATCACGGATTATGATGGTCCGCCCTACTCTCGCGAGCTGTCAGGCGGCAGCTGCTGTGTAACGCAATTTGTCTGCCAATTAGCCGATCGTATCCATTTTAATGCTGATTTTCCACTGATTTGCATGTGGATCCAGTTGTTTATGCATACAGTCGCAAGCAGCGATTGATCATGTTAATTGCCCTTGTAAGACACTTGGCTCACGCGGATTACTGCACCCTCTGCAACATTGTTGAGGGCGCTGCTGGCGAGCGAATGAGAGGCGGTTGGAATGCAGGAAATTTGCAATCGCCTTCTGACCTTACCCAAGAAAAGCAGACAAAATCCCGAGGCGTCGAAGATGGTTTGTTTTTTTTTTGCTCTGCCAACCAATCGATGAGTGGTGGCTCTTAATTTGTATTTAAACGGAGTTTAAGTGTTCGATCATTGGAAAGCGCCGCTTAAGTGCGTTGCGTTCGGCTTTGTGTGAAACACTTAGTGCAGACAAAAGAGTTGGTGTGCGAACTCAATTGGATTTCCTAAACGATTGTGAGTCATTTGCTGCTGACGGCGTTTTTTCTTCGCCTAATTGCTCTTGTCACCATTTGGGAATGATGAATGGAATCCGGTGTTCAAGGGTGAATTATCACACGGAAGCAATGTGACTGGACTGGCTGACATGTGATGGACGCTAGGTTTATTCTTGTTCTCTTGCTGCTGGCGTTGCGGTCCGGGATGAAGCTGTGCATCGAGCATCAGCTGCTTCCAAGTGCCATCGACAGGCGTTATTTTGTGCGCTGATGCTGAGGAGAGCAGTCTGGAGCAGTCACTAACAAACGCTTTAAATTCGTAGACTCAGCCAACACAGTTCTGTCGTCAACGCGAACACGATCAAAGTTAGCAGGAAGACCTTTTGTCTTAAAGAGATAAGTTGCACCTTTTGAGATTGTCTCCACACCCTGAAGAAGACTGGCTGCCACAGATCAACGTCGTGTGTCCTTCTCTGAGACCATACTTACACAACTCAGATTCGTATACGAATCAGGTCCTTCAGTTCAAGTTTTTTTTCGCAAGGAACTGTGTTCTTTCCAATGCCACACGATAGGCATTAGCAGAGCAGAGCAGAGCTGTCGGTCCAGTCTTGGATGTAGGACTAAACCAATGCCATGACCTTTTTTGTCACTTGGCAAAGAGATAAATGGAGATCGATTTTTGGATTATGGTGAGGTCTTCCTAATGCTAGCTCGTGCACCGCAGACAGATTCTCAGCTGAAACATGACTAATTTGGAAGTTAGTTCTGTCACAGGACCCGACGGTGATAACAACTTCCATCTGCCACGTCACGGGTTTTTAAGGTATGTTCTGACCAACGTATTACTTAATTTTCTCTTGATCCCAATGAACAGCGTTTGCCAAGAGATTTGATTCCGGCATGAATGCTGTAGTACCGAGTACAGCAGTGGCGAGGTAAGCGAAGATCGAAGTCAAACCTTCACAGAGTGATGGTCATGCCAGGAGATTGAGTTTGCATGGCCCTTCGTGAGGACGAGAGATAGTACCCATTTCTTTTACTCTCGTTCTATTGATTTCCTCAATGCAGCCAAAGACCACAAAGACGCTGATGACAGAACCTCGTCTTGGTAAAAACGTTCGTTCTGTCTTCCATCCACGGAGAGCTTGTTGATTGGGATGAATGCCACTGTAACCGGATGGGGCCGTCTGAGTGAGGGCGGTACATTGCCGTCGGTACTGTAGGAGGTAAGTGCTGAGTTCGGTAGTCCTCTTGGCGAGCGGGTGCTTAGTGATTTTATTTTATTTGCGGTTATTTCATCGCTTTATAGGTATCGGTGCCGATTGTGAGCAATGAACTCTGCAAAACGATGTTCCTGAAGGCCGGCCGAAAGGAGTTCATTCCAGACATTTTCCTGTGCGCTGGCTACGAGACTGGCGGTCAAGATTCGTGCCAAGGTGACTCTGGTGGTCCATTACAGGTGAGTTTGCAAGCAATAGTTAATCAGTGTTTATTTTGTGTGGACTCTTAGAACTGAGCAGAGCATACCATTAATAACTTTTAGCATGATGTGTTCGAGCTAGACCAAGAGTTATTTAAGTTCGTCGAGCTTCTAGAATTTGAGTGTTGCGAAAGTGGTTCTCGATTCAGACCCTTTCGAGGAGACTACGCAATTATCTGCTTAGCACCATCGCTGATGAAAGCTTCGCGGATGCAAATGAAGAGATTTAATGTCACCCTCCTTATAGAGTTTGTGATTTGGTGAGAACCCAACTGGCGCTATGTGCCTTTATAATTAGACGGCTTTCTTACCTCATTTATAATGTGATTTGTTGATATCCTGCGGCAATTAAGACAGACATTATTTGCTTAAGAGATCTCGTTAAGTCATTTGAAGAAGGGTCTACCAAGAGCTCTCTGTCTAGCTCTAGCAAGTCCAAGCATACTTAAAATGTGTTCCGGCCTACGTCCAGCGTCCGGTATCGAGCTCCACAAACTAGCGATTTTATAATCTGTGGAGACCCTCTGTTTTGGATCGATCATACTAGCCATATTTTCTTGTCCGTCTGGCCCCTGGTCTGAAGATTGTATATCAACTTCCAGAAGTCGGAAACTATTCTGTTCAGGACGCCGTTGTATAATGCTTCCGCGGATACAAAAAACGCACGGGCAACCACTGGCGCACTGGCCAAGGCCCGAGACGCTTTCCCCCTTACAAAGAGACTGTTTTACAACAGCCAACTCGATGCAAGGGTAAAGGTGATCTGCTACATGGCCCTCATACGGCCAATGCTCACCTATGGCTGTCCCGTGTGGTTCAACGTGCGTGCAAGCTTGATGGAAAAGATTCGAGTGTTTGAGAGGGCTTGCCTTCGCCTTTACAGAACACCATAGTCCCAGTACATAAAATTCTATTCCAATGTGGTCTTATACAACAGGGCCAACCTGATACGTGTGGACAATTTGCTGGTGAAGTTGATTCGAGGTCACACTGCAAGAGCAATGAACTCGGTCAATAACTTGATCTACGGGGCTTACTACCCCAACCCACAGTACCACGAAAGTGTACGTCACTGTGGCTTCCTCCCTCCAGAAACATTTCTCCATTTTGACAAGTACGGCCTAATACAAGATAATAATGCGGTACCGCTCCTCTTTCACATAGCCAGGTCAACTGTGGATGGGCGACTCAACCACGACCGTTCCGTTGCACAACGAGCTGAGGAGGGCCTCCTCCGGTTCAGTACAGCGGTCTCGAGTCACGATGTGCGAGATGTTGCAGTGCAACATCGTAAGTTCTGGTGGCTGGGGAGCGAAGGAACTCTAGCGTCGAACCCTTTAGATCCGGGGTAGAACGGGTAGTGCGTTCTCCCTTATGGGGCGCAGTCGGTTACTGTCTTGCAGCGAATTGGATCTAAGTCCATCAGCAGCACGTATTTATATCTAATGTAGATGTCAAAAATAGACATGACTGTGTATAGCTTCTCCCAACGCTGTAAATGCGTTCTATATGTGCATGTGCTTGTGTAGATGAAGGTCCTCAGATTGTTTAGAGACGATTTTATATGCGATGTTTTGGAGGTCTAATTTTGGCATCCCCGCAAAACTCGTTCGTCTTTGCAAAATGACGATGGAGAATGCCCGATGCTCTGTCAAGGTCGGTAAAGATGTCAGAAAAGCATTCAGACAAGACGACGCACTGCCAGGCGACGTTTTTTAACATCATTCTCGAGAAGACATTTGAGTTCTCGTGCGGAACTCAAATGTCACCACCAGAGGCATGATCTTCCACAGATCTGTTCAGTTGCTGGCTGTCCGTGACATTGACATCATCGGAAGAACACAAGGGGTTGTCAATGGGTCGTTTGTGAGAATTGAGAAGGAAGCGGCCTGAATGAGGGAAGACAAAGTATATGCTGTCTACATAAAAAGGTCCATCAACACCGACGTCTTGAACAAAACGTCACTAAAGACATCTATAACTTCGAGGTAGTGAAAGACTTTGTCTACCTAGGCTCCGAAGATAATACAAACAAACGACACCACTGCTGCATTTTCGCACTCGGAAGGCCACTGAGGAATAAAGCCATCTCTCGAAGAACCAAGATATCTCTATATAAGTCCTTGATAGTCCCAGTCCTGCTGTATGGCGCAAAAGAACGGACACTAACTAAAGCGAACGAAGATATTCTTGGTCGCTTCGAGAGAGTCCTTCGAATTATCTTTGGTCCCGTGTGTACGAATGGTGTGTGGAGGAGGAGACTGAACGACGAACTGTACGGGCTGTACAGCGACATCGACCTGAGTTCAAATCTCTCGTCTCAGATGGCTAGGTCACGTCGAGCAAATGGACACCAATGGCCGGGCCCGAAAAATCTTCGACTCTAACTAGTGAGCCTAAAGTGGCGCACACAGCTAGAAGGGAACCTGCATAAGTTGAACGTGCGTGGCTGGAAGCAACTAGCACAAAACCGGGCTAGGTGGAGAGGCGCATGTTGGGTGAGGCAAAGGTCGACCCAGCCAAAGATGAGGAAGACGTTTTGGAGACTTAACAAGTGACGCATTGAGCGGACATAGCGATGAGCAGATTCTACTAGACGATGTGCTTGCCTTGGTCATGTTTTACAAAAGAGCTGGTACACGCTGATCCAGAATAAAATTGTGAGCCGAGGTCTAAACTTGGCTTCCGTTGCAGAAGTTGTTTTAATGGCCTCTTGATCAGATAGAACATCAGTTTCTTCTTCTTCTACGTTTGTCGCTAAAGTCCGGGGTGGACCTGGGACTCAACCGACAAGCCTCTCTAGTCAGCAAGATTTTTCACCAGGTTCCTCCAGCTGCGCACAGCTAGTTGGTTGAGGTCCTTCTTCACTTGTGTGCCCGATCTCGTTTGAGGAAGTCCTCTGTTGCGTTGTCCTGAATCGAAGACGAGCACCGCTTTGAGCTTTGAATATACAACAAACATTGATTCGAATGGAGTAGTGCACGTTTTCTGTGTGCTCTAGTATTGAAGCATTTTCAACTTATTTCTGTGTACGTCTGGGTCTGTCTGTCTGTGTGGTCGAATTCTGAAGTCAAAGAACGAAGGTATAGTGCAGTATAATCGCTTTCGGTTTGGTCAATTTGCATGGCCAGTTCAGCTTTGAGGTTAATCACTGCCTGATCCTTTTTGGAGAACTCTGGGGTTATGGCTAAAGTCGAAAATGGATAAACAACACACGGAGACGCCAAATGATCGCGGATGTTTGAGAATAAGGGGCGTCTTCCATCCTTGATGGTCACAAGCACACATCCCCCCGTGAGGTAAAGGCAATTCATAGTCAAGGTAAGCTGAGATTAGTCTGCTAGAGGCGATCAAAGCCGGAATATTGGTCCGTCAGAACGGTCTGATGGCGGATGTCCGGTGCAGTAGAATGCTGATGTGGAATTGCGTCAGTTCAGTGTTAGTCCGGCTTCTCCACTACAGTCCACAGTCTCTACCAGCAAATCCTCTCGATACCGGTACTAAATCCGGAGAATGTGACTACATAGCCATACCGAGTCCCCCGTTTAAACTCGCCTACCTCACACTCGCAGGCATTTCCTATTCGTCATGCGCAGCCATCAGAATGATGGATTACTCTGAAGTTTATCTCGAATCAGATCACACACGGCGACGAGAATTCCCCTCAAAACCAATATCCGTCCGTGAAAATAACGAAAAATGATCACATTCCTCGTCGACTGAATATTACTCATGAGCAGAGCCCATTACCCATCAGGATGTACTGCGGCGCGGCGGCACCCCAGAGCCCTGAGCAGAATTCGACTTCCTTATAGCCGCCGACAAGTGCCGCCTCCTCCCCATTCGATTAACGACGCATCAAATATGATTTATATTCCACAGTCACCTCCCCCTCCCCAACCTGCACGCCATCCAAAGTCTGTCTGGAAGTGTTAACATTGAGCGCCGCAAATTTTTTAATGTTTATTCTTTTCGCTCGCCTCACAATATTTATGCGAACCTATGCTCCTGCGGACAATAAAAATTCATTTAATTGCTCATAACCCTTTCGACAATCGTCGCTTACACAGCGCCAGTGGAAGACAGGCGAGCGGCTAAGGCAAAACTAAGCAATTAACACTTCCAATGTCGTGCCACGCCTTGTTCTGGCCGCCCAGTGGACGCAAAACAGCGTTAGTTCACTTTTTAGACATTCAAAACCGCAGCTCGGCGTGTTTCCCTGCCCGACCGGGGAGTGACATTGAAATCTCCTTCAGTAGTCGAAAACATGTTTATTTTTTGTTTCGTTTCTCGAATTTTTCGTTTTTACACTTTTTTGGAGTTCCAAGAGAGGTGGCGGTGCGGGGAAAAGAAAAACACACCAAATAAGTGCTCCATTTCGAGATGCTGTCTCTAGTTTGTCCGCATTTATCGCTTCGACTGATCGCAGCACCAGTTGGCTGCCGCTGGACCGCCAGCAACAAGTCACAAAAAACAGAAACAGCGATTAACGTTTTAATTAGCAACCGAATTTGAATAGATTCACTGACGTCAATCAGTCTGCGGGTCTGGCGAGGCGCTGACGCTGCGGAATGTGCACCACTTGGAAAGAAGTGCTCTAGTTCTTGACCTCTAAAGGGTATTTATAAACAGATTCAGATCGAGAGCGCTTATGTTTTGTTCGTCTGAAGTGTTTCCGGCTTAGATAGCGGCGGGGACTGATTCAGATCGGTGATCACAGGCGATCAGCGCAAGACATGCATGCTCTTGAGGGTGAGAGCTTGGCGTTACCATGGCTTGTTCTGACATTGTGTACAGGAAATTCTGAAGTAAACTGAAGCCGTTTGACTGGAATGGGATCAGAGATACGCGTGGTTTTTGGTAAATGTCTCTTGTCTTGACGAGGAGGGGACATCTTTGCCGATTCCAAGAATTTGCAAGACTTGAAGCGGAAGTCTGATGCGCAGAGACACCTGTTTCTATGCAATTTTGGGGGATGTTCAGTCGATTGATCTTGAGTTTCAATGTCGTTCGGTGGATGGATGGCATTCTTCTTCGAAGGAGTGCACGTTCTCGTTAAGTCGAGATTGCTTGATCGCCAAGGTTGCGGCGGCGCTTCTACAAAGTGTCGTTCTCGACAAAGTCGCGTTGCCTGATTTGATCTTAAGATTCTGGTCTTTGGTTGGAGTCATTTGAGACTTATTTGCACATCCCAGTGCTTGAGAATGACATCATTTTTTATATAAGCTTCCTGAACTTTCTTCTCGACAAATAACAAACAGCGGGATGGCGTATTTGGTTGACTGCCTGAGCTTGGCTTGAGGGCTCCTGGCTTGAAACCGACTAACGCAAACTTGAGACGCCTTATCCGATTTTCAGATCTGGTCGCCAGGCACCATTGGTCCGTCTGGGGTTGCCGATCAGTGGTAGTATGTCTGTCGATGGGCATCAGAATGGACCAACATGTTTCAAGTCTTGCTCACGATTTCACTGGCAGCCACCTAACCTACTTTTCAAATATTAGCCCTTTTTTGAGTCGTTTTTCGCATGATAAGTGGTATGCACTTGCAAAGTCGTCACGAGATGTTCACAAGATGCAAGGTGATTACTCTCCCGTAAGGTTTTCAGTGAACAGCTTCCCGAGACCTTGGGCTGGAAGGAACCGCCTAAAACTGCATCAACTGCGAAACTCCTTATTCAGCACTTTGCTAGCATTATTGTTGTTCTAAGGCCGTCGTTAAAGACACGCCTGTCTTCGTCCACCAAAGAAGAATCGAATTCAAAGACGCACTCGTCTGTGCCATTAGCATCCATTCACTTAATGTTGCCAAGTCAGTGCCGTCCTCCCAGACCTGATCCATACATCCAGCAGAATTATATTGCTGCTGCTGCCTTAGATTGCTTCGTTTTTACCCATAAGACAATAATTCAATGAGTCTCTCGGCGAAAGAGCGTTATCGTGAGGCTTGGGACGAAAGTGTCCGGCCATCGGTGAAACAATAAACTATGAAACAAGAGGTGTACTCCCATTTACTACAAGTGGACAAGAGATGAAGAAGAAATGAGACTATTTACAAAAATGAGAAAAAGTATCGTAGTCAAAATGGAGCCTTGCGGCACACCTATATTTCCTTGATGAATGACTGGATTGACGACTTGAATTCGTCACAATTTTGAAATGCTTTTCGACAAATCATCTGATGCCAAGCAAATTCAAGGTGTGCGAGACCGAAAATCCAACATCGCCAACTAGCCATCACCACATACCGCTGTTATGATCTTATTCCTCATGTTTTCATTTGACTCAACTCGTCCACATGCTCTTACAAAGTCAACCCACCAAACTAACAACGAACCCGTGACCTGTGTCTTGAGAGTTTCATGCATACCCGGACATATCCTTCATCGGAGACATAAACTTGACGACTGATTCTCATTCCCTGCATAACAAGTGCAGTCGGCAGAGCAAACAAAGCTCACTTCCTCCATCCTGTCTCTTGACATCAAGCATTTAACGACCATTTACGTCGCTAAAGCACACGCAAAAATAAAAACCGTCTCAATCACAACACTGACTCACACAGTCCTGCCTCAGCAAGCACGACCTCGAACTCAGCCAATCGATCCGAGCGATCTGCTGATGACTTTGTGGGAAGGTCTGGCGATCAAATGCGATCTCCAGCCAATGCGTAAATCCATATCTATGCAGGAAATCAAAGAATTTGTGAGAATTCCAAATCGTTTCAAAGTCGAGGCAAGCCCCGCGCACCGAAGCTGAGTCATTGGCCAGAGACCTTAGGTGTCCAGTTGAGTGCGAAGCTGTGCGAAGCATTCACGCACAATTGAGAGCGTTAAAAGTGATTTATGAAAGGAGGACAAGCCAATTTCGATTTCAAACGGCACTCAAGTCTGCACTTGCAAGGCATGGGTGCGGGCCGTTTTATGCCCCCGGCCAGGAAATGACTCATGCAGTCATTTAATTGTTTCTTGATCTGCTTGACATGTGACATCGTTTCGATGAAACCACATGTGAGGTAAAAAATGGAACTGGATTGCCGTGTCGCGACAAGGGGCACCATTAACGTTGGTTGTCTAGTCAGTCGGAAAATGCCTTCAGCCTAAAATTGGCACCAAACGGTCGTGCATTGTGTCTGGATTGATTGGTTTCGCGATGGACGTCATCATTTTGTCGAGGGGGGCTCATTGGTGAAGTGTGACAGTGGCCGTTGTACTGAGAATTAATGAGGGCTTGTGCTAACCGATGACGTGCAGAGTGACTATTGGAGGATGAGCAGAGTGCCTGACATCATTGACAGACACTCTGAATGGGGCAAGTGCAAGCAGAGAACGTTCATTTATCGTACAGCGCTCCTTGAACAGTTGATTTAAAGCACTTATGACGCCTAAGACCACACAAGAAATACACAAGAAATTTGGTCTTTAACATCGGATATGGTAAATATTAAGAATAATGCATTTGTGGCGCCTTCATTCAATCCAGACCACTTGGCAATCATATACTGGTGGTGCTACAGTGGAAGATGTTATGCTTGACCCTGGTCTCTCAAGAGTGGACGGCACCTGCAGTGTTTTGCGGCTCTCGAAAAAATGTTGTTTGAGAAGGCAGACGTATGGCGTTTGAAGTCTGTAAACATGTAAAAGACATTCCCCGTGACAAACAAATGCCCGCCAAATATAAAAGAAAGGTGTTGATAAGCCAAAAAACAAACTTCGAAAACCAACGACAAACTGATCCCCAATGCCTCTTATCAGTCCCTTAAGAGTGAGCCAGCTCAACAGCTAGAAGCATTTTAAATGAAACATGTAAGCTTTGCAGATGCCGCCCGATTGGACGATGCCCAGAGCTTGTTTGTCCGGTTCTGTAATTAGGCGCGCCATTCGTTGTATCATCGCAACGATTTCTTACAGATCGATATCCAGAGGAGTGGTTTTTTTCTTCTTATTTTGTTTTGTTCATATGACTAAATGTCCAATCGCAGTTAGGGTTCCTAGGGCCTATTTAATATAATAATATGAGAGGCGCTACAGCCCGTAGAGGGCCATTGTCTAGCTTCTCAGCAACCACTCGTGTTGTGCGTGCTATTGTTCTCTCACGAGTGGAAGGGACCTACAGTTTTATGCCGACTCCGTACGGCCAAGTTTGAGAAGCTTTTTCTAGACAAGAAATACTCTTTGAGCATTGTCAGTGACTCGAAAGAGGTGGGGTCGTGAAAATGATTTTTGTCGCTCAGAGCTGGAATCGAACCTACGACATCGAGGTTGGGGTTGACGCACATACCCACAACGCCACGGGCCACCTAGGGCCTATTTATTTTAAGTAAAAGGGTATGTACGTAAAGACTTACATCTGTTGTAGTAGTAAGTATTAAACTCGAAATAAATAGCTCAAATAGCTCCTATAAATTATAGGAGGTGGGTGATAAAATTATGGACTGGATAGAACTTTGAAAATCTCTGTGATTAGAATTTAAAGAAGGTAACGAATTTCACAGTTTAATAGTAAGAATAAAACATAAACGCGATTAGCTTAAAAATTACTGAATCAAGTGACAACGCAAGAGAGGACGTCCTCGCACGACATGGCGCACACAAGTGGAGAAATGTTGCAAGGTGACTTCGAACAAATTCAGCGATTTTGCGACGACTGGAAGTTGATTATCAACTTCCGGAAGTGTGAAACTATCCTTTTCAGAACCCCGCTGCACATGGCATCATGGGATACGCGCACAAACTGGCGTAAGTTCGGCATTGTTGATCCACAGGGACGCCCTTTAGATGTGAAAAATGTAGTAAGGTATCTTGGCATTTGGTTGGATCACTATCTGTATTTTGACAAACATATAGATATTGCTCTGGCCAAAGCTAAAAATGCCTTTGCTGTGGCAAGGAGGTTGTTTTACAGCAGCCAACTTGATACCAGGGTGAAGGTAATCTGCTACATGGCCCTCATCCGGCCAATTATGGCATACGGTTGTCCATTGTGGTTCAACGTGAGTCCTTCCCAGATGGAAAAGATGAGCTTGTTCGAGAGACAATGTCTTCGGACTTGTCTCCGGTTGTATCGTACTCCCGAGTCTGAGTACAAGAAGTACTATCCCAATGAGGTCCTGTACAAGGAGGCAAACCTCAACAGGATAGATAATTTTATTATTAAGCTGACCAGAAGGCATATTGCACGAGCTATGACTTCGTCCAACAGTCTGATCTTTGGGGCTTACTACCCCAACTATATGTACCATGAGAGAGTGCGCCTTACCGGCTTTATTCCTCCCGAGGCGTTCCTACATCTCGACACAATTGGCCTAATACAGGATCCACACGGATGTCCTGTAATCTTCCATGTCGTACGCCGAACAGTGGACAGGCGACTTCAATACGAACGGGATGTCGCTCGCAGTCGAGAGGATCTCCTCCGGTTCAGCAGAGCGATCTCTGCTCGAGACAGGAGAGAGTCTGCCAAAGAACGCCAATTTTACTGGTGGTTACACCAAAACCAGTCTCCGCCGCCGCTGGCTTTCTAACTGACGCGGTAGTTGACCTTGGTGGCCAACTTACATAGATTTAAGGTAGTCGTAAGAAAAAATGAAAAAAAAAAAAAAAAACAAGTGGAGAAGTCCCTCAACCAACTTGATGTGCGCAGTAGGAGGTAGATAGCGAAAGATAGTGCAGGTTGGAGATGCCTGCTGATTGAGGCCAACGTCCACCCCAGACTGTAGCGCCAATCAAAGACGAAGAAGAAGTATCAATTGATCCAGTTGAAGGTGTTACATTTTAATCTTTTTAACCAGACTGTCGAACAACGATTGTGAATTTGAAGGACAATACAGTATTCCTGACGTTAATGCATAAACAGAAATATGCTGAATGATCACATCTCCGAATACCATGAATGTATGGTATTGCCACCACATCTTATGAGATTTATGCAATTACATGTTTTTGTGTGTCTTGTGGAGTGTAAAAATCATCTGGTTCAAAATTTGCGAAGACATCCCGAGATGGGACCAACGAACACATTGATATGACCATACGCAGAATCCAGATAAATCTCTCCTTATTACATTCCTTTTAATATAAAATAACATGAGTGGCGCTACAGCGCGTAGAGGGCCAAGGCCTAATTTCACAAGTTTGCAACGACTCGCGTTGTACGTGCTATTGTTATCTCACGAGTGGAAGGACCTACAGTCTAATGCTGACTCCGAACGGCCCAGTTTGAGAAGCTGTTTCTAGAAAGGAAATATTCTTTAAGCGTTGTCAGTGACTCAAAGGAGTTGGTGCCAGGTATCGAACCTAGGACGTCGCGGTTTTGGATCGACGCACATACCCACAACATCACGAGTCATCACATTTCGAATACCATTGTTTATTCTCCGGTTTTAACATTGGACGTCCTTAGAAAGAGGTCCGAGATAGGGTCTACATTAAGCTTCCGTTTACAAATACAAGTACCTCGTTTGATTCAGAGACTTACATAGATTTAGTTGAAGATCGTTCACTGTTGACGAATCTGTTTCTATTCGTTGTACATAAGAGACGCAAGTTCATCAAATTGTTGTTTAAAGGTTAAGTAAACTGACCACTGAAGTACACGGTAAGTCATTGGTTAACAGGCAGAAGACAATCGATCCTAAAAATGAGCTCTGAGGAACGCTTTCCAGAAAACAGGAGAATACAAGCGTTTGTGATCTTTTGGCGACAAAACCCTTCACTAATCTAACGGTATTACCACTAAAACCAAAATAATTCAGTAGCTTAGAGTATAAACTATGGTAAACTCTGTCGGTATAATGATTGATCCCTCTTATCCAAGGAGGTATTTTTTTATCGACAAATGGTAAGAACCGAACCCGAGGAGTGAAGAGGAAAAAAATGACAAACATGATCCTGCTTGCGTATCGTTTATTTACAGAAGTCAGTCAAGTGTATGTAAGCTGAGACATTTATACTCTAGTAAGAGATGCTAATTACAGTGCATTGATTGTTATTATAGTCATTGGGGACATTTCGAGTGATTAATACGATCAGATGGCCATATATGGTGCAGTGCAGTGCCTCGCAATGAAGTATGGAACCAAAAATATTTTAATTAATTTTTTCAACTACAAAATTGTCTTTTGGGTAAGTTAACTATTTCATGCTTAACGTTGCATATATAATAAACAAGGCACTTGTCTTTTTTTTTTACAATTTGCGCGTGATCAAGGGGATATTAATACCCTTAATTGTCCGGTCAAGACACAGCACGGGCCGATGGTATAGAGGGAGAGAGGGAGAGGAGGTACCTGTGCACATTGGTCTTAAGCATCTGCGGATTATAGTCTATGGGAAATATTGAGCTGGGAAGAGCAGTCCATATTCGTGCATATTGGTGCGGCTAAAAAACGAGTCTCTAAATCGCACTGTGCGTCCGAAAGCAGGCTTAAGGGTAAACCGATGTGCATTCCTAGCGAGACGTGTATTGCGGGTGAATTCAAGGAGAGGAGGAATACAGTTGGCTGGCTCACTTGAGCATAGTTTGTTGAAATAAAACACGGACAAAGAAGACACGGTGCGTCGATGTTCGAGCGAGTCCAATGAACCCGCGATAGTTGTTTCCCATAAGTTGTCTCGTGTGGGACTCTCGCAATTACATGGAAGCAGAATACACCTCTAATGCGCTCCAGTCTAACATCTTACTTGCCTACTTCTCTATTTGCCGACGACCGATGAAGTGGTAGAACCTGAGCAGAAAGTTATGAGGGAGCAAGCTGAACTCATCTGTCAATAAGTAGGTTTCGCTGCACATATTTGATTGACTCTAGAGGTTGTAGAAACACTTGTTTTTTTCTGATTCACAATTGTCCACGCAATAGCAATAAAAATATAAACCACGTCAGAAAATTTGGTAAAGATGGAACTTTCAAAAACGGAAAAGTTCTGGCCAGACCTTCTTATTGACAGAAGGGTTAATCGTGAATCCAAGAAAATGGCAATTGAAATTATTTAGGGATCATTCTTTCTTCAACACTTTCAAAGTTTTCTTTGCGTTTTCTCCAGACAGATATGCAGTCGAAGTGTATTAGTAGAAGGCTGTGACAATCATTACTGGATCAAAGTCGGGCATTGATGGTGATGGCCTGCATGAGGTATTTGTATGTAAATGAAATGAAACTGCTGAAACACTAAGTCCAGATCGATAGACATCGAAGTACCAATACCACTTCCCTTCTTCGAATTTGAGCACTACATCATGTCAAAAACATTAAGGCAGCCATTTATTTAGACACAGCTACAGCACATCGCTTGGGCCTAATGAGTGTAAACTACTTCCCAGCCTGGAACAGTACCGAATCAGGGATCTGTGAGACTCTGAAGGCTTTCGTATTGCAGAGCTAAGCACGTCATTTCTTGGGTTCATCAAACGAAGAGCCCTGAAACATTCTGCATCAGAAAGAATAAAAATAGTGATGGCAATACATATGTATCTTGATTTATCTCGAGGAGCGTATCTACTATTTTTAATATTTAGTAGAGCAGGATGTCGGTGAAGTAGTGCGAAAAAAATGCTATTATAGAAAACGCAACTCATCCGCACTTCATACATTTTGTGACGTTTTCAATCCGAACCAAATGAGTTGCGGATTTGGAGGAAAAAAGGATGTGTGGTTGCAACGGAAGTAAAGAACAAGAAAAATGAAAATCATCCTTGATTCATACGAATATAATTTGCTTCCTGTTTTTTTGCTCATGCTTTGATTTATTTCTATTGGACATAAATATTCGTCTAATAGCTACACTCGGAAAGAACAACTGAAACAACTGTCAACCGTACTGGTGCGATATCCATTCTCTTCCATGAATCTTAAACGAATTTATGTTCGGATGTGGATCTTAACACGGGAGGCAGTATTTTCGTCAAGATAACATACATATCTCAATCCTGAATCATTTCACAAATCTGAAAGAAGGTTGATTACAAAAGAACTTCTACTTCATTTAAATATCCTTCGCCCTACTTCTAATTTTACATCGAATATCTTGGGAATAATTTTCTTGATCTTTTGCATAAATTAAAAGGCCACTTGACTCCATAATACAATTGAACCAAAAAATCAAAATTGACAGCAAACAGCTGATTACTGAAGGGGCCGATAGGGAAGTTTTGCGGACCGATAATGTAGTTCATCCGACGGACTCCATAATAGGGTTGAACTTCGATTGCGGATGTGAGTTACTCCCTCCGCAGTCGATCCGGCGGATTCCATAATCGGCATGAATATGTAAATTATTTTCGCTTATTTTTAAGTTAATTGAGTTCATCGATTCATTCATCGCCGAATTTTGGGACAGTGTAGCTGCACTCAACAGCTTACAATCTATAATATAATAATATTTAGCTTCTCAGCAACCACTCGTGTTGTGCGTGCTATTGTTCTCACACGAGTGGAAGGGACCTACAGTTTTATGCCGAATCCGAACGGCCAAGTTTGAGAAGCTTTCTCTAGACAGGAAATACTCTTTCAGCAGAGAGCACGAATCGAACCTACGACGTCGAGGTTGGGGTCGACGCACATACCCACAACGCCACGGGCTTACGATCTATGCCCTTTCAAAAATATTTTACAAGAAATAAATGAGTGCTTCTCTTTGTAAGAATGTAAGTCCTGTTTTTGAAAATCGTTGTACTATGTCGGTGTTCAGTAAGGCTGTGTATAATTTTGAAGGAATTTTGTTGGAGCAGTCTGATAAACGCTGATAGTTGTCATTTTGTAAAGACGTTTTGTTTTGAAAAAAAAAAAAAATGTTCATTGAAATGAACCGACACGATTTAAGATTATTAACCAACGACTTTCAGGGACCTTCACAAGGTTCTAAAAGAAGCATAAAATCACCAAGAAGCTTGGTGTGAAACCAGTAAGAATTCTCTGACCACTGATATCGACTTAGTATCAAATCCTATCCAATCAATGCAAAGTCCTTCTGAACACACAAAAAATGCGCACACTCCCGCCGCCCCCTAGGCCGCACGTCAAACACATCGTTGAACCATATCAAGCAAACACAAAAAAATGAATACATTTCCCATTTCAGCATTCCACAGCATCGTCAG
Organism: Eristalis arbustorum; assembly: GCA_916610145.1. Taxonomy (NCBI): domain Eukaryota; kingdom Metazoa; phylum Arthropoda; class Insecta; order Diptera; family Syrphidae; genus Eristalis; species Eristalis arbustorum. The sequence continues at coordinate 111,894,416 of OU744316.1, read as the reverse complement.
GCTGAGAACACGTTTCCATCCAATAATCACTCCCATTAAACAGTTGTAAGCACCCCATAAACATGCCGTCATCGAAGAATTTTTCCGGTGAAATCTGACATCTCGCCGTCAGTCGGATCCCGACAAAACAAAAAAAAAACAACAAAAAAGCCAATAAACCACCACGATCGAACTTCTGTTTCGTCAGCGATGAAGATACCCATAGATCTCCTCCTCTGATCTACATCCCAAGCGATCACCTGCGCCGCCCTCAAGAGCCGCAGTCCGTATGTAAATTCCGAATAAAATATCTGATAATTACCAGCTAGCGAGCGACCAGATGGATGAACATAAAGGGACTCAAAATTGAAATCAAATAAATTTTACCAATTCGCCTTGAGGGTATTCCTGGGCAGCTGTTGGTATTCCTGGGCCGAGACTCCGTATCCACAGCGGAGCTTCGATTCGGCAGCAGATTGACTAGAGCACGGCACACTCGGTGCGAGCGCACACGGTGTAGCGCTTCACTTCAGATCACTTGTTTGGAACACACAATTTCATCCTCGTCGGACGCACACTCGGTTTTTTGGGGGGAGGGGGGACGAAGGCAACAATTCAAGAAAATCTCATGCACTTCAGGATCACCACTTGCGAAAAGCACAAACGAACGAAGCACAAAAAAACACGAAAAAAAAACCACAGCACACCCGCCGAAAGCAAAGAAAAACAAAATCGACGTACGAGCGCGACGAAGGCGATCCAATAGCCACCACGAGTCCACGATACCACCAAAAACACGGTCCGTTAACGCACAAAACCCGATAATAACTAAAGCAGTTCATCGGATTGTGGAAAAAAATTCCCCCAAAAAAAGCATATAACCTCTTGCGTGCCGAAAAAAAAAAAACGAAAAAGAAACACTCAGTCAGTCAGCCAGCCAAGACCCCATAGAGACCACATGCACATACACAGGCCACACCACACCACGGCACAGCACAGCACAGCGCACACCAGTCGGACTTTGGAGATATCGCGGCACGGTGTCTTTTTCTTCTCTCGCATAGAAGAAGTCCACAATTGTTGCTTCCACCTCGGCTCGGCTCGGAGAAACGATGAGACACGACCAGACACGACCACGACAACCTCTTCTTTCAGTGTTGTCTTACCTATGCGCTCTTGTCTTGTTTGATTGAATCTAATTTGTATCTGCACAGCTAAGCCGTGGTGTGCTCTGCGCGCCGTGGTGTGGTGTGTGCCTGTGCGTCTCACTGTCAGGTGTTTGAGCCACTCTCTCTCCCTCTCGTGACAGAAGAGCGCGCGCTGGTGAGAAGAGCGAGAGAGAGCCGCCGCCACCAGGCGAAGAGAACCGAACTGGGCTTAGGGAAGCCCTTGGCAGCCCGTAAGGTCGCATCGACGGTGATTTGTGTTCGGCTCTTCCGCCACCCAGTCGGTGTTGGACCGTTGCCGGGGGGAAATCGAAAAACTGGGCCACTTGCTCGAGCTCGTCGCATCGCGGCTCTCTTAGCCCAGCGCGCATTGATTTCGAAAAGAAATGCCTTAATTGTCTCTGACGGGCTTTTGTTCTAGTTTTTGTACCGTTCAAAGCTATTTTGATGGAGATTAACTCGATTTGAGAGCCGAGAATTTATGACGACCACTTCGGCGCAACGGTGTGATCGTGTGCGTGAGCGTGAGCGTGTGCGTGTGGCGGTGTGCGCCCGTGTGAGGGGAGGAGCCGTCGTCGATAACTCAATTTTCGTTTTGTTGTGTGTTTTTTTTTTTCCACTCATTTTGGGTGTTGACAAACTAAATTCGCACTTTTCTCCCACTCCGCGAGGCGGCTGTTGGTCGCCAGTCGGCACCACCGCGCCGCGATTGACTGGGGCTGGACACGGACACAGGTCGGGTGCGCGTGTGTATGGGTACGGCTTAGTGTTCGGCAGTTAATGTGATTTATGGTGCTTGTGACCTTTTTTCCTTCCACCTCGACGCGCCTAGAGTTCGATTTGGCTCGGCACGGCACGGCGGAGGTGTTGGCGGTGCGGCGGCAGCGTGAGTCGATGAGGGAGGGCAAAAGGGGCGTGTACTCAACTGAGCCGATTTGGGGGACTCTTCGATCGTGGCTATGGACTCTTGGATCGTGGATCTTCGATCGTGGTACCGCGCATCCAATAAGTGCTGTGATTAATATTTCATTAACACATTGTTTGTTCTTGATTAGCTTTCTCGCTGGAAACAGAGTTTAATTTTGAATTCATGAATGAGTGCAGGTGGGGCTGCTGCGCTGGAGCGAGGGACATGCGTCCAATGGTCGCGAGCGGAGTTATAGGTGTCGAGGCGCTAATGGCCACTAATGAGAGGTGTTGTCTTTGGGATAATTGCTGCTAATTGGAAGAGGTTAGTTGCCGAGATGGGCTTTGGCCGTGGGATCAGAAGCGACGTAAATAATCGAATGAGTGCCATCTCGATGGCTTGGGGGGCGTTTATAGTTGGCTGGAGATGGACTAGAAATGAACTAGAAGGAATGAATTATTGACAAACTGAAGCGAAATTGTGGTATTTGTTCCTCCATCTCAGCTTAAACAATAATCGTCTCTGACTAGAGACAAATGCCTACATTTATTACCACAGCTCCATCTCCGTCGCATCGCTGACAATCACCCAAGACTGCAAATGTCACAAGGGAGAAGAGTGGTACTATATCTCGAGTACAAGATTGTGTGCTAATAAAGATAAGGAAATATCCTGTATGAGCTGTCATTGCCAGAATTTCGCGTCCAACCAGCAATATGGGGCATTTATTTCTCATTTAAACTTTCGCTTCCCAGTGGGCTTGCTTGCTTCAAGCCTAGGTCGTAACAGTCAGCTCAGTCACCTGCCTACTAGTAAAAATTGTTCGAACTTAAGCGTCAATATAAAGCGAAGTACTATAGAAACCATTGTTACCACAGGGACTCTATAGATTCAAAAGGACTCATTTGTTGTAGCTTGACTCGGGGACTCATAATTTTTTGATTTGACTCATTTTTTTAAGAACCTAAATATCTAACTTAATTTTAATATAAATAAATTTGAAAGTGTGAACTACACTTTAATATTTTCTGAACGCTTTCACTTAAAATGCCTGAGCACATACTAGTACTGCACCCAGGAATGGCTCTGGCCAGACATCGAGCCAGGGAAGGAATGTAGCGGTATCTTCACAGATGGCTCCAGAGCCTATGAAGGGACCGCTGCTTTCGTGGAAGGCGACAACATTAGACTGTACAACTCATTAAGTATCTGTTTTCTAAGCGACATGTGGAAGGGGCATGGTTGGACCTCTCGAGAGCACTGTCGTAGAGCATGACTCTCCAGGATGTAGACAGACCAAGCATTTGCTCCCAATTCCGCGGCATTCTTGTCCCTTGACAGAAAAGACTTCAGACCACTTACCGGCGTAATAATGGGCCACTACACCTCTGCGATGCCTGTGGAGAGAACGGCTTCACGGCAGAGCACTTCCTCTGTCACTGTTCCGTCATTGATTGGATCAGGTGGCAGGTCTTCGGCGCTAATGTGGTTAGAGCTGATTCTGTAGGCCCTTCACCACAGAAGCGCCTGCTGATCTTGCGAAGGAATTGTAGGTTGCCACTTGGTAGTGCCATGGACCAGTCTTGAGTGCGTGCTCCAGTGTAGTATCAAAACCTCAAAAAAATATCATACCGTTTTCTTCTGTGTTTTTTTAGTTCTCACATAAGAAGGCATTGTGTTATTAAAAACCTTTGTAGTTGTGATAATGCAAACATATTGATTTATTTCTAAAATTACACATTTTTTAAGCTTTTGGGACTCATAAATAATTTGACCTGTGGTAACACACATTCCCTTATCCAGACCAATGCCTGTAATCAAGTGTTAAAAAGTCCCTCGAATTGGTAGGTGTACAAGGAGACAATCCCACCTGCAGTGGGATGTTTCTCTTCAAGTGGGAGACGAACAAAATAAAATCAATATTTGCTACATCTCCCCTGTTCTTCATCAAAATAACTTTACGCATTGCGGCGTCATTAAAGTAGAAATAACGCAAAAATGGCTGTGATTCTAAACCAGGATAAAGCAATACCAGAACACTCTCTAAACCATTTAAGCAGCCAAAAACTAGATCTACAGGAATTAAGTAACACTGTAACTTGCTGCTATATAATGCAATGCCTCTGACTCAGTTCTTGAACTCAATAGACTCATTGATAATTTTTATCAGCCGAACAGTCCTAGGCTCTAGGTCATCATGTCCATGATGGTCTTACCTTCACTAGTTTTATGCCGTGTTGAGTTTAATCCTTCTGTCAATAAATAGGTCTGGCTAGATCATTTCCATATTTACCAAATTTACTGACCTATTCAGTGTTTATATATTTATTGCTTAAGTGTACTGTTTAACGAAATTGAGTGGATCAGCAAAAAAAGTTTTTCTACAACAACCTCTAGAGACCGAATACCTGTGGTGAAACCTACCTACTGACAGATATGACCCGCAAAACTTCAGTGTAGGAATCAATTCACTAATCATCTAAGCGACGTCAGTCGTTATTGAAGATCTAAGCTACTCTTTCGGTTTTCAAAGTAGGCTTCATGTGACCATGCTTTTCTTGTGAAATTCTACTGTACTATAAAATTCTGATCAGAGGCACACTCCGTTGATGAGTGTACTAGAAGCGCCAACCGTATCGTTATATTCACCAAAATGCCGTGAACAACTTTGTTTTTCAGGATTGATTGGTTTTGCAATATTTGGACGAACTGATTTTCAGTTTTTAGAGATTTTGTTTCAAAACAGTAATTATATCCTAATAATAATACTACGGGTGGCGCTACAGCCCATAGAAGGCCTGCGTCTAGTTTTTCAGCAACCACTCATGTTGTGCGAGTTATTGTTCTCTCACGAGTGGAAAGAACCTACTGATTTACTCAGACTCCGAACGGACAAGTTAGAGAAGCCTTTTCCAGGCCAGTTCCTAGCTTCTCAGCAACCACTCGAGTTGTGCGTTCTCGTTGTTCTCTCACGAGTGGAGGCGACCTACAATTTTATGCCAACTCCGAACGGAAAAGTTTGAGAAGCTTTTTCTAGACAGGAAATACTCTTTGAGCTTTGTCAGTGACTCGAAAGATGTGGGATCGTGAGAATTATTTTTGGCGACGTCGACGTCGAGGTTGGGGCCGACGCACATACCTACAACGCCACGGACCACCAGCAATGTATAGAAAAACGCATTAAAATTTGGAACCGATTGGGATTATTGTGTTTAGAGTAATCTCATGCGCCACGCGTGAAAACACTGTTTCGAGAAAAGAGCGTTTGAAGTTTTGAGAAGGAAGTTCTTGGGTGTTAATTGTAGATCGGCTATATCTTCAAGAGTTTTTGAAATTTTCACTTGAACTTTTAAAGAAACGTTCTTAAATAGTTATATTTACTTAACTTAAGGTGGCGCTACAGTCCGGGGTGGACCTGGGCCTCAACCAACAAGCGTCTCCAGCCAGCTCGATCTTTAGCTAGCTGTCTCCAGTTTCGCACGCATAGTTGGTTGAGGTCAGTTTCCACTTGCGTGCGCCACCTGAGTCGCGGTCTTCCTCTACTGCGCCGTCCCTCGGGGGTGGATTCGAAGACTTTTCGGGCCGGAGCATGGTAAATAGTTATATGGTCGCATTAAATAAAATTTGATGGTCTGTTCTGAACCCATGATTGCTGCTTGCCGTCTTATTGCCCCGATAATTTTTGATGGGGTCTCTTCCACAGCTTCCACTGTCGTTTTGATTGGGCATATGTTTGATATGCTTGCCTTCTCCTCTGCGTTCATGATTGAACTCATTTCTTCTTCAAACCGAAGTTTATACTCTCGCCATATAGTTGCTATTTGGTTAAAATAGTCGTTGACCAAGTACTTCTGATCGACTAGAGCATTCGTCAAGGATTTTATTCTTCTATCGGTCGCTTCAAATGCACTCCAATGCTCTTGCAGTCGATGAAGTCGCTGTTCGAAATAGTTCTTGGTCGTTTGTCTGTCTGCCGAGTCCGTTTTATAATTATTAATGACCCTTTGAATTTCTTTGCCAGTTGCCAACTGTGCCGCAATCAATCATTCGAAGGATGTCATTTTATTCTAGTCCTCTCCTCGATGGATTGAATATGAATATGATCCTTGGTTTGGATCTTTGTGTAATAGATGTAGATGATGTGGATAACGAAGACCTTGTGTCCTCCTTGTGGACACTTGATGTGGAACTGATGCCTCTTGTATGTGCGAGTTGAAGATGTGTCCCTGGGCAGGATCACGTCGGGATCACCAAAATGTTCAGGAGCGTTTTCCTGAATGGATGCACCAAGCCAACTTGGAGCAATTGCTGTAAAAGAATTAATTGATTAAAAGGCGTTGAGAAGGTTCTATGAACTGACTGACATCTATTCACGATTTGTTTTCCTCTTTTATACTTAAATCTAGCTTACACTGCGAATTACAATTGTCTAAGCCTGAATTACTGCCGGTAATTGCCGCAATGCACGGTCAGCATAATAGGTCATTGGCTTGACCCAGTGCGAGCAAATGCATTTTCATATTTATATTTATCCATATTCGCTGCGTCAGTACACTGGCTTAATGTTGCGATGAATTCGACATGCTTGGTGTTTGTGTTGCGTCATCGGTGATTCAACTGAACAGATCCTTTTTCGTTTCCAGCAATTAATTGCTAATTCCATTAATTCTCGTTCGTTGCAGTTTTTCATAGTTCTCCATTGTGTCCTTCTGCTTGTTCATCGTTAACTTTATGAAATGATTTGAATTACGAATAAACTCATATCAACATGACTCTCGTCTGCTTGTAGATTGATTGAACGCTTCAATGAAAGAGCAGTGCACAGTTGCTACTTTTTAAATTCAGAATAAACGATCAGGATAAATTCTGGGCCCAACACATTTGCTGCCTTAGGAGTCGCCGACTGTTAAGTGGTTGCTTTAACAGAGTCACATTGATTGTTATTTTTGTTTCACCAATATGATGGGATTTCTCCGTAAATCAAACCATGCTTCTGCGAGAAATCAGCATCACATACAGAAAATGTTCCACTTGCAAAACCTTCTAGGCGACTATCGAACGTAGGAAAAACCGTCATATTCTGCGAAGAAATCATGGACGATGCCGAGTAGTGAGCTCCCCAATTGTAATGCAGATTGAACTCAGTTTTGTGGGTGCAGACATAAGAGGGCTTATAAACGATTTGCTACATTACAGATTGGCTTAAATAAGATTACTCGAACACGTCTGCTTGTTCTTGTGTGAACGTAAGAGACAACTGGAAAGTAAGACTCCAGAGTCAACGTCAGGCAGATGATGGGAGGAAAATGATGGACTTATTATAAAAGAGGATGTTACACGTCGCTTTCATGAAGTATGCATGAAAGCCATGAACTGAGAGTGCGGCAAGCGCTTGCCTAGAATCTGAAAAAAGAGCACTGTTTGAAAACAAGTCTATAAATGCACCAATCTTTCCAATGTTGATTCTTCTGTGCGCTGCAGTATTAGGAATTCTATTAAAAATTGCTTTGTTTGAAGAAATGTGGAATGCTACCCGTGACTTGCTTGAATCGCATTTCAAATCCGTCTTCCGGTTCTGAAGACTTACCTGCTCTAGATTGACCCAATAATCGATGATGAATGTCTGTAGACGAGACCAGCTATGGCCCGTCACCCTACGCCCTGCCTTACTTGACACATTAACATATCGCCGATGTGTAGCGTTCCAATTTTAAAAGCCTGCCTAATATGCCCTAAAACCATTCGAAATAAATGCCTAGACCATGTAAAGAGGAAGATGGTGAAAAATAAACCATTCAAAGAAGCCATCATTTTGTTTACAACGCACCCCCCCTTACTAAGGTGACATCATTTGTTTACGAATAAATCTCAAAAACAACAGTCCATCGTCCGCCTAACCCATTTCCACCCAGATATCTATGCAAATCCCACTAACTAACCCGCGGCGGCTCCTCCGAGTGTCGCGCACATTGCAAATGGTCCTCACTTTGATCTATGGACTTCCTACCACTAATGTCTAATTCAATGGCGTTTATTGCCCACCTACGACTCGACTGGTTCCACAGATTATTCACAAATTTATTTAACGGCCGAGCCGTTCCCAACCCGCGTGCGCATTAATCTCACAAAAGAGTCGAGCAGCGATCTTCAAAGAAAAAACAAAAAACTGCCTAATTTTTCATGTCTTAAATCGAATCTAAAAGGTTTTAATTAAAGGCAATTTATTAATCTGAGAAAACGCCAAAAAAAAAAACAGAAAAACAAAACTACAGAGAGAAGTAGCGCCCACACAGCCGACGTCTTCGCTCATAATTTAGGCGGCCAATCAGCAGCACACATCCGAAGCCAGTGAGCTTTCTTGCTTTACGAGGGGGGACCTTGTCAGATCTGCATTCGCGCTGATCGATGGGATCGCAGCCACAGGTTGCCATAAAATTAAATCGCCTCGACTTCCGTGTAAGCCCATCTCGCTGATGCGACGGACGAGAGCTCAGCCAAAGCCTTGCTCGCTCGCTTGCGCTCTCTCTTATCGCCATCGGGCCGACAACCACTTAAGGTCTCGCGGTTTCATTTGAATATTCACCAAGGGAACCGAAATCGATTTCGTGTTTTGTTACCAATTCGAAAATTCACCCAAATGCGGCCGACGACTGGACGGACAACGCAAACCAGGCCGCGTCAGCTAGTGGCGGTGGTGGTGCCAGCGATCGCACTCAATCCAAACGCCAAATATATTTCAATCAGCATTGATTTACATTGCCCATGTTTGGCGTCTGAAAGGGGGCCGAGAGCGCGTACCTTGAATGGACGATCTCCCTGTTGGACCCACTCTCCCCCTCGGTCCGTCGTAATTAAATAAAAGCAAATGCAATTGCAGGCTTGTCACGGCCTCACTGCTTCTGCCACAGCCGTGGCCGCCCGCCAATTAATTTGAATACCTCGCGTCGCCCGACTGTTCTAAAGTAGTTCAATTTGGATTTTTATTTATTCACACGAACTTTGCGTTAAGTTTGTGTTTTTTTTTGTAAGGCGACCCACGACGACGCAGTGCACGTGGTGCCGACGCCTGTGAGGAATGTCCCTCGCACTCGCCAGACCAGCCGGCCAGTCGTGCTGGGGTATCTGCAACAAATTATCATGCAAATTGAAGTGGACAGTAGTAAAAATGTCAACTTTATCGTCCGCTCGTTCGTTAATGAACGCACTTGCGGTCGCCACGCTGCGGTCTGTCTTCTTTCGCTCGGGCGAGTGCGATTATGGATGTTTGTTGACAGCTTGTAAATGACGATTAAAATATTGAGAAGCGGTAAGAAATTAGCTGCCAGCCAAGGTGATTATTTTAGCGGTTGTCTGATGGCTGTTGCTGCTGGTGGCGCTGGTGGAGAGGACTTAATGTTCTGGGCTAAGGCCGCGGTGAGTGAGTGTCCGTCTGTCGCGTGACACTGATCGGTGATTTGTGTCAGAAGGGTCGTTCGGGTTATTGCTTCATTTTAACAAATGTCAGACTGCATTACGGGCCAACGGGAGTCTGCTTCTGAAGTGGTCGTGTCGTGCCGATGACATCTTCGATTAAGTGAATGGCCCACGGGTGGCATCGAGTGGCTGTTCAGATAATGCGAATGAGAGCGCTTGGGTGTGAATGTGGATCGTATTCGGGGGTGATAAAGTGACCTACGTTACTGCGGCGCAAGCAAGTGCCTGAGAGTCGTTGTCGAGCCAAAATGTGGATGATGAAGAGATGTGAGGCCACATGTTCACAAATTGCTCTAGAAGTTAAAACTTCATCGTCCTTTAGACAGATTTCAGGTCGGATCCTTTTGCGAGAAGTGCTTTTGCGAATGTACACTTCTACACTTCTGTGCAATGTAACACATCTCTACCTCAGTCCACTAGAGACATCTCTCCCGCTGCTTGATGGCTGGATCTTGTTGCTGCCAGTGGAAGTGTCACCGGTGCTTCATGAAAAATCCCCACATCCACGTGACACTAGCTGGCCGTAATCGCTTTTAAGTGACATGTGTCCACACGTAGAAGGCTAATGTTGACACTTAGGGTGATGCAATGCCTTGATGTGGGAACTTAAAGCGACAGCGGTGGCATGGAACTCGTCTGAGAACCTGTGCGGAGAGCTTGACATCTGGAATGTGGATCTGTTTGACAGCAGAAATATAGAGAAGAAGGATAGTGGATGGAGGTTGGCATTTCGGGAAAGAGAAAAAAATCTAGACACCAAGTAGTCACCAGGAACTAACACCCTTCACTAGGAAGTACATGAGTTCTGCCTTTAAACCCCGGCCCAAAGGCTAAATGGCAGTGAAACATTTTCTGAGTCCCATCATAGGTATCAAAATGAACTAGACCAAGGGAGGGTTCTGACACGGATTTGTTTTGCTTCAAGTAGGCCAAAGAGCGCATGTGTCGACTGTAGCCTCGCTTTGTGCACTTTCCTTTCATCTAAGTAGTTAGCCGCAGCCAAATAGGATGCACACAAAGCAGAAAAGTGGCGAACAACATCAGCTTCTTCGCAAAAAAACGTCAAATCATGAGAAGCGCTTTCTTAGTTTTCTTAGAAGGTCTACGACCCATGGAGAGTTCGAGGCTAAGAAAACGCTGCCTTCCATAGTTGACGGTCCTAGCCACGCTGCTTCTAGTCATCAAGACGAAGTTATCTTGCGTCTACCATGACTAATATCAGAGGTTCGGTCTACTTCTCCTTTTTGAAGCAGGGGGCTCGGATTCGAAGATTCTGCTTGATGGAACCTTGGTGTCCGTCCTCACGATGTGGACGGGATATTCGAATTCCCGCTTATGTCTCCTCCTCCATTCGTCTTCCTCGCAGGCGGAACCATATATCCGACGTAGAAATGTTTCTTTCGAAAGCATCAAGAGGCTTTTTTAAAACTTTGAATTTTGCTGAACTTCCAGCTACTGGCTCCATTAACGTGCAAAAAGTCTTGTGAAGCACGATCTTGGGCCTTCGAGTCAGAAGTTCTTACTCCAGTTGTTTTAACAAACCGAAGCAGCATCGATTGACAGGGTTGGTTGTGCGTCGGATCTCCACTGTGATGGCAGTGTTTGAGTTTACGTTTGCCCTCAGGTAGACAAACTCCTTTACTACCTCAAAATTATCATCGATTAAGATATTTAGTCCTAGGTGGGGCCTCCTTCACACGATACCAAATATTTCGTCTTATTCTTATTCACCATAAAACCAGCTCGTTTTGCTCGTTTTTCTTCAACCGCCGTGAAAAGGTCCACTTCTGCACGTTGGGCGACCGGCGACTGCGACCATAGTGTGACTACTTCATCTATAGTCGATTTGACGGGCCGGAAGCCCCACTGGTACGTGCATTGGTTAGTGCGGTTCAAAACGGCTTTAGACGTTCACTGGATATTGTAGGCGACGCTGAGCAGCATAAGAAACGCGTGAGCCAGCAAATTGAAAGGTACTGCTCTAGAAAGGGTGTCCAAAAATCAGCAGATAAGAACTCGTAAAAACCTAACTGAATCAATGAAGAGAACAGGATTATTCCCGTCGACGACCACAAAAATTACGCGGTCAGGCAGAATCGTTCATCTTCTTCTAGGCTAGAATTCCGTCTTGCCGGCCTAAGTGAAGCCGTGTATGTAATAACAAGAATGGTGGTACAGCGACTTCTGCAAAAGGTGCTTAAATGCAAGCCTCGAAGTTGAATGCTCTGCAAATACTGCGTGAAGACATTCCTGAGCCAAAAACCTCAGACTGCTGCACAAGTCAAAGAAAGATCAGACTAGGCTTACAATTTTGAATCATTTGCTAATATTGCTTGAAGACAAATCAACGTAGAAGTTCATATTCAATATTTTACAGTGAGACACGCACTTCTTCTGATGTCTGGTCACAACTGTTGAATCACGTTGCCATCACAGTTTACATGCAGTACTCTAGATTGATGAGGTTGTCCACCACGTTTCACTTAAGTAGGTCCTAAACCACGTCCACGGTCATAACGTTAAACAACGTGTGCAAACCATCAAATCACTGCTCCCCGTTCGACAAAACGTTTCGCGCATTACGTGCCTCGTATCACGTACCATCCTGCGTAGTCGACTGTTCAACGTTTTGGTGACCAAATTCGAGTCAATGAGTTCAATGAATAATCAGCCAGCAATTGTACGTCACCGCAACACCAAGTCTGCTGAAATCGAAGCCGTGATATGTGGCAAGGGGACAATTTGTGGCAAGTAAATTGTTAAATTTGGCGTAGAGAGAGGATTTGGGACTCTATTCGTACCTTAAGGGGCTTCAGGACCAACACTATAGTATCTTATGAGAAAATGAATTTAAGGACGAAGATAGAACAAAATCTGGGTATTTTCGTAGATTTGTTTTTTTAATGAGATCGAGACAACTTGGCTTTGATTTGTGAAAGCAGAGTGCCCAGTACCCACGACAGAAGTCAGCAAACGTGGAATTGTACTTACAACTCCATAGACTTCCGCAAGGTCATGCCTCGTGTTAGGCGAGTGAGTTGTGCATGGTTTGTTAAAGAACGATGTTGAAAAAGCCAGCGGACATCGGGTCGCAATGCCTAAGTCTTTTTTGACATTTAAGCCGAGTGAATCTGTACCGCTTCTGTTCTCTATTTATGGCTGATGACGGAGGTACTAGACAGAATTTGGTCAACGACGGCACCCAGTCAGCATGAGCTACCTAGTGCACTCTACTCTAGTGCTAGTAGTGAGCTACTCCGAAATGCTTGCCAAGGGAGGGACAGTGCCTTAGAAGAGAGTTGACGGCGAACTTAGAGCTTAGAATATAAAGTTCAATGGCGGTGCTCCTTGGACCGCTTCGCAAGGTTGCAGACAAGGGACTGCCACATCCCTGGGGTAAACTTCTTTATCACGCAAACACGGGATAGGATTGTGGCAAGAATTGCGGTGGAATGGGCGGTGCAATGAAGTGGAACTATGACATCTATTACCGTAATATGAGCAGATAAAGGCTTAAGCAACTAAACCTTAACCTATGTTTGTTAAGGCGAGTAACTCAAACCAATCCACTCATAAAAACCACTCCACACTCCAAGGCTGCATTCGGAATAAAGCACTAAACGTTTCGGCACATAGAATCCGTTGCGTGCGTTGAGGATACAATCCACAAAAATAGTATTTGCCTGATTGCAAGGAGGTCTCCAAGGAATACGTTCGTTGGGTTCGAAATACATACAAAACTCACACTGCACATGAGAGTAAAATGATGCACGTACATATAAAGGGTGATTTTTTAGCTATTATCTTTTTGGCAACACTGGTTTAAAGAGCTGACTCACGTTTCGTGTTTTGTTTCACTGTCAAACATCTTCAGTTTGGTCTGTAATTTAACCATGAATCGTCGTACAAACGAACAACGCTTGCAAATTATTGAATTTTATTATCAATGCGTGCTGTGTTAAGAAAGTTTATCGCGCGCTTCTTCCATTTTATGGTCAGTTTAATCGAGGCTCATTTTTGGCTCAATGGGTACGTAAATAAACAAAATTGTCGATTGTGGAGTGAATATCAGCCAGAAGCATTACAAGAGCTACCAATGTAACCATAAAAAGTCACAGTTTGGTGCGGTTTATGGGCTGGTGGCATCATTGGACCGTACTTCTTCAAAGATAATGCGAATCGTAACGTAAGTGTGAATGGTGAGCGATACCGTGAGATGGTATCCAACAAAATGCAAGAGCTTGACTTGCATGACATGTGGTTTCAACAAGACAGTGCCACATGCCACACAGTACGCGCAAGAATGGACTTATTGAGAGGCGAGTGCGGTGAACATTGTATTTCACGTTCGGGACCGGTCAATTGGCCGCCTAGATCGCCTTTAGACTATTTTTTGTGGGGCTATGTTAAAGCTCATGTCCATACAGACAAGCCCGCTTCAATTGACGCATTGGAAGACAAGGATTTATTCGTGAGATACCGGCCGAAATGTTGCAAAGAGTATGCCAAAATTGGACTAAGCGGATGGACCATTTGAGGCGCAGTCAAGATCAACAATTGCATGAAATAATCTTCAAACACTAAATTATGGACCTTACTATCGATTCCAATAAAGGTTTCATGCTTTTTTGCTGAATTTGATGTGTTTTTTTTTTTTAACTTTCCAATAGCTTATAAAAAATCACCCTTTATGATACACTCATGTGAGAATAAACTGTCAAGCGCAACAAACCTTAAAACTTGATCACCTTCACCCACTTTATCTCTCCCCTTCTATGATCTATCTTAACTTGAACTATCTTCTTATGAGTTGTAATTTTTTGCAGCGGATTCTATTGGCTTGTGCCTTAATTTGCTTACACCCGACGGATGACAAGGACTGCAACAGCAGCTTACAACAGGAAGACTTCTAAGATGTCCCGAAAAAGCCATGACTACGTTCAAGTCTCAACGTAAGCCTATTTTAGAAAGGCATCTCGGGAGGCACAGCATGCATGAAACCACATCGCATAAGGGACTCAGACAAGTGGACTGCAACGGTATCCATCATGAATGCTCTGTCCTGACCACAACTTAGACATGAGTGTGTGTATGTGGCCAACCAGATGCAACCGGATCTCCGCTACAGCAGCTTTGGATGATCCGCTCGTCCTCTGCCTTACATAAAAAGCTAGATGTCAGAATTTGGAAAATGGCTAAGAGGTCAACCGCGTACCTCAGGCCTGAAGATGAAGAGCCCAAGGTTGAAAGGTCGCACCAGTAAAGCCAGTACGTCTGGAAAAGTTTGGGCTATGGGGTCTTGTGTTGGCAGCGAGTGCGGAGCTTCCGCACGCTATGTCTGTCAAACTTCAAAGCTAGTTGATGTACTGTTGAAATGTTTCTACCGTTGTCCTGTGCTGGATCTTGGCATCATCATGCGGAATCGTATGTGAGAAATTCTGCTACTCGCTGCCATTGAAACATGGAAGCACTTTTCAAGAAAAATTCAGCTGACATCGATTGTCCATAGCCATCGGCGTAAAAGGCAATGTTTGTAAAGACAATGTGGATGGAGTTCCTTCCGAAAAAGGGGTCTAGTGCGGTTTACGAATGTCGAATGTTAAGCGATTCATAAGGATCGTTGGGTATTATTTACGGTTGACTATCAATTCGCGGAGAAGCTTCCCAGCGACCTCGTTTATGTCGGCTGTCACTTTCCTTATTAGTAATACAACTGACACCGCCTGAGAAGGCTATGTATTTTTAATAAATTCAGAACGACAAGTGGGGAGTTGTGAGTGTCAAAGCAAAGCAAAGTGCCAAGTGAGGGCAAACGCCCTCACCACCGCAGCATCGCGCCTCGTGTGCTAGCGAGTGACGGCTTCTTTAAGAACGATGTTGAAGAAGTCAGTGGACATGGGGTAGCAAGGTGTAAGTCCTTTTTGGCATTTAAACAGGGGCTCACATCTCTTTATTACTGATGAGGGAGGTGTTAGACTTGGTCTTTGGTCAACGACGGCACCCAGTCAGCAGGAGCTTCCTAGTGCGCTCTTGTGTCAGCTTATTTTTTCTAAGGCACGGTCAGGGCCCTGGTCTGCTGTACAGTAGACATCACCGCAGTCCGGGAAGTGCGCTGGAGTGGGTTGGCAATAAAGACGATCAAGATCTGCGACAAATACTATGATCATTGCAACGGAAAGAAAGAGGTAGCTTACTTGGTCTGGGACTCCACTCGTTGCAATTTTTTTCCCAGACCATGTATTACAGATGTGCCAAGCAGATGCAACCAATCTTGGATATGGATCTTTGTTCGAAGGAAAAGGAAAGGCGCACGCCAAGACTGAATTCGAAGCAGTAGACTGATTTGCTCTTACACCCTACAGAGAAGATGGGTGACAATAGAATTGCAATTTTTACGATCTGGACTGGCCATACCATTGAACAACAGTTACGACACCAAGATCGTTATAAAGAATTTCAACGCAAAGCTGCCGCAGTACACCACATCGAACAAGGGACTTAGGCAGCTCAGTCTGAGACTGAGACCATGCACTACAGTTGAGCTGTCCAAGCAGTTGCAACCAGTCGCCGTAACAGCAGCTTCTATTCACGATAGGAATCTGGAAAATGGCTTTTAGGTAAGCCGCGTACCTCAGGGCTGAAGATGAAGACCACAAGTTTTGCATGAATGCCGCATGAGTAAAGCCAGTAAGCCCGCTAGGGCTGTGTTGGCTAAAATGTAATAACAGACGACGATCAAGATGTACGCTTGGACTGATTATCTGCATCGCCGTGTGGAACCTTCTTCTTCTTCTTCTTCTTGTGGCGATACAGTCCGGGGTGAACCTGGGCCTCGGTCAACAATCCTCTCCAGCTGGCACGATCCTTAGCCAGCTGCCTCTAATTTCGCACTTCAAGTTGGTTGAGGTCCTTCTCCACTTGAGTGCGCCATCGAGTTCGTGGTCGTCCTCTATTGCGTTGTCCCACTGGTTCGGAGTCGAAGACTCTTCGGGCTGGAGCAGTCTAGTCCATCCGCTGAACATGGCCTAGCCATCTTAGGCGTTGAATCCGTAGACGCCTGACTAGACTCATGTCGCTGTACAGCCCGTACAGTTCGTGGTTGAATCTCCTTCTCCAAGAACCTTCAACGCAAAGAGGACCAAAGATTGAACGCAGAACTTTTCTCTCGAACAGACCAAGTGCGTCTTCATCCGCTCTTGAGATAGTCCAAGCTTCCGCGCCATACAGCAGGACAGGGATGATCAAGGTCTTATATAAGGTGAGCTTGGTCTTTCGAGAGAGGGCTCTGTTACTCAATTGCCTCTTGAGCCCAAAGAAACAGCGGTTGGCAAGAGTTATTCTGCGTTTAATCTCAGTACTGATGTTGTTCGCACTATTTACTTGGGAGCCAAGGTAGACGAAGTCCTTCACTACCTCGAAGTTGTAGCTGCCCATGGTGACGTTCTGACCATGTCGTCGATATTGTGTGTTCTTTCTTGATGACAGCATATACTTTGGTTTCAGGCGCTCACACAGAACGGCAGAGAAGATTTTGTGGGCGATGTTAAGTAGACTTATCCCCCGATAGTTGGCGCAGTCAAAGGGGTCTCCTTTCTTGTGGATGGGGCAAACGATACTAAGATTCCACTCGTCGAGCATGCTTTCCTCCGACCATATCCTACAGATGAGCTGGTGCATACGCCCAACCAGATCATCTCCAGCTGCTTTAAACAGTTCCGCGGACAATCTGTCCGCTCCAGCAGCATTGTTCGACTTCAGTCTCGATATCGCTATCTTGACTTCGTCTAGATCGGGGGGACGGAATTCTCTTCTATCGTCGTCCATTGCGTGGAGTGGAACATTCTGCCTGACCGCGGTATTGGTTTCCTCTTCGCCGTTAAACAGTCTGCAGAAGTGATCCTTCCAGATTCTCAGTATCGACTGCGACTCTACTACGAGTTGTCCCTCTTCGTTCGGCCAGGCTTCTGTCCGATGTTTGTACCCTTTGGAAAACTTTCGGACATTATTTCTGCCGTACCACCTCTCCATTTCATCGATCGCTTGCCTCGCATGCTCCTTCTTTTTCTTTTTGAGAAGCCGGTGCTCTTCCCTTGTTTCGAGTTCGTAGAGCTCACGAACCGCGCTCGTCCTTCTATCCAGCGTCGCCTTGTATGCCGCTAGCTTCGCTGAATGCGCCTGGTCGTTGTGGTCGATCGTTTTCCTTCTTTTTTGCTTGGTCTTAGCCAATAAGCCTCTCCAGCCAGCACGCCTCTAAACTTTTGGCACACCAAGCTGGTTGAGGTCCTTCTTCCACTAGTGTGCGCTTTCTTGTTCAAGGACGTCCTTGCGTTGTTCGATTGGCTCGGAATCGAAGACTCTTCGGGGTGGAGCTTAGGGGCCATCCGCTCTACATGACCTAGCCATTTGAAGCGTTGGATCCGAAGACGCTTATCTAGGTGCACACCGATATACGCTTTTCGTCGTTATTGAAATCGTCTCCTGCAGACGGCATCGATGAAATCTGTGCACCAAGTATTGCCTCGAACGTCGAAGGTGAAGCGACTGTGACTCATGAGGATCGCATTGTCAGCAACGTACATAGGTCTTCCCAGAGACCTCTTCGGGGGAACGTCGGTTATTCTCGACTGTCACCATCCAGATGGAATGAAACTTTCGTAATGCACCTTACGAGCAGCCTATTCTCTTTTAGAACGACTTGTTAAAGAGATGAGCATGTGACAACCACCTTATTACTCGGGACTTGTTTCATGCGTGTTACCTCCGTCATTCCCTTTGGCATCTCTCACTCCCATCACCCTGCTCCACACACTGACCGACACCAGGAAACCCGCCGAAAATGAAAAACCCAACCGAAATGTGCTCCAATTTAAATTTTCTCTTTCGCTTATCCGACACATCTTGTACAGTTATTCAACTTCATTTTCATTCGATTTGGCCAGGTGTTGATGACGATGATGGCAATGGCAACGGCAACAACGACGACGACGACCGAAGAAGAAGACGAAGAGAAAAGAAAAACCGTTTACCCGTCGTTCAAATCAAAATGCCAAAGATTTGAACAAGTTCGTTACTCAACTCTTTTGTTTCTCTCTTCCCGTTCAATCGTCCCCACCGCGTCCCCCTTTCACACGCTGCGCTCGGCTATTTTAATGGAAAATAAATCAATTCCCTTTTTAAGCCGCGAGATGTTTGTGCTTGTTAAACGTGTGCCTGTTTTTTGTTTCTCCTCACAAGCCACCCATAAATTTGCATCGTCTCGTTGGCAAATCTCCGAATACGTCGCATTCGTCGAATACACGTCATTACGACCATTACGACTTCGGCTAGTTTAACAGCCGTGTTATCACCAAATTCAATCGCTCCAATACACATTGATTTAATCAAGTTAGATTTTTGTGTTTTTTTGTTCAGCCGGCAGCTCCACAAGTCACACCTTATGGTATTGCGCGCTTGGTCAGCGAATGCTGCACTGCAGTGTCCCTCAGTCACAAAGACCCCAGCCGCAGCTCCACCCCGTCGGTGTCTCACCCACCACGTATATAGTTCGCCCAATTAACTTTGCATCAAGTTTTACATTTGGAATTCTGTCTAAGCGCGTGAGGAGCAATTGGTGAGACCACGCAATCCCCCAGCCTGTCTGGCTCGCCTACCCCACCGCGCCGAACATTATCTAAATTTAATTTCAATTTCTTTTCAAACAGGAGAACTAGATTTCCATCAGTCCTCGTACCCGTGTGGCCGGGCACCACTGCCCAGCTCCAGCTCCAGCAACAGCATCAGCGAGCCGTCAAGCATCGCCTGTGTCCGTCTGGCAGCCGACAACCAGTCTGCAGACCATTAAAAAACCATTAAAGGGTATAAACTATTCACTGAGTCGATCTCCGCTGCACACACATGAGGTATTGGCAAGCGAGTCGTGGCTGCGACCATATTGGTCGTTAGGCGTTAACATTGTGCATTGCGTGTACTCACACTCGGCATCGTAGCCGCGGCAACGATTGCGCATACACTGGTCGCGGCGTCACGTCGCCCCATTGACGTCTAGCGGTGCAATTCCGATAATGAAGTTGATTTTGCGCGCGTTTATAAGAAGACAGGCCTGGAGTCTTTAGAAAATTGTAATTCCCTTATGACGGGAATGACAGCAATCGCTGCCGCAGATACTGAGCCGGGGTATGCGCTCTGCGCGGACGTATCGTGAATTCACAAATGCCAGCCAGCCGCTGCCCGTGTGACACACTGCATCCCACCACCGATTTGTATGTGAGATACGCAGCCCATTGACCACCCAATGCCGATCCTCTATTCCCATTCCGAGTAATTATTGTTGTGCGCTAGGTGTAAAATTCAATGGCCCTGCATGGTGCCGCCTTTGGAGATCCTTATGTGGAGCGGCCTTTGTGCCGGCGACTGGGTGTTAACCGTGTGTTCGCTTGATTATTGAGTTGTTAGCTCACAGCTCACATCTTCAGTCTCCCCCGGCTGGCCAGCGCCCCGAACAAAAGGAGAAAAGTTAATGAGCTGAAAAGACCATTTGTGGAGTGCTCCGCCAAGGAAAGGGACGTTTCATTGAGTGGTCGCGGCGCGGCGTGATTGTCTGATTGCCTGATTGTCTGATTGCCGATTTGCTAAAGTAATTTGCGCTGCCACTTAGACGGGGAGAGCTGTGCTTGTGTGTGATTGTCTGGTGGGCACAAACTGAAAGTGAAATGTCTGTCCGTTAGGAGCTGGGTTTTGTCAATTAAGGGTGTCAAATTGTAGGCATTTCTGCGGCGCACCAAGTACCTTGTCAGAGTGGTTAAAGTATTTAAAAGTGATTTGAGACAATCCACTGGGATGGCACCCGGTGTGCGGTGGCTAACGTGGTGAACGGTTGATAGGTTTGGGATGGGACAGCTTGAAGGCTCGTTAGAGTGACCGCCGTGTTCTGGCGAACAGGCGCGACAATTTATGCGATCGCTAGAAAGTCACTTGACTCACTTGCCGCTGAGCGATTTGTCACAGCTCGTAGTTCATTCATGAGCAGAGTGGAGGGCAATCAGTGAGGAAGTGATCACATATTTTGTGAAGAGCATGTCGCCGGTGACAATTGGATCGGATCAGAATGGATTTCAAAGGCATTCACAGGAATCTGGGTTGGAATGTGCAGAATGTGGCGGAATGTTGATCAATGGAGGGAAAGGCCTGCATTGCTGAGCTTTCCCCATCAAACGAAGGATGGGTAACATTTCTTTCTACTGGTCGCCTGGGCACAGTGGTATTCGGACAGTAAAGGAGCAGAGCTGAGCTACCATATCTTCGAGCAACAGATAGTCACCAATTTGGACTTTTCAGTCATCATCGCCGGTGCCTAGGATGAGGGCTTGGCTACCTATGAACTTGCTAAGACCAGCTTAGTCAGATCAGTGCCTCTGGGATGGTAGTG
The DNA here is from genome assembly GCA_916610145.1 of Eristalis arbustorum. NCBI lineage: Eukaryota > Metazoa > Arthropoda > Insecta > Diptera > Syrphidae > Eristalis > Eristalis arbustorum. The sequence goes on along the minus strand of OU744316.1, from coordinate 111,873,466 downwards.
ATCTTCGAATGAAACATACTCCTAGTTTTTGTCTAAATGTAGGCTCCTGCAGTAGACGCCGCAACCTACTTCTTCTCTTGACTTGCTGCTTTTATGTAAATACGAACGGAACCAGAGTTCGGTTTTAATTTCTTCTGTTTAGACTTAAGTTCTCGGAGAAGACACCGGAGCCTACTCATTTTTCTTGGCTTGCTGCAATCCTACATGGATGTGGACGAAACAGGGATTCTGAGCTTTGCTAGTGGTGATCGAGGACCTAGGTACTCCATGGCTTGGGAAATGTACAGAAAACGTTCGCATAATGGGCGCATAATGGTCAGGTCTCTTCAATATGCCTCCAGTGCCAACAAGCTGTGGTTGCGTTGCCGCTCGGCCATCAAAGATGTAGCGGAAACTACCTTAGGCTAGGAACGTGGTATGATGGCGAGTGTGAGCAGAAAAAACGTGCAACCGACGCGGCGTACCAAAAACCGCTGCAACGGAAAACAAGAGCAGCGCAAGAGGCGTACCGGGCTAGAAGACGGGAGGAGAAAATGCTTCTACGCGTGAAGAAAAGGCTTCTCGCCCTCCCAGCTCAAGAATATCGAAGAGTCTAGGGACAGACCGAAAGCACGGGCCTTCTACAAAAAAGCCAAAAGCCCATTCACAGGCTTTGGGAAATGCACCCAGGCTCTTCCAATTTGCGAGGGTTATCTAGTTACGCACCCACAGGAAATAGTGGATGTCTTTAAGCAGCACTTCCAACAACTGCTTAGCGGGCCTGACCAGGAGAGAGTGATAGGGAACCAGTCGACGATAGCTCCCACCTAGCTTTGAACAAGTCGGTACAGCCATTAACAGGCTTAAGTACAACAAAGCCGCAGGCTCAGATGGCTAACCATCGGAGTTTTTAAAGCTGTGGCCAATGTAATGGTACGGAGCATACACCAGATCATTTGCCGAAATTCATTTGGAAGATGAAAGCATGCCCGACGACTGGAATGTCAGCTCTATATGCCCCATCCACAAAAAAGGCGATCCTACCTCGTGCAAGAACTATAGAGGTGTATATCCCTGCTCAACGTCGCCTACAAGTTCCTATCCAGTGTACTGTGTGAGCGTCTAAAGCCGTTTTGCACCGCACTAATCGGCGCGTACCAGTGCGGCTTCCAGCTCGGCACATACACTATAGACCAAGTAGCGATGCACCGAGCAGTTCGGCTCGAGGACCGAGGCTGTTTGAAACCTGCACTAATTGTTGGCAAGGAGACGCGCTGTCATGTGATTTGTTCAAGTTGGAGATTTCAAAATCTGGAGAAGATAGTGAATCTTCCACAAGTCAGTCCAGCTGTTGGCATACGCTGATGACATCGGCATTATCGCGCGATCCCAACGCGCCATAGTGGAAGCTTTCACAGCAATTGAGAAACAAGCGAAACGAGCTGTTCTAAAGGTCAACGAGCACAAAACCAAATATAGCAAAAAAACGATTCACCGTACACCATCTAGGCTAAAACGTTACAATCGACAGCAATAATTTCGAGGTAGTAAAGGAGTTTGTCTACCTCGGGGCAAAGGTAAACTCCACGAATGACATCGTAGTGGAGATCCGCATAGAATCGCCCTTGGCCGCCCGGTCTGTCAAAACAATGGCTCGAAACTCCTGACTCGAAGGACCAAAGTCATGCTCTACAAATTGCTTACTCTGCCAGTCCTGCCATATGGAGCCGAAAGCTGGACACTAAGCAAGACTGCAGAGCTGATTCTTGGTCCCTTCGAATGAAAAATTCTACGACGGATATATGGTCCCGTCTGCGAGAAAGGCGAATGGAGGAGAAGACACAACCGCGAACTCTACGAGCTGTACAAGGATGTGGATATAGTCCGAAAGGCAACAACTACACTGGATCGGTCACATCGAGCGAATTGACAACAACGCTCCAGCAAAGAGGGTCTTCGAAGCCTCCTGGTTCGAGAGTGTGAGGGAGACCGAAGAGACCAAGGCATCCGGGATGTAAGACAGCTTGGCCTTGACGACTGGCAGCAGCATGCCCAGGACCGTCACCGATGGAAGGCAGCAATTGCTCAGGCTCGGACCTGCTGATAAGTAAGTAATAAGTAAATTGTCCTCAGTGAAAACATGCAAGCAAGGAGCTGCATAAAAGTTTTTATTGATTCTGGCAGCGATCGCCAAAGTTGAGGTAGGACATGGTATCGTTCAGCTGAGTTTACTTGATCCCCGACAAGCTGATTCCCTATGAATCGGTCTGGGGAACTCACGATCTTGGGATTGGGCAAATCAGAGTTTGTAAAGACACTGCGAGTGGCGGAGGTGAAAGAGATGTACTCATGGCAACTGAATCGTCAGCAGTAGGCTAGATCGATGTCCGAGAAAAACAGCGAAGAAACCATGATTGAAGTAGCAAGGGTGACTATCAGGCAGACCCAGTGTGACACCGGACTCATGACTTGTGGTAAACTTCTTTGGCTGAACCAGATTATGTCTGTCCTGCGTAGAGATAAGTATTAAGTGGAGAACATTAGCAACCACGAGAGCCTATGGCGATGACTTGAAGCCGTATCCCATATGATCACAGAAGTTCAATGATCAGCCTGCCTAAGTATAACAGGTTGTCTTGAAACAACACCAACGCAACGGCGGCACTCGCGCCCATCCTATTGCTTCACTCCCTAGCCAATTTCGTGGCAACAGCGCAGACTCATCGGCTCTGAGGTTAAGAGAGGAGGGTCTTCGGAGAGACAAAACCATATGGTCACGCTTCCATACTCAGGGTGACTACCAGTCTGCGACATTAGATTCGAAAAAAACATTTCACCTTCAGAATCAATGGGAAGAGCATGTGGTAGCAACAGATGAAGAACTGTCCCTGTATGCCGACGGTTCGAAAATTAGCGCAGGATATCTGGCTACACTGGCATTCAAGGCAACGGAAAAGCGGACAAGCTCGCGAAGATGTAATCAGAGCTTGGAGTGCCCCTGGTAATCCTTACGTGCTCATGCCGCTTAGCTCTATAAGAAGAATCCCAGAAGACGAGGTCCTGCACAGAGTAAAAATTCGTTGGCTGATTCTGGAAACTGAAGCAATAGCGAATGCCCTGTGGCCGATGCTAAATGAAAAGAATATCGAAATCACTCATCAGTTCAAGGACTCTCCGGACACTGTGCCAAAGTAACGCAGCATCACCATTGAACATGCCCACAACGAAGTTTGCTGGAGCCGTAGAGATGAGGAACAGATAGGATGTATCCAACATCTGCTCTGCGAATGTCCAGGCTTGCAAAGGGAAGGAGAAACACTGTTTTACAGAGCTGGCGGACTTATGCCGTGCAGAGCTGAAAGAACTCCTAAAGTTTTCAAACACGTCTCCAGTAGTACGTAGGTCACATGGTAGGGGTACACACAAAACCAAGGGCACAATGGACACAACTAGCTGGTCTAAATGAGCCACTGCCGCAATGACACCCAATTACCTAACCACTACGTATCCCTTACTCCAATGCAGCCGTCTCAAGGGCGACTTCAACTAGGCTAGTCCAGATGACCGAGAGTTTGAGAGGTGTTCATGTAAATTCATTTTCCAAGTTAAATTGGCTTATAACCTTATTAGAGTTGTTTTGGATCCATTGTGAAAACAAAGACCAACACCTCTTGCTGAGTCTCACTCGGGGAGTGCCACAGCAAAATCCTGTCCAGTCGACCAACTCAAATGCGAAAACATTAATCGCCGATAATTGCCATCGTTGTTCGATGGTAGTCTCCCTGGAAACTGACATTTCTAGACCATGGCTGAAGCTGCACATTGGGGCGCTGCAGACAGTGTCCCATTGTGATGGCAGTGCGTTCCCGCACCACCACAGCAACGCAATTAAATCCGTTCAGAAATGCAAATCCTTCGGCATCTGAATTAGAAACCAATTAAAAACTGAAATGATTTAATTGCACTGCACGACGGGTACGTGCTGTCACACCGGCGAATATTTGACACTCCTAAGCCGCGCTGCTTAAGCCACCCCGCCGATCGGTGTGAACGGCGTTATGAAACACCGCCCGTCGAAGGTAGCCGCCGCCACCACGCCCGCTGCAAAGCCACGGACACGCTTCAAAACATTAACGTCTGCCGTAATTTGAAAATTTACGGCGGCGTCTGACTCACCCGCCTCTGGCTCACCGCACTGGCGTGATATCAATTTTGAAAATGGCTCCACTTGCTCGTAAAAGCATGCACCATTAGTCCGCCCTCCGCCGCCGCCGCCCGATGGCCAATCATTCAGTTTGTCACCTGAGCAGCGGCGGCTTATGCGTAAGATCCTAATCGTCTTATCGCGGGCCAGTGTGAGTGCGCGCCGTAAGTCCGGGAACCAGCTCCGAGACGCCGACTAATCAAGATATCATCTGGATTGGTGGCGAATATCTCACCGATTATCGGGCCCGGCTATGTTCCCAATTTGTCAAATGGCCGACATTAGTTTGGGTATAATTGGTCTGACCGGCAGCGGCGGCCGCTGTGCTTTCCCGGATCACGGAAACCTGGCTTGGACATAGGAGTCAACTTGTCAACTACCCCAGTTCAATTGGCGTACGTACGGTAGGCCTGCAGACACGCATATGACCGCGCGCGACCGTAGTCGTATCGCGGCGCAGATCGCGGATCGATCGATTTTGATCGGCGCGGAACAGGGCAGTCGGGGCCGAGGCCCGTTAAGTGGCACTGTACACGGGATGTGCGCGTCGCGTACGTGCCAGGATCTCGGCCACTACCACTGGCGGCGAATGGAACTATTTAAACTCTAATCTCGCGTTGATCTCTCGTAATTTGCAAAACACCTCAAGCGATGTGAAGTCATTTGTGGGCTGAGGTCCGCGGCGGCAACCGAGGCGACCGAGGCATCCCCGGGTCCGGTTGAGCGGGACTCTCCAAGACGTCGGAGTGTAAGGATTTAATTTAAGTGATTGCTAAGCGATCAAGTTGCGGCTATCTTGGCATGCGTATCTCGGCTGGTCGCGCGGGACCGGAGGAAGGGCGATGATGTGTATCTCGGCGTGCTAAATGGTTCTAATAGCTTGTGATGGTAGAGGTGTTTTCCGCGAGAAGGCTGTAATTTCAAATTTTCGTGGAAAATGCAGAACAAGTGGTGTTTGTCTTGCCACAGTGACCATGATGGTTTATGGGACAGCGTCAGGTGTTGCCGGGCAGAGATGGGGAAGATTGTGGAATGGCTGAGGGATATAAGGAAGCAGATGTCTGAGTTGAGGATTCATGCATCCGCTGTGTAATCTGAGGGATCTACACGAGGCCTGCAATTAGGGAGACGATGGCAGGCCAGACTGGGATGGCTGGTGTTTGCTGAAGGGAGATGACAGTGTGTCCAATCCAATTGTAAAATCGATAACGATCAAATCGGCAAATTTTGAGTTGATTCCATTCGGGAAATTCTTTAGTTGATTGGGACGAGATCAGATTGGCTGTAGACCTCAACGACTGAAATTCACTAAAAGTCTTTATCGTTACCCCAGGATGAGTCGTAAAGATTTAAGTGGCACTAGACTAGAGAAGTTGTGCATATTCATTTGCAATTTCATCGAGTAATATGTTTGTAACAGAGAGTAGACAACGAACGGAGGTTGGAAATATATGGCAGGTATTTAAAAAATTTGTTGGTACTATAGGGTGATTTTTTAAAAGCTATAGAAAAGTTTTCCAAAAAAAAAAACACTTAAAATTCAGAAAAATGCATGAAATCTTTATTTGAATCGATAGCACGGTCCATATAATTTAATGTTTGAAGATTATTTCATGCAAATGTGGACCTTGACTGCCCCTCAAATGGTCCATCCTCTTAGTCCAATGTTGGCATACTATTTCCAACCTTTCGGCCGCTATCTCACGAATAAATCCTTGTCTTCCAATGCGTCAATTGAAGCGGGCTTGTCTGTATAGACATGAGCTTTAACATAGCCACACAAAAAATAGTCGAAAAAACACTTGTGAAATTTTGCTTCAAAGACACCTAAGAAAATCGGTTTTGCATCGAATTGTTACTGGCGATGGAAAATGGATTTATTTTAAGAATACTGCAAAACCAGATCGATTCGCCAAGAAGACAATGCTGTGTGTTTGGTGGGACCAGAAAGGTGTAGTGTACCACGAGCTCCTAAAACCTGGGGAAACCGTTAATACTGATCGCTACCGGCAACAAATGATCAACTTGAACCATGCATTGATCGAGAAACGACCAGAATTGGCCAGAAGACACGGCAGGTAATTTTGCTCCATGACAATGCACATGGCTGGGAGCAGCTACCCCACCCGCCGTATTCACCTGACTTGGCTCCTTTCGACTACCATTTGTGTTCAACGATGGGACACGCATTAGCTGAGCAGCACTTCGATTCCTACGAAGAAGTCGAAAATTGGGTGTCTGATTGGTTTGCTTCAAAAGACGAACAATTTTATTGGCGTGGTATTCACAAATTGCCAGAAAGGTGGTCAAAATGTGTAGAAAACAATGGCCAATACTTTGAATAAAATGTTTTCACTTTCCCATTAATAATTAGTGTTTTATTTTTCAAAAAATACAACTGGGTGCTGCGACGCAAAGAGCACCGGAAGTTCTAAGTGAGCCACTCTAGCAAGTTAGAGGAACATTTTCATAAATATTCACCAAAATTTGTTTCTGGAGATCCGTACTTAATTTGTCTGTCCAATGAGCTCTACCCCCGACATCAATCTTGTCAAGTGAATACCGCTCCGCCATGGCTCTCTCTTCATTGCTTCCTGGTCACCTGCAAGACTGCAACTCAATGCCATGACAACACCCCCCAACCAAATGACCAGCCAGCTGTTCACCAGAAGCCTTTCTCAACCGCCCTTGGAACAAACAGCCCATTACCTCAGCGAGGAAATCAAATATGTACATTTCCAAAATAGAGCTCCTCAATTCCTGCACGAAAGCATTCCAACCATCCGAAGGCCTTCGCTGTTTTCTGTCTCCACCGCGTCACGTCAACCCGAACCGAAGACTAAACACGAAACACTGCCTCTTGTGGCCGCATGCATATGGATTAGCCATCAGCCGGACAGCGTTGTCCATTTTTGATTGATGTTGCAAAATTGCAACGCGTCCACCAATAAAAGCGCCCGACACCGAAATCAATCACAATTAACTAATCGCCATAGCCTGGGAACGCAGACCACTCAAGACGCCATTTGCATAGACCGCGTCGCACGCTGTCGTACCGCGCCGCCTCGCGCCGACCCCCGCGCTTTTGTTTAGCCAACAATTTGCATATTTTATCCTAATTATATGTAACCTACATATTTATCGGTTCGAGCATTGTTTACACACACGCTCGCTGAAGGCGTCCGAACGCATTAGGCGTCTTCGCTTGGATTTGTGCCAAACGGAAGTTCATCGGCTACGCAGCGGTTTTCTCTCGCTTCTCGCTCTTTTTCGGTTTTCCGCCGAGTGAGATGAGTTTTGACATGTTTTGGGACCCGTGGGTATGCAGTCGATGCGATGGGCTCATTAATTTCCCCCGTTCCTCTGTGTGTCTTCTCACGGGATTATAAATTCACACGAGCGCGAGTGGCGGGCGCGTTCAGCGTGTGAATTTAGTTTTGTCGTTAAAATATTAATAACGACGACGGCCACTGACAGTGGTTTTATGGACAAGATGGCGCCAGCGTGATGCGAACGCCGATTGTGGACACAAGTGATCCTCTTCGATTTTCCAGGGTAACCGGAGCAGTATTGGCACGACGGGGGCTCGAGAATGACGTATCGGTTGCCATTTCTTCGACTTGTGAAGTTCAGCGATGGGCGCGAGGGAATTAGGTTGCGGTACGTTTTGGATTACAAGGCGGGCACGTGTTGGTGTGACAAGCGCTTGTCATGGCTGCGATGCGGATCAGCTTACACGCTTGAATATGGATTCGACAATGGGACCGCGAGACCGTGGGAACGGAGTGCAATTTGAATTCTGTTTGTGCGTTCACCATGAATTTCGGCGACAAGTTATGAGGTCATTCGCGGTGAATGTTGTCTATCTGTAACTGTTTACACTGCCGTCGAGTGTCTCGTTAGCTTGGTTTTGTTTGTCCGGCGAACGACCTCGACTGTGAGACATCTGTGACATCTTCAATGCCGTTATTTCGCATTGTATGGCCATATGCGTGTCGGGTCAGATGAGTCTTCCTTGAGCAGCGTTAAGTTTCTCTGATATTCGGTATGTGCCTCATTGGATTGACGAACGGACCTTCGCTCGGGAGGTAAATATTCACTCGAAGTACGACTTAAAGTCAATCCTCGTCGCTCGGTCGATTATTCTTCACCCGACGTTGTACGCCTTGTTCACCCGTCTTTGGATGGAATTTGTAGTGCAAATTCACTGAATGTAGTCCAATTCACCAGATTCATCTAAAGCTCGTATAAAAACGCTTTTACGAGATTTATAAATTACGCGGGCTTTTATTTGCACAATATAGCACCTGAAGAATCTGCAACGCCAGCGCCCTTATCAGCATTAAAACAAAATCATAAGCTCCCGCTTCATAAGCGGACGCCTCATACAATCCTCATCAAGGCTATATTCGGGCACACCAGCCTGATTTGAGGACACTCCCCGTTTGAGGATAAGGATGAGGATAGCTAGGGTAACTTCTATGACCTCCTAGAAAGAACATACGACCAGCTACGATACCAAGACCGTTCTAGGAGATTTCAATGCAAATCTGGGAAAGGAAGAAATCTTTGCTAGAGTCGTCGGAAAACACAGCCTACACGACAACACGCACGACAATGGACTTAAGCTGTTGGACTTCGTGACGGGGCGAAACGCGGCTCCCTCACCTCAACATTCAAAAAGGGACCTGGCGGTCCCCTGATCATTCAACCGTCAACTAGACTGATCACATTGCGATCGACGGGTGCTAACATCGACTCGGATCACGATATCTTGTTGTTGCCTACGACACCGAGATTCAAGATCAGCACCAAAGGGGCTTTATCCGAGCTGGTTAAAAAATTGAAACTCCTTCACTTCTTCAAATGCTCAAGGCTTGCTGGACATGGAATGAAGTAGTGCGTAATCATCTAAGGCCAGGTATCAGGGATGCAGTCTTGGACCTGTGCTTTTCTCACATTTTTCGAGTAGCATGTACCTGCTTCGATGACATCCAACTGTATACGCCAAGTTATTCGAAAACGGTTGACTATAGGATGAAAAGAAATCTCAGTAATGTGATAGTATCGTGCCTGTCCTTGGTTATAGGGGTCCCCGGTTCGAATCCCAGTGACAGCAAAGTTAATACGCCTTTATCTGGCTTTCAAATCTTGGTTCAGCCATCAGACTATAGGTATCACAATTTACATGAATGGTATAAATATCCTGGAATCATTTCACTAACCTTACCTAACCTGGATGTAATATGATCCAACTCATTTATAGGCTGGCTTAACAGACCGTGGCCCGTGTCGTTGTGGGTATGTGCATCGACCCCAACCTCGACCAGCTCTGAGCGACACAGATAATTTTCACGACCCCACCTCTTTCGAGTCACTGACAATGCTCAAAGAATATTTCCTGTCTAGAAAAAGCTTCTCAAACTTGGCCGTTCGGAGTTGGCATAAAACTGTACGTCCCTTCCACTCGTGTGAGAACAAGAGCACGCGCAACACGAGTGTTTGCTGAGAAGCTAGGCCCTGGCCCTATATGAGCTGTAGCGCCACCCATTATTTTTATTATTAACAGACAAAACCAAATTTTTGAGTGCAAATTTCAAAAATTTGGCATCTCTTTTGAAAGGTTCTCCTTGCCTTCCATCGCTCTGATGGGCTTTTAGCATTCATTAGGATATGTAAAGCATTGTCATTCTGTCACATGTCACCGTGTGCTGAATGGGCAGCAGATTCCCACTTATCTGTTGGACGAAAGTCTAACGAGCTAAGTACACACAATTGATCTAACTAGGTGGTGTAAGTGAGCGCAATGAAGGCAGACTTATAGGGCCACCTACCTAAGTTCGCACAAAAATGTCTTCGGTTCGCATTGAACTACGTCCATGACGGGCTTTATTCGCGAGAGGAGTTTCGTAGTAAGCTCGTAGAAGCAAGTTTAGTCGATCAAATCTTTTAGAGTGGGTTGGAAGAATGCTAACGCTACTAGTATGGAGGCTCAGTCTGTATTTGACAAGTGACAAGTGCATACAACGAATGTTAGACTAAGAGAAAACTACTATTCGATCGATTTGAACGACAGAACATCGGACATTTTTGTTCAAGAGACAAAGTCTGGCAGCTTGTAGTACAGTGTGGACACGCCTATAGGATCGTCTAGCACTTTTTTCATAAAGAATCAAACTTACACCAAGAGCAGACTTAAACAATGAGGGAACAGCAAATCGGGTGAAATAAAATTCCGCGCGAAGCAAGATAAATGACAAGACTTCCTCTAGTACAATGCTTGAAAACAGGGTCAATCAGAATGTAGGCAACAATGTCGAACAGCCAAGTAAAAGGTGGTTAAATTTTAAGGGCCGATGTTGAATGTGAATCACACCTAAACGTCACGTTTTTTTTTGCATTTCATTTGACATTTCTCAATTTTAGACTAACTCAATTCCAACCATGGAAAGATACACAATTGAGCAACGCGTTAAAGTTATTCAGGCTTATTATGAAAATGGGCGTTCAAATCAAAATGCATATCGTGCACTTCGTCACTGATTTTTTCGGTCAATTTAATCGAAAAAAATCCAAATGTGCGTACAATCGGAAAAATCGTGCAAAAATTTGAGCAAACCTGGTCTGTAGATGTGAAAACACCAGTGAATGCTCGTACAGCGCATACTGCTGTTCGCGATAGTGTGGCTGAGGAGTCGTCCACCTCAACTCGTCGTCGTGCCCAAAAATTACACCTCACGCTCGTCGTTGATGAACATCATTCATAGAGACTCGCATTTACACGCTTCTCTTCTTCTTCTTTGATTGGCGCTACAGTCCGGGGTGGACCTGGGCCTCAACCAACATGCCTCTCCAGCCAGCACGATCTTTCGCCAGCTGCCTCCAGTTGCGCACACCAAGTTGGTTGAGGTCCTTTTCCACTTGTGGGCGCCATCTAGTGCGAGGACGTCCTCTGTTGCGCTGTCTCAATGGCTCGGTGTCGAAGACTCTTCGGGCCGGAGCTGTGGTGTCCATCCGCTCTACATGAATTAGCCATCTTAAGCGTTGGATCCGAAGACGCTTAACTAGGTGCATGCCGCTGTACAGCCCGTATAGTTCACGCTTACAAGGTGCAATTGACTCAAGAACTAAAGCCTCTTGACCATTTCAGGCGTCGTCAATGGTTAGAATGGTGGCAAGAAATGGCAAAACTGGATGATCAATTTTGGAAAAAAATCATCTTCATTGATGAGGCACATGTTCACCTCAGTGGATTCACCAATAAGCAGAATTGCCGCATTTGGGCGAATGATCCGAGAGTGATTGTCGAAAAACCAATGCACAGACAAAGACTGACTGTTTGGTGCGTTTTTGGGCAGGCGGTATCATCGGGCCGTATTTTTTCCAAAATGAAGCCGGTCAGGCAGTTACTGTGAATGGTGTTCGCTATCGTGAAATGATAACGAACTTTTTATCCACCGAATTGAAAGGTATGAATGTGGACGATATGTGGTTTCAACAGGACGGTGTCACTTGCCACACAGCTAACGAAACAATGGCTCTTTTGCGCGACAAATTCAATGGCGGTGTTATCTCACGTGGTGGCGATGGCAATTGACCGCCAAGTTCATGTGATTTGACACCATTGGATTTTTTTTGGTGTACTTTGATAATCCAGCAACTGTTCAAGTGCCAAAGGGTGAGATAATTCGGCACATTAACGGCATAGAACCTCAATTATGCTTCAGCGTCATCGAAAATTTGCACCATCGGATGAAGGTGTGCCGCCGAGGTCGCGGCGGCCATATATAATTGAACCATACCAACATTATCATAATAAAAAAAATGACAATAATTTCCTAAATAATTTGTGTCTTATTCAAACTCAACATCGGCCTTTCAAATTTAGTACGCCGTGTCTATGCTTCTGTAGACCCCGCTGACCCTGTGGGCACTGTTCTTGTCGGTCGCCGAGTAGATTGGGTCCCTATTACATGTGAATCGTACGTCACGTATGACTCTGGGTACAGGCTGGTTGCTAAAGAAGAATGCTCTGGAAGGTGGGGAAAAGCATTTGTAAGGAAAAAAATAAGTAGCATTTTCAATCGTTTCATTTAAGGCAGTAGTTGGACGGCCTATTTTGTTGTTCTACTGCCGCGATTGATATGATGGAATCATTTATGACGTAGTTGACACCATTGATGGTTAAGACAAAGATCAGGGGACCAAGGTGGCTGCCTTGAGGAACCCCTAATGAGGCAACGATGGGATCGGATGTTGAGTGTCTAGAGAATATTCTGTGGTGGGGAATTTCAAGAATCCTTTTAAGCCATGTGGCGATATGAGGCCAAAAGAGTCAGAATCAGTCAAAGGCTTCGCAAAAGTCTGTGGGAACAGCATTAACTCCTGCTTAAAAGGACTCGGCAACGAGTGGTGTGAGGTTTGTCGTGGTATATCCGCCATAGCGGATTGCATGACCAATGGATCGCAGAAATTATTTTGAGAGTAGAATAGATCTCGTCCTCTTGGCAATAAACCCGAATTTAGGGACAAATTGGAGAAGAAACGCACTTGGATTCACAAAAGTACTCTGTTGCGTTCTGAGCTCCCAGAGACATGCTGGGTTGGTGAACGAGCTCCTCTCTTCGAGATGACTTGCTTTTCTCAACTCAAATTCCAGGCGCATGTTTCAAAGAATGAAAGTGAAACTGAGCGCCGCAGCCCATGGGAAGTCACACCAACACGCATCACATGAGCCAATTCCACTGAAGAATGATCTTCTGAAAATCGCAGCGCACCAAAGCCATTTTCCGCCTTCTAGAGCAGCTCACGACATCCCATCGTAAAATTTGTCAAGAACATATCTACGATCCGATCGTAATCATTCAGCTGCCGCATGGCTCGTAAAATCCCATCTTTACTGCCACGATGCGATCATTCCTGCATCGTCCGACAAAACAGTTCGCCTCCGTCGCGTCGATAAATGTCACATCGTTCACAAAAGCGCAGTCCGCCCGCCGTCGACCCTCAGCAGGTCTTGTAAACACAGATAAATTTTCCATCGCAGACGACAACAACGACGACGATGAGACGCGCATTTCCTTGGTCAGTCGACGGAACATGACTCAACGGACGATCATGCATCCCTCCCGAGCCGCAGTTACGAGACTGAAATTTCGAAATTTTCCCAAAAACGAGGCACAATTTATGCGCGCCGAGACGCACACCGCGCCCTTTTCTCGACCGGAGTCGAGGAGGATGCTCGGGCCGGCTACTATGCGACACGGTATTTGCCCAAGAACCCTCAGACGAGCCAATTATTTTGACATAAAGATACATTCGGCCGCCGCATGCATGCGAGAGTCCGAGAGCAAGTACCAGCCGCACGTCCGTGTGTGTCACCGTACGTGTACTCCTCCTTAATGCACATGATAATGTGGCACATCGTGTGCCAATTGTGAGTGAGTTAGGGCCGCTTGGGAGCCGATTTGGCTCGAGAGCACGTACCTCTACCGCGCAGAGTTGGTCTGTCTGTTTCTTTTGGTCGCTGGTCGTTTTTCGGGGCCGCTTTCGAGGAACCATCACATGGGGTTGGGGATACTGGGGCAATTATTTTGCAGAAATTGATATCATCGATTCTGTGGATGGAGGTTGTCGCGCGCTTTTTTCGGCCGGGATTCCGTCGCGTAGCTGGACGGTTGTCGCGTCGCCAACTGGTCGTCGATGTGGTCCTTGTGGAATTTAATTAAGAAGTGAGGTGTGCTGATGGCTCTTTGGAGGTTGCTGTGTGTTTTTGGAGCCGTCGGCGAGAGAGTGCATAAATTAAGCAAAGACGCGGTGGTTTGTGGCTCCGAATGGGGTGGGAATTATGCCGTGGTTGGCGGAGGAGGTTCCGAGACATTGAAGCATGGTTTGGCTGACTTGTTAGTAACATTAGCGTTCTCTCCTCCTTTTCACTGTCCGGCGATATAAATTACGGTTCCTACAAATATGTCTACTTTTGGAACTGACTCCTATCGTTCCTCATGTGCCATATGCCATGGCTTCATTTTGAATCTACATTACCATCATTTGTAGTGGAATAGCGCATTTTTTTATGGCAGCCTCGGCTTAGCTAGCTGTGCTTCAAATGCTCGCCGTTGGGGCAAATGTGATGATGACCCGGTCCCTAATGCATGGTCTTTTTTCTGGAATAGAGATTAAATGGTGACCTCGGCCACCGTCAACTAAGAACTTATTTTATTTAGATAATTTTTTTGTAGAGCGGGTGGGGTGGGCGCAAATGAAAATGCAAAAACAGGAAATTTGATTGACAGGCGGTGTCATCTTTATTTCGCAACGAAGAGAAGAGAGCTAAAATTACATTCTGCTTGTATTTATAGCAAAGCGAGAATTCGGTCGATAACCTGATCAGATGGTCTGAATATTATTATTTTTATCAACAGAGGTCGCTGACTGAATAATTAAGAGCTTCAGTTCTGCACAGGGTGCTTTTTAACATTTCTTTTGAATTAGTATGTTCTTTTTACTTTCGCCTACGTTTGATTTTAGTTTTCTTATACATTCATAGCCTAATGTTTCACCAAAATTCCATGTAACAATATGTGTTCGTTCTGTTCTGACAGACTGAGGGAGTCGATACGGCAAAACCGAATAAAATACACTTCAAGACGATACAAGTAACGAACAGGGAGAATTTTCAGGGCACCGAACAAAGGACAGCTCGAATGTCTAGTAGGTTTTCAACAAATTGTTCTAAGGACGTATTTCTGCAAAAGCAACAGTGGATACATTTCGTTACGTTATACACCTCCTCAACAAGAAAATCTATATTGTTACTAAGAATTGAAACCTCCAAAGAGCCATCAGCATGGCCCGTGGCGTTGTGGGTATGTGCGTCGACCCCAACCTCGATGTCGTAGGTTCGATCCAGCTCTGAGCGACAAAAATAAGTTTCACGACCTCACCTCTTTCGAGTCACTGACAATGCTCAAAGAGTATTTCCTGTCTAGAAAAAGCTTTTCAAACAAAGCCGTTCGGATACGGCATAAAACTGTAAGTCCCTTCCACTCGTGAGAGAACAATAGCACGCGCAACACGAGTGGTTGGTGAGAAGCTAGCCCCTGGCCCACTACGGGCTGTAGCGCCACCCATATAAGAATTGAAAATACCTTATTAAATTCTTTTTAGAAGTTTCGTTGAGCAAACATTACGTACAAATGTCGGAGGGTGCATCGAAAATACATGTAGTCTCTGCGGATTCGCAAACCTCATCCTAGAATCAAGCAAGAGTAAGCCCCAAGTATTCAACTTCATTTAGTCTTTAAACTAGATAACATAAAGGAGTTGCTCGACGATGCAGATATTTAGTAGAAGTACAAATTAACATCGATATCAAGGACAGAAAAACAATATTTTAGCTTTGGAGCTAATTATTAACTGATGTTCAGTGAACTAGTGTCTCAGTCGACTTATATCCCATTAATATCAGAAACTAAATCTAGTGGGCTGTTTAAACCGTGTGCGGAGCCGAAGTCAGTTGGTGATCTCTTGAAATTAAGCGCGGGACTGAATCAAAATAAACCAGGAACAAAATGGGACCCAAGACAGAGCCTTGTGCAATCCCCAGCTTAAAGAATTCAATTTCTCTCTTTACATCCTCTAAACTTGCCGTAGCACCATAAAAAATAGTAGACTGGTGTCAAGTCACATGACGGGGGCGTTTAATTGAATAAAATTTGTCGTGAGTTGATCTAGTCGTAAAATGTTTCCATCACAGTTTTATTCATTGGCCTTTCTAGAATCACAGCTCGTCACTTTCATTGAGTGCTGACCGCTTTGGCATCGCTCTATGCCTGAGACCATTGATGTTACCCCTGTGTCCTGCCTCATTTCGAAAGTAACAAATGTCATTCCATAATCCGCACCAAATCGTCAATGTTCGTTGATGCAACTAACTTAAAAATGGCGAGTAACGGGCGCTGAAACATTGTTTCCGGGTCTTCATGTCAAGCTATCCATGTCCTTAATTGTTCGGTGTTAAGGCACAGAACGATACAATAGTATAGAGGAAGAGAGGAAGGACCTGTGCATATTGGTCTTAAATATCTGCGGATTATAATCTACGGGAAATATTGGGCTGGAAAGATTATTCCATATTGGCGTTGTGCGGCTGAATAACTAGTTCCCTGCCAAGCTGACTTGAGCAATCTTTGTAAAAATAGCGATAAAACACGAAAAAATGTTCGAGCGAGTCTAATGATCCCGCGATATTGTTGTCGCCCATAAGTTTAATCGCTCGCTTGCGGATTCTATCTAATATGTGCAGGCATATCTTTGGGGCACCATACCAGATATGCGTGTTGAACTCAAGCTTAAGGCGAATATACACCTTGTAAATTGAAGCCAAATCAGAGGTTGTTAAATATTCCTTGCATCGATTAAGGAAACCTACAAATTTCGCAGCATTTTTCGTGCTATGTTGATACACAAGCAAGGATGGAAAGTTTTCCGGTTTCATCGATACAAGCGCTATTAATGGATAATGGCTGATTATCAGGGATTCGCTTTAGTGCCAACACACAGCATTGAATTCCACTCTATTGTTCTTACACCAGTTAATTGTGCTGTCAAGATCGGAATTCAATATGCTTAACATACGTCCGAAGCTCAGTGTCGTGAGTCTTGGAACGAACATGAACAGCTGAGGGTGCTGATGACAGCAAAGGAGTGAATTGGATTAGAAGTAGCAAGCACTAGATAATTTATCAAAATGAGAAAAAGTGTAGGAGGCAGAACAGAGCCTTGAGGGACACCACCATTATTTTGTGAATATCAGACTTGAACACATCCAAAGCAGATACGGTTTTATCGGAATTATCGACAAAAGAGCTTAGTGCTTTAAATTACCTGCACACGGCAGCCATAATGATGAACCACTTTCAACTTAGTTCCGAAATCTCTCAATTCTCTAGGACCTCTCTGGGTTCCGGACCACAACGCCGTTGATTTTACTAGACAAGGATCAAGGGAGGTACTCTCAGGTCTCTGAACTTTTGCTGGGACCACCGGTTTCCATAGAAGATTGGACCTCTCGAGATCACAACCGGAGGTGGCATGACTCTTCAAAAAGTAGACGAGCCCAGTGCATGCTCCCCCACGTCTGTGAGAAATCCTCGGCTTTATTTTTATCTCTTCATAGTGCAGACGACTCATCGATGTAAAATAAATTTGGTTGGCCTAAGCGATGAGGCCGTGGAGAGGGCGATGACACTTGCTCTTATTCAAACAGAAAAACAGGAGGTTATGAGTGTGTTTTTTCTTCTACTGTCCCACCTTTGAACAGATCAAGTAGAGGGTACTGGACATTGATGAGATGAGGGCTCGGGGAGACCAACACACACCACTGCGTAGTGTGACCATCTACTGAGAGTTCGCTCATCAACACTTTTGTTCTGTCGCAAAATTGTCGCCATTTTTGACACGTGAAGTGAACGCGTATTTACACGGCTACATTTTCTTCCCGACTGCTTAGGGGCAGTTCAGAAGCTTCCTCAGATGCCCAGCATCATACTGCCAGTTGTATGAGTCCCAGTCACTAGCAAGCGGCAGCGCTTTGAAGTTGCTCCATGGCGGATAAATTCCTCAGCTCCTTTAAGACCTCCCGAGCCACCTGCCAGCAGAAACCTGCTGCGACCAAGCGCACACCATACCACAGTCCAGTGCGACTCGCCAGTGAATGGCGCCCGAAACGAGGCCGAATTCATGATTTCCCATTCCCATTGATGGGTCAGAGTGTGCTCCACATACCGGCGGGCAGGTCGATTAATCAACCGGAACCTCACAATAACGCCCAGAGCCCACGAGCCCTCAATAATTCACCTGAAACCCGGTCCGCCACGGCCGCCGTCACCGGAAGACGACGACGACGACGACGACGACGGGTTCTGCGCAAATCACATGCCAACTGCAATTTGTGCCAAAACGACTCTAGGATCACACACTGTGTGGCACGACTTTCGGCGAGTACAGCGCCCCAAAAGCGGGAAAAAAAAACTGCTGCTTAAATTAGTTCTCCCCAATTCCCAGGGCCGCACGAAGCCACCGCAAGCCGATGCATGACCACTGCTCCGCCACGAAGCCGAGCGCCGCCGCGCCGCCACGCTGTGCGCGAATGTAACTTATCTCGAAATGTCATGCGACAATGATGCATGTGCAGAATTTGTCTGACGAGAAAGTTTCGCCGGCAATTTGTCTCCATCGCGGACATCTATTGCCATAAGACACCTCGCAGTGGAGCACAGTCGCCCAGTGCTCTCTGCGCCTTAATTATCTGCAACAATAAATAATATTCATCCACTCCGGCGAGCCACTCTGACTCAGACGGCCCATTTCAATGCCGTGACCTCGTTCGCTTGCACTCCGCTGTCATCTATCAATCTCGGAACGCACAGCGGTGCGCGGCGCGCACTTGAATATGGGTCAACTCTTCCGAGAAACAGAAGAATTGGTCCTTCGGTTGGTGCATGCATCGAGGAGGGCGCGCGCTGGACGGAAAATATGTGCCAATCATCGGCACAAACAAGCGGATACCCGACTGGTTTTTCACTACCACCGGGGCTCGGCGCTGCGGTCACCGGCGCAGTAGTCACCGCAGTCGGGGAACAGCAGCAGCAACAGCAGCGGTGTAAAGCAGGATCCAATGATCCAGAGCATTCGTAGCGGCGAACCAGGTGTTCACGGCTCCAAAGTGTGTGCACTATTCACGGAGGAAAACAAAACACGAAGCCTTCATCCATCCATCAAAAGGCTCCACCACATGCAGCACATGTGTGCGCGAGATATTCGCCCGGTCGCCGCTTCGGCAACCCACCCGTGGCACGGCGCGGTATGGTGCGCGACGGCGGGTCTGCCATGCGCCTCGGGTTGTGTGCTGTGTTCTGCGCGTCGGCGGCGGCGGCCGTCTCGTGGCTGTTCTGGTGTGTTCTTCTCCGCCAGCGCACGCAGCAGTAGGTGGAATTAGTTGCAATACTCTCCCGCGGGGGCCCCTCGCACACGGTGGGTAATCCTCCTGGATTACGCGACCGGTACGGCCGGAGAAATCGCCTCGAAAATATCTCGAATAGCGAACGGATTACATGACGGGAGATCACTTGACCATAAACAAATCACTGGCGGATTAACGGACGCACATTAGGGGGAACGTCGGGTGGCGCGCCGACGACGCCGATGGAGAGGACAAAAGACCATCGTCACGGTAATCGTTATCATCACCATTTGAAGGAACAGCTTCCGATGTGTAGCGCGCCGGTGTGCGAGGCCGGTTGGCGGCGGCCTGGCAGGCAGCTGCACGGCACGGATCCGTTGTGCGGTGATGTGGTTTACCCGAATGTCAATCACGGCTCGGAACGGGAGATGAAGAAAAATGTCCGAAGCGTGGGCGGCCGGTAGCTGGAGCCGGCCTAGAAGCGAAGCGACTTTTTGGGTGGTCACGGGATCGACTGGTGTTGCTTTGGTATTCGGTGGCGGTGGCATGTTTGCGGATTGGCTCGGCTCATCGATTACCGCTCGCGGTTCGCTCTGCGGAGTTAATTAATGGACTTTGATGTTGATTCGCCGGTCGGTGTGGTGGGGGGCAGTCGATGGTCGAGGTCGCATTTTGCAGCTGGATTGGACTAGTTGTGGTGCGGTGGCGGTGTGTGGGGGGAGTCACGTGCTGGCTCTGTCAGGGCCGCTTGTGGGTGTACTCGGCTTTGGCCTGAGGAATGCCGAGGACATGTGGAAGCTTGTCTTGAAAATTGGTGGCCACGCGGAAGGAAGTGTGCGAATTGAAGTCCGCCTTCCAGTTGCATCCCACTACCTGTGCCGGCGGCTGAGTTCGAGGCAACTACACCGCTCTACCACCAACAAGAATGCGTGTATGTTAAACTCGACATTTGGAATTTAGCATGTTCACGCGTCAAGTTCGGCGCGAACATAATTCGCACTTCGCATTCAAATGATGCGTAGCACCGCGCCTTCGAAGTTCATGGAAAAAAATGCTGTCAAACTGGGTCAGTGTGTTCGATGTGAGAATCGGAGTGCGTCGATGGGTGGATTGGGTTTTGGGACGGATCTTGGAATTGCCGTGCCGGCACTTGTGGTTGCATCATCATGCGAGTGCGCTGAGCGCGGGTGAGACATGTTTACAAATGTATTCTTGGCATCGATTGGAAAAATATTGATGTGTCATGTGGTGGTCGGGTGGTGGTGGATCATCAAGATTGTGAGGTGCTCAGGGGGAGGAGGTTATGTAGAGTGGTTAGGTGGAAGAAAGGTGGATTTCCAGCTGCCAGCAAAGAACACATTGAAAAAAAGTAGGCTTCCGATGTAGGATGTGGTTCATCCTCCAACACCTAGCAGTTGAGCATCAAATAGTGCGTTGAATGTCGATCGCACTTCACATTGGTCACCACTCTTCACCGTCTGTTCACCGATTTCGAAAATCCATCTGCATGTGTTTGTCGGAAATTTGTTTGACGTGCCTTGCGCGGGATCGGATCACATGTCAGGTAGTGCACTAAGAATGGCTGTCTGAGGAATCCGAAAGTGGGGTTGCGCAAGGTTGTATTCTCTCACCAATTTACTTATATTTTTGTGATAAAATGTGATTAAGCTGCTTTTTCGACAGGGAATGGATCAATGCGATGGGCTCTTGTGGTACATGTGCGTCGTGAATGACTGTTGTTGCGTGGTAGACGAGACCACCGAAAAAAAGGGAGGAGCGGTGCAGCAGAGCAACGACCTCTGCTACACAGCGCGAATATTTACTGCGACCGACCAGTGGATTGCTGATTGTGGAGTTACCATAGATCAGCGTTGTTTTGTTTATATACCGATCAGCTTGATTGTTCACTGGAACTAGCACAGAAGTCATGGAAGCGGAATATGACGAACGGCAAACGCAGCCAGCGACGGGTACGAGGGAGATATCACCGGCGAAGGTATCAACTCCAATGCTTCCCAATGCGACAGATACTACTGGGAGGGCTGCGACCGAAGTGGAAGGCTTATCCTTCGCGCCGAGTGGAAGGTTCACCGAGCTGAAGACTGCACGATCAGAAAGTGTCGTGGTCGTCCGTGACGAACGAGGGGTTGACAATGGAGCCGGACTTGGTCCTCAGAAAGTGCGGGGTGAACGCGTCAACATACTGCGAGAAAGGTGTTGCGTCCGTAACACTTACTCTGTTCGGGATGTGCCGGAAATGATGCCACTGTTCGAACCCATGGCGTATGATGGGTTGTTTTCTGAAGGATGGAAGCGGAAGGTCATCGTCACGCAGAGAATCTACGCTTTGGATGAAAAACTGGTACTAATGGGCGCAAGTACCACACTAGTGGGAGCAGCAAAGTTGTTGAGCCTTGGTATAACCGTTGAATCCCTAGAAGAGTTCTTCTCAGGGCTGTGCTACAACTTTCCGGCAGTGGACGACGATGCAGACATTCATGACCGACTGCGGGAACATTGGCAACGCGCTGGAGAGGACACGGAGGAAAACATCTTTGGAATGAAGATGATAGCATCCCGAGGACAAGTGCAGGAGACGACCCTAGTCAAATATATCGTGCAGAGAATCGCCGATTGTGAATGTGAGGAGGCTTTCCGAGCAGTGAGGCCGCTCTCGGTGAACGATATCTTGGAAAGGGTGCGCTGGTTCATGGGACTAAGAGTAAAAAGACGTCAGGACAATAGGCGCAGGGAAACGGAGCAGCAATCAGAAAGCAGGTTGGAATGCTTCGGGTGGCATCAATTCGGGCATTACAAACGAGTCCACAGAAGAGTGGCGGACAAAAGGGAGAGAAGAAACCACCAGAAAGGAACTCACAGCTGCTGGTAAAGGAGAACAGGCCCGAACAGGATCGGCACCAAGCCAAAGCACTCAGCGACCTGAGCATGCCCGAATATGTCAAGAACGCCACTGTGAACGGGTTCGGGCCAACGACGAATATGAAAGAAGATAGTTCATACTTATTTTCTTAAAAGTGAAACATCCATAAAGGGAAATAAGCACGTCGAAACAATTGGTAGGCGTTGTTGAAGCACTAGGACCCTACGGGACATAAGCCGGGACCCCGGGGACCCATAGGACATGGACGATTGTTCCAAAGGAATGTTCCATTCCATTAAAATATCACAATGAAGTCTGCGTTGTAATAACAGTGAGATTCGACGTCAAGAATCAGCGCCCACCGTAGTAACACACCATCATGGCATCGGACTGTCTGATACACTGGGACGAGCTCTCGAAGGAAAGGCTAGACAAGGACATCAGTGAGGGAGAAAATTCCGTTCTCGAGGGCGATCATGGGCGAGCTCGATAGTAGGATGGCCGAGTTGTAACGTTAGATGCACGCGGGTATAAAAATCGTTGTCACAGAAGGCCAGGGAACAGTCTTACGGTCGTCACCCGTGCGGTCGCAGTGATAGTAAACAAAATAAAGCAAGGTCACTGAACTGGGTCTATCATTTGTCTTTCAAGACAATGGCAAGTTTATGAATTGTACATGTTTTCGATTTCTCTCGAATTTCTTACTCTTAACACGCGTCAATTGATTTAGTTGTAATTTGACTACACGCCAATCAATGATCATCAGGCGCCGTGTCAGCAACTAGTTGTGGAAGAATTTGCATAAAAGACGGAGACAATAAATAATACGACAAGTGCGAATTACGAGCTCACAAGCTTATCACGTTATTTTATTTCTGTTTACTTTGTCCTATTGCTATCCCCCACCAGTGGTAAGGTGGCGATAGTGCAAAGCTGAACAGCAATTATGTATACACATTCAATTCTTCATTCATATGCCAATCTTCCCGATCTATCCTTAAATGGATAAACCCTTTGTGTCTTTGATATCACAAGGATACCACCAATTATGTGGTTAGAGGATCTTTTTGACTATTATCAACCACCACCTCTCTAGCTGACATAATTCCTTCGTAGCTGATTCCTCTTAAGCAAACACACTTGGTTGAACTCTTATAAGTTAAGATGGAATTCATTCGGGTTTTTTTTCAAAAATGAAGAAGTATGCCACACCTCAGGGCAGGCATTTAGGTCCACATCTATTTAATATGTAGACCGAGCTTGAGTAGACTTTTTCGTTCTGTTGTGAGAATAACTTGCCGGAATAGGGTGAGAAATACGCAGAACGAGAGGCCTCTGAGTTGGGCTGCAGCTTCTTCGAATGAAAATGGCTCGTTCTCGTTATTTTCCATTAATTTGGGCACATGGCGCGAATGTCGTCATAATTACTACCTAACAGATGTGCCTTGAAACATATCAGTCTGGGCATAAATCGTGATGAGTTTAAGTTGATGGCCGATGATCGAGTGGCTTAGGAATCTCTAGTGCGTGCGCTACCCCCGCGAACTCTTTAGTGGATCATGTGGCTAAGAAAAGAAGAAGAACAACTAATATTCCTTTTTCGTATTAACTCTGATCTGCTACATCGGTGTACAAGTCCATCTTGCGTCCGATTTTTGAACATTGCTCCTTGTAGTGTCCTTTCTTAATGCGCTCTAGAAAGGGACCACAAGTCATTTACAAAATTCGGATTTTTTCGATCCCGATATTGGAATTAAATACAAATACATTTTGTGGGATATACTTAAGTTGGATTATTTGTTTCATTACAGGTGGATTCAGTAAAGATCTATGAACTTCTGAAGCACTTGCCCCAAAGAGGCATGCGACTCATTATGGACGCAGGTGATTGTGAAATTTTCTTTCCTTTACTAATATTTTATGATGACCTCTTTGACGATATGTGTGGGAAAACCAGACGCAATTCGACTGAGGACACTGTGTAGTGCGGTCGTTGGTTTTGCTTATGATTAAAAGTCGCTATGTCCATGTCTCCACTCCTGAGATTCAATGTTCATCGAACTTCATAGCAACTCTCGCACATACCGAAAGTATGTCACAATGACAAAATTTATGGTTCTTCAAAAGCCTACGCTACAGCATCATTCTAAACCAGTACTTCATTACGGGAAACTACGCCGCTAACTTTTGATCACGCACCGAAACGTTGCCATTTATCGAAGAAGTTCGCCCACTTTGCCGATCGAAATGCTTCTTATAACGTTTCCAAGCTGTAAAATCCTCTTCGCCAACAATTACACAGCACTCTAGAGCCACTGACGCGGAAAAACCAAGCGATTATCACAGGCCATCAAATAAATATAAACCAAGTTCGCGCAGCAACTCTTTTGTTTTATCACAAATTTCCCCCGCCTCACCAGAAGTAATATCAAATGGATTCTCTGATTAGCGGACATTAGCACCGCGCATAAAATCCTCCCAACAATTACCGGCACTAAACCGAGAACACTTCAATCTCAGCCCGTTTTCCTATCCCAGCCGATACGAGTGTGTCGCAATAACTTCCCGTCTGCTGTGTGTGTGGCAATCAGCGCCTGCGCTATCACACAGTGACGCCGCTGCTATCAGCCCGACGAAGCCCCCAAGCATCGCAAATAACACTAAGCACGATCATAAACATTCAATTGATTGAAATGGAATAGAAATAAACGCCCGCGGCAACGCGCTCAAAGAGTCCACTCGCAACGAAAACTCTTTGATGGGGACGAAGACTTTCCCGTATCAGATGTCGAGTTCTCCGCTCGTATCGCGATGACAATTCGAGAACCAACGTCGCCGTGGTCTAGGCCGACAGCACAACTTCATCGACGACGCGATGTACAAGTTAATCTGTATCGTTTTCCTTTTGGCGGTTAATTGCAGATATTTTACGATCTTGAAATTTATGATTTCTGCGTCGGTGCCGCGCTGCGAGAGAATGAATGTGCGCGCTCGCACACACGCGTGGGGGGTATTTGGTGCGATAAAGAGGACAAAAACCGTCCATTGGTGGCACACCAGCAGCAGCAACGGAGTTATGCCTGCGAGGTGAAAATGTTTTAATCACCGGCTCGGATAATAACCGTAAACACTTCAGGCGCGGTAAGATAATGCGACTGGCTGCGCTGCACAATGTGGGGGATGCATGTGTGAATGCAGTTTTGTCTTGTGTTCCCCGATGTCAGCTGATGTGGGGTCGTGATAAATAAGAGATATGGTTACTTTCTCAGAAGGATCAATATAAGGTATCCCTTATGTCGCGCGAGAGTTGTGACTCTTGCATGCATGCGCGCATGAATTTTGATATCGTCGGTGATCTGATGGTGGGGCTGCACTCAACCACTGTGTCCACAATCGCGACGTATTCATCAGCCCACGTCCAGTCCAACGGCCACCAATTACTGCCGGAAAACCAATTCAATTCAATTCAATCCAATCAAAGTTCCACACACACACGCGCTGCCAGATGTTGGTTGAGCGGCAAGGAACCGATTAATCACACACTGCCACAGCCTCACCTGCTGTCTGCCGGCGGCCTGATCTTCTTGACTTTATCTTAAACTCCACAATTCACCCGCTGATGGACCATGATTTACGATCAATTAGATAGTCCACCACTGGAGTCATTAAGTGTCTAGTTCTCTCCACACACCCGTGTAACCCTTTTCCCCAGATGGCAGGCGCGACACCCAGGTGACACTGCTCCTCCTTCTGGATGTGGTATAAATTGATCGGCAGCCTCCGCGCCCCGCTGTGACACACAAGAAAAATACTCCAATGAAATACGCTGACAGATTGATGAAGTGAAAGCTTAATTATTGCACACACGCCGCCGCCACCAGCGCTCGCGCAGAAGCTGCATGTCATCCGACATCCAAAAGCGGACACAAATCCCAAAAAATCTAAACACTTAACAGCCTCTCTGGTGAGTGCTGCTGACAACTGCGACTCCCTCGCGCCGTCGCCAAGCGTACGAGTGGTGTGCAGACGCATCCCGGTGCAGGCTGCCGCCGCTCCACGTCGCCGCACTCCGTCCGCACGGTCGGTTGTGTGTTTCATTTGACATGGACACAATACACGACGAGATTGACGGGACATACTTGCTCGAGCACTATCTCCTCGCAGATATCTATTTCCAGATAGGCACTCGCCGGGACGAGCTCGGACGGCTATTTGCATGCGGAGGCATTTCTCGTTCGTCGCAGGCATGCGGAGGCGTTAAATGGTTACATGTTGGGGGTCAGCGGCGGCGAAAAATTGTTCTGCTGCCGCTGCTGTTGCCGTCGCTGATGATGATGGAGGGGCTGGCGACGGCGGCGATGGCGGCTTCGGTGAATTCGTTGATCCACGATGGAGTTGATTGGATGCCTGAGAGCGGTTGCAGAGATAAGAGGTGTTTCTTGAATGATGGCGGCAGAGGTGGAGGTGGTGTGCTTTTTTGATTGATTTTGCTTGACTCCTGGCTGCGGGTCGGCTGCCACAGACCACTCGCACACACAGTCGCGCGCAGCACACTCGGGCCCGACACGGCTCGTGCAATTACCCAGCGCGCGAAATAAATTGCCGTCAGTGAGCAGTGGTGTGCGGTGCGGTGCGGTGACGGAGATAATTTTCAGGTCTCTGTTTGCTCGCTCATTTTCCTCACTAATCACTCGGCCAGCGCGGAGTGTGGAATTTTGATTCGAGCTTATCAGGTGCCGGCGATCGCCAGCCGGCCCGGCGGAGTGTATGCGACACAAGCGCTGGGCGCAGCAATTAAGTAATTCTAATTCGATTTTTATTTCGCTTAATTACATGCTTATCGCTCGGCCGGTGGGTGGCGGTGGCGGTGGTGGAGGGGAGGAGGGCCGTGACCTAGGCGTCACTTTGTCCGACGATGATGGCGGCTCCAAGTGGATGATAAGATCGGCTTCAATCAAGAGGCGAGTTGTCAAGTGAAGGACTTGAGCGATTGGATTGAGCTATTGTTGGCTCGGTCGCGGCTTTCAGATGGGATCTGCAGCTGACACCGAATGACGGATGGCATGAGGCTGGCGCGATTGACTTTGCAAAACTAATGACCGAGAGACGGTTGTGATTGTTGATGGGAGTTTGCTTGTGAATGAGACTCCATTCAGCTGTGGTGGGTGGGGAGGAAATTGTGGTGAAATTTCAAAGAATCGAGTCGAGACTGAGTGTGGAAAGCAGAACACACACATGTATGTTGGATGGATTTTGAGATGTCGTCCCAGAAGAAGGGGAAGGACTATCCACTTGACTGAGGAGAGGAGTGAAGAAGAGTCCACTGATTGGAGTCGAAGTGCCTAGTGAGTGTGGACAATCAGTCTTGTTGGACATCTTCTCTGGCCTCATCGACTTAGAGGAACATTCCACTGCCTGGAATCGATGAAACAGTTGGTATGAAATGGCAAAGATGACAGAATTCTGCGGAATCTTGCATTGCCCTTGAAGACCAGGAAAAGCTTAAGGAACATAAATTGATTGCAGAGGAACCTATGATTCGACCCAATTCAGTAGCACTCTGTAGCCTTAGAACCGCCTCGCCGTGGTGAGTGATCTCTGAGGACACTGTTGATGGACGGCGACGCATTGGATTAATGCTGAACCGGTAGACAATGATGTGTAGTCGTTGCGCATTGTGATTCGCAGATGTTATCAATCATAGCTGGTGTACCTCAAGGTTCTACGCCAGAACCCGACCTTTTTCTGTGAGTTAGTTTGATACTCGTACCGATGCTATATGTAGTATTAAAACCAATAGCTTTGTGTTAACATTTGGAGTCAAATGACTGTTCCTTACGATCGTTAAAGCATGTCGATCCAGCAACAAGATAACAACCCAAAACAATTCTTTGTTAGGAAAAAGCATCAGCCTATGGCAAGCTCAGTCGCTAGACTTGATGCCCATGCAAAAGCCTTTGTACTGGTGGTAAGTGGCAAACTGTCGGCTGTGAAGAGAAGAGGATATTGAGAAAAAAATGGGGACCAAACCCACATGTGAACGTGCACAAATCTAACCCGACTGTTAGCAATTTAGTTTGGTGGCCTGCGACACTGCAAACCAAGAAGATGTCACAGGAGCAGTTAGCATCAAGGAAGGACATTTTCGTCGAATTCTTAGACATTACTGTGGTGGCCCGTGACGTTGTGGGGGTGTGCGTCGGTCCCAATCTCGACGTCTAGGTTCGATCCCTGGTACGACCAAATATACTGTTCACGGCAATACCTCTTTCAGATCACTGCCATTGCTCAAAGAGTACTTCTGTCAGAAAAAGCTTCTCAAACTTGGCTGTTCGGAATTGGTACAAAACTGAAGGTCCCTTCCACTTGTGAGGGAACAATAGCACGCACAACAAGAGAGTTGCTGAGAAGTTAGTACAGCAATTTCTTGGTAAAACCTTACATTTTTCTCGACTTGGATTCCATTGACATCATTTTGATCGCGTCCCTAGTTCCGCTTGAAACCATAGGACATAAGCAACAATGAACCAGTGGTGAACTTAGCAGGAAAGACCTGAAAGGCTACATAGCCCAGACAAAAAAGGTAGCTCACAACTGTATACACAAGCACCTGTCCTAACCAATGTTGTAACGCCACACTGCACAACTTTTTGCACATTGTGTACCAGTATGAAGTCAGCGCCTAGAAACAAATGTCTCGATAGGGAACATTTGTTGTGAACGAGCCCTTAATTTTTTGCTATGTTTGTTTGCTATGACATCGGTGAAAAATATTCAGTATACCTCAAGTCATTGAACAGACAAAATCACATTTTTTCATCGTTTTAAAAATGTCGAATTTTTTACCAGAAAGTGATGATTTGCGGAAAGCATTAATTTGTTGGTTTCATTTGAAGAAAAGTGCAGCGGAGTCGCATCGAATGCTTTTCGAGGCATATGGTGATCATGCTCTATCAGAAGCAACATGCAAAAGATGGGTTCAACGGTTCAGAAATAATGATTTTGATGTGAGAAATGAAGAACGTGGAAGACCACGAAAAAGTTTTGAAGACGCCGAATTGCAAACGATATTGGATGGACTTTGAGTCAAAAGCAAATGGCATTGTTGCCAGTTAAGTGTTGCACAACAATCAATTTCTGACCGTTTTTACTTTCCCATTAATAAATAGTGTCTTATTTTCAAAATAAAATCAAAAAATCATCTCATTTCATACCGGTACACCTAGTATTTCGGTGGAACAAACCAACTCCAAAAGGGGAAAAGATAACACCATTCCAATGAATCTCCGGTAGATAAGTGCCTTAAGTCGGACTCATTTTTGTTATTTTGCGACTACCGAAAGTTGATCATCAACCTTGAGAACGCGGCAAACTTGTTCACAAAGTTATAGGCTATGACAGGCTCCGTCAGAAAGTAAACCGAAATGGGGAAACTTTTCATCTGTCGGATAGAACGGGCAACCAGTGGAACAAAGAACTGTAGTCAGATATCAAAATGAGACAGAGTGTCGGATTGAGAACAGCGGAGAACGGTAGATTTTATTTGGTGGATATCCGACGTGAACCTGGGACGTATAGAGCAATTTGTATGAGTGAGTGGGAATGTTATGTTGATGGTCGTATGAAACTCCAACTTTTTTTCCCTCGGTCGTACGGCAGGTACAATGTGGACACTAGTGGACAGCAGTACAAATTTTCATTCCCTTTTTTTAAATTTCAACGAGTGAGCATCAGCCAATGACATTAAAGTGTTTTCTCGATAGAGCTTAGCGTCGTTTGTTTACTTAGGGCACCATCATCACTTAAAAAGAAGAACATGCGGTCAGATGTTGATGTCACAAAACTACCCTCACAAATGAAGTCCGTGTGAAGGCAAAGCATTTTAGTAGTAGGAACATTGTGGACGGAACAAAGATGGATAGGCACGCATTTTCGACAAAAGACATTGATGCCTCCACCTGTATTTTGATCGATGAACTCGCATCACATCACCAGTGGACCTGTGGTTGCAGAAACAGTATCTACTGCTGGTCATGAAGAAGTGTACGCTATTTAAGGCATTTCATAAGCTCACGACTTATCAACGTTTCCAGTTGTCTTCCGGAAAGAGGGATATGAGTCGTATGGACGTCATGGGGTGTTGATGTATTTCATCTACTACGAAAAGCACCTGAAAAGTAGGATAGCTGGGGCAGAGCCTAGCTTCTCAGCAACCACTCGTGTTGTGCGTGCTATTGTTATTTCACGAGTGGAAGGGACCAACAGTTTTATGCCGACTCCGAACGGCCAAGTTTGAGAAGCTGTTTCTAGACAGCTTTTATTCTTTGAGCATTGTCAGTGACTCGAAAGAGGTGGGGTCGTGAAAATTATTTTTGTCGCTCAGAGCTGGAATCGAACCTACTACGTCGAGGTTGGGATCGACGCACGTACCCTCAACGCCACGGGCCATCAATAGCTGAGTAAGCTTACGCAGTTGTTTTGTCAACACATCTTAAGCGGTAAAGGGGAAACACCTTCAGAGCCAGCGGGTTTGTGCTCGCTGAGAACTTCAAGTACTCTTAAAACCGATCGTCGGTGAAAATGCGTCTTCCTTACTGTGGCATTGACCATGTGCAGCTTATTGTGAGAGTTTAACTATCAACAGCTGGTCCAGAACGGACTGCTGGTTTCTCAAACCAAGGCGGTAGGCAATGCTTCGTGTGCCTCTACAACATAAATGTTGGCAGAAACTCTCGCGAATGATGAAACAGTCGATCTATGTCCAGAGTATCATTTCGAAGAGCATTCTTCACCCAGAGTTAAGCTATTGGTCTGCAAATGATGGTCCGAACAAGACATGGCCAAATTCAAGCTTGGACGATAAATCGGCTTTCTCAGCCTGCTTTCAGCCACTCAGTCTTTTGTCTTTGAGTCACCTATGTCCTTCCCATCAGCACCGTCCAACGACACAGTCTGTCCTCGCAGTTGATCCCGCACTGGCCTATCTGCACACAAACACAGCGTGTGCTAATCTGGCTTAGCTAATGCATCATTCGTCGCAAAAGCTTGCCTGAATATTCAATCATCCCAGTGGCTCAACTATGCTTCCTTCGAACACCCTCCTAGCTCTTAATGAGGTCGACGACTCCAAGCCCCTTCCAATCAGATAATCCAAACGGGATAAGCCAGTTCGTTTTTTTTCGATGGAAAACTTTTAAGAGCCAAATGAATAATCAAATCTGCTATTAATTACACAGCGCCCACACCACACTTGGCACCCGCCACCCCTCTGGTGTCGGCCACCACCCGGCTAGGTCGCGATGTCAGCCGCTCGTGGTATTGTGTGCCGAAATCCCATTAGGCCATGTATTGGAATGAATACATTACGCGCGACCGCCGATGAATTGAATTCCTCTTCGCTGAATTTCTGAATGAAATGATCTTGATATGTGCCCCTGCCACCGTACGTGTTGTCATGAATATTTCATTTTTTTTTGTTGGGCAAGACAAACAAAAAAGGAGCGTATTACAGTATGTCTCTGTGTTTGCTGGCCTCTTTTGTGTAAATTATTCTGAACGTTAATTATGTTTATATGAATGAGAAACAGGCGCGTCAGAAGTCCCTTCACTTCAAGACTCAAGCTCCCATCCCATCCGATCCGACGAGAAACTCTAATCCGATGCAATCCGCAATAAATAACACATCGGCCAACAATAGACCACCCCGAGGATAATAGAGCCATTACCCGACAGTATCTGTCGCCATAATCGAATTCAAATCCATAAATTAATCAGCAAAACAGAGACTGAGTGAGAGACAATTTAAATAATAATACCCCGCCGTCGAGGTGGTGTCATTCGGCGTGTCTCCGTCGAGATTGGTCGCGCCCCCCTTACATTGTAAATCGCAACGAGTTGACAAAATTCCCCAAATATCACTCGGATTTGCCAGTAACACATGTCACGGGGCCCCTTATGATTTGCTGACAAAGTGACAGGCACTTGAAATTCCAATTTATCCGCACAGTCGGTGCAGTTCAGCGGCGGCAACTCGGCACGTATTCAAATCGATTAATCGACGGACGTTCCTTCCGAAATTCAATTACCATCTGGAGTGGACGCGAATGGTGCACCAGGGAGCCACCTCGCTCTCGCATGGCAAATAATTAAATTGAGCAATAAATCATCGGGACATAAATCAATCAACTACATCTGTCAACTCTGTATCGCTGCGTGTCCACGGTGTGGTGAGATTGAAATCGACCCGAAAAACCACACGGTATTGTGTACGGTGAGCGAATGGCACACCGTCTGGTCGGTTGAGAAAAATTTGAAAATTTGTGTGCATAAAGCGCTTAGTTACGGTCCAATGTGAGCTGTCATTGTAAATCGTTTCGTTGTCGTTTCTCATTGCGTGGCGGACTCAAGAGGTACGTTACAGAAGAATGCGCCATTCGGTGGGGACCCTAGCGCGACTCGAGAATGTCCATTTGGTGGGCAAACGTCGTCGTGGGATAACTAGAGGTACTTACCGAAATGGAATTAGCTTCGACATTTGTTTACCAATTCAAAGGAGCACCTCCATCACTGCCACTCCATTTTTGTTGTCCCTCACAGCCTCGCCATACCCCTTGCTGCAACACACACGCTCACACGTCCACCTCGTCGACGTCGTCGTCGTCGTCGTCGTCGTCAGTAACTCGGAGGGAGACCATTGTGTGTTGGTGGTCAATTATGTGGCGTATAACAATCGTTAGGCGTTGTCACTTTTGTGGGTCTCAAAGTTATTGCAAATTGAAGTGTCAGTTACGCTCCCAACGGGTGGAACGAGGGCGGCGAGCGGCGGCAAACATGGTGTGCGCATGAAATGGGTTTTAACACCACTCAAAGTGGCTGGCACACAACACCGAAATCTGATTATGATTAATTAATTGATTTTGAACCAGAGCCGTTCAATATTTTGTCATTTTTTGTGTCACGCTGTGGTCGCGCTGTTCAGTGGACGCCGCGCTGGACCGTGGTGGTGGTGGTGGTGGGTGCCATTCGACTTTGCGTCGTGAGCCCGAAGAATTTGTGACTTACCTTATTTCAGGTCCCATTCATTTGTTTTCATGAGTAATAGGCAGCAGCAGCATTTGAGTCTGAAATTAAAGAACAAAACCAAATCAGACATCTCATGGTTGTGAGAGAGAACAAAACAAAAGAGTTGACCAGCGAGCTTGAGCAGCCCCCTTTAACTTTTGTCATTTCCAACAGGATTAGTGTGTACTTTGAGAGATCATTGCGTTTAGTTTGAATTTTGTCGGACATTAAGGTTGCACGGTATTTTGCGTTATCAGATTACCAGTCGTTGTTGTTTTTTGTCGTCCGCTTGGAACAATCGCAGCAAACGGTCGGAGCTGTCAAAGGCGCAAAACGGCAAGCCACTGATCGGGGGCCCGAGATATGGGCGCTCTTTTGTATGGTAATTGATTGGCGGGTTTTTCTGAGGTGATTTTGATTCAGTAAATGAGCAAGTGTAAGTCATGTGGCTTGGATGCTGATGCAATTGCGGCTCAAATGGAAAATGGGCGGTTGCGATGGTGGCCGACGATAAGGGAGATACGCTCCGGGAGACAAGATCTTGTTTGGCACACAGTCTTCGTGGTTTGGTCGCGCTGGTGTTTGAAGTGTGTCGCGATCGAAAATCGACACTCGAACGTGGTGTCTAACGAGGCTGTCGTGTGATGTGAGGCCGTGGATTGGGGTTCAAGTGTAAGAGAGAGGGTGATTGGTGTTGGGAGCGGGTGGGGGTTTGTAAAACATTTACAAGCGGGTTGTGTTGATCATATTAGGTTACTGTGTGTAGTAGCGGGTCTTAAGGAAAACACGAGTAAAACAAGGCTACATCTTAGGAACAGCACTTGTCTCTCGAAGAAGAATCCAAAATGACCCCCTTGATACCTTGAAAAGTACTCCCTGAGCACAGGACAAGTCCTGGATACCTGCGAAGAATCTGGATCAAGGCATCACACCTACGGAGTGTGACCTACACGAATTACAGCATCCGGCATTTTCATGACGCCATCTTGCATTACAGCAGGCGAATGCGCTAGTATTTTTAAGTTTTATATTTTTTTAAATAAATTAAATATTAAAATTCAAAAATTCTAATAGTCATTCCGATTATGTGATTGAGTAAATTGCGTAAAGAATTCTTTGTGCTAAATAAGTTTCTTTGAAACAACTGCATAACATCGATAGAAAGTAATATCAAACACGACAGCAAATCGTTTTGGAAA
The DNA here is from genome assembly GCA_916610145.1 of Eristalis arbustorum. Classification (NCBI taxonomy): domain Eukaryota; kingdom Metazoa; phylum Arthropoda; class Insecta; order Diptera; family Syrphidae; genus Eristalis; species Eristalis arbustorum. The sequence goes on along the minus strand of OU744316.1, from coordinate 111,839,177 downwards.
TTTATCAACAACAACAGCAAATCGGCTGGTATACCTTAGTGATGGCAACTATCGAATGAATTGCACTATCGATAGTTAGTAACTGAATGATTTCAACTTCTTCTTCTTCTTGTGGCGCTACAGTCCGGGATGAACCTGGGCCTCGGTCAACAATCCTCTCCAGCTGGCACGTTCTTTAGCCAGCTGCCTCCAATTTCGCACTCCAAGTTGGTTGAGGTCTTTTTCCACTTGAGTGCGCCATCGGGTTCGTGGTCGTCCTCTATTGCGTTGTCCCACTGGCTCGGAGTCGAAGACTCTTCGGGCTGGAGCAGTGTTGTCCATGCGCTCTACATGCACCTCTACGCATCGCACCTCTTGGATGGCGGTGATGTCAGCCTTATAGGCTTCTAGAGCCTCCGCAAGTTCATCGGCTGCACGTGGTCTGTTCAGTGACCTTACATTCCACGTGCAGAACCGAAAATCGTTGTCCTTATTTCATTGTCCATGGTCGTCAGCAGTAAAGTCATCCGTATCCGAGGCTTGTTGCCGTCTCTGAACTATTGCGATGATTACTATCGAATGAATTTATTCATTCATGCATTCACCGACTGGGTTGTTAAAACAATACACGCCAGGGTTGAAGAGTGGGGAGGAGGCTCCCGTTTTTTTTTTTCTGAGGTTTCCTTAGGAGGCCTAATCCTCGATATATATAATTATCGCAAAAAATAAATCAAAACCGTCTTCCCCGTCTCTTACCCTAAGGGTGCTTTTTTCATGCCTCTCACAACGAACTACAAAATCAAATACCATTCTTATTTTATTTAATGCATACATAAATACATCATTTGTACTTAATTCATTTCATTCATAAAATACAAAGTTCATTACATTGTACTAACTTACTAACTAATTATATCCCTCATTCCGGTGCTTGGCTATTCGTCCATCGTCTTTCAGAAAGAATTGCTATTAAGGAAGACTATTTGATTCAATTTTTCTCCCTTCAGGCGATTTCTTCTTCATACAACTAAATCCATTCAAACATTTTTGCATCATACAACTGAACGAATCGTTCATAGCAGCCGATAGTCCAAAGTCCAAGCGAACGAAACAACCATTCATTCAACTAAAACCATTTGAACATTTTTCCATCATACAAATGAACGAATTCGAACTCATCTCTTAACTGAGTCGAACTATCGGCTCGAACCAAACCATAGAACAATCTGTCATGCAAATATTTTGGCAATGTGTGTACGCATACACAAAATTCTCTCTCAGAGAAGCTGCCATGCCAGCCATTTGACTCAGTCCAACCAGCCATACAAGACCTCTTTTACACGAACTAAAATTGACAGAAACCATTTCCATGTTTTAGGCAGAAAGGTGAAAGTTGCTGTCAAAATTAGCGTTCGTAAAAGTAAAAAAAGTAAAAACGACTGAACATTTTTTGCATTCAAATTGATGAATGAATGATTTTCGACTATCGAATAAATGAATAGTTTGCAACTATCGAATAACTAGATGGCTTTTATTCGATAGTTCCCATCACTAGTATACCTAATGCCATGGATTTTAAAGAAACAGAGTCAGATAGTATAAATTCCACTCTCGAGCTTGTTGCAAATTTCTTCCAGTCAACTTTCTGCGATTCAAATTCTAAGCCAACAAGCATTTGTGCTAACTCTGCTGACAAACTGTGCTGACTCTCTCTCCAGTCCTCTATTAACCATTTTCAACCGTACTCTGTCAGAAGGAGTATTTATGGATGAATGATTCCAGTCCATAAATCCAGTTCGAAAGAAAACGTCGAAAAATTTTAGAGGAATCTGAAAGCTTTCAGCTATACTCAACCAACCTGTTTGAAAGTATGGTGAAGAGAAAATTGGACTTCTTTCACTAGAAAGAACATATATCGGATGCCCAACACGGCTTTATATCGGGTCGCTCAACGTCTACAAGTCTGTCAATTTACTCATCCTTCGTAGCAAATGAACTTGAAAATAAAATGCAAGTTGATGCAATCTTCACAGATTTTAGTAAAGCGTTAGACTCAGTTAACCACTCTTTACTGATTGAAAAGCTGGAAATCTTTGGATTTCACTCTGAATTCCTCCGTTGGATTGCATCTTCTCTAATTAACCGCACACTGAGAGTAAAAATCGGTAATTCTTTATCCAAACCTATAAATTGCATCTCAGGGGTTCCACAGGGGAGTCACTTAGGTCCTCTCCTCTTTTTTATACTCATGAATGACATTACTTGCTCAACTAAATACAGTAAGTGCTTGTTATTCGCCGATGACATGAAAGTGTATAAGGGTGTAAACGATATCAACGATAAAGACCTACTAGTCATGCTGAACTCCTCATTTTCTTTTCACTCACATGTAAGCTACATATTTTCTAAAGCCAAATCGGCAGTCGGCTTCATAAAGCGTAATACTAAAGGATTCACTGATCCATTCGCACTTTTATCACTTTACGTGTCCATGGTCAGGCCTTTTCTTGAATATGCTGTTGTTTTATGGAATCCTTATTTTGTCACATATTCTGACCGAATAATATGGTTTCGCCCGAACTATATGGCAAGATGTCAACTGCTCGGCTTGAAAACCTTAAAAACGCGACGTACTGTTTATGAAGTAATGTTTGTAGAGGATATTTATCTTTCCATAAAAAGTGTCCTTATCTCCTGGTGTTACTACAATTTTACTTGCCCACTTTACAGGCCACTCCGTACTCGACAGTTACTATTTAAAAGATCTCATAACACTGAGTACGGAAGAAATGAACCGCTTACAAGGGTAATCAGAGCCTATAACAAATATTCTTCTTCTTTGTGTGGCGCTACAGTCCGGGGTGGACCTGGGCCTCAACCAACATGCCTCTCCAACTAGCGCGATCCCTGGCTAGCTGTCTAAAGTTTCGCACACCAAGTTGGTTGAGGTCCTTCTCCACTTGGGTGCGCCACCTTAAACGCGGGCGTCCTCTGTTGCGTTGCCCGACAGGTTCGGATTCGAAGATTCTTCGGGCCGGAGCTGTGGTGTCCATACGCTCTACATGACCTAGCCACCGTAGGCGTTCGAGATTGTCCATGCCTCCGCGCCGTATACCAGGACTGGGATGATCAGAGTCTTATATAGAGTCAACTTGGTTCTTCGAGAGATGGCTCTATTACTCAATTGCCTCTTGAGCCCGAAGAAACAGCGGTTGGCAAGAGTTATCCTACGCTGGATCTCGGTACTGATGTTATTTGTACAATTTACTCCGGAGCCGAGGTAAGTGAAGTCCTTGACTACCTCGAAGTTACAGCTGCCCATTGTGACGCTCTGTTCAAGACGTCGATGTTGTATGTAATTTTTTGAGGACAGCATATACTTCGTTTTGCCCTCATTCACCGCCAGACCCATTTTAGCCGCCTCCGTCTCAATGTTAGCAAAAGCCTCACTGACGGCTCGCTGAGTTCTGCCAATCACGTCAATGTCATCGGCGTATGCTAACAATTGCACGGACTTCTGAAAGATCGTGCCTCTAGTGTTGGCGTGTGAGTTTCGCACGATCTTCTCCAGGACGATGTTAAAGAAATCACATGACAGCGTGTCGCCTTGCCTAAAACCTTTTTTGACATTGAAGGTCTCGGTGAGTTCGTTACCGACCTTGATGGAGCAGCGGGCGTTCTCCATCGTCAGCCCGCACAACCTCACGAGTTTGGCAGGAATGTCAAAACTAGACATGGCGCTGTATAGCTCGTCTCTATGCACGCTGTCATATGCGACCTTGAAATCGACGAACAGATGGTGAGTGTCGATTTGCATTTCTTGAGTCTTTTCCAGGCTCTGCCGTAGTGTGAAGATTTGGTCTATTGTGGATTTTCCTGGCCTGAAGCCACACTGATATGGACCTATCAGGTTGTTGACAAAGGGTTTCAGGCGTTCACACAGAACGGCAGAGAGTATCTTGTAAGCGATGTTAAGGAGGCTGATCCCTCGTTAGTTGGCGCAGTCAAAGCGGTCTCCTTTCTTGTGGACCGGACAAACGACGCTGAGATTCCACTCATCGGGCATGCTTTCCTCCGACCATATCTTACAGATGAGCTGGTGCATGCGCCCAACCAGATCATCTCCAGCTGCCTTAAATATTTCAGCGGGCAAACCGTCCGTTCCAGCAGCTTTGTTAGACTTCAGTCTTGATATTGCTACCTTGACCTCGTCTAAGTCTGGGGACGGTATTCGCGTCTGTCATCGTCCAGATTAAGTGGAAAATTCTGCCTGACAAATATTCGATACCAGATATAGTTTTAAAAATGAATTATTAAGCCTATTTACTATCTAAGTTAACTTAATTATATGCTTAACATTTTCACTTTGTGTACTTTAATTGTTCAGAATCTGTTAGTACGTAAGTCACTTGTAAAATAAATAAATAATCCACCATGCAACTAACTTTCCCATGAGCTGATGTACGACAACAGAGTAAAAGGAGCCAACATCAATGCCAGGAATGAATCGTATTCCGATAACTGAGCCGAAGTCACTGGGACCCATTCTATGGCACAAATTATCCTGGTTTTTTGGCTTTCAAGTCGGCGACAGAGGTTATCAAGTTCAAACCACGACACCATTACTCATTATCAGGCCATGACACTCGACAGTCATTTGTTTTGCAATAAAACAACGCTGGACAGAGCTGTCATATATTGCGCCGTTCTACTGCAGCATGTACTGTCTCATCCGGATTATGTCTCGGTGGAGGTTATCATAGTCAATGTGATGCCACCCTTCCATGATCATGGAGCCCGAGTCGTGTTGTCGGCCAAGGAATAGTTTTCGACGAGAAGAATATATCGCGAATGTGAAAAAATCAAAGGTGTCGTTTTCACATTGAGGACTGTGGTAGCTTCGGTTTGCCTTCCCACCTTCTCAACCAGCAGAAGACAAGAAGCCTTAGACATAGCACTCACTGCAGAGCCTATAAACGATCATCTGAAACCGGCAGGTGTCATCTACAGTCTTTTCAAAAGCCATAGAATAGTCATTAGGTCCAATTACCGAATTCGGTCGGTGGTGTGTGACTATGTAGGCAGCTAAAGCAGACCCCACTTTTTGGAATCAAGAAAAAGCTATTTGCGAAAGGAATACAAAAAACTCTTCAGCAAAGCGAAACGATCTCGTGATGCTACAGATCGCTCCATCGTATTCGTCGAGTGGCATTGATGGCAGTTGGAATGGTAGCATCAGGCAATGGAGTTTATTTGCACACGAATCTGAATTTCGTGATACAGAAGGCAAAAAGCTAAGAAAAGATATGAGCTCTTTACATCCTTAATTTGTTGGCTATTGTCTTGCATGCCTGTTTAATCTGTCAACTTCTAGCCCTAGAGTCTAAACAAGCATATCTAAGGTCATCTGATCGTGCCCGTGATGACCCGTGGCGTTGTGGGTCGATTCCTGCTATGTGCGACGAAAACAATTTGCACGACCCCACCTCTTTCGAGTCACAATGCTCAAAGAGTATTTCCTGTCTAGAAAAAGCTTCTCAAACTTGGCCCTTCGGAATCGGCATAAAACTGTAGGTCCCTTCCAAACCCCTTCCCTTCCAAGAAAACTAGTCAGTTCTCAACCAAAAACGGACGGTGTGAGCAAATTTCTGCCCCACTTCATCCGATCACTGTGATTGCGAATGCATACCGCATGCAAGCAGAAGTTCTTTCATTTCCACCCAGTCACTAGCGGTAATGGCTTTCCATTTGCCATTTGATTTCTTTCACCAAGTCCACGACCTCCTGGCACGTTTATGCTCATATCATACTCCAATTAATCACGTTCGCCTTGAGTTCTGTGTCAAGTGACTCGCATTCGCTCAGCGCCCCCTCCATCCACACCCCATTCGTGAGGACCACGGGACTGCTTCGAGCACAATTAGGCAGGTCAAGCCGGCAGATCTGCACTCCCCGACAAAGAGCCACACTTCTTTTTCCGCCAAAAAAAAATCAGAGAGAAACTCGCCAGCCACCCACACCCCGCCCAATTCCATCGGGGCAGGCAACCACGTCCAGGGTCAAGCACGTGCCAGCGCATGACCAGTAGATTGTTTCAAAATTTATTAACCCGCTTCCACAGTCGCCCCGCTCCGCCAACGCAAGAGAAATTCATTTCTATCTGCTCGCCGGTCATCTCTGAAGCACAGTTAACCCCGGAATTATCTGCTCAAATTGCCTGCGAGTGTGTTGACTTGCCCATCTGGATGTGTTTTCGTTTTGTTCTCCTCTAATAGATACATTGCATCCGTCCGCGCCATGCCACCATGCCACCATGCCACCGTGCACACCGCCGCACAGGTAGCCGGTCCCAGTTGGGCTGCGCGTGTACCCGAGCCGGCGCGCCGTGCCTGCCACTTGATGGGTCCATAATGTCATGGTAAAGAGGCAATTTGTAATTTTCTGTAATCGGTAATGAAACCTGACGTCGTCATCCGGCGGGAAACTGGTGGCCTCCAAACATTAAGGCGATCCTCTCTCCGGTGCCGGTGATAACCGCGATCCGTTGAATTGGAATTTTTGTATTTTTTCTGCTCTCGCCGTATTTAGGTGTCGCCGTTGCTGCGATGGAGCTCTGCCCCTCGCGACGGGAAGTTAAGATGTTAAAAAGGAAGACGGGTGTGGGAAATAGCCGATCCCTCTGGGGGGACTGCGAGATCCGTAGATGGCGCGGGGGTTATCTCGCGCAGTCATAAACTTGCATGACGGTTACAATGTTCGCCTGCGATGTGTACACGCATTTGGGGACAGCTCTATGGGCGCTGCTGACAGCAGTGAGGCAACGGATGGCGTTGCATGCGGATTTGGCGAGTCAAATCAAACAGGACCTGTCACCAGAGATGCACACGCTCTTGTCGATGGAAACCACTGATTAAGTCATGAATTGGAAGTGCGCAGCAAGTGATGTTGCAAAAGGCTGCCTTTCGCTGGGTGAGTGGGATGCGTTTGATTGAGAGGTGGATTTAGCAACGAAGGTGATCGCGTTCAACAGAGAGAGCGTTTGTTGACGTTTCAGTGGCCGGCGGCGGCCATGAGGATGGGTTTCAGTTCTCTTCTCTTAGCTTTAGATCGAACATTTGCGACTGCATTTAGTTTATATTCGGCTTCCCAACTCACAAGCTAAAATTTTTAGTCTGTCCCTAGTCTGATCTGCCTGCTGGTCTGTCTATTGGTGTGTCTGCTGGTCTGTCTGCTGGTCTGACTGCTGGTCTGTCTGCTGGTCTGTCTGCTGGTATGTCTGCTGGTCTGACTGCTAGTCTGACTGCTGGTCTCCCTACTGGTCTGACTGTGGTTCTGACTGCTGCTCTGTCTGCTGGTCTCCCTGCTGGTCTGTCTGCTCGTATGTCTGCTGGTCTCCCTACTGGTCTGACTGCTGGTATGTCTACTGGTCCGTCTGCTGGTCTGTCTATTGGTCTGTCTACTGGTCTGACTACTTCTCTGTCTGTTGGCTTGTCTGCTGGTCTCCCTTCTGCTCTGTCTTCTGGTCAGTCTGTTGGTCTGACTGCTGCTCGGTCTGTTGGTATGTCTGCTGGTCTGTCTGCTGGTCTGTCTGCTCGTATGTCTGCTGGTCTCCCTACTGGTCTGACTGCTGGTATGTCTACTGGTCCGTCTGCTGGTCTGTCTGTTGGTCTGTCTGCTGGTATGTCTGCTGGTCTGTCTGCTGGTTTGTCTTCTGGTCAGTCTGTTGGTCTGTCTACTGGTCTGACTACTGCTCTGTCTGTTGGCTTGTCTGCTGGTCTCCCTTCTGCTCTGTCTTCTGGTCAGTCTGTTGGTCTGACTGCTGCTCGGTCTGTTGGTATGTCTGCTGGTCTGTCTGCTGGTCTGTCTGCTCGTATGTCTGCTGGTCTCCCTACTGGTCTGACTGCTGGTATGTCTACTGGTCCGTCTGCTGGTCTGTCTGTTGGTCTGTCTGCTGGTATGTCTGCTGGTCTGTCTGCTGGTTTGTCTGCTGGTCTGTCTGTTGGTCTGTCTACTGGTCTGACTACTGCTCTGTCTGTTGGCTTGTCTGCTGGTCTCCCTTCTGCTCTGTCTTCTGCTCAGTCTGTTGGTCTGACTGCTGCTCGGTCTGTTGGTATGTCTGCTGGTCTGTCTGCTGGCCTGTCTGCTGGTCTGACTGCTGGTCTGTCTGCTGGTCTCCCTACTGGTCTCCCTACTGCTCTGTCAGCTGGTCTGACTGCTGGTCTGTCTGCTGGTCTTTCTGCTGGTCTGTCTGCTGGTCTGCTGGTCTGTCTACTGGTCTGTCTGCTGGTTTGTCTGCTGGTCTGAATGCTGGTCTGACTGCGGTCTGTCTGCTGGTTTGTCTGCTGGTCTGTCTGCTGGTCTGTCTGTTATTCTGTCGACTTGTCTGTCGACTGTAGACCGTCTGCAGGTCTGTCTACTTTTCTCCATATTGGTCTGCACCCTGCTCTCTCAACTGGCCTGTCTGGTTTATCAAATTGCCTTCGCTGTGTTGTGGTCTCACCAACTTCTATTTCCGAGACACTACTGCTTTGAGTCAGGTAAAGTTTTTCGAAATGTGTCTTTCTCCGTCAGCATACGAGTCCCAACTTCACCAGAGAAATAGTCACTGCCGTCGTGACAAGGTTTCTTGGAGCCCTTTAGCAAACCCTTCGTCGAAACCTCCAAGAGGTTCGATGAACATCTCTTGGTCTAAGAACATCTGCTCATTGATGAACGTGGCAGCACAGTAGACTTCCTAGGGTTCCCCATGCAAATGTTGTCCCCTCTGCAATCACCGAGCTACGATCCGTCATCTGAGATTTACGTGGAGCCTATGATTTAATGCCGTGCGCCCTTAACAATCCGTAATAGAGCCTGTTTTACGCTTTTCAGCTCGTTCAAATAACTGCTGTCACCTGAGCCACTGAGTCGAAACCCGCATCTATCGGGCATCCCCCACCACAGATCACAATCAAATTAATAACAAACCCAAGACCAAGTCACCATCATCATCTGAATAATAAATCACAACCGAGCGAGCGATCGAGCGATTCCATCACGAAGTCTGGGACTCCACCGCTGGCATCTCGGCGGCATCCAACCACGCAAGCCACCGCTCTAATGAATCTATTATCCCGCGTTCCCAGCTACAAGTGTGTTGAATTTGAATACACGACGATGCCCTGCGCAGTCATCCGAGGCATTCGAGGCCAAACGTTGCGTGCCCGCATCGGCCGCGAATGGTCACGGCATCTGTCGGCTGACTATTGACTTTATTGATACGAAAGCGGCTTATTAATGGGTATTTAAAAAATCTTAGCTTAATTGCTGTTGTCACTTTGCAAAAGTCCACCGCTCGCCGATTCATCTTCATTTTCGGCGGAGCGCTGTCTGGCCGGGTCCTCGAGTCAGATTTCGGACACTTGTGGGAAAGTGGGCCTTCGGGCGGCTACATGTCGTCTCGCGGAACCGCGGTGATGCGCAAATTATTCGCACGGCAGATGGAGCACAGGTCAAAGTACGCTTCCTTGTGGTGGGCCACGCAAAAGTCGATCTGCGCGCCGTCTTCTGCGCTTCGTCGTCGATAAACTCGTCCACCACCCACAAAAATACGTCCCGTTCCGCCGCGGAGCGGTAATTATATTTATTACATAGCGTGGGCCGTTTCCCATTCCCCACTGAATGCCACGACAAGCTCTTGTTTCGGATCCCTCTCTCCTGCTCCCGCGCTGCAGCTCGTGGGCGAACCCCTTGACTCGCAGCGTTCAATCGCGCGCATCCAGGAGTCGTCAACGAATTCTTCCCTGCACTTGAAGACCGAGGAGTGTTTGCCTACTCGGCTACCTTCAGCGTCGTCGTCACCGTCGCGCCGTCTCCTTCGTCTTTTATGACGTATCCATTGATGGATGATGGTCTAAATGCCTCGTGTGCATCGTGAGTTGAGTTTTCCGCTCCGTCTGCCCTCTCGAGCGGAGCCGAGCCGAGCCAAGGAACTCTCAAGTGAGGCCGGAGATGCACTCGGCGCGCTGGAGATCCACTCCGGGCTCCACGCGGGTACGGTTTGTTTTCACACAAATATTTCATCATATGGCACCCCGTGAACCGGCGAGCTGGTGCCTGTTTGTTTTTCTCCTCGTCAGTAACTGTAGCAAGCTTATTAGGGGTCCATCCGATGTGGGAGTGCATTTTTCTTCTGCTCCGCTGATGATCGTCGCCGTCGTTCGAATGGGGCTTCGGTCTCGTTTTATTGCCTGTCTGACCTCGCGAGCAGGTTGCACTCGGGTCTCTCTGCGTGGATTCGTGCGGCCGTGCTGTGATCTAATTTGGAAATCCGGCGAGTCGCTAAAACGAATCGGAGTTTCCCCCCCGCGGGCTATAATTAACGAAACGGAACTGCATGTTGCTCGAGTGTTTCTCCGTTTCGGTGGGGAAATGGGTTTTGTTTGCTGTGTGAAATTGGCTTCGCAGGGTCACCGGTGCTTGGCGCGAAGAGGAAGCCATGAAATTGCTTCAATTTCGATTCGCGGATGGCATTGAGTGAGGAATTTCGCGAATGATTCGCAAGGAATGTGGTGATTCGTCAGCGAGCAGGTGCGTGTTTGCAGGGGAGAGTCAAGGAACTGCCGAGATGACTGAAGATTGAATTACTCGCACGATATGATCGCGATTGAGGAAGTGATGGTAAGAGGAAGTGCGTGCAAACGCAATGTTGTGCGAGTTGACAGAAAACGAGGATTGGTCGAGAGGGGAGTAGTTACGATTGGGGAAGGAGTTACGAGTGAGAAATGTGACTGTCTTCTAAGTTTTAAGGTCAGACATTCAGTTGAATGTGACTACAGTCCTGTTGCCGACTCCTTCACATCAATCACAGACATTAAACAGTTATTGCCAATTTATTCAGTGAACTCAACATTTCCCTCGCGGTAAAGTACACGAGCAAGCAACGTGTGCAAATGCCAAGAAATTTCTACCGAATCTTGACCGCTGATTTCAAAGAATCTTAGGAGCTCGGCTAGAGGCTTCGCTGTCTCTCCTGGCACTGTGAGTTGCTGAACTTGAAGGTATCGTTGTTCGTTTTTATGTTGTGCTATATCATCTTGTTACGGTCACCAAATATCGAAAAGGCTTCTGATGTAGCTTCTAGTGAGGAAGGTGCTATCAACATGAGAGTACTCACTTCACACTCGTCTTGTTAAGAGTTAGTTGTTGAATGACGAGTTGGAGGGAACCCCATCATTTTATACCGACTCGAACGGCCAAGTTCGGGAAGCATTGTCAGTGACTCGAAAGAAGTGGGGTCGCTTTGTCGCTCAGAGCTGGAATCGAACCTACGACGTCGAGGTTGGGGTCGACGCACATACCCAAAACGTCACGGGCCTATGAACACCAGTACTGAAGACCCACAGTTCGTTGGCTCTTATTTGCCACTTGTCGAGAGAAGATGTGAGCGTCAGCAGGTACCTGCTAATGAATATCTTGCTATGTAGAATGAATGGCTTGTGGGAGTAGATGAGCGGGTGCATCACTTTTATACACCACTAACCGTTCCGTTCATTCCCTTCTCGCTGGACAGGCCTCCCGTGGAATGTGTTCTTAGATTGCATGGTAATGGTGGCGTTAAGCTGACACTTGACACCACTGTTATAACTTGCAAAAATTATGCACCTATTTATAAGAAATAAGAAAAATGATTCCCTTGTCAGTGGTTAATGGCCCAAAGGAAAATGCTTGTAGTTTCCCAAAAATCGTATATGTGACAGGAGGTGCTGCTTTTAAGCTTTATTAGCCCACGAAGGAAAATGTTCCAACAAGGTCTTGGGAAATTTAAAAGACAACTCCCGTCTCCCTAGCTTGGTCCAAGAGAGCTTCATCAGTGCAGACTGACTTTATACGCCTTAATGCTATTCTGTCTGCCTCATTATATACAAACTTTCCACAACCCACGATAGTTGATGACGATGTCGATCATATATGCTGACTGATATAGACCACAAGAGTCTGCGAAATCGGAGGAAAGTGGGTCCAGTCTACTCTGGTCATGTGATTGCTTACTTCGGCAATGCTCTTGAATCATAAGAACGTCGTCGAAATGGAAACAATATAGCACCACAGCACCACCACCACCAAAGAATAGCATAATCGTTATTTTATATAACCGTCTCAAAGAAGGGCGCTGGTCACAACGGCTGAAGGGCGTAGGTGGTTGAGTGACTGCTCTTGATTAAAGGGATCCCGGGTTCGAATCCAAGTGAAATCAAAGCTTAATATGCTCTTATCTGGTTTTCAAGTCTAGTCCAATAACCATTTGCCGTGATATCACAATGAATCAACAATGGTCTAAGTGTGCTTAACTCACTAGTAGCCCAATAACCTAACCTAGCCTAAGTCCCTAGCGCAGGCATTTGATATATTTGTTCCCTTCTTCGATGGCGAGAACACACTAATTTTGTTAATTTTTGTCCCTGGAATTTTGCTGTGCTTGTGAATATAAAGTCTGGGCCGGCTCCAGGTCGATTGGTTGTTCGGTCTCATAAAAATGACCAATCGTATACCATTTTCTCTGCAAGTCTTAAGGACCTCAAGAAGTGGACCTCGCCACGCCTCCAACTCATGCGTCGAATTCAAGACCGGCTTATGACAGATTGAACATACAGGTAGTTATAAGGTGCTACGTAAGAAATGTAAAGAATTACGATATATCAATGGAAGAGCGGAATACATCTTAACATTTGTTGTATGCTTGGGCTCAGGACTTACACATGTGACTCATTATGTGCTGCAAGGAGTTGCAGTTTATAGCCGAATTTGTGTAGGCTTGGCGATCCTTTGAAGGACTGGACCAAGAACCACAACACTCACTGCCCCAATTGCATCAACACCAAATGAATACACAGTAAGCACAAGCAACACAAACAAACATGCAAATATGGGTCAATGCATGGTAGCAGTATCATAAATAATAATCTATGCAACGGGTAGCAGAACAGGAGACAGACGTCCAATATTTCGTACATAGCTTTGTTCGCAGTAGAGCTCTAAGCGTAACCAATGAATTAAAGACCAAAAGTCTAGTTGAGGCCTGGGTTGAATTAAAAAGTCTCTCTTTTCAATCCAGCCACACTCGACAACTTTATATTTCCTGTCGACCAGATCGGCACTGAAGTTATCGATTTCAATAGTGACCACTTCTGTTCCAGCTTGATGACCAGAATATTCCTCATCACTTGTGCTGGGTATGGGCACAAAGAAATAAACTAAAGGGCTTACCAATACTGACTTGATAACTTTAATAAGACGCAGACGATTTGAGCTTTTGAAAAAAAGAACGTTGTCACCGGCTTGAAGTAGAGTCAAAACATTAATGAATGTAACCCGACTTCGTTCATATGGCCACCTCGGGCACGCTTGCAGCGGTCGATCGTTGGACCCAATTTTCAACGACTCGATTGGCTCTGAGCTCATCAAAGGTTGTTGCCTTGTTGGTATGAACAGACTGGTCCATTTCGTGAGATAAGGCGTTCCCCATACTAACTCTTTAAAAACGTGAGTGTAACATGTGCCGTGTGGCTTGTGACACCATCCTGTTGCCAAGTACCTATCATTCGATTCGGGTAATCATGGCGCTATAACGCAGACCATTCACAGTAACGTCACTATCGTTACCATCGACGAAAAAATATGGAACAATAACGCCACCGGCATGCACACCTCACCAAACAGTCGTTTTTTGTTGTCTGTTTTCAATCTTAGCTTGACAGAAGTCAACCAATAGATGACAGGTTACGGGAGGAGTGTTGGAATTAAAGTTACCATCAGACACCAGACAGCCCTTGAAATAAAGCTCCATCAGACACCAGACAGCCCCTGACACAAGCTAAATTGGGAACATAAATAACTGAGTGTGACATCACGGTAGAAGTACTTCCCTCTTTCTGACAGACCGCCACAATACCGTGCAAAGGTCACCAAGTTTTGAAACAGCCTTCGTGCTTGGGAGGACGGTCAAACTGATCAATGTGTACCAACTTCTGGAAGATGTGCCACATTTGAGGAGAACATCGGAACTAAGAAGTCAGCCTTTTAAGTTCGATCGCATGCTGTCGTGAGGTGGATTGCGGGTAGTGGTCGACTGACTGTCGATGCAACACATTCTGAAAGCCAAGCGGTCAGTTCATCGGAATCTTCACCAAATCTAAGCTAAATTGCAACGTATTTTAAACATCTCCCAGTGACACGGGCACTCACTAAAACCAGTTCACTCTCTTCTTCATACTATCCAAAATCTTGAGCCGCCAACCCAACCGGCAAGACAACCAGACTTCCTCCTGTGATGTGTATTAATGACTGCCTAATGCCTGCGCTGTCCTCCATCACAAGTGCCACCCTCCTAACAGCACCCACCCGGCAACGTGCATCCACCGCAACACAAATCGTGATTGCATCACATTCGCGGCAGACTGCCAGGACGTAGCGCAGCCAAATAATATTTTGATTTAATTCACATGTGCATGCTTGTGCATTGTAAATACGGTCCCTCACTCGGGCGCTGTGTCCCCCCGCCGCCGGCACACGTGATCAATGCAAAAAGCAACTTTTCACAGCCATCTCTCTGCTTTCTAATAACGCGCGCGTTTGGGTCATATCCATCTCAGCGATTCCGCTTCGGCGTCGTCCCCATGGTCGTGTACCTATAATCCCTCTCGTTGGATCATAGGACACATCCAGAGGTCCTATTAATTGCCATCCGCCAACGACGTCGACGACGACGACGACTGCACCGCCACAGCGACAGCCGCACTCCGCAGCCACCGGTAAACCGGATCGGAATCGAGTGAAAATCGTTACAAATCGATTCATGACATATCATTGCAGGAGGCAGATAAATAATGATTACCATGCATGCATCCCGGGGGAGGCCGGGTGTAGCCTACGTGCGCACACGAACTCTCCCCGCTCCGGAGCTATTTCAGCGCGCGCTTCAATAGGTGCAGCAACTTCTGCGCATCCAGCTGAGTCGGCTCGTCGTGAGGAGGCGCGCTGACGGTGGAGGCTTGGTCGGTCCACTTTGGACACCGCGCCACTAATGAACTCATTGCCAGCGAATTATGGCATGTCTCGGCTGAGGCAATCAGCAGACGCAGGCGCAGTTAGAAACGCATACGCATAGGCATACGCAACTGCGCCGCGAAAGAGAAGCCGAGACGAGAGTCAATTCATAAAATTCAAATCCAAACATCAACAAAGGCAGGTCCGGTACTTATATGGCAACGACTTCTGCTGCGTGCACGAGTGCCCCAGAGCTCCGAGGTGCCGCAGAGCAAGTGTGTGGACTGCTTTTTTTCACTATTTATTCTCAGGCCCACCACCGCCTCCGTGTGGCCAGAGAAATATTCATAACGCCAAGAGCAAATATTTAATTGGTTCAGTGCTACCATTTTTTTTCTGTTTTGTTGTAGCTCTTCGTCTTCGGCTGCTGAGGGTTCTTGTTTGCCTTGGCTACTTGGCGGACGGGTGGCTAGGCTGTGCGTGAGCGGGGCGTAGCTCGGGCGAATCAATGTTTACCCTACCGTGGGTGATGGCTGTCCGCAGAGAATAGTCAAATATTGATTCGGACTAATAGTCTGAACGCGCTGGGTAATGACTTCATCGCGGTGTGAACTCTTGCGCACAGTAAATAAATACGCAAAGGTCGCTGGGTTTTTGGCGGTGTTTCTGCTCGTTTTCGCACAAATATTTGTGCGGTTTTGTGAGATTTGCCAATAAACGGGGTTGAAGGCTAAGGAGCTGTTGATTCTGTGGTTTTAAGGATAACCCGTGAGAAGTAGTGTAATCATCTTTGCCTTTCAGGCCATGACTGCTGTCAGTTGAGGTGATACACACAATCAGTAGTCCTTTGAGGACATGGCGATGCAGCCATAAGGGCCACTGGCTGACTTTCACAGAAGACTAAACCTCGTCCAGATTCCAGACTTAAACGTTCAGATCGATTAAGCCCATGCCCAATTTGTTTGAGCGTTTTAACGCTGATGGGGTACTGTCATTTCACTTTCCGACAGGGGAAGTTGACGATCAAGTTTATACCAATTCACCAGGTCCTAGAAAGAAACAAGAACTTCCGATCGACACTCACCACCTATTCGTCGAAGCAATTCATCGCCTTTTCTTACATTCCGACCAAATTCTTCTTCTTCAAGAATTATCGCAGGTATCCACGAAGTCTGCGAATATTCTTTGGGAATAATTCAGTAATGCCGGGGTGGGCAACAGACATAAAGTAACATAAGCGTCTTGTATTGTTATGTAACTGACTGTCAAATACATTATGACTCATCAATGAATGAGTCCTCAATAAAACCGATAAATCGATTTTTTTTTTTATAATTTGCGCGTGCTCAAGGGGTTATTAATGCCCTTAATTGTCCGGGGTCAAGACACAGCACGGGCCCAAGGTATAGAGGGAGAGAGAGAGAGGAGGTACCTGTGCACATTGGTCTTAAACAACTGCGGGTTGTAATCTATTGGAAATATTGAGCTGGGAAGAGCATTCCATATTCGTGTCGTGCGGCTAAAAAACGAGTCTCTAAATTTCACTGTGCGTCCGAAAGCAGGCTTAAGGGTAAACTGATGAGCATTCCTGGCGAGACGTGTATTGCGGGTGAATTCAAGGAGAGGAGGAATGCAGTTGGCTAGCTCACTTGAGCATCTTTTGTTAAAGTAACGATAAAACACGGACAAAGAAGACACGGTTCGTCGATGTTCAAGGGAGTCTAATGAACCCGCGATATCATTGTCTCCAATAAGTTTTATCGCTCGCTTTTGAATTCTATCTAGTAGGTGCAAGGTGGTCTTGGGGGCACCAGACCAGATATGAGCGTTATACTCAAGCTTTGGGCGAATAAACGCCTTATAGATTAAAGCCAAATCAGAGGGGGTGAAGTATTTCTTGCATCGATTAAGGAAACCTAAACATTTCGCAGCATTTTTGGCGACCTCGAATATGTGATCGTTCCAACTAAGTGTTGTGTTGATGGACATACCGAGGATGGAAAGTTTTCCGGTTTCATCGATACAAGCTCCATTCATGGATAATGGCTGATTATCAGGGGTTCGCTTTAGAGACAGCAGACAGCATTGAGTTTTGGAAGCATTGAATTCCACTCTGTTGTTCTTACCCCAGTTAATTATGCTGTCCAGATCGGAATTCAATGTGCTTGACATACGCTGCCGTTCCAATATTACGTCCGAAGGGCAGGGTCGTGAATTTCGGAACGAATATGAAAAGCTAAAGGTGCTGTCATCAGCGAAGGAGTGGATTGGATTAGAAGTGGCAGACAGGAGATCATTTATAAAAATGAGAAAGAGTGTCGGAGACAGAACAGAGCCTTGGGGGACACCAGCATTTATTTTGTGGATATCAGACTTGAACCCATCCAAAACAATTTGGATTGAACGGTTCGAAAGGTAGTTTCTAATCCATAGAAGCAGAGATTCATCAACACCATAGGCACGCATTTTCGACAAAAGAGCTTGATGCCAAACTCTGTCAAATGCTTTAGAAATATCAAGCGCAACTATCTTGCTTTCGCCTGCATTGTGCAAAGATTGGTTCCACTTTTCGGTGAGATAAGCTATCAAATCACCAGTGGACCTGTTGCTGCGGAAGCCATACTGTCGGTCATTAAGAAGCTTCCGCGATTCAAGATATTTCAAAAGCTGACGATTTATCAGCGTTTCCATGACCTTAGAAAGAAGGGACGTAAGTGCTATGGGTCGGTACGAGGTGGGTGACGAAGATTCGCCCTTTTTAGGGACGGGCTGGACAAATGCTGTTTTCCATCTACTCGGAAAGAGACCTGAAGAGTAGGATAGATGAAAAAACTTACGCAGCTGTTTTGCCAGCGAAGAAGAACACCTCTTCAGAAGTATTATGGGAATACCATCCGGGCCAGCGGATTTGTGCACTTCGAGATCTTTAAGTGCTCTTGCAACTGTACGAGTGCGGAAGTGAATTTGTCCCATGGTAAAACCAACGCTCTCGAGTACAGGTGGGGACAAGTTACAATCTGGCAGTGTTGAGCTGGCTGCAAAATGCGCCGCAAGCAGATTGGCTTTGTCCAAAGAGCTGACAGCTGGGATGTCATTGTAAATGAGCGTGGGAATTGAGGACGAGGCGGAATTCTTTATGTTTTACATTCGTCGGATTATTGCATTGCAGTCATTTCTGGCCCGTTTAAACTTATTCCGGTTTTCCTCAGTAGGGTTGGCTTTGTATAACCGGAAATTCAGCTCTCTTATTCTGATAGCCTCTTTGCAGCTCGATAACATGTTTATCTGATGGTAGTGATTATATGGGTGGTGCTACATCACAACGCCAAGGTTCACCATCTGATATCCAAGCGGCAATTAAGGCTGGTATCGGATATTTACAGATTGGTCAGTGTGGTATCATGAGTGTACATGGAAACTCTACGATGGTTACCGGGGTATCTAGGGAAACAAAAAGTAGATAGTCACGCAAAAATATGGATATAAGTTGGAGGGAATCCTAACACCGTTTTTAAGGGAAGTTGACGTAAGCGTATCATTAGCAAGATTAATGTGATCCAATACCAACACACAGTATAATAAGCATAGTCGCACAGTACAATTCTATCGCCGATACTGAGTAACATGAGATCGTATTCGATGGTCGATCGATGTGCGAGGTTTGAGACGGCCGGAGTTCAAAAAGCTTTCAGAAAAAAGAAGACCTAAAGACACTGCATTCACTTGGGGGACCATGGTTCTCGTGGCCAGTAGACCCAGGCGCTGTGCGAAGAGATGAACTCAAATGCTTTAAATGACTCAACACAAAAGACAAGATATTCCAAAAGTCCGTACAACTGTTAGCATATGCTGATGACATTGATGTGATTGGGCGAACAGAGCGAGCCGTCAATGAAACGTTTGGTCTAGCGATCAATGGGAGCAAAGCAAAGTTTATGCACAACACGACGTCTCGGATAAGGATAATAGGGACAATAACATCAGTACCGAGATCAAGTGCAGAGTTACTCTTGCCACCCGCTGTTTCTTTGGACAATTGAGTAATAGAGCCCACTCTCAGCTAGCAATACACCTTGATCATCCCAGTCCTGTTCTACGATGCAGAGCATACAGACATTACGCTCAGAAGATTCCTTCAATTTGAGCAATTGGGACAATGCAACAGATAATACCCACGGAACCGATGGCTCACCCAGGTGGAGAGGTTCTCACTCAATTGAGCGTGCGGCATTGGAGGCGGCTAGCAAAAGATCTTGTTGGCCGGAGAGGCGTGTTGCCTAAGCCCCAGCTCAACCTCGGACAGTAACGTCACTCCAAGAAGAAGAACAAAAAGAAGAAGCATCTGAAAAGCAGCCCTGCATCGAGTTCGGCGGGAAATTGGAAAGTGACCACAGATCTGTGACTCAGAGGAATGAAATTCAACATCATCGCAGGACATGAATATAATTTTGCTTGCCAATGAGGTGGACATTTTGCCCAGATGGAGCAAGCGTTATTCAAGCTGCTCAATCCCAAGCAGTGTAGTGAGGATGGCAGACAAAGGGGACTGCGGTTGAGATGGACGGCGAAAGGTCCAACGGTGGAGAAGTCTAAGGAGCTAAGGTATACGCAACAGTGCGCCTATATGGTAGATGGCCAGATACATATTGATGCACCTCAAATATTGTGTGGTATCCTTCGACAGGTGGCGGCACACGTGAAGAATACTTCTTTGTTTCTGGTTGCATTGATGACAGGAGAGCCTAGCTAGGTGTTTACAAATCGTATGCCTAAGGTGACCGGACCATGGCTAACTTGACTCTGTTCGAGTCCTCTGTTGCTTCCGTACCTAAACGACGACGCAACAAAAGACCGAATCTAATGTTCGTTCAAGTGAAGGAGGACCTCCATGGTGCGCGTAACCAGAGGCATCCTAAGACCACTTCAGTGCTAGAGGCGTGTTGGACCATCCCAGATTTTACCACAGAGCAGAGAAGAAGAACCAGGAATACAATCTCATGAATCTAAAGCAGTCGCAGCCGAGCTTACCTTACAGACTCCATCGTGCTACCAGCACAGTGCTAAAATTCAATTCACTGAGCACACGAAAGTGGTTTAATTTTGGGTCAGCCACCATTCGGCCACCGCCACGTTTCGCTCGCCCCACCCACCTCCATTGCTCCATAAATCAATCATCGCTCAACGCCTGGTTCCAAATAGCCTAGGCCCCCGCACACAGCACCGTCCCGAGCAATGCTGACCGCCTCGCCCAAAATCAAAGAGTGGAGGAAAGGCAATCATTAAACACCTCAATCATCTCACACAATTTTCCTTCACACGTTGCGGTCGTAACTTACATAATAAACGTTCCATTAAAAGGCCGTGATTCACTCACCTCCGCAGTCCGCAGCACCAGTTCGCGTCTATCAAAGGCTCCTCCAATAATTACCGAGCACATCCACTTTTGCAGACCCTCCACTTAAGAACCCATAAAAATACCTCCTTCACATGCCGAATTGATGGAGCCTCTGTTTCCACCGCCACCGCCACCGCCGCAGTCAGAGCCACGGCCGTAGCCAGTCGGTGCGCCGCCATCATTGCCGCAGCGCGTCTTTCTAATTTCGTTCCTCGCGCAGCAGATTTATGGGCCAAGTCAGCGGTCGCACTTACACACTTTTTATAGGATTTTCGTGCGCTCTTGAAGCTTGGGTACACGGATGTTTCACAGTCGCGGTGAAATTATCTGTGCACTGCTCCCAATAGCACAAGGATTCCTCGGCGATTGCACTTGCCGGTTTGTGTGCGCCCGCCACCAGCCTCGGCGAGTGCATCAGCCATTGGGACAGTGGGACGCGACATACCGATAGACCATGGGAATCCGGTGCGATTGCACGTTTCGCTCCGGTCGCGCGGTGGTAACACAAAACCAACAAACATTCGATTCATTAGGGACCCCTGGTCCACTGGAGCAGGTGCGCTTCAAAGCCGGCCCCCTTGTTGGAAATTGTTTCACGAGGCGCTCGCTCTTCTGTGTGAGCGCTCTGCTTCACCACCACGCCGCCTTCACCGCCACCGCCACCGCTATCGGTTCTAGTGCACCACCGAAGCAGCGCAGGACTCCCCGTGATTTACGTCGACCATCCAAGTTCGATGCGTGATTTTGTTGCATGTTGATGATAAATTATTCGAAAGTTAAATGAAATATTGATTGTTGGGATGCGGTGGGAACGGAGCGAACTGTTCGTCGCCGTCGTCGTGGGTCGATACCCGCAACCGCGACTTGTGTGCACAAACATATGTACGTGCCGAGGAAGTGGCCAACACAAGCCGTGGCTTCACGACTTTAGACTATTTAGATTCCTCATCATCCCGGGCTAACACCTGCGCGTCAGGGCCTCTTGTTCGACATGGGAAATCTCAATTTCAGATGAGCCCCCAGCCGCCGATCCGAGTGCATCGCAGCGCAGCGCAGCTACCGGTGGCATCTCGTGGCGTGGAATCCTCAATCAAGCTGGCCGGCCGGCCGGGCAGGCTGCAGCACGGCCGGCAGAGATTGAGAAATCGCAAATCATACGAAATGACACACGAAATCCACAATCCACAAGGCACAATGTATCGCAGATCATATGCATAAAGTCCCGATGAACCTCACGTCCGAATTGATTTTATGACTAACAAGAGGGAATCGCGACGCGGATCGCTGCCGCAGAGACAAATCCCTGCTCTCTGCCGCTGGCGGCGGCGGACGATCGCGATGGGGACACTGACGCGAGCTGATCATGACGTGGTGACGATGCGGAAAAATTGAATTTTCGAAATTTTCGACACGAAATAAATTTGCAACCTTTTAACCCACTAAAGGATGCATTCCGGCGATGCGCGATGTGTGGGTATCGGGACCGGCGCACAGATGTGCGACGACGATAGCCAGCGGAGGGGACATTCGCTGGCGGGGGGTAGACAAATCGAAGGAGGATACTGTGTTGGCAGTCATGTGGATGAATTTAAGACGCCCGACGAAGATAAATCCTCGGAACGGGGGAGAAGCGGCGCGCGGTCGCCGAGAAAGTGTCAGCATGTGAATACCAGATTGGCGAGATTTGTAATCTCGTTCGCGGCGACCTCGTTGAGTAATCGCCGACTGGCTGGCGGAGGAAAGTGATATCATTTCATTTCGGATTGTCACGTCAATCGATCGTGGGTGTTGAGGACCTCCTCCCGGCCAGACGTTCGAATTGCCTGCACTCCGTCAGTTTGTCCGCGCAGATCACGAGTGAAATACTGAGGCATTTAGTGCACGACTTGTGATGGAGGTGAAGCGATTCGACGAAATCAATCTCTGATGAAAGTGGCTACAATCTCTTCGAGATCCTTTCACGGGCCGATGGGTCGAGAATCAGAAGACAGTTGACAAATGGTGTCCAAGCACAGGAGAGCGTGGTGATCCCTTTGAGGTGGTTCAGGGTCAAGGTAAGCATTAGGGGCCTTAAAGGACTGCCTTTTGGGCCATCAATCTCGTTCACTGTCTCTGCGTCGGCTTAAGACAGCGACAGTAGGAGATGAGATCTTAAGCATGGTCCATGTTCAAAATTAAACATTGACGGCCCAAGATGTCTACCCTGAGGGACGTCGTCAGTGAAGTTAGTAGGATCTGGCGAAATGTAAGGGATTACGTTGGATTTTGGATTTTTAAGCCAACTTATCGGTGTTATCGAAAAGTTGGAGTTACTATGCGATCTGAATTAAAGGCAGTCGTAAGCAGAAACTTGAGCATTGCGCATTCGAGATGATGTTCGATGCCTGCTCAAGCACCAATCTCGTGCTTCGCGTAATCAACAAATGTGGCACCACCCAAGTCAGAAGCGCTTTCACATTGTTCGGAGATCGAGAGAGCTATGAGGATACAACCATATTTGATGCAAGCGAGTGTAGGCAGATCTTTGCTGTTGGCTGCACTGACTGCTCCATCGAATGTACTGAGACTGGCCCGCCTATCCCAGGTATTTGAAGTGCAATTCTTAGCTTGAGAGTGCTGGCAACAATGACAAATCGTATACTTACATTAGTACGACGCAGCTCTGAATCATTGCCTCAACTGAATGAACGTACAAATATTTAGGTTTCCCAAGCGTGAACAAAATTGTTACCAGAACCCTCGTTAACTTTAAAAGAGCAAAAAAAAAGCTCATGACGCTACTCTAGATCGAATAGAATTGACTCGCACAAAATAAAGGAAGTAAACTGTAAAAGAACACAACTTAACGAAACTCAAGGAAACATAGCAAAACCTACCAGATCTCAGCAGCTTTGTTTTTATGAGCTAAAAACAGCTCAGGACGCAACTGGAGAGCGTAAAAGAGTTAAAGAACACAACTTAACGAAACTCAACGAAACTTAATGAAACATAACAACACCAAACAGGTCTAAGCAGCTTTGTTTTTATGATCCCAGTGTACCATTTCTTAGCATTCATCCAATTTGCAATAAACATAAACACTTCCGCTCCCTACTGCCTGGTGGATCAACGAACACGTCTCCTCCGAGACGCACAACGAACCCGATGACCAAGATTTGGGTGAAGTCAATTTCAGTTGTCTTTTTTTTTTATAGACACGGTCTGTCGGTTGCCCCACTTGTCACGTAACGCTCTCCGTTGGTTCCCACGATGCACGGGGCCCCTGCGACGTGACCGCTTAAGAGTATTCCACCACCACTGAATGGTGTGCGCGTCAGCCAACAGGCTTATCAATCAACCAACCAACCCACCATCCGGACGTGGGACAGCCCACCAATGATATCATAAAACCAACAAGAGAGCTTTATTTCATCTTAAACGACCGACGAACGAGCTCATTTTGCATAACTCGGCACGCAGATGTTCGGTCGTGGAAAAAACGACGAAAAGAAACAAAGTCCATAAAAACGAAATCTCCACATTCACAGCGGCAATCGCACTTAATTACCGGGCGAATGCAATAAATCTCCCTCAAAATCAGAGCCGTACCGTGGCATAAAAGTCAATGCTCATCGAGCCCGATCCACTCGAGCCGATGTCAAAGTCAATTTAGGAGCTGATAACAGCCCGTTTGGCTGCATCAGTCAAGCTCCGTCGGTCCCGCGAGGATCTGGAAAACTGATTTATCGCCATCGCCTGCGATGGGACTGAGGGGGCAAGCAAATCTGGTTTCCTATTGCCCGCATTAATTAACTCCACCGAATCCGTGTAACTGGCACGACAGAAGCCACCACCACCGCCATCGACGCCGCATGATGAACGGGTTGTCAAATAAAAAAGTCCATGACACCAGCCAGCAGCCACCAGACAGCAGTCAGGCAAGCCACCACGACCAGGTGCTGGCGGATTCTGGTTATGCCGGCGAAGATGTATCACTCGCTCTGAAATATGTCTCACATTCTTGCGAGGGTATCTTTATTGTTATTCACGGATTCATTTCGGCGCTGTGCTGGCGTCGATATTACAATTTGTTGGATCGCCTTATCGGCCTGAGGGATCGAACATGGGACCCCTTGTGACATCTCACCAACGATGGCACCGACTACGACAACGACGACGACGACGGCGACGCACGGCAGGAGAGTTTAATAAACCCAGACGAGTGTGTGGTGCGGCTTCAAGGACGGCCGAGTGTGTTTGTTGTTGGCTGGTGTCAAATGTGGCACTAGAATTTGTTTGTTTCTAATTTCTTGTCTGTCGACGAGGAACCCTATCTCTGATGGAGGGGAAAAGTGTGTGTGAGAGAGTTTATTAGACGAAAGACCTTGAGCGATGGTGGAAGGGATGGTGATTGATGAGGTGGCGCACTCTCGATTATGATAAGAATGATTTGTGAGGGCATTGTAATGGCGCGGGATTGGATGTGTACCCTCATTTGGGGGCACTTTGGAAGAGCAAAACACTCATGGGAGATGGCTTTGATAACTGGTCACATTTCCGTGAGCTGTGAGCATGTTCGGAGATAAGCGACCAAGAGGCGTTTTGCCTCTGTGGACACCGTGGGAGGATGGCGGCTGAAGAGATGGTCTTGCCGAGATGTGTTTGATTGGGCAGGTGTCACGGCTGCATGAACTTCGTTTGCAAAGCGCAAAGTTCTTGCCAAAGTTCTGACTGTTGGTTCACCACCACGATTGTGGCTGAATCGAAGGTTTTGTTCGGCATATTCATTGGCTTGTTTTTTACGAAACATTTTTTACTACTGTCATAGATCAGTGAAGCATGTTTAACCTAATCCGGGGATGATTTTTATACCTTTCAACGGTCATTCTAAGCCAGACAAGCTAGCATCCCCGATGTATTCAGGCAAGCAATCATTTTCCCTCTACACAAAACAAAACGACCCGAGGAATCACATTTTTAAACACTTCAGCC
The DNA here is from genome assembly GCA_916610145.1 of Eristalis arbustorum. Lineage (NCBI taxonomy): Eukaryota > Metazoa > Arthropoda > Insecta > Diptera > Syrphidae > Eristalis > Eristalis arbustorum. The sequence continues at coordinate 111,813,808 of OU744316.1, read as the reverse complement.
AAGCTGTTTGCTTCATTAATTTACAAAAGATTGTATGAATGGGTTCAAGAACACAACATCCTTCAAGAATTCCAAGCTGGTTTTAGGAAAGGTTATTCTACAATCGACCAGATATTCTGCTTAACAAACATTGCTGAAAAATATAAGAGCAAGAAAAAAAAGCTGTACGCCTTCTTTGTTGATTTTCGAGCAGCGTTTGATTCAATACCACGTGAAGCACTCTTTTACAAGCTTTCCAAAATCGATGTATCAAGCAAAATTATTCGAATCCTGAGAGTCTTGTATGAGAATAATATTGCACATGTATGGAATGGAGACATAATTTCGGAAGATTTTGAAATTACAATGGGGGTTTAACAAGGCTGTGTTCTTAGCCCACTGCTTTTTATATTATACATCAATGATATAACAGATGATGTCAAAGGTGGTATAAGATTCAATGATGTATTAATTCCGGCACTGATGTATGCCGATGATATCGTCTTTCTGTGCGACACTATACAAGGCATGCAATTAATGGTAAACAGGATTAATGCTTTTTGTAAAAGTTGGAATCTCACCATAAATCTTGGCAAATCAAAAATGATGATATTCAGAAATGCAGGAGGCCGCATCTCACATTTGGAAAAGTGGAAGTTAGACGGGGAAGAGATTGAAGTAGTATCCAGATACAAATACCTAGGTATCCTAATATCGTCCTCTTTAAATTTTAAACCACACTTTGAAAAAAAATTAACTGTTGCTAAACGAGCTATCTCTTCTATTTGGGAACGTTGCTTCAAAAATAAATATGTATCACAAAGTGCAAAACAAACTTTATTCCACTCAACCGCAACGTCGATAATGCTCTACGGAGCTCAGGTATGGGGTTACAAATCCTACGATGCCGTGGAAAAATTTCTTCGGTACTTTTTGAAGAAGATATTTCGGTTACCAAAAAATACCCCGAACTATATGCTACATCTTGAAACGGGAACTCCTCCTTTGTTATTGTACACGCGGAAAATACACTTCAACTATATCATAAGAATTCTAGAGATGAACGATTGCAGATTACCAAATGTAGTTTTAAGAAGTATAATAAGAACAAACGGATACCTTTGCGAAGAATGGAAGAAAACAGCTTCTGAATGCGGACTAAGCCTGTCTATTCAGGAGAATGAGCATCCTCATCTTTTAAGAGAGAAATTTAACTCGATTCTAGAGAATTTTGGTAGACATTCATGTGACCAATATGTCGAAGAAGCTGAATCATCACTGTTTAGAAATTATTACAGCAGACTAAACCATTTTCTAAATGAAAAAACATACTTTCTTGACAGTCACACAGCTGACAAAATAAGCACCATTTTCAAATTGAGAGGGGAACTCGTTCAGTTAAACTTTATACCTCATGGACCAGATTTACGAATACTCTGTGACCTATGCAATATGAAGAAGAGAGAAGACATTTTACACTTTCTTGGAGTTTGTCCGATTCTTAAAGAATTTCGAATTTCAATTTTCGGAAAACATAATTTAGACGAAGATGAAGTAATTAGCATATTAAATGGAGAATAAGGATGGAAGGCTTTATATGACTACTCAGTAGCAGCACTTTGGTATAGAAAGCGTATCATAGATGGAGATTTTTAATGTAAAACTTATGTATATATTTTGTCAACCTGGTAGACGGCCATATGCCAAACCATAAATGACTTAGGTTAATATTTAAATTGTAAAACATTTATTGAAAATACAAGTCAACTAAACTAACTTCTAAGCCAGACAAGAAACCTAGCGTTCGGAAGAGTGGTGATTTTAAGCTTAATACCAGCTTCGTTAGCGTAGTCAGTCAGTTGAATCAGTTTTAAGCCCGTGTCCAGTCTATAAAGAATGCGTACAAGGACCTGACGCACAAAAGGCTGTGTATGCAGTCTGAAAGACCGGATTTAATGGCCTCGTTTATACTGGTGCAGCCAAATCAACTGCAATCACACCAAAGCTCCAGCTGAGTGGGTCTTTGAATGTGAGACAGTAGCCACATATGGAAACATCGCACAGAAAGGATAACCATTTAGACGGAACATGCTCTAATGATCATTTGTCGAAGTTTTTCGAGCTCATCCCTAGAATGTAGTCCAGCTATTGCTAGTCGTACAATCACATGTTGTCCAATACCATGGACTAAACAAACCAATCTGAGCTGCACAAGGGAGACATAGTTCAAGGGCTACCAAGCCTCTATAGTGAGAACTTGCCCACCAGCGGCCTACTGAACCCAACACATTTCCACCTAGAGGCTGTGAAATGCACAAACAAAGCAATCAGGCGAATGGCAGCAAAATTATAGCAAAACACTGAAATACTGAGCATTTCAAAAATTCGATGTCAAAGAACAGCAACAGGTCCACTGGTTATTTAAGAGCTTATGCCATCGAAATGAGGAACCAATCTTTGCACAATACAGGCGAAAGCAAGATAGTTGCGATAGTTTCCTTTGTCGAAAATGCGTGTTTATGGTGTTGATGGGTCTCTGCTCCTCTGGATTAGAAACTACCATTCGAACCGTTCAATCTAAGTTCTATTGGATGGGTTCATGCTGGTGTCCCTCAAGGCGCTGTTCTGTCTCCGATACTCTTTCTCATTTTTATAAATGATCTCCTGTCTGCCACTTCTAATCCAATCCACTCCTTCGATGATGACAGCTCCTTTAGCTTTTCATATTCGTTCTAAAATTCACGACCCTGCCCTTCGGACGTAGTATTGGAACGGCAGCGTATGTCAAGCACATTGAATTCCGATCTTGGGAGCATAATTAACTGGGGTGACAACAGAGTGGAATTCAATGCTTTCTGCTGTAACAAGTTAAGCGCATGAATGGCGCTTGTATCGACGAAACCGGAATAACTTTCCTTTCTTGGTATGTGCATCAACATAGCACTTAATTGGAACGAAAAATGCTGCCAAATGTTTAGGTTTCCCCTAATCGATGCAAGAAATATTTCACCCCCTCTGATTGAGCGTTAACTTATAAGGCGCATATTCGCGCTAAGCTTGAGTACAACACTCATAGCTGATCTGGTGCCCCCAAGACCACCCTGCACCTACTAGATATCATCCAAAAGCGAGCGATCACACTTATAGGAGACGACAATATCGCGGGATCATTAGACTCGCTCGAACATTAACGTACCGTGTCTTCTTTGTCCGCGTTTTATCGTTACTTTAACAAACGATGCTCAAGTGAGCTAGCCAACTGCATTCTTCCTCTCCTTCCATTCACCCGCAATACATGCCTCGGCAGGAATGCACATCAGTTCACCCTTAAGCCTGCTTTCGGACGCACGGTGAAATTTAGAGACTTGTTTTTAGTCGCACCACACGAATATGGAAGGCTCTTTCTAGCTCAACATCTCCCATAGACTATACTCCGCAGATATTTAAAACCAACCAATTTTAAGGTTAATTATATCTTTTAGCTCTAGGGGGAGTGTGTTTAATATCTCTGGCACTCTATATTTTAGCTGCTTTTTACCATAGTTGTTGTGGAATCGTGGAACTTCTAACATAGCTTGAGCACGTCTTCTTGTGTTGCTCTCGTGATTGATTGGTGATATAAAACGGTTGTCGTCGTAATACTCGAGGATCAGAGTCATCTTGAAGATATCTTCAACATTGCGACGATTGTCTGCACATATTTGCTTCAACGCTGTATTTTGAATTTTCTGAAGTTTTTGTAAATGTGTCTTCGATGCCTGCCCCATGCCAATATACCGTATCTTAACTTCGACTCAGACAGGGCGAAGTACACTTGTTTAAGAGCTGACGTTGGTGCGTGATATTTAAGATGGGTAAGCGCATACACAGCGCAACTGGTTAATATGTTTGTCCCATAAAAGATTACTGTCGATGATGACTCAAAGATACTTGTAGCTGTCTACTATGTCGATTACGCAACTGGTTGAACTACTGCAGCTATCATTCCTACACCAAATATTTTGTTGGGTAGCTTTAAACTGAGGACTTCCGATGTGCATCATCTTTATTGTGGATGCGTTGATCATCAATTCATTGCCATGACACCACTTCACTGCTAAATCGAATTCTCTGTCTGTAAGGATCTGTGACGCACTATAATCGCTGTATCATCGGCATACGCAAACGGAATGCTCAGTTTGAAAATTCTTCGAAGCTTGTTTGTATACAATATGAAGAGGAGTGGGCCCAACTTGGATCCTTGAGGGACTCCATATTGAGCGGGTTCTTTTGGACGCGAAAAGATCGGTTGCTCAGATAATCTCTTAGCCAGTTTGCAATTAGTCCTCGTATACCTATGCGTTCAAGTGCTTGAATTAGCTTTGTATGGTTTAGAGTGTCGAAAGCTTTGCTAAAATCCATGGACAAGACTAGTACATATAATATAAAATAATATAGGTGGCGCTACAGCTCGTAGAGGGCCATGGCCTAGCTTCTCAGCAACCACTTGCGTTGTGCGTGCTATTGTTCTCTCACGAGTGGAAGGGACCTATAGTTTTATGCCGACTCCGAACGGCCAAGTTTGAGAAGCTTTTTCTAGGCAGGAAATACTCTTTGAGCATTGTCAGTGACTCGAATGAGGTGGGGTCGTGAAAATTATTTTTGTCGCTCAGAGCTGGAATCGAAACTACGACATCGAGGTTGGAGTCAACGCACATACCCACAACGCCACGGGCCACCACTAGTACATGGTAACTTTTATTTAAGCTTTCGTTGATGGTTTCCTAAAAGTTTACCAGTGCTTTTATTTTTTTGGAAGCGGCACTGACTCTTGTGAACTAGGGAATGTTGTCCGATGAAATTCCGTAACCTGTTAGCAATTACTTCTTCGAGGCACAGAATACAGAGTCCAAAGACTTCTTCTTCTTGATTGGCGTTACAGTCCGGGGTGGACCTGAGCCAACCAACATGCCTCTCCAGCGAGCACGATCTTTCGCCAGCTGCCTCCAGTTGCGCACACCAAGTTCGTTGAGGTCCTTTTCCACTTGTGTGCGCTATCTAGTGCGAGGACGTCCTCTGTTGCGCTGTCCCAATGGCTCGGTGTCGAAGACTCTTCGACGAGAGTCCAAAGACTGAACAAAGTAAAATGGTATACGGACTGCCTAAGAGCGGGTTGGATGAATGAACGGCAGCTGGGCAAAGGTATCAGAAATGTTTGCGATAGAAGTTTAAATCAGCCTTGATAGGAATTATGCCTACTTAGAGGGTTTTCCAAGCACACACCATTTGAGATATTTCAAAAATTGTACTGTCGGCTTGAAAACATTCAGGAATAGAACTGGGCTTCATATGGCCTCCGCGGGCACGTTTGCAGCAGTCAATTCGTTGGTCCCAATTTTTAGCGAAACGGTCGTTATTTCGAGTTCAATGTTGGCTCTGAGTTGTTCCAACGTCGTCGGCTAGTTGTCAAGCGTCTATAGTCAAGCGGCATTAAGTCACATGAACAAGGCGACCCAAAGACTGAGATAAGGCGCTCACCATACTTACTCTTCAATTGTGACGTGTACTCTGTGGCCTGTAGCACCCTCCTGTTCAAACCCCATGTCGTCCAAGTCCATATCTTCCAATTTGAGCCAAGAAATAAGGCTGACCATTCACAGTAACGTGACGATAGTTATCGTGGACGAATATGGCCCCGGCATGCAAACCGAACCAATCAGATATTTGTTCTGGATGAAGTGGTAATTCACTAAGCACATGCGAATTTTCACCCAACTAACAACTAGTGGCATATTTTGCGTATTAAGGAACCCCTTGAGCCAAAATTGAGCTTCGATGAAATTCATCAACTTGGCGCATCTTCTGCAGAACCCAATCGGAGAACATACTTCGCTTCAAATGGTCCGTCGGCTGCGATTCTGGAGTAGTTCAATCTTTAAGGGATTCGCAATTCTTGAGATCGCCGTGGAATTGACTGATTGGAGTGGACGCCTGAACGGCAACCTTCCACCAACTCGTTGTCTCACTGACATGGAAACAGCATCCATACGATTATGTCCGCAGAAATGAATTCAGAGGAACTGAAACCATACAGAGACCTGGCACAATGCTAGAGACTTTCAGGTCAATATTTCCAAACACGCTGAAGGCATGTATCAAAATGAGCAAAGCAACGAGGTTCTTAACAAGAAACTGCACACTCAGGGTGGACTTAAGGAAACTAAAGGAACGGGAGAGATCTTTACAGAGCCTTCGGAGAATCTAACGAATTTCCAGAAGACGTACTGGGATCCCCCGGGACACGAGTCAATAGAACCATCTCTCATTCTCAGATCCCTAGAAATGCTTAGAGAGATTACTCATGTCTCATTTTAATTTGGATTAAGTCACTACAAAGATGCCCATTGGCCATCAACAACGGAACGTTGTTTCAGCACACACCAACTGTGATGGCAGTACACATCTCGACTAACTGCTCAGGGGTTCAAGTGTCTCAAATCTTCTTTGTGTGACGCTACAGTCAGGTGTGGACGTGGAAATTAGTCAGCATTCCTCTTCAACTAGCGCGATCTTGGCCTAAGCGCTTCCAGCTGATTAAGATCTCTTTCCAGCTGGTGACGCCATCGGAGGCGAGGAGTGTGTCAAATAAGCTTCGACAGTCTCGTCGTGAGGAAATGGCAAGGAATCTTCCTTGAAACTCTTAAGAGAATGATAGGACTTACAGCTCCAGTCATCGGTGGAGTGTACAGAGTCAAGGAGCACCTCGCCTTCCGACGGGTACCTGAGCATGATAAATGTAAACGCGATGTCAATAATGATGAACTTAACAAGCGTGAGACCATCTCATGTGTGCCAAACATCCCAATGGGAAAATGGCATTCATCTGTTTTACTTAAGCGTCGGGGTTGTAGTGTCCTCAAAACTCGAGAGCCACTTGTTTACTTCACTTTCGACAAAGTGCAACAACGAGTCATTGGACCGCCAAGACACTCCATCAGACCATCAGGTCACCAAGATGCTCGCTGAAATCAAAGCTCTTCAAAACCCAGCTCCATAATCTGTGATTGCCGCAAACACAAACATGGTTACTACTTTCTCGTAGTGCACTATTAACTACATCCACCATGGCCAACCCATCAATTTCCCCAAAACTGCTTCCCCTCTTATCCAAGGGCCACACAAGCAACGAACAAAAAATCAATAAATTCGCCTGAGAACCTTAGCAATCCCTGTCACTTATCGATGGCACGCCCTCCGATCCCCCTTTCAGATACAAAAAGGCAAACCAAAATTACCCGCGCCATAAATACCCCATCAGCTCGCAAATGGCTCCCATTCACAGTGCGCCTTCAGCCATGGCTTCCTATCCGTGGACTCTGCTGTTGCTCCTGACATCAGTCGCTGCCCAGACCAACTCCACCTACTCCGTCTTCGACCTCATCCAGGACATCCATCGCGCGGAAAAATTCCGTCACATCTTGGTGATGAACCACCCCAATGACACCATCCCCGACGCCTTTGGAGTGCACTTCGTGCGGGACTTGTCAGCCGCAGTCGGCCTGCCCGTCATCGTGCTCTCCGACACGACGTACTTCTTGAAGAGCAAGTTCCACAGCGACATCCTCTCAGTGGTGAACATCGCCCGGGAAACGGCGAGTGCAACGCTTCAGCTGCTGGTGCAGAACCTCCGCCAGATGACGGTGTCCAAGGTGGTGTTCCTCCTGAACTTCGAGTACAAGGACGAGGGCGGGCTGCTGCGGCTCTTCAACGCCTGTGCATCGCGCTCCATCATCAACACCATTGCCGTGTTCCAGGACTTCTCCAGGACGAGCACCTTCTACCGGTACACACACATCCCAAGGTTCGTCATCGAGGAGGTGCGAACCGGGCCGGACCACCCGACGGACGTGTACTTTCCCGATCGCACCGCGAACATGATGGGCCACCCGATCCGGATTGCCTACGGCGGGGCCGAGCCGAAGATCATCTTCTCGTGGAAGCCGACCGGCGAGCTCGTGGTGACCGGGTACGTGGGCCACCTGCTCCATTCCATCGTCGAGAGGCACAACGCCACGCTGGTCGGGGAGAACGTCACACGGCTGATCTCCTCGCAGGAGCTGATACAGATGGTGCGCAACAAGTCAGTCGACATCTCGTCGGGCCTGACGTACGCCCCGATCCCGAGGGTTGGCTTCACCTACCCCTACGAGATCATCAACTGGTGCCTGATGCTGCCCATCGAGCCGAGCATTCCCATCTACGAGGTCTTCATGATCGTCTTCCGGTGGGACACGCTGCTCATCACGATTGGCTCCGTCGTCATCCTGTCCGCGCTGCTCGAGTACTCGAAGCGCCGCTCGGGCAAGGGCACCCACCTGCTGTCCTTCGTGATCAACGACGACTGCCTGCGCGGCGTCCTCGGCCAGTCGTTCATCGAGGTGCGCCAGGCCTCGGCGAAGGTCAAGTACATCTACCTGCACATCTTCCTGCTCGGGATCATCCTCACCACGTCGTACAACTCGTACCTGCAGACCTACCTGACCAGTCCGCCGAGCGTGAAGAAGATCCGCTCGTTCGACGACCTCTACGCCTCGGGCATCAAGACGTACGCCCTGCGGTCGGAGTTCGACGCGCTGGTCGTGAACGTGCCGCGCTTCCGGCAGACGTACTTCAAGATGTTCGAGTTCGAGGAGAACTTCGCCGAGTACATCAAGTTCCGGGACACCTTCAACACCAAGTACGCCTACATGGTGAACAACGTGAAGTGGGTGATCGTCAAGGAGCAGCAGAAGATATTCACCAAGTCGCTGTTCCGGCTGCCCGAGGGGATGTGCTTCTTCGAGCTGATACCGCTGTGCTTTCCCGTCGACGAGAACTCCATCTACATGGACATGATCAATCGGCTGATGGTGGACGTCCAGGACGCAGGACTGCTCGAGTACTGGCAGCGGAACTCGTTCCACGAGCTGATCGCCGCCAAGAAGCTCAAGCTGGAGGACCTCACCTCGAAGCCGGAGTTCGTGCCGATGAAAGTGGTCGACTTGATGAACATATGGATCGGTCTGGTCGCCGGACTCGTCGGCACCGCGCTGTGCTTTCTGCTGGAGCTTGCCGTCTTCAGATGGCAGCGCGAACGACAAACGAACAGCCAATCGACGATCGTAATCTAATTAGATGTAAATTCCGATAATGTTCGCTTTGCACAGACGCACCAGCCTCTAAGCATCTATGGCACATTCCTCGGCGTTGCACTAGCGCACCGGGTAGCTGGGAGAGGTGCAACATGTTGCACTATCCATTTGTGGGCGCAATAATGTTGTGCTGCGGCACAGGGTGGTGCGAAAGTATTTTTGGTGGCAAAATAAATGTTTGAGCAGCTTTTTGTGCGTCGTTTGATTAGGTTGAGGTGTTGATTTAGTTTTTAATCTTTTCGGTAAGGGAATATTCCGGAAGGCGCGCCTATTTATGTTCAAATGAGTGTAAGTTGAGAACGGGGGCTCAAGGATGAGTGGACGGAGCTGTATCTTACGATTAGAAGGATCTGTGTAATCAGCATCGAGTTGGTTCTCGATCCTATTGTCAAATCGGACGCATGTTTCGTCAAGATTTCCTGGGGCTTGTGAACAAATATGGGCCAGCTACGCCATTATGTGGTAAACTTTATCCCAATCCTTGTATGCGGCTCACTTAAAGCCCTTAAAGTGGTATGTGGCTCACCCCGCGGTGCCCTGGATGCGAACTGGATTTCTTTAGCTCTTAAAGTTGGAAACAGAAGTGTCTATATGACGAACAGATTTCGTTCCCTCCTAATTTTTGTTAGTTCCACAAAGCCGACCTGTGGGTTTCAAACACAGCTGAAGAATGCACGACGAGAGCACCCAACAGCTTGCATAAGTCCTCGTAAATCATAAGAAATGACTTGAAATTCCCTCAGTTGGGAGTCCTTCCCAAACATATGCTGCCGATCCATTCGAGATCACCTGGGACACAACATCACAAGCGACAGCTCAAATATTGAAGTAGGGAAGGAGTCTGTTTACTTCCGGACAAACGTGAGCTCCACGAATGACATCTTAGAGCAGATCCGGCGTAGAATCTCCTTTGGCAACCGAAGCTACTTCGGTTTATCGAACCAACTGGGCTCAGAACTACTGACTCAAATTATTGTGTTTGAATGTTCTCCAAAACCGATCCAAGAGGAGCGTGATAAGCAAAACAGCTGATTCTTGTTAACATTCTGTTTCGAATGCATGCTCCAATCTGCGAGGAAGCTGTATAAAGGGGGAAACTCTACAAGATGTGGTTGCAGTACGGAAGGCAAAAGACGTCGACAGCACTGACTCGGTTGCATTGAATGCATGCGACAATAATTCTTCCGCAAAGATGCTCTTTCACGGATCCCGAAGAACATGACAATTGAATATGCGTGATAAGGACCATACCATCACGAACGCCAGACAGCTTGATCTGGTGATGATTAGAAGGAGCACGGGATCGTTGCTCACACTAAGTGAGAAATGTCACTTTGACCGCCAATCTTTCAATGATTTCGAATCAAAATGCACCAGCCAATGGTGAGTATGTTGTTCCCACAAGGCCATACAAGCTAGACCGACAGCCCTCGAATCAAGGGACCAATTGTGAAATGAGTTCGATGAACAATTTAGGCAACAAGATCGAGATCTGTGTGGAGTACGTCAAATTTGTAGTCCCAAAGGATTCAAAGGCTTTTACCTAGACCACGACTAGAATATGTACCGAGACATACATATCTCACTTGCTTTTGAACATGTGGCGACAAGTAGTTTCTAAGGTGTGCTGATGGGCATTCGACGGATCGGACTCGGCTTAAGAATAGCTTCATAAGACACTATTCAACAGATATGTGTATGAAGTCAAAAAACCGGCTTGCATTATTCGCAGGCCTAATAGGAGGAAAGCAGTACATCTTTTGGACTTTGGACACCAACCATTCGATGCAGTCGATCTTGTCCGGTCGCGGTGTCGTTTGTCATGACGGCAAGGGATTATTTTGCCATCTGCGCATGCAATTAAGGACATCATTGCACTCTGGACTATGAAGAGATATGAGCACATGTTGAGCAGGTTGCCAAAGTGCCGCATTGCGATTTATGAAATGTATGAAAACAAGTTGCACTCAGGGTCACACGAACAAGACTGTACTGATTGTCACTGATTCAGTCTGAGAAGCTGTTAAGCAGCCTGGGCGTTAGGGCGATGCCAACTTGTTGAGGCTTTCATCTACTTATTCACTTCTCATCATTACTGGGTACAGCCTATGTACAAGTTTACGAGAGAGACTTGCGTCCTCCTTGAAAACGACACTACAACCCAAAAACCTCTACCATGTGCTGCCTTCCTCTGGCACTTCGCTAGTGGCAGTTGAATTATTATAGACGATAAATTTCCCACTCATCGGCTGAGCGCTTGGTAGAAAACGTATCCACGACTAAATGATTAGATGACCTCGCCAGGTTGGCTACCTACAGTAGATGGAACCAAAATAAAACGTTCCAAGATCTAAGAACGACTTAAGACATATTGGACGTAGAGCATGTGTCTGCAACTGGTGATAATGCCTTGCAATCGAGAGTCATCGGCACATATTGAGTGTAGTCTTGATCTGTTATTTGTAAGTTTTTGAATTCAAAAAGACAGTAAGCGATAACATTTCCACTGTTTCTCTGTAAACATCATATATTCCTCCTTCGGGTAGGGATCGTACAATGTACCCGAGGTAAGGCATGCCTGTCGTAAAAGGCGACTCAAATCTTGAGCTAAAAGCTAATGGTTTATTTTTGTCAAAATGATGGTTTCAAGCACTCAAGCAAAGGAATAAACGGTAAGTGCCTTATCTGCTCCGCTCAATAAGTCCTGGCTTTATAACAATGGCGGCCAGTTCCGGGATGTTATGGCTTCCTACTGGTAGCTTGCCCAGAGGCTATAGTCTGGTGCCACGGGAGATCAAGCTCCCGCATAGGTCTCATCCTGATCGCTTGAGGTCGGCCCCCAAGTGGGAGCATCGGGGTATTCTTGATATTCTTACTGAAGGCGTCTGGTCAAGCGTTTTACAATGGTCCAAAGATTAAATGTCTCCTTAAACTCTTGTGCATGGACATCCGATACCACCTTCGTTCGCCACTTCCCTAACCATTACTTCACTCTAACCCACCTTGGCAACCACCCTGTACATCATCGAGAGTACCTATTACGCAACGACGATTGCGCTCAGGAAATACCAGTGCAGTTGAACCATCTTAGGCGTCTACACTCCTTTTAGTCATCATGACTGCGACCTGCCGGTCAGCTCCGCACAGCGGCACCGAAGAGCAAATTCATGTATCAACGCAACGGCGCGCCAGGCAACCAGAAGGCGACCGGGGGCCCCCCATCGAAACCAGAGTGCAACACGGAGAGTAAGTGATTCCAATCTATCGTGCAGGCCACTCTGTGCCATTTCCATTTATTTTTTTTTCTTTGCTCTTCTTGTCCCCGTATCTGATCGTAAGCAGATCGTTCCTGGGCGTGCGCGCGCACGTTCACAAAGAAGAGCAGATACAGAGGGGCAGGCAAACGACACGAGAACCATACACGCAACTGCATAAGGAAATTGGCGGCATTCCTTGCAGCTAAACAATATCGCCTCTTAATCACTTCATTTGAAATGTATTTCACCGCTGCACCGCGGCGGTAACAAGAGCACGGTGAGCTGCGACTGCGGGCGGCCGCCGTTGGCAATTGGCCATTCATCGCGATCGGGATGACGCATATTGTGTTTCAATTTTGCCTAGAATTGACGCAACCGCGATCACAAGGCTGTGTCGCTGCCACTGCATCTGTGTCCACAATCAGTCATCGTGTCTTGTTTGCTTGGCAATACCGCTTTAATTGGTGGCAGCTAGTGCGTGTTCATGGTGACACAGTGACCACATTGATGGCAGCGGCACAAGCGCAAGCGTTTTGCACAATGCCAGCGCACGGACGCGGCTGCCGATGGATTTGGATTCTGTTAATTAGTTGGCATTCTTCGGATAGCTCGTCGCTGCCCGGTTGAAACTTTGTGTCGCGGGTATGTGCGGTGCGGATTCCTAGGATATCTCGGACGGTGTTCTGTCGGTTTCTTCATTTGGGGCTGCATTGTTTGGCGAACGAGCAGCGGAATTAGCGCAGAGATTTGCGAACGAGGTGCGTGAATGAATTTGAATTGCGGCATCGTGGTAGGATTTGGACGAGTCGATTTGGAAAGATTTGGGTGTGGACGTGGTGCCAGTTGGCAGAGGGAGGCTGGGTGAGATGGGCAGTTGGGTGGAGATGAGGGCGTTGGGAGCAAAAGAGACAAAATGGGACTCTGTGGTCAGAGATGTATTGTCAGGAAAACGACAGTTGGCGACGCCGGATTCGAACCACGACTTTGGTCATATGACTTCATTCGGCATCAAAACGCAGGTCCAAGTCAATGGCTCATGAGGTGGCGAGAATGACAGTTGGCTAGCCTGGAGTCGAACTACGGACATAGTTCAAGGGCCTCAATCAACTTGCAGGCGCATACTTTTTCTTCACAATTTCTCTGAACGTGGCGACATCTTGTCTAATGTAGCGTCACAAATATAACAGTCGGAGTCGAAAAACGACATGAGTTCGCACGACACTCCATTCAACATCAAAGCCCATTTATAGCGACCGGGATAACGCTGCTGACCTGATGTTGTCCCGTGAAAACGACAGTTGGCGACCTAGGAGTCTAACCACGACTTTGGTTAAAGATTTTAGTCAACATCAACGCGCACACTTTTCGTCTAAGTTGCCTTGGACATTTTTAATTACTGGTGAGGTGGTGCACAGAGGGCAGAGAGCGGAAAAAAGGTTTTCGGAAAAATTGTCATGTAGCTCTTTGAGTTTTATTTGTAAGTACCCTTAGGTAACCTCTTGCAATGCAACATCTCGCCCATCCCGCCTCGGTACCGCTGTACTGACCCCGAGAAGACCCCTTGCAGCTCGTTGTGCGACGGAACGGTCGTGCTTGAGTCGCCCATCCACAGTTGCACGGGCGATGTGAAAAATGAGAGGTACCGCATTCATATCTTGTAACAGGCCGTACATGTCTAAATGAAGAAACGTTTCTGGGAGGACGAAGCCACTGTGACGTACCTTTTCGTCGTACTGTGCATTGGGGTAGTAAGCCTGATATCAGGTTATTGTCCCAGTTCATAACTCTGGCAGTATGACCTCAAATAAACTTCAACCGGAAATTGTCCACTCGTATCAGGTTCTGTTGAATAAGACCTCATTGTAGTAGAGTTGTATGTACTGAGACTCTAAGCCCTAAGACAAGCCCTCTCAAACACCCGAATCTTTTCCATCAAGCTTGCACTCACGTTGAACCACCAAAACAGACATAGGTGAGCATTGGCCGTATGAGGGTCCTGCAGTAGATAACCTTCACAATCGCATCGAGTTGGCTGTTGTAAAACAGTCTCTTTGTAAAGGCGAAAGCGTCTCGGGCCCTGGCCAGAGCAGAATCTGCATGTAACACGTAGTGGCTAACGCCCATGTGTGCTGAACTAATGTATAATAATAAATGACTCCATCGAAGGAGCTCTAGTGGTGGCCCGTGGCGTTGTGGGTATGTGCGTCGACCCCAACCTCGACGTCGTGGGTTCGATTCCAGCTCTGTGCGAGGAAAACAATTTTCACTTTCCTGTCTAGAGAAAGCTTCTCAAACAAAGCCATTCGGATTCGGCATTCAACTGCAGGTCCCTTCCACTCGTGAGAGAACAATAGCACGCACAACACGAGTGGTTGCTGAGAAGCTAGGCCCTGGCCCCCTACGGGCTGTAGCGCCACCCATATTATATCGAAGGAGCTCTGAGATCAATTGAATTTCATTTGCAAGAAACTGAACTAGGGCCATCTTCGTAAGGGGCATGTTTTAATGTTTGTTGGACTGTAGAAAAAAAGAGCGGAATCGTGCTCTATTTGTGGTGTTTTGGCCGCAGGAGCATTTTATGTTTTGCCACTATATTGACCTAAGTTGCAAGCCACATTTTGTGCAAGCTTTGAATTAGAGCTCCTGGGGGATGGAATTGATACAAAATAGAAAGGAATCCATTTTGAAATGTCAATGACTACTGACTGTAGTCTATGGGAAATATTGAGCATTCCATATTCGAGTGGTGCAGCTAAAAGACGAGTCTCTAAATTTAACTTTACGTTTGAAGGCAGGCTTAAGGGTGAACTGATGTGCATTCCTGGCGAGACGTGTATTGCGGGTGAATTGAAGGAGAAGAGGAATCGAGTTGGCTAGCTCCCTTGAGCATCGTTTGTAAAAATAGCGATAAAACGCGGACAAAGAAGACACGGTACGTCAATGTTCGAGCGAGTCTAATGATCCCGCGATATTGTCGTCTCCTATAAGTGTGATCGCTCGCTTTTGGATCCTATCTAGTAGGTGCAGGGTGGTCTTGGGGGCACCAGATCAGCTATGAGTGTACTCAAGCCTAGCGCGAATATGCGCCTTATAAGTTAACGCTCAATCAGAGGGGGTGAAATATTTCTTCCATCGATTAGGGGAAACCTAAACATTTGCCAACTAAGTGCTATGTTGATACACATACCAAGAAAGGAAAGTTTTCCGGTTTCGTCGATACAAGCGTTCGCTTTAGTGACAGCAGACAGCATTGAATTCAACTCTGTTGTCACCCCAGTTAATTATGCTGCCAAGATCGGAATTCAATGTGCTTGACACACGCTGCAGTTCCAATACTACGTCTGAAGGGCAGGGTCGTGAAATTTAGAACGAATATGAAAAGCTAAAGCTGCTGTCATCAGGGTGGGGGTGGATTGGACTAGACGTTACAGGCTGGAGATAATTTATAAAAATGAGAAAGAGTATCGGAGACAGAACGGAGCCTTGGGGGAGCAACGTCAACTAAAACTGAAAAACCGCACAAGAGTTTTGAAGAATGCCGTGACCGATCTAAAAGGTAAAAGAGGAGCTAAACTACGGAACAACATCAGAAATGTTGAGTACAAAACACATGACATGATCTCTTGACCAAACTGTGCCAAATTTCATTAAGATCCAAGTTATAGTTCAGATTTGACAGACTTTGTCCCGCTCACCCATACAAACCAGCCGACTGTGTGGCGTAGCAAGTGACAGTTGGCTAGCCTGGAGTCGAACCACTGATCTAGTTCTAGGCACAATTTCTCTGAATGTTGCGACTCCTTGCCTAATGTAGCGTCAGAAAAATGACAGTTGGAATCGAACCACGACATTAGTTCGCACGAGACTCCATTCCACATCAAAGCCCATTTATAGCGATTGGGATAACGCTGCTGATCTGATGTTGTCCCGTGAAAACGACAGTTGGCGACCCCGGAGTCGAACCATGGTTTTTGTTCAAAGTCTTAGTTCGGCATCAAACCGTACCCGTCTCGTCTAAATTTTGCAGTCATTGACAATGGCTTCTGAAGTAGCGTCGCGAAATTAAAGTTGGCGACCCCGGAGTCGAACCACGGTTTTCGTTCACAGACTTCATTCGGCATCATGGCGGTTATTTCCTCTTGAAACTAGCATGTCCTTGTAGAAGTAGAAGTAAAACTGAAACCCCATCCCGACCTTGATCTCAAAGCAACATCAACGGCCACATTCCATGCAATGGCACACCACTGAACACACCACATTCCTCTGTAAAGTGGGCCAGCTGCCAAGCATTTTCCGGCATCTGCAGCACTCCGGCCTGTCAGGTGCTACACGCAGACCTCTCATCCATCAATCCACCACGTACACGCTCCGTCTCTCTGTCCACGGGCAATTTTCACTTTTATTCTCCGCCAAACGACAGCGACAGCCACAGCATTCAGAACAAAGAAATCCGCAAGCAAGATTTCCCAAAAGCCAAGTAAATCACTTTCCAGCCAGAGTCCGCTCCGAGATCCGTGCCCACCAACGTGCTGTGCTGTGCGCTGTGGTTTTTGTGTTAATTTGAAAAACGAGTCTGCTTTTGGCCACTCATCCGCCTCAACGGAACGACCTCGGAAAAATGCCTCCTGAAAGAGAAAATTGTGCGTGCAAGAGTAGAAAAAAACTTTCATTTGAAGGCATGCCCCAGCATCGCGACAGCCGCGGACGAATGCAAAGAAACTGCCCGTGTGCACGCTGTTGTCCAGCATCGCTTGGAAAAAAAAGACGCACACAACTTGAATGCGGCAATCATCTGGAGACGATGGCGCAAATGATGATGACGACTGCGACGACAACGAACAACCAACGACGACCGACGACCGACGACGACGATGATGATGATTGAGGTATTTAGGCGGTTTGAGATTAATAAATGCCCAGATACCGAGATTGAAGATGCGCAAGAATGCCGCGACATTCCAATGTGCGCGGCTCTCCTCGCCGCGTACTGGCCTCTGTTCATTGGAAGGCGCGGACGACGGACAACTCCTTCGGTTCCGCATATTTTCCGTGCGCACATAGATCCCCGGGCACACTCATTCACTCGCACGGCGGATTGATAAATAGTTAACCACAGATTTTCTCTTGAACGGGAAGTTTTTTTTTGGTTTTTTGTCGGCAGACATCGCCAACGAACTTGCCGCGGACTGATCGCTGGCGTGGATGATGTAAGTTGATCGCACGGGTGGTCTGGGGGCTGTGAGAAACAATTGGACACAGGCAATTAGCGCGGTTGCTTATGTCGGAATTCGCCAAAAAGGCTCAACGGGCAGTGTGGAATGTAATAAGTGCCTCCTCTTAGGGGAGGCTGTGGAATCCATAAATTTATTGAAGGCAATTATCTCCCTAAAAGGGACGTGATCGACCAGTCGGATGGGGTGGTAAGTTGCTGTGGGATGTCCGTTTTTGGGGAAGTGGCTGACGAATGGAATTCCAGCACTTGCAGGATTCAAGCTGGGAACCTTTAGAAGGCATCCGAAGGGCTTTAGCATTCCAAAGTGACCACCAAACAAACAGACAGCTTGGGTCCATCACCGGGCGCCACTCACGATCACCCAGACAACCTGCTTGATCAATCGTTTGTAATTACTGCCCAAGTATGAGCCACCTCTTATCTCAATCTCCCAAACAAACTCCAGCAGCTATCTGATTTCCCATGTAAATGCCAGCTCAACCGATCGTAGATTCGATGCAACCCTCCAAGTGCTCAAACCAGTTTGCGTTCAACTAAATGAACACATTCCGATGGCTATCTGGCGTCACCCCGCATTCCCAACGAATTTGGTGAACGATTTCTCTGCACAATCTCAGGCCCAACCTGGGAAACCTGAGACGCTCCCCAAACAGAAGCCAACAGCCCGGGACAGATGATCCGTGTGGTTACAAGCCCAAGGGGGCAACAAAAATTAAGACAACTCCCCATCGGTGATTGATCCGAAAAAACAGTTGGATAGCATTTCAAGGTAATGCTCTCTCGTTAGGCGTGTAATTGACGGTAATTTGTCGCCATCAGAGCTGAGGGCCCTGGCGACAGAGCCCACTCGATCAACGAGCGATGAAAAATGCTCGAAAACGATCGAATCTAGCCGAGCAGCCGAACAGGGTGGGGAATAATTAGGAATGCCTCTCAAAGGCAATGTAAGTCGACACCGGCGGCTCGCCCAAGCTGTTGTCCGGCGATCGGCGATCTGATCATGACGGCAATCATTCACGAGCGAATACGAATCGAGTCGTGAGCGGATGTATCAATATTCCAGTCATTGTTCGTGAGTCGTTCTCATTTACAAGACCAGAGTGGAATAGGCGCACAGATGTTAAGCGATGTTAAGCGATGTGTGCTGCAGGACGCAGAGGCGAATGCGTTAGGGCGATAATTGGGGTGTGTCCGGCCGAGTGTGCATTCATGAATGTGTTTATCATTGATTGCCTCGGATGCAGTGAGTCAGGTTGAATTTATAATTGAATTTTGAACGGGCGCTGCGGTGTGAACAACTGTGAGAGCAAGTTCAGGAGGAAGTTGGCCATTTTTACCCTTATCTCGAAGGAGAGACGCTTTGGTGATTTGGAGGTCACCTTCTCTTGTAAAAGACTGTGGCACGGTGATGGGAGAAATGAGGAAGGCGCATTGTCTCTTAGACTTTTCAGTTGACAATTCGTTGGGTGGGCCAACATGGTGTAGCCACACTAGGCGTTGGTTCCGCTGACGTCTGACTGAAATCATTGCTGTTAGACAGTCTCTTCAGCTGGCGGTTGAGTCTTCATCCGAAACAGGATCAGGATCATCGCAATCATGGAGGATCAATGGAGCATGAGGTCTTGTATAAGAAGGCATTATTTTTTTGCAACACACTAGAGTGGGTCCTGCGTGCGAACAACGTTCACTTGCCTGAGACGTAACAATGCTGGCCCTCATCCAACTCGAGACATTTAGATTAAGCCTTCAATCTACACGTTGTGCCACCGACACTCAGGATGTCCTTCCTCTGTACAAGTTGCAGAGACGAGGGAGTTGACAAAACCTTTTCTGCCCGTGGATCCAAAACAAAATAAGTAAATGACACGAAGACGCAACGCAGTAGATGACGTTCACGGTAACTAAGCTGGAGGAATTGGAAATAAAATATTGGAAGACGGTCGGAAGACATAGCCTGAAGACTGCGGCTTATTGTGATTTCCCCATTTAAAGTTGACGTTGAAGGCTTTAGTTCATGATGAAACTTTTTTTGTTATTTGTCTTAAGTGAAGTGGCAAGTGAAGCACCGCACGTGTCGAGTCGATGACGTGTCCGGATTAGCCAGTTACAGTCGTCGTTACACATTTGTCAGGTGTCATCTTGTGTTAGGCCCATAGTTGTTAGCTACTGGACAGGGCCAAGTAAGGAAGCCTGTGGTTATACGTATCTGACTCCTTGTGAGTCTGAGGAGTTGTTTCGTTCTGCTAATGTAGATAGTTTGTAGGCGCATTTTGGCTTTCCTAATGGTTCACCATATCCCTGAGCCAATTACTTATTAAGCTCTTAGCTGTGGTGATGGTTTTGCCACGGCATGGTCGTGGCATCATGAATGGTCATGCGGCGACTTTTCTTTGTATGTCTGCTCTTTTGTTTCCTGAATGGCCGCTGTGAGCCTCTCCAAGTGAGGTGGATTCTGTTTGTGTTGGCCAATTGGTGTAACAGTTGTAGGCTGTTCAATACCAGTTTGCCGTGACTTTGCTTTTGAGAACTAGAAGAGCAGCTGTGCTGATAGAGAAGATATATAGTAGACAGAGGCGTCCTTTAGTAGTATCTCTGTCTTTAATTTCTCTTTAAGCTGAGTTCTGTTGCGAATATGTCTGCTTGAAATACGGGGTTGTGAATGTGCGTATTGACTCCGTATACTCCAGCTCCATCTGTTTACCTCGCGGTTGAAGGTGGGTGTCCTTATAATTTTGGCTGAAGTTGTATCGGGGAAGACAGTTGTCAACATTTCAGTTTGTTGAGAATCCTAGGGTGGATAAGCCTGTGATTAAAGTCATCTTCGGTGATGAACTTGTAGGCGTTAATCATAGCTGATAGGTGTAGGGCTGGGATGCTTCCAGTGCTACTGGAGACCTACAGACCTACTGATCCTGACAAAAGCTCATGTTTATAGCTTGTTGAGCTTGGATTGTGCATTTGTTAACTTTTTTTTCTAACCACCAGACTTTTGCAGCAAACTTGAGTATTGGTCTTGTGATGGCTGCGCTGGCTAAAGACTTATTTTGGGGTTGACACCCCACTTTTTCCCTGTGAGACTGTTGCTGGTCCACAAGGTTTTTGGGATTAACATTGAGGTTTGCCCTTACGCACCAGTAAGCTACAAGATTGAGTGCTCTTTGTAGACTTTGCCTTCGAATTTGCCACTAATAAGAATCACAATGTCATCAGCATCTCCTTGGACAAAGAATCGTTCATTGCTGAGTATGACAATTATTTCATTCACTACTATGAACCACAGGAGAGGAGACAGTACCCCAACCTGAGGGCTGCTTTCACCAGCTTTGATACTGATTTGGTCATTGCCCAGTATAGATTTGTCTGTGGCTGAGCGTGCGTTGCACCCATTTACATATAGTGCTGTCTACCCCTGTGCTGAGGATGCAGCATAGTGTTTCTTTGAAATCGGTTTGTAAGTACAGAAGGTCCTCAACCAACTCGGAGTGATGATCTGAAGACAGCTAAGGATGTTGCAGTAGAACTTGACGGTGGCGACAATATAATTTGTCATTTGAGTCAGACAACAAGAGGTCCTGCAGGTAAACTGAAAAGCTTGACGTGCTTGTGCTAAGCGTCCAAGCTTACACTTGAAAGCCGTGACATCAATCAAAGATCTTCTTCTTCTTCTTGTGGCGCTACAGTCCGGGATGAACCTGGGCGTGTCATTAGCCTGTTGCAAAATTTAGAGGAAAAGAAAGGAAAGTGCGCATATGTCTTCAAAACTCACAATAGTTTCTTTCAACAGCAATTGCCTGAGCTACGAAGTCCTAAACATGACACCGATGCAAGCACCCTGCCATTTTGATTAAATCCAACACAAAATTTCATCTTGAACACGACCATCACTCTGTGAAACACAACGTAGGGGATCGAACCTAGACGTCGAGGTTGAAGTGCGTTGGGGTCGATTCACTTACCCACAGTGCCACGAGCCACGGTTCAACGTGTCAAGGGCCATACCATACTGAAAGCATCGGTTCTCGTCCGCGAAACAACAGTCACATGAATCTCCTCAGCTGCTCCTGGGATATGATCCGCTTCTCGTTGCTCGTCATGCATCCCTCAGTCGCAGGTACTTGTGGAAGGCGTGCTAGAAGAGGAACATGGACGTGTTGTTAAACTTCTGGATGAAGACCTTCATTCCAGACGCCTGGAGTACATTTAAGGACTCACATTCCTCGATCGGTTGACTGGGCAGGAACTGCATGAACGCGTTGCAGCAGTTGACTGCGATGATGCCAATCAATTGCGACCATGTGGTTAGGGGAATGGTCGGCTCGAGCAGCAGGAACCGAGACATCGAAGATTCTGTTGAGCATCAGTTTGACGATCTTCTGTGCAAAAAGGAGCTTAGTCTCTGCATTGGTGATACTTGCATTGTACTTCTTGCCAAGAACCCGGAACAGATGTCCTGAGAGTTTCAGATCGCTTGTGCGGTCCGCTTCTCAATGAATGGCTTCGATCGTGAGGATTGGCATGTGGTGGTGCAAAAAGAAGATCGGTGATCCGTGGAAGTCACACGTTTATCAGGTCGTTCGCCGAGTAAAAGCTGAACAAGTCGCTAAGATCTGCGTCAACCTGAGCCACAGGTGGGAGAAGGATAATTGTCTTGACTCTCCACAAGATTGCCAACAACTTGTCGGCATTCTGAAACGCTTCACGAACGATGACCAAGAATTTGCTGTTGAACTTGGCCTTTACCAGGATGTAGTCCACGTCCTTGAGGAGAACCATAGGCACTGACAGATCGATGTACTCTTGAACTCAAATCCCAGGCAGTCGGTGAATAGCCATCTTTTTGAACTACATACTTAGCGTCGTGAACTTGTGCGAGCCCGCTGATGACCGAGGAGTCCAAACAAATTAAGGCGAGAACTACATCCGTCGTCACACGTTAAGTCATCTGCTTGAGGAAGAATTGCAACATCTAGGACAATTTTGTCGGTTGTCCTGCCATTGAAGCGAACCCAAACCAAAAAATCATCTCCCGGCAACTAGCTACTCGACGGCGAGAGTGAAAGGTTGGCATGCGGCGCGACTGTCAGTCAAGGTCGCCGTAGACACGCTCGTAAAATTGCAGCTTTTATAATCCTTTTATGGCGGCACTCCTGATTGCATGCGGATAAGCTTAATCTGTTCCGGGTGTTGTGCATGTGTCGTGGGAGAGTGGTTAATTGTTTATGAGCTTAATTAAATTAATCCAATTCCCGGTGCTAACCAGCCCGCGTGCATGGGGAAGTGTTGTGCCACAAGCGGGTGTCAATTTAACGATCCAGATTGCATCGGCCGCCCCGAAAGGTGTACGAGCAATGAGCTGTGGACATAATAAAGTGATTTATGTGCACTTTTGCGAAACGTGCTGCCCCCGTCTGCTTCTGTCGTTGCCATGCGCAATTGACTCATACTGAACTTGACCTTTTCGCGCGAAGATCTGCGCTCTTAAAGTGGCGATATGAGGATGCACATACTTGTCGGCGGGGTAATGTTAAGAAACTTGTTATATTGCGAGATTTGACTCATTCAGTGCCGCGTAGCAGCGAATGCATCCGGAAGTGAGGTTGAGTTTCATCTGTTAGTCGTTTCTGAAGGAACATACTCAAGTGGAGTGGGAGAGGTGTTGACGATAAGCGGCAACTGGATGGGATCTTTGATCCTCCTCCATTGCCTCGTGTAGAAGTTCCCATCTTACATTTCAGACATGCCCATAAATGAGGACGGTATGCAATGCCGAAGTGGAGCACATCAGGGATACCCGCGATCACCGCTACTGGTTTTTTTAGTAAAATTATCCGAAGACCCCATGGACGTTGTCAGGCAGAATAACATCATCTTTCTAACACCAACTGGCTACAGAATGCAGTGTTAAATGAATGTGTTGATCTCTTGCTTGAGAGAGCACGAATGAGGTCTCTATTGCGGATTTAAAGATTCCAAAGGACTCAGTGGTCTCTGACGGAGAAACTTCACGCCTGACTTGAGTTTGACTACGTCGGTTCCAGTCCCCCAACAATGGTCTGCTGGAAATTTGGGTGGCAACCCAATAACCTAAAGGCCTCAATGTCAGAAAGGCTGGCCTGAAAATGAAGGCGGTCAAGGCGAAGCTAATCAGAATCGGCTCAAGATGCGACGCACCGCTACTACTAAGCGGGAATTCAATCGAGGATGTCAAATAAATTCTGCTACGTCGGCAGCTTTCTGTGAAATGATGGAGATGCAGACATTGCCATCTTGGCAGTCCAGCTATCTACCTCTCACAAGCCGGCTATTCAATGTCAGAGCTTCACAGAAACCCATTGCAAAAAAAACCAAGATCGGCAGAAGAGCTAAATTTGCCGCACTTGGATGGCCTTAACTAGGATACCACAAGGAGTGCGGAGTCGGGATCGAATACGAGGATCGACATGACTTGGCCCGATTAGACCTACGCCTTGAGACCGGTATACTGGACCGGTATACCGGATCGCTACGATACTGCAACTATAGCTCGTTTCGAGGAACTTGCATTGGCAACCCAGGTCGCCCTCTGATAACTGGCACCAGAGAAACCACAAAATTTCAAGCAACCGCCAGAGAGGGAGCATCTCCGCAGCAACACATGGGCCCTGTTATTTTCGCTCCGTTTTGCTCCACTTACCGGTGCCAGCTGGCTCGTTGGAGTCAGTATAAGGACCCCTTGCTGGTACGACGGGCGTCGAATCTTACCTTCTGCTGCACTTTAGCCTCTTCGATGTTAGTTATAGCCTCGCTTCGTCGCTTTCCCATCTCGTTGACATCCATCCAAGTCTGATCGTCGGTGTTCCGCAAGGCTCTATCTTGTCTACTTTACTTTTTCTTGATTTCATTATTGACCTCCTGCCTGAAGCTTCAAAGCGAACTAAAACCTTAGCCGATGACAGATTTCTCAGCTTTCCACAAAACTTCAAGTCCTGTCATTTATCTTTGAATTAAACCTAGGGACATTCAATGATTCAATGCCTCTTAACCCGATTTTGTTAGCAAATTGAAACCGACGACGTGCGCCAAATGAACAACGTCGAGGCTAGGCGTATCCTCCTTGACAACATAGACAAGCACGGCCTTCCACTAGAATGCCCCTTATCACCCATTCAACAAGCAAGGACCCCAAACTTCCAGAATTCACCTCTTTTTATTAAGCCCTCAAACTCGTCATCTTCACAGCCCTCCCCCTCCTCCCCACAACCACCTCCAACACAAATACTATCAAACTCCCCATCAGCGCTCCCACAAAGAGCATCATAACCAAACTCAAGTCCTTCACGCACAGCCCACCGATGCCCTGGTCCGGCTTGGTCCAGTCGCTGAAGTTCATCCGCCCGATCTGCACCAGCTCGTAGAACGACCGGTCGATCCAGTGCCGCAGCAGCCCGCTGTCCTGCACTTGTATAATCACCCGGTTCAACGCGTCCCTGTGCACCGAGTTCGGATGAAGCGCAAACGCCTGCTGACTGGCCGACAGGCCGCATATCTTCGTGATGCGGAACAGCGGCTTGGAGAAGAGCTCCTGCTGGCCCCTGTATATGTTCCACTTGGACGTCTGCACCGAGTAGGCGTAGCGCCGGTCAAGGCTGTCCATCATCTGCAGGAACTCGGTGAACGACTCCGTCACCTTGATGATGCTCGGATGGACGAATTCCAGAATCAGTTCCTCCACCGCTTCGTACTCCTTCCGGAAGAAGTTTACCTTGAAGTCCACTTTCCGAAGGTCAGCACTGGTCTCGACCCTGTGCCGAGAGGGCGGGTGCGTCAGATAGGCCTGCAGGTAGGCTAGGTACCACGTGGTGAAGTACACGCCCAGCAGGGACATCAGGAAATAGACGAACTTCATCAGGGCCGTGGAGCGCCGCAGAGCAGTGAAGGGCTGCCAGAGGACGCCACGCAAGCAGATGTCGTTGAGGAGAATTTCACTCAGCCTCATGGGCTTCTGCGGGTGCAGGCGACTGGTCGCGACCACCAGGAGGGCTGACAGGATAAGTCCGGTGCAGAACATCAAGACGGTGACGTTGGGATCCACGATGACCAAGTAGAACTCGCTCGTCGGCACGTGGGCCTCCACGGGCACCATCAGGCAGTAGTACGTCTGGTCGACCGTGTAGGAGAACGGCTCGCTGTGTGGGCTGTGCAGTATCAGAGAGATGAGCAAGTCCAAGGTGTCGTTGAAGAGCAGCTCCCGCAGGCCCATGTAGAGCACGCTCTTCCCAATCGTAAACGGAATCGTGCCGAAGTCCATGGTGGCGTTGTGCTTCTCGAAGAAGCAGTTGAGTATGTGGCCCGCGTACCCGTAGACCGCCACCGATCCGTCCGGCCTGGCGGCGAGCATGTTCATGGGTGCGATTTGATCCGCGAACACCCTGAGGGCGGCGCCCTTCATGTCCTTCACTCGATCCGGGAAAATGGGCGCATCAGTGGGCGACCTCCGCTCGACACGGAGCGACGGGTACGGGTCGTAGCTGAAGATGTCCTGAGAGGCAGCGAAGTCGCGGAAGATGGCCACGGCGTTGATGAGCTTCCATTTCCAGCAGATCACGAAGATGTCCCAGACGGCGTTGTTCTTGGGTGCTACCTGGTCGACCACCAGAACGACTCTGCTCTTGGTCACCAAATAAAGAAGAGTGGCTAGCTTCTTAAGAATTTGAGAGGACCCCTTCGACTGGAGGTCCACGATGACAAGCAGGTCCCGATCGAAGTGCCTGGCCAAGCATACGGACGAGTTGTAGGTCAGGCTGATGATGGGCACCTCGGTGGCAGTGGACACGTCTTCGATGAGGCTGCGGCCCGTGTCTTCAAACGGCGCACCTGGGTCGGGAGAGCTCACAAAGACCAGACTTTGGAAGCGGTCAAGTTGACTGAGGTGCAGGATGAAGCTCAGGATACTCAGGTTCGTTGAGTTCATGGCGGCAGCTGGGACGACTGGCGACTGGTAAGGCAGTGCTTGAGGTGTCTGGGTTTTGTTGTGGAATTTGGGCGTAATTGTCCAATCAAATGCGGACTGTGACGAGGTAATTTGCAGTGATTGCCGTCGTTTTCGGGTACTTAAGGTGTCAGCGGTTAAGTCGAGAAGGGTGGAGGTTATTGAAAATTTGTCTCTGTGGGGTGAGGCAATAGCTGGCACGGGTTTTGGTATGGTTTTCGATTATGAAGTGATATGGAGACAGTCGGTCTGAATGTGGGTTCTGTAGGTGAAGGTATACTAATCATTATCCACGTGTGTGTATCGGACGCGGTGGTGGGCTGTAGCTCGGAGTTGAAGACTATTCAGGCTCCAAACAACTTGTCTATGCACTCAACACAGCCCAGTCACCATCGACGGCGTACAGAAATAAAAATATTATGAGCTCCGTCATTCCGTGTTGCATACTCAGCGCACAAAAATTGTCCCCAATTGGGTGAAGTGTAACGACTCCTTCATACTCTTCAAGAAAATTTAAGTAAATTGCAGTAATTTCATCGGGACTTGATTGAGGAAATCACGGTAAGCCACTCACCTACATGCTATGTCGAGAGTGGGCTCGATTTCGTCAAGTGTGAAACCTTGTTGATTCCCTCAACATTTCATTGAAAACGTGAATATGTGGGATAGGTTAAGTGCGTCAAAAGAAGATACATTTTCCCACGGACACCGAAAAACTCTTTTACAGAGATCTGGCGTCAGTCATTGTTACTTCCACTCACTGCCGACGGGCTTGCCTATTCTGCAACAAGTGCTTAAGGTCTGCCCAATAAAACGTTTCTCTTAACGGACACCCATCTATAAGGGGCACCCTCGTTTACGGACAATTTGTCATGGTCCTAGCATGAATAAAGGACTATTCGTGTACTCCCCTTGCAATGGATTTCTCTATACCGGCGACGAATATGAATTTCACCATCTATTGCGAAGTTGTACCTCTAAAAACGGAAACACACGAACATGGAACAGGCAACTCAACACAACGGACAAGCGAGTCTCTCGTTTTTTTTAGACTTTACTTCAGATGAATAATCTTCTTCTTCTTCTTTGCTTGGCGCTACAGTCCGGGGTGGACCTGGGCCTCAACCAACATGTCTCTCCAGTCAGCACGATCTTTCGCCAGCTGCCTCCAGCTGCGCACACCAAGTTGGTTGAGGTCCTTTTCCACTTGTGTGCGCTATCTAGTGCGAGGACGTCCTCTGTTGCGCTGTCCCAATGGCTCGGTGTCAAAGACTCTTCGGGCCGGAGCTGTGGTGTCCATCCGCTCTAGATGACCTAGCCATCTTAAGCGTTGGATCCGAAGACGCTTAACTAGGTGCTTGCCGCTGTACAGCCCGCATAGTTCGTGGTTGAACCTTCCAAACGCCATCAACGCAAACAGGACCAAAGATCGATCGCTCGCAGAACTTTTCTCTCAAAACAACCAAGAGCTTCTTCATCCGCTTTCAATAGCGTCCATCTGCGCCATAGAGCAGGACTGGGATGATCAGGGTTTTATACAAGCTCAATTTGGTGTTTCGAGAGATGGCTCTGTTACTCAATTGCCTTTTGAGCCCAAAGAAACAGCGATTGGCAAGAGTAATTCTGCGCTTGATCTCGGTACTGGTGTTGTTGTCCCTATTTACTCCAGAGCCTAGGTAGACGAAGTCCTTGACTACCTCAAAGTTTCTGCTGCCCAATATGACGCTCTGTCCGAGACGTCGATGTTGTGCGTCCTTCCGTGATGACAGCATTAACTTTGTTTTGCCCCCGCTTCCGCTTCAATGCCAGCAAACGCCTCATTGACGGCTCGTTGTGTTCGTCCAATCACGTCAATGCCGTCCGCGTAAGCAAGCAGTTTAACGGACTTTTGGGAGAGCGTGCCTCGGGTGTTTACGTGTGAGTTTCGCACGATCTTCTCAAGTATGATGTTAAAGAAGTCACATGACAGCGCGTCGCCTTGCCTAAAACCTTTTTTGACATTGAAGGTCTCGGTGAGTTCGTTACCGACCTTGATGGAGCAGCGAGAGTTCTCCATCGTCATCCTGCACAACCTGAGGAGTTTGGCGGGAATGTCAAACCTAGACATGGCGCTGTATAGCTCGTCTCTATGCACGCTGTCATATGCGGCCTTGAAATCGACAAATAGGTGATGTGTGTCGATCTGCTTCTCTTGGGTTTTTTCCAGGATCTGCCGTAATGTGAGAATTCGATCGATAGTGGACTTCCCAGTCCTGAAACCGCACTGATAGGGACCTATCAGGTTGTTGACAAAGGGTTTCAGGCGTTCACACAGAGTATCTTGTAAGCGATGTTAAGGAGGCTGATCCCTCGATAGTTGGCACAGTCAAAGGGATCTCCTTTCTTGTGGACCGGACAAACGACGCTGAGATTCCACTCATCGGACATGCTTTCCTCCGACCATATCTTACAGATGAGCTGGTGCATGCGCCCAACCAGGTCATCTCCAGCCGCTCCAGCAGCTTTTTTCGAGTTCAGTCTAGATATCGCTATCTTGACTTCGTCTAAGTCGGGGGGCGGAATTCGTGTTCATCATCGTCCAAATTGAGTGAAACATTCTGCCTGCCAGCGGAAGTTGTGTCGTCATCGCCGTTTAACAGTCTACAGAAATGCTTTTTCCAAATTCTCAGCATCGACTGCGATCCTACTACTAGTTGTCCAATGAATAGTCACTCTACTTAAATCAACGAAATTTTAGGAGCCTAAGTAAGCAGAGTGAGGCAGAGTAAGCATGTATTTGCTGAATAATCGTAAAAATGTTGTCGCTACGTGCTTTCATTAAAAAATTGAGTTTGCTGCTTCTCCTCTATTGAGGGATCTTGTTGTGATGTGTATCATGCAGGCTTAGGCTTTGGGGGAAGATGACTGTGAGTTCCATATCGCCAGTGTAACACTATACTGAGCCTGCATCCTGTTCTTCTTTGATAAATATATGGGGACCTAGTTTAGACTCTTATGGTACGCCACATATTTTTATAGAATCTCGGGTGTACAGCGTGGAGCTTGTCAATGCAACATCCTATGGCTTACAGTTTACCGCGTTTCATAACGTCATCATGAGAGTGGAAACAGTGGACTACAAGAAATGTCATGAGACAATGGATGGTTCATGCTTTCTTGGCAACCTACATGATTTTTGCTCTTCATTTATCCATACGTGAACAGAGTCGGCTTGTATTAAGCCCTGATCATCCCAGTCCTGCTCTATGGCGAAGAGACATGGACGCTATTGAAAGCGGATGAAGAAGCTCTTGGTTGTTTTGAGAGAAAAGTTCTGCGTACGATCTTTGGTCCTGTTTGCGTTTAAGATGGCTAGGTCATGTAGAGCGGATGGACACCACAGCTCCGGCCCGAAGAGTCTTCGACACCGAGCAATCGGGACAGCGCAACAGAGGACGCCTCGCACTAGATGGCGCACACAAGTGGAAAAGGACCTCAACCAACTTGGTGTGCGCAACTGGAGGCAGCTGGCGCAAGATCGTGCTGGCTGGAGAGGCATGTTGGCCTAGGTCCACCCCGGACTGTAGCGCCAATCAAGTCAGAACAGAGTCGGCAACTCAAATTCAGGCCAGAGAGTGTGAAATAACACTGTCATAGTCCTTATTCATGCCTTCTCTGATGCAGTAGTTAAATCGTTACTGAGATTTAGTCTAGCACAATGTCTAGATCTACATTTTATTTCCGACTTTGTCATTTTGTTAGCATCCCTCTCAGGCATTTGAATAGACCTTATTATGTGGTGGCTTTTGTTGAGCCTTTGCTTGTCATGTCATGTGACTTTTTTAACATCATGCGTGAGAATGTCGTACTTACACGATCCAAAAATACGCACAATTACGCGGACGACACTGACATGCTTGGTCAAACACAGCGAGCCGTTAATGAAGCGTTAGCATTGAGGGGGCGAAACTAGGTTTGAGGGCAAAAAGAAGTCGAGAAAGGATGCCCAACATCCGCAACTTGTCCAAAATGTCACTATATGCAGTAGTACTTTCCAGGAAGTTAAGGACATCATCTACTTCGGCTCCCAAGCAAACAGAACAAGCAACGGGGTTAAATTGATTGATTGATTTCTTAACTTTGCATTGCGCTAAAGGAATGGACAATTAATGCAGAATAATTCTTGCCAATCGCTGGTTTTTTCGCTGGACGCATGAAGCAATTGGGTAGTAGAGCCTCCTCTCAAAAGACCCTGCTGGGATTAAATAAGACCTTAGTCATCCCTGTCCTGCTCTAAGACACGCCAAGCCTGGACAATCTCAAGAGCAGACTCCAAATTCCACACCGGACGGTGGTGGCATTAAAAGAAGAAGGAAAAAGGACAACGCCGAGAAGGACGGTTGCGTCTTGTGATCCTGCACAAAAATGGAGGTAGTCTCCGAACTTGGTGTGCAGAATTGAAAGCTGATATACGAGAGGAGGTTTGTTGTATGATGTCCAAGTGGAAGAGGATAACAAGGAGTACAACTTGGATTTTTGTTTAATCCCTGCTAATCAAATCACTAGTATGTGGCATTAGCTATAAGAACCTGTGTCCAATTTACTAATATTGTTGAACATGCGAGAGCTCAGTACAAACAGAAGAACTCAGCACAAATGTGCACGATTCCTTAATGTCACTGAGTCGAAGTAGGTAATTTCCTCCTGGCACCTTCGACTTTCCTGCTGGACATTGCTGGTTTCCGTTAAGAGTGCCTGATTTCAATCCTAAATGAGCACGCATTTTCATCATTAGCCTTCGTCCACTCTTGGCCCACTTAACCCTGCTGTCGATTAATCGGTCTGGCTTGTCCATTTTCGAAATGTCCATCTTACTCTACCAACACTTTGTCAGTGTTCAAATTTGCATTACTTTAGTGTGGACAATTTACTGAAGAACCTGGGTGGATCGGCACAACAAGCTCTAGAGTCAAACGATTGTCTGCAGCGAAACCAACTCATTTACAGAAGGGTTAACGATCGAAGAAATGTCCTTCGAGACGAGAGTTCCTCCAAGAGCTTGTTCTTAAATTTTCCATGAACACCACGCGAGCAGCCAAGCTCCCTCATTAGAAAGGCACATCGAACTTCCCACGGATGCACAAAAGACACTTCAACTCGCCGCAGTCTCAACGTCATCTGAATTAACTTCCCGAAATCCTTTCGCGGCGTCACTTTCGCCACACTTTCACTCCGGCAATCCACTCCGCGGAAGTGGCTCACCCACCGACTCACCCGCTCTGCTGGCATATTTCTATTAATTCAATTAGCATATCATCAGCAATTTGACAGCGTTTTCCACACCATTCCAAATATAGAAAAACGCCATATCCATCAATCCACAGCGACACCCCATCCGATCTTCCAGGCAGCGGCACCATCACCACCACCATCGCCATCGTCGCCAGTGCGCGAGCGAGAGAATAATGTATTCAAGACCCATCTCAACAGCAGCTCTTACCAAAAACAAACTCCCATCGCCGAACGCCCATTTAAATAACACAACGATCTCCTCCGCGCCGAAGTGTTTCAAAGTGCACACCCGGGGGCATTTCCATGATACCCACTCGAAGGCAGAGCGAGCCGAGCCGAGCTGAGCCGAGGCGCGCACAGCCGCGCACATGGACCAACTCCCCGGCGAAGGTTGCGCGCTTTGACATTTCGCATTCCCACCGAGTGTGTTTATGCAAACACAATGTATCTTAGACGGGTAACAATGATGCCGGGCCGATCCGCTCCGAGACCGCTCATAAGACGAAGGCTCCGCGCAGGCTGCCAGGCGACGCCGGAGCGCGGACTATCTGCAACACAATTGATTCATGTCCCATGTATGGGCCGCGCAGATACTCTCCGCAGCCCACAACTAAACGCTGCAAATGTTTAACCATACTTGGTGTCATGTACTTATTTATTGGCATTAATTTTGTGTGGTGGCTTGCGGTGCGTCCCTGACGCGCTGATTGCCCGTTGGCCGCTGGCCGCCGCTGTCAAGTTCAAGCCTTCAAGGTGCACCTCATGGCTCACCGCTGCACTGCTGCAGTGTGTCTGCAACTAATAATGATAAGTAAACATTTGACATTGTTCCCTGAGCATGCTGGCCGCTAAGACAGATTCCCATGGCACGCCGGAGCCGGCACGGTCGGCCCCGTGAGTTACGCAGCGGCGATGTCATTGGCGATTGCGCGAGACGAGCGGCGCGGCGGCCCGGTGCATCTCCACTGAGTTATGGTCCTTGGCTTTGCATACAATTTGAATCGGTAATTAGGAATGTGCCCGTCTGTCTATCTGTCTGTCTGTTGGACCGACCCGGTGCATCTCAGCGAGAGAAAACGGCGAGTTCTACACGCGGCACCACCGGCGCGCGGTGGCTTCTGCTGTGCGCGCTCGCCGAGATTGGTGCCCGCAGAGCCGGCCGGCGGCGGTGGGCAATAAAATAAAGTCAAACAAATAACCATTGATATTTATGGGTAATTAAATTCGCGAAGATTATGGTTAAATACAGTGGCTGTGGCTACACTGAGCGCCCGGGGAGTGAGGCGACGCGACAGCACTGCAGCCGGCGCATGCAAGTGGGAGATATTTGCTGCGAACTGCTGTGTTTATGTGTTGCTACCGCCTTCACAGTTATGTTGCTCGAAGTAGCGGACTTCCTTCAACCCCATCGACTGGAAGAGGAAGAGGAAGCTTAACGGTCCAGTGGTGTATTGACATCGAAAGAAGAACATAACTTGAAGTCGGTTGACAGCACAAATGGGTTCAGCGGATCGGATCTTTGGTGGGATTCACCGGGGAAGTGGACGTGTTGTGGAGAGGAGCTACTGTGCTGTGTGATTAAGAAGATCAGCATGTCAGCATGCCTGGGTCACGCCTGAACGAACTGATTTACCGTCTACAGTGACTGACAAGAGGTAGCATAGAAGACGTGGAGAATATGCCAACTGACCATTGAAAGGTGCAAAATCATTGGACGTGGATGTTAAAGTACAGGGGAATTAAAAGTGTTATTGACGCTCAATTGTTCAGGAATCAAACATGACCAGAAGTGTGCGTTGGAGCCAAACAGACGTTACCTTGAAATAGGGAAGGTCCCTGAAGATCACTGAAGTTCCACCGTTGTAGCCTGCTGTCTAGTACAGCACCACCGATCCTTTTTTTCTCTGGACGTTACATTACGCAAGCCCATGTCGCTGAGAGTTTAATGGACACTTCGTTCATTTTCGTTAAGTTTCGTTCAGTTTTGGTAAATTAAGTAGGAGCGATATTTTTGCTACGTCACTGCAGTAACGAGGTGAAGACCCAATAGTGATGCACTTGCGAAGCCTTATGTCACCGTGCTGCTGCCGTTGTGACTATTTCCTTTACTTCTGGTAACAACGATAACCACCTGCTACCGTAGTTTCGCGATGCCAAGCGGAAGGGTGCCTGGCCAACGTTAGAGACTGTCCGTGGATTCATAAAAAAATAATGGTCACCACGCAATTGCCCTCCCAAGGAGGACTATTCCTGACGGAAATCACGATCTGTCTGCATTAGTCGCAAAGAAAGCAATTCGGACTTTTATAACAACTTACTGAAAATGACTCTTACTGGATAGTACAATTTTAAGCGCACATGCTACCATAACCCCAATTCACAAAATAATGCTCGCTCTCAGAGATATAGAACTCGTCAAATGGCGCGTTTTCGATTTAAAAAAAGAAGCCCTGGCAGGAATTGTGCCCGATAGGGGTCGAACCCAACCATTTATGACACCGATGATTTTTGTTCCGATACATCGAGCTTTAGCCCCCGGCTCCTACCATTTGACGGCTATTCACTGGCTTCACCCGCTTGTTAAAGACTCAGTATACTTGCTTACTTATCAGGCTGACGAACCATGAAGGGCCCGAGCCTGAGCAGCTTTCAGTCATCAAGGCCAAGCTGTCTTTCATCCGCGATGACTTAGTCTCTGTACCGGAGGTTCGGTTTTGTTCTCCTTCTCAACCCAAGAGGTTCGGATTCGAAGACCCTCTTTGCTGAAGCGTTGTTGTCCTTTCGCTCGATGTGGCCGAGCCTGTGTAGTCGACGGATTTTTGCCTTCCGGACTACATCCACATCCTTGTACAGCTCGTAGAGTTCACGGTTGGGTCTTCTCCTCCATTCGCCTTCATCGCAGACGGGACCATATATCCGACGCAGAATTTTTCTTTCAAAGGCACCAAGAATCAGCTCTGAAGCTTTCGGCTCCATAAAGCAGGACTGGCAGAGTAAAATTTTTGTAGAGCATGACTTCGGTCCTTCGAGTCAGGAGTTTCGAGCCCAGTTGTTTTGACAGACAAAAGTAGCATCGCTTCCCAAGGGCGAGTCTACGTCGGATCTCCACTACGATATCATTCTTGGGGTTCACGTTTGCCGCGAGGTAGACAAACTTCATTACTACCTCGAAATGGTGGCTGTCGATTGCCTCGTGTGCCTCGGATCGCTTTTTGCTCGACAGCATATATTTGGTTTTGTCCTCGTTGATCTTTACTTTAGACTCAGTATAACAAGTAATAATAATATGCGCGGCACACTAGCACATAGAGGGTCCAGGGACTAGCTTCTCAGCAACCACTCGTGTTGTGCGTGCTATTGTTCTTTGACCTAAAACTCCGAACGGCCAAGTGAGAGAGTTTTTTTTCTGGGCAGGAGTACTCTTTGAGCATTGTTAGTGACTCGAATGAGGTGTTGTTTGTGTCGTACAGACCAGAGATCGAACTTAGACGTCGAGGTTCACGTGAACTGACATATCCTCAAAGCCACGAGCCACCACACAAGTACAATGTGTGCTTCGGTTTAGTATGAACGATCGCAATGTCTCGGACGGTTTTCGATCACAGATACCTGACTGTTCTCTTGTCTCATTGGATCCGTATATTCCAGGTACAGTGACTCTGCGATGCTGTGGGTGCTCTGGATGAGTCGCTACAGTTCCCCTGTCCGGCGGTTCATCCTGCTGCTTATAATCGACAGTTGTTACGCCTCGAAAATATACTTCGGACTACAGTTCTCCACTTGGAAACAAAGAAGATGTAACGACACTAAACATCGCTCAAAAATTAAGAAAAAAAAAAACTTAACACGCGTCACTCGGCTATGCCTATCACCAATTCCGACTGGGGTTCGACTTTCCTGATGTCTGAACTGAACTCCCAACTGGTTGTTACTTACAAGCTCTGACCTCACACGGTTTCAAGCTTCGATTGAACTCTCTGGTCCGCACACCTTCCTTCGCTTATAAATTGTGGCTCTCTTTGCCTATTCGCACAACTCCTCAGGCAGCGATCCATGAGCTTTCCATTTTCTAGGGAAAACCGATGACAACATAAAACAAGAAAGGTTCTTTCGACTTATATTGCCGCTCTATGGGAGTAGGACCCACGTTTCCCGTGTCAGGCACTGCCATCCTACCACATCCACCACCCATTACTTGAGGAGAGTACTCCCAAATCTGGTGGATAGGTGAAAAAGACGCAAAATCGACGAAGGCATAATACACTAACCAGTTACAAAATGTTTTGCCTCGTGGCGTTGTGGGTATGTGACATCAACGCTCTTGAACCTCGACACCGTAGTTCGGTCCCTAGTCTATGTGACAAAAATAATTTGGCCGTAGTTGGCATAAAACTTAAAGGTCCCACGATAGCACGCACAACACGAGTGGTTGCTGTCAAGCTAGGCGCTGGCCCCCTACGGGCTGTAGCGCCACCAATATTATTGTTATTATAAGTTACAAAATGTTTAGTTGCTTCAACATGATTGTATATGCAAACCTGTCGAGTAAGGCAGGGGTCCTAACAGACTCAAGCCAACTGAATCAATCGACAGCATGCAAAAAAAATGAAGCGTTCTGACCATAAAGACATTTTCGCTTAGTTTCGTTAAGTTTCGTTCACTTTTGCAAACATACGTGGGAGCAAAATTAGTTATTGCAGGCCTGAGCTGAGCTGAGTGACCCTGAGCTATTGTGGGCGCTTTGAAATTTGACGATACTCTTTGTTCCTCTTCAGTTTACATTGATCTAAGCGTATGCTTACCAGCGTGAACTAGTCATTTTTAAAGGTCGCTCAAAATGACCATCGCTTAACATAGAGCGAGTTGAGGCAGTCAATAAAAGGGTATGTAAAGTACGAACTGAACCAATTACACAGATCTACAGGCGTCAGAAGCACCATGGCCTATACTCGGTTACACTTCTGACTTTTTGTGATGTTTATGGTACATTCGTCCAAGATTGATGTACCTGCTACCCGCTCCGCAGATATGCCTCCTTCCTCGGCCATCTCCCACCTGATCTTCCTGAAATCGAGTGTGCTGATGAAAAGGAATGCAGACAAATGGTTCGTACAACAAGCAGAATGAAGCAAACTTGTGCTGAACGAGGACAAACTTAAGTACCCTCCGTCACAAGTTGAAGCACATCGCCGACATCTCGTCTACAACGCCACAATGTTCTCGACTCCCCTGCGTAGCAAACTGAAAATAGGCATGCAACCAGATAGACATCGTGGTGCCACTGATCGCCGTTGTGGCCA
Organism: Eristalis arbustorum; assembly: GCA_916610145.1. NCBI lineage: Eukaryota > Metazoa > Arthropoda > Insecta > Diptera > Syrphidae > Eristalis > Eristalis arbustorum. The sequence goes on along the minus strand of OU744316.1, from coordinate 111,776,630 downwards.
CCCCCTTCAGCATCCACGGCTACCTTGCGCCTGTTCTACACTTGCCATCGAAACTGACAACTCAAAGGAACTGTCAAGGCAGTCAACGTGCACTTATGCAATCCGATGGATACGACTGCGGCCGCTCCGGTAAACTTTGAATCATAATTTTCTACACAATAACAAGCCTCTTTACAACGAACTGGGCTAACCTACAAAACCGCAGCACTTGCACTCGCAGCAACCTTACGTCTGGCTACGTACGACAACCCATGCCGCCGTCGATACACACGGCGCACTGAGCTGATATATTCAAAGCATGAATCGATATCATATTTTAGTTATCTAAATAGGACTCGGGCTGACATTCACACTAAGGTCACCCGCGCAGCGCCGCTGGCGTTGTGGTGGTCACATTCATTGCGACACACCGCGACGACGACGACGACGACGACTGCGATGACTGCGACGACACCAGAGGCTAGGGGGCACTCCGGTCTCATTGTTGTGTCGCCAGTGAAAACAATACATCGCCGCCGCCGCGCAGCTCCGTGGAGGTGAGGTGCTGGCCTGGCCCCCCTGTCTGTGTGTGCACAGCGAATTATCTGCACTCTGGCATCGAGGCAGAATAAACATTTTTTTTCTCCTCCGCCAGGAGTGATATTTTACATGCAGCGGGTCTGGTTCGCACGCGGACTGCCAGTGCGAGCGGGAGGCGAGGTGCCTGCACCCAGTTTCATGAGCGATTATTGTTTTGTCGCTTCCTCGCACTCGGCGGCCCACACCGGCGCTGCTGTCAGGCAGAATCAATAAAAGCTAATTCCCACCTGACAGATACATGAGAGCCGAACACGGAGATACATTTGTATGCGCGCACACATGACCGGGTGACACCTCGACTTGTCGATGGGGTCGTTCGGTTCTCGGTTGTATAACCTTGTTGGCGAGAGAGCAGTGGTGGCGATGGTGGTGGTGACGGTGGCGTTGCGAGACGTGGTCCTGCTTTTTGGGGAGTCAAAGTCAAACTTTCACCTTGGCTGAGCACGTGAGCTGCGGGAAGACGCTGCCTCTGGTGGTGCTGAAGACGTGAGTGTAATGGGGTGCAGTTCATGAGGTTTGTTGGTCGAATGGCGGAAAAAAGGGAATGCATACCTTTGCGATTCAGATGTCGTAGGTGTGATAGGTACGAAGGTTAGGAAATGCCAATTAGCTGGCAGATGTGGCGTTCTCACGCCACTAAGTCTGTGCATGACGGGTTAGTGCAAGGAGCCCTTTGGTTATCGGTTCGTTTCGTTCATGACTTGGCTTGACGAGGAGGTAAGTCTGGAATCGGCGTTCCCACTGGAAGACGTCGACGCAGAATGTGGGTGAGAAATGCAGCCGCGTTACTCGTGTTGATGTGAATATCATCAAAGGCATTCTCCGGTTTTTCGCACCAACGCGCAGCACAGCCCACATTATTCAAAGATACCTTCTCTGCATCGTCAGTTTTCTCATTTTCTCCTACAAATCAATGCAATCTAGCCGAATATTACCCCCAATCCTCCACCATGCATTAGATGGACGACTGATCAACAAGACACAGAGTCAAAAAAGATACATCGATTGACAAATGATTACCGATCGCGAACGTAATTACCAAAATCTGACAAGCTAGCTGAGTCTGATTCCTGGGGCAAAAAAGGAAAGTGCCCATCAGGTTGGGGTTTGTGCCGTCAGGGTAACTGCCCGGCCACACAAAACAAAACTAGTTACGAAGCAACAACAAGCCTCGGAAACGGATGTTTTTACTGATGACGAACCCTGCAAACGATATACGGGCAACGACCTTCGGATCTGTACGTGGAATGTAAGGTCCCTTTATAGGCCACGTGCAGCCTAACAATTAGCGGAAGCCCTATACTGCTGCAAAGCAGATTTAACCGCCATCCAAGAAGTGCGATGGGATGGACGGGGCACAGCAACAAAAACAGCGCCTATTTGGATGTGGATTTGTCGTTATAGGCAGACTTAGGCAAGGAGTTCAGGTCCGTAAACGAGCGCCTCACGACAATAAATTTGCCACATTACCCATATATGCGCACATGCCCCCAGAGAGGAGAAAGATGCCTTGGCGATTTGAACGGAAAGCTAGGAAGAAAGAACAACTGTGGTAGTACGGTCGGTAAGCACAGCCTACTCCACACCACATCCGACTTTGCTGCGAGGCGAAATGTTGTAGTAGCCAGTACGAGATTCCCACATCTCGATATTCACAAAGGAACATGGCGATCTCCTGATCAATCAACCGTCAATCAGATTGATCATATTGCGATCGACGCAATGCACTCCTCCAGTAGTATAGACTTCCGAACGTTCCGAGGTGCCAACATTGAGTCGGTTGCAGATATCCCGAACAGCGCCAAGACAAAGAAATACTGTGAGGAAGTTCAACGTCAGCCGGCTACAATCGCAAGAGATTGCCAAAACCTTTTCCGATCGTGTCTCCCTTAACCTCTTAAGAAATCCTACGCCGCCAACATCAAGTATTGAAGTCCAGTGGCAGCATTGCCAAAAAACCATCAGAGATGCCGCCTCCGATGTGCTGGGTCTCAATCCGCCACCACAACGAAACCCCTAGTTTGACAATGAGTGTCGGCAGGCGAAAACAGCCAAGCAAGAAGCATACAAAGCGGCACTGCAAAGAAGGACAAGAGCTGCTCGGGAGCTCTACGAGCAGAAGAGGAGAGACGAACACCGGCTTCTCAGGAGAAAAAGAAGGAGCATGAGAAGCGCGCGATCGGCAGAATACAAGGATATTACTGCAGGAATGAGGTAAGGAAGTTTTACCAAAGGGTAAAGTCAACCAGTCAAGGTTATAAAGTCCGAACCGAAGCCTGTGAGGATGATCAAGGGAACATCGTAGTATAGTCACAGTCGATGCTGAGGATACAGAGAAACCATTTCTGCAGACTGTATAACGGCGACGGAGAACCAAATACCGCTGTCAGGCAGAACGATCCATTCAACCCCAATGAAAGGGACGACGAAGATCAACAATTCCGTCCACCCGACCCGGATGAAGTGAGGATTGCTGTATCTAAACTGAAATCCAACAAGGCTGCTGGAGCTGACGGCCTACCCGCCGAGCTTTTTAAAGCCGCAGGCGATGATTTGGTAAGGAGCATGCAACAACTCATCTGTAAAATCTGGTCGGAGGAAAACATGCCCGATGAATGGAAACTCAGCATTATTTGCCCGATCCAAAAGAAAGGAGACCCCTTTGAACTGCGCCAACTACAGAGGCATCAGTCTCCTAAGTATCGCATACAAAATCTTATCTGCCGTACTGTGTAAACGCCTAAAGAAATTCGTCAGCAACCGGGTCGGTCTATACCAGTGTGACTTTAGGCCAAGAACATCCACCATCGACCAAATATTCACACTTCGGCAGATTTGAAGAAAACCCAGGAGCAACAAATCGATACCCAACACCTTTTCATCGATTTCAAAGCCGCGTATGCATCTAAAGAGACGAGTTATACAGAGCAATGTCTAGTTTTGGCATCCCTACCAAACTCGTCCGTTTGTGTAGGAAGACGATGGAGAATGCATGCTGCTCCATCAAGGTCGGTAAGACCTAACCGAGACCTTTGATGTCAAAAAAGGATTCAGACAAGGCGACGCGCTCTCATACGACTTTTTCAACATCGTTCTTGTTCAAAACTCGAACCCCAAGACCAGAGGAACAATCCAGGACCAGAGATGAGTGCATGAGGCACTGATACTCCAACTTATTTAAGAAATTATATATTTATGATCACTCAATCATAGACTACATTTTTTCCAAACAATTGGCTCATTCCGTTGACATTGGCAGTCTGCCCAGCTGTGTCCCAAAACCACCTCTTAAAGCCCCCATCACTTCAAAAAAAACCCGTCGACCTCTACCCGAAAGAGCTCATAATTTCCCTCTCAACAGCGCCGTCTCAATGTCTATCGCCCAAACGCCGGCCATATATTCGCCTCGATTAATTATTCTAATGGTTTAATTAGTACAAGTATCACAACGCAATAATTCGGCGTGTCACAGCCCACCCGAGGCAACCCCTCTGGACACGGCTCACATTTCGTCTAGAGGATAACAATTAAAGCGCTTTGGACATTTTTATTCCACCGTTAAATGCTAATCACCCAGTGCTCGCTAATTAGCGGGAACATATCCTAAATCCAGCGCCGCGCTGACTGACCAAAATCCAATTCCGCGAGTATTTTGATTCACTTTTCTTTTTTCGCTGTCTCGTGCTTGTACACGGAATATGGACTTACCGAACCACTCGAGTATCTGTAACGAGAAGAGAAGCGAAATGTTAATAAAAAAACATTAATATCCACTAATTTGCAATCAAAAAACAATTTCAGAGCAATTTCCACTTCGCGAAATAGTTTTGCGCCGCCGCGCCACAAATGTCCCGGGCGTTGCGCTAGAGCCGGGCGTACAAGTACATATACGACCGTAAGCGGCTGGCTGTGCGCCGCAAATGCGAACAAATTAATTGCCCGACTTGGTGTGCGGGGCAAGACTCCACCCAGCCGGCTAGCCGGGCGCTGCCATCGAAACAGCGGCTGTCGATAAAAGCGCATTTAACCACCGTTTTGTAGGAGCACCTCAGTGGTGCTTTTGCTTTTTTGAATGTTCACCGTTTTTCTGGCGGGTTTTTGTGTTCTCTCTTTTTTGGCATCCGAAAGGCGGTGAGCGCTCCTTGGACGGCTGCGTCGTTGTTACGCAATTAAAATCGAAGAAACAGAGGATACACGGCCAACGGAACGGAAAAAAATGCGCAATTCGAAAAATTCCTTCCCTTTAATTTCGGCCAGTGCAAGTCGCGTCGCGTCTGTCGTCCTCCTGCCACCATAGCGGCGCGCCGGAGGTGTGCGCTGTGTGCTGTGCGCTTGTGATGCTGAATTGGGAACTCCTGTCCGGCGGATGGTTAAAAACCACGGCGTGCCAGGGACCGGACGGATTTGGAGCTCGTTAAAGTGATCTTTATTTGGCATTCATCGCTTGAGGGGGCACATTCTTACGGGGGGACACAATTGCGTGACAATAGCACGGCGACGTTCACGCGGTGGGGGAGGAAACTTGCAAGGAGACAGTTGGAAAGGGGATAATTTTATGAAATACTTTTCGGTTTCCGATTCTGAGCGACAGAAGGAGACTGCCTTGACTGACAGTACGCGAAGGACCGAAGGCCAATTGTCATGCCATGCCACGCCAACCGAGGAGACGATGACGAAGGGGCTGACGGTGAGATGAGACCGAATGAGGTTTGTTTTTGCGTCGCCACGAAAATTGCATCCCGGTTTGGGCGACGAGATCTTGCCGCTGATATGTTGAACAGGAAGATGTGTTGTGTCGTTTCAGATGCGATAAGAAGGATGAAAGGGGACAGTTTTTTTTTGCGGGGAACACAACCCACATTCTTAGAGGATCACCGCACTCACAATTTGTTTACGATATGTTCATATAGAGGGTGACCAGATAAGAACGATGGGAAACGAATTTCATATTAAATAGCCACGGTGGGAGATATAAAATAGATTATACGTTCATTTGGAAGGCCCATTCATGCCATTATGTACATGAGAGCACATCATTCAAACGACTGCCTCTGGTGTAATTCGGTGCAAGTTCAAGGTGGGCCATATAGAGTTGTCTTTAAATCATGGGTTATTTCGATACGGCAGCTGTTTCCCTCTAATCTTGACAGAAAGACAGTATCATAGCTGCGCGGACCGAAATGAGTTGCTTGACGCTTGAACCACTTTGGGTACATGCAAGGTATCGCCCAAATATTGCGTTTTTGAAACGGTGAGTGCTTCATTGCAGCTTTATTTTGGCTGAAATGAAGCACCCACCATGATTGCTGAGAGAGACTGGGATGCTAGTGCACAATATTCATGGTCCCCATCATCGTACGCAGTAAGTGCTGTGGCCGAGAGTGCTAGACTTAATTCGCAACTGAGGCTGGGAACAACGTTTCAGTGAACGACGGGCATTACAAAGCCAAGTAAACTGACTTCTTTTAAATTGAAATTGAAGACATGAATTTGGGCGACCTCAGGCTCTTGCAGAATAGCACCACATGCCACACAGTCCATGCCACAATCGATCTTTTGCGCAGCATCTTCCCTAAACGAGTTATCAACCGCCTAGGCGATGTCTATTGTTCCTCTCGGAGTTGTGACCTTTTTTCTATGGAAAACCGTGAAGGACCGATGTTATGCCAAGAATTCGGAAACGATTCAGGCACTTGAGGCTCCAAGTCCAAAAAAATTGGGTGACAGCCACTTGAACGACATATTTCATAAGTAATGTGAATACTATTTGTTTTTACTAATGAAGCATACATGGAAAAAAAACAATTCTATTCATTTCATTGCTTTTTAAAAATAATCTTGCATTTGGCCCACCTTGTGTATCTGGTCTACATTTGCATCTTTTTCGATCGACATGCATTCGAGCACTCTTGTCCTTACCATCTGAAGAGTCACCATGGTAAGCATCCGGATATCAAGGGTGGAGAAAGAACTCCTCGATTTGACGTTAGAATGCTAGGATCTTTACCGATCGAGTCTGCGCGAAACTGTGAGTAAGTTCATGTCCGTCTATGCAAACAATCGAAGAAGGTTGAAGGCGTTGTCATGAAACCATAAAAAAACCTGCAACTGCTGTGATGGTTTTTACGGAACTCACCCAATGTAGCTCATCCGACTGAGAAGTAGAGCTCGAAAATAACTCCCAAAATTGTTCTTAATTAGTTTCTCACTAACTGATATTTTATTGGTCATCGAAATTTAGGTCTTGCTCTGAAATATATTTAAATATGTACACTCAACTTTTCTCTCTTCTCGCTTGAGAGTTTTTTCATTTCAAATATACGACTCATCTCTTGACACGTTTTTTTTAAGAAGTAAATGGAAGATATCAACAAAAAAACCTCTTTCAACCAGAATATATCAAATGTCTTCAATATAGGTATACAATTCAGTTATTGTATCTATCTCGCATACTTCATAAATGGATGAAAAAAATTGATGTTAAGAAATAAGATTAACTAAAAGTTAGCATCTTGTGCTTAAATTATGCCACTTAATTCCAAATCACAAACAGTGCACTTCGATTTTACTGTGATCTCATTAAACTGAATATAATTTCTAACAGTGTCATTTTAATTGTTTCTGCCTGTCATATTTACTTGCACTTTCCTGAACTTAATTCGACGCGAGTTACCATTAGAATGAAATTAATCAGAGGCGTGTTTTTTTCACTGGTCAGCGCTCAGCTTAGCAAGATTTCGCACGGGAAGCAAAAACAACACAATTTACTGAGATAAAACTCCCCAGTAAAATGTCAGTGTCATCACTGATGATGGCGCCAGAGAAAACTATTTGCTTACTAAGGTTCGTATCTGGTTTATTATTTGACACTTGTAAGTGTTATTTGCTGTTACTTGTACAAATATGTATATCAAATCATTTATATTATTTATTTTATAACATATTTTCTTTGCTTTTGAGAATTAAATTTCAGTGGTTTTTGACTTTTAGCATGACATATAATGCAATGGACACACGTAGCAACTTTTGGAAGAACAATTTTATTCAGCCGAAAAGCGTTTTACTGAGAATCAATACTAAGCTGAGTACTGATTAGTAAAAAAAAAAACACGTCTCATATCACTTTTCGACAGAGAGCGAAAAAAGTGAAGTGATGCAAATAGGTTCGTGAGTGACTTTTTTTTCAAAGTCTCAACAAGAGAACCTTTCAAAAGGTTGAGAGTTATTTTCGAGCACCGCCTATCATCAAGCATTCCATGAGCCAAAGTCCGAAACCACCAAAAAGGTCTTGAAAAATTTGGGTGACAGAACGCGCTACTGCGACACCATTCGAACCAGCCACTTGAACGATCGAAGTCATGCATTGTTCAAGCATTCTTGATGTCCTTCCCATCTGAAGAGCCTCCAAGATAAGTCTACAGATATCGAGAGAACAACGGAGTGCAGTACCTCGCACACCTCGATTTGACGTCAGAATATTATGAGCTTCGATCGAGCCCCCCAAAAAGTCTAAGTATTTCCAGTCTATCTGAGCAAACAATCGAAGAAAGTTTGTGGCGTTGTCAAGATGCCATTAAAAAAGCTACAAGTGATGTGATGGGTTTTACGGCACCACCCAAGGTAAGTCATCAGGCTGAGCCGAATGACGAGGAGAACTCAGACTGCTCTATCAAGGACGGCAATGAACTAGCTTAGGTCTTTAATGTAAAAAAAGGGCTTGGGGGAAGGCAGCGAGATATCGCTTCGTTAATAGAAGATCGTACAAAACTCACTGGTCAACACAAGGACAACGATCTGTCAGAAGTTTGTTAGCAGCTAGTGGACGGGATTGACCGAACACTACTAGCAATGCATACGATCAAAAAATGTTAGGCGGCGAATGAATGGCAAACTAAGCGTATGCTGTCTTCAAGAATTAAAACGCACCATTGACGACTTGGCCCAGACCTCACTACAGGCAAATAGACTTTCGAGGTATTAACGAACTTCATCTACCTCGGCTTCGACGTAAGGCCTACAAATAGCACGATATATTTTCGAATAGGGACTTGACAATTTTGAATTTAATTTGTGAGCGCCCTCTATCAATTATTGTCAAATTGCCGCTGTCAATTTATTCAGTAAACTCAACATTCATCACGAGCAACGCCTGCATATTGTCTACCGGAATTCGGAGTCGGAGACCGCAGCGTCCGTAGGACACGAATCTAAATCAGGAGACCGCAGCGTCAGACACGGATCTAAATCAGTCAATTAAAAGGCGTGATGAAGAACTGGGCATTGCTCAGACCACATAAAGGCGTATTTGGCTTAAGGATCTTGGTTTACACCCATACAAGATGAAGTTGACTCAAGAATTGAAGACGATGGACCATTTGAAACTACGTACGTTTATTTAAAAAAATGGTGTGAAGTCCTTAGTGGTAAACCCTTTGACAATCGCTCTGCCTTCGAAGGCTTCGGAGGAGTAGACCCATCTCTTGAAAGATATATCGCATCCTAATCATCGCTGTCCTGAAATCATGGACAATCTCAAGAGATTCTGAAGAAGCCCTTCTGAAGAAGTTCTATGCTAGTACTTGGTCCTGTTTTCTATACAACGACGATCTGTTTGGGCTGTACATGACATGAGCTTAGGCAGGTGTTCGATCAACGCCTTGTGTAGATGACCCAAGTTGAGCACATATACAATGCAGACCTGACCCGAAGAGTCTTCGATTTGAAGCTTGACTTCAACTACATTGTCGTACAAAATAGGAAGCGGTTAGCAAGAGATGGCGTTAGTTGGAGATGTTTGTTTATTCAGGCCGAGATCACGCGCCTTGTGCAAGAACATAATTTGTTGACCAAGAATTGAATCTCCAGCCAATATTTCCAGCGTCCTCACGACGATGTCTATGCTGGTCCGAACTCAATCCCCAAATCGAAGCGGAAATTCTATATTCTTCAATACCGGCCGCCACAGTTGCTATGTTTTATTCATTTCGCACTAAAATTTGCCTTATTGGTGTCTTGACGTTTAAAAGACTGTAGCTTCAGTCTCCGCACTCAAGCAATGATGATGACGGACGTTTTGGCAAAATCGAGGTTGGATATTTGCGACTAAACTCAAACGTCTACTTGGCACCTTCGCCAAGATTAAAATAATTCCTGTCAAAATGGCGGCCCTTGCTGAGTAACTTGATAGCTAGATGTCATGTGTCACCTTGACAGCTTCTGAAACATAACAACTGAAAAACCTATCATTGCTGTCTGGTCACCCTTTATTTTACCCAAGATTTCTCCTTTGCCTTCCTCAACTGCACCAAGTGCCAAAGGAGCCATCACAGCCGTAATTACCTCATCAGCACTTCTCTTGGTATCAGTGGCAGGTGGATTAAGTTAGCTGCGCAACAAGACAGCCGAGTTCCCGGCAACAAATCGATCCAACGGCGACTTCAGGATTGATGAGGAGATTATGCGTATCGACGTGTACTTGTCCAACTGTCCAGAGCATCCGCAGATTAAAACATCTCCCGCGGTCGTCGCGGTGCTGTCTGTGTCGGAAAACCGTGCGTGCCTGCCCTAAGTCCTAATTGCAGTGCAAAGCCACACCAATTCCAGTGAAGACCTCTCATTCACGCACAATGGCCGCGAAGATTTATTGACCCCGGCAGCGTGTCCCGTGAAACTGCTCCAATTTTGTCCCAGCCACAGTCACACGGGCGGACACAGTCGCGGCGCGCCGCACCCCCGGTGGTTAGGTGGCATTAAACGCACCTTTGCGCGTTTCCATCTCAGGGCGGATGCTAACTGGAATCAAGTTGCCCCAGAGCGCAGACTCACTTCGCCAGGTCCACGGCGTGTGTGCCAAGTCAACATTCCGCGCACAAAAGTAGCTAATTAAAAGATCGAAGAAAAATTGGACACCGCTTGCGGGTGAACACCTCTCCGAGTGAATACGAGTGTGTCCATCGGATACGGTTCTGTTGTCTGCGGCGGCGATAGGGTGTCCCCACAGCAGCTGTCGGTGACCACAGAGAAGCCATTTATAACATTTCATCCGCCGCCCGGCCACGGCAGCCGGAGAAAAGGTTTATCGGGCCGAATCTATGATTAAGATCTGACGGCGCGGCGGCAGCGGCCCTAGTGCGGCGCGCTAATCTTGATTGATCTGTTTCGAGATGGGGAACAAAGTGGAAGGACGCTCGCGTTCGCGTACACCCGTGTGTCGCGCAGACACCAGCGGTACTTCACCGGGGTATCTCGGAATCGGATCGGCGCGCGCGGCTATCGAATTACAGCGTGTCATGCGTTTGCACAATGTGCTCTGGGGAATAATGGTAATCAGGGGATCATGAGATCATGAGATCATGAGAGCACGGGACTGGGAGTGGTTCTCGGGGGCAAGATGGTGCTGCACAGAGGCTGGAGTGGGGCTGCCATTATTCACCCGTCCGCCGTCCACTCGGCTCTAGGATACTGCCGAGCGATTTGTAATTATTAAACGCACAACAAAAAGGCCCTTGGTCATTTGAGTGACACTTTTCGCCGGCTCGGCAGCGAGCTACAGTTCGGCGGAGTTCATTTGAAGTTGCACTGCGACTCCGTTTGTCACTGGAACTGGTTCTTTGAATGGCGATCGAGTGCGGGAGTCTATCACGCAACGGTATTGTTGTCAAATGTGAAATCCGCCCGCGGACGGACCCGTGGGGAGATTCGTCAAATTCCAGGGTCTTGTAGATCGCATCGCAGTTCTTTGGAAGCGTTTAAGAAACATTTGTGGGTTAAACGTTTCGGCCACTTCGAGGGTCGAGTGGTGTGTGCGCTCAGGAGCCGGTGGCGTTGTGGCTGGGCGAGCAGGAGCTGCGTGGAATGTGGGATTTTGGGGTTGCGAATGGGAAAGCTTTGGTTTCGGTTGTTGCTCTGGAGAAGTGAAGCACTGCCCTAGAGCCATGCGGACGGTGAATTGGGTTAGTAATTGGTATCTGCAGCGTATCTGAGTTGTTCTCACATGACATGGCCTAGTTGGAAGTCAAATAAGAGCTCAGAGCAATCGAGATGTTCATTTTCAAGCAGAGACAATTGTAACTCTCGCTGATCAATGGCGGAGTGAATTCGTGAATGGGAGCAGCTCATTCAGCTTAGATACGGTTAATGTGACAAGATGTTCGTTGTGAGCGGATATACTTGCACCAGCCGACTCGATCAGCGACGCGGATAAAGGATGATCAGATAGTAAAGACGGTGTTGCCAATTGCTGTGTGTCAACAGCTGCCAATGTGACGCATGACACGCAGCTGTCCTGCTGTTCAGCAAGGTTCGGCATTTCATTATGCATTGCCATGAGCAAAGCAAAAGGGCGGAAATTGGTAATCTTGTACTTTGTCCTTGAGGTCGATCGTAATTACGACCTAAGTGCGGAGGCTCTTGCAACACCCTTTAGAAAAATAAGCGGAATTAAAAAGACGTAGCCACGGTTACGAAAATTCATGCCACTTAACACCATGACTCTACGTCTAGTTCGCTAAGCCCAGCCACTCGAGCCTTTCGTTCGAGACGCTATTGCTAAGTGAACGATGCGCATATTGGACACAGTCATGAACAATTGGAACGATTGCTTCAAGCACTGACAGGAAAGCAGATGGTCTAATGCCGTGGCGTCATACCACACAAAATGGTATGAATATAGTATTTCACACGGTCTTCTTCTTTGATTGGCGCGGGGTGGACCTGGGCTTCAACCAACATGTCACTCCAGCCAGCACGATCTTTCGCCAGCTGCGTCCAGCGGCGCACACCAAGTTGGTTGAGGTCCTTCTCTACTTGTATGCGCCATCTCGTGCAAGGACGTCCTCTGTTGCGCTGTCCCAATGGCTCGGTATCGAAAACTCTTCGGGCCGGGGCTGTGGTGTCCATCCGCTCTACATGACCTAGCCATCTTAAGCGTTGGATCCGAAGACGCTTAACTAGGTGCATGCCGTACAGTTCGTGGTTGAACCTTCTCCTCCAGACGCCTTCAACGCAAACAGGACCTAAGATCGCACGCAGAACTTTTCTCTAAAAATAACCAATAGCTCCTTCATCCGCTTTCAATAGCGTCCATGTCTCTGCACCACAGAGCGGGGATGACTGGAGTTTTATATGAAGTCAACTCGGTGTTTCGGGAGATGGCTCTGTTGTTCAATTGCCTCTTGATCCCAAGGAAGCAGCGATTGGCAAGAGAATTTCGCACGGTAGTTTGCTTAAATTTCATTTGTTATTGTTCTTTTCTCGTCACTCTGTACTAGCCCCTATTTAATTACAATGTGGTTCTTAGAGCTCGATGCGCGAACCAAGATAAGGTCTAGATGTCAATATCACATTTGCAGTCTAACAAAGTTGCCGATGCTTACAGGACTGGTGAGGTTACTGACAGGATTGTCGGCAAAATTCTTAAAAGCAGCTGGGGATGAACTTGTAGAGGCCATGCACTAGCACAGGGGAGACCCTGAGGCACCACCTTCCAGAAGACAGTTGAATTGCTGGCATATGCGAATGATCTTTGACATCATTGAGCGAAAACAGCGAGCCGTCAATGGAGCGTTTGTTACGACTGGTTGGCAGTGAATGAAGGCAAAGTGTAATATTTGCTGTCCTTTAAAAAAGGCAGACGCAACACTTCGAGGTAGTCAGGGACCTCGTCTACCTTGGCTCTCTAGTAAACAGAACAAACAACATCAGTACCGACTGTTTCTGTTGGTGATGTTCCCGCGATCTACATGGAATAAGCCGAGTCACGCGTCTAGGTGACTGGGCCATGTTGAGCGTATACTTAATTACCTATCAGGCAGACGACCCATGAACGGCCCGAGCCTAAGCAATTGCTACCTTCCATGGGTGACCGTCCTGGGCTCACTGCTTCCAGTCATCAAGGCTAAGTTGTCTTTCATCCGCGAAGAGTTGGTCTCTGTACAGGATGTTCGGTCTTCCTCTCCTTCTCGAACCAAGAGGCTCGGATTCCTAGACCCTCTTTGCTGGAGCGTTGTTGTCCATTCGCTCGATGTGGCCGAGCCAGTGAAGTCGACGGATTTTTGCCTTTCGGACTACATCCACATCCTTGTACAGCTCCTAGAGTTCGCGGTTGTGTCTTCTCCTCCATTCGCCTTCCTCGCAGATGGGACCATATATCCGACGTAGAATTTTTTCTTTCGAAGGCACTAAGAATCAGCTCTGCAGTCCTGCTTGGTCTCCAGCTTTCGGCTCCATAAAGCAGGACTGGCAGAATAAGAGTTTTGTAGAGCATGACAGTCCTTCGAGTCAGGAGTTTCAAGCCCGAAGTAGTATCGGTTGCCAAGGGCGATTTTACGTCGGATCTCTACTACGATGTCATTCGTGGAGTCTACGTTTGCCCCGAGGTAGACAAACTCCTTTACTACCCGACAACGGGTGTTGTGAGAGCTGTTCAGGAGGCCGGCGCCTCTTGGAGGCTGCATGTCAACACGACAGGAATTGTTCCTGGCATCCCGCCAAGTTTAGAGCGATCAGCAGCGTTGCCCTGTGAGCATAGACCCTGCCCCCAAATTTGAGCGTGTACACAACTCAATTCCCTCACGAAGAGTCTTGCACTCCGAACTTGTTTGACAACGAAGAACGCCCGCTTTTAACGCCGATTCGTGTGAGTGAATCAAGTGAAGCAGGACAATAACTTGGCGTGTGAAACTGGGGACAGCTGACCAAACATTGGACTAGACATCGGCAGGTTTTATTGTTTGTAGCCTTGGACCACAGCGGATTGTAGCGCTGCACTGAAAATAAGAAGAAGCGTTCTACAAGTCATGCATCATTCTCAGATCCGCGTGGGTGATATCTTCCTACTATTCCATGAAACCTATGCAGAAGTCGGTGCAATTGCCAAAGAGACTTTCTTGTGGTGACCGTGACACCAATGACATTGTATGGAGATGAGTTCTTCTCTCGTGCACCCGGTGAAGCACAGGCGTGCGGTATCGGATCTTTAATGTTCCTTCATGACGTGTAACGTAGTTGAGCACAGAGCACGGTTGCAATTGCTTGCAAACTTCAGCGACTAGCGGCAGTCTTCTAGATCCAGAGCCGCTGGAGATTGTGCAACAGCCTGCCCAGGACGTCAGTTTGAATCGAAATCTGGGTTTAGCGTTGGCATTAACAGCTCCAATGAATTTACGAGAGCAGTATCCATTCTGCAGGCGGATCTAACTATTAGTGGCCATTTCAAAGCCAGCTTGATGCCTAGCCAGTATTCTGTGACACACATAACGAGAGCTCCACTTAATGAGCCAAGGAGTCTTTAACCAAATTTGGACTCCTGCTAAGCTCCCCGTTTAGAAAGCTGATGACCGCCTTCAGCGCAGAAAGCAGTTCCATCAGACTTTACCTGATTGCCATCGAAGTCTAATTAAGCCCACGTCGAATAAAACACTCAAAAACAAACCACCTCAGCCCACATTCCCGGCCAAAGTAAACATCTCCATCACGGCCCACGGCTTAGTGGCAACCTCCAAGCACCTTGCGGATGCAACCTCCCTGAGGACCTCTCGATTTCCGTCAACCAGCCGGCTCAGGAAACAAATCATCGTGCCGTGCGCAATCCTTTCGGTGAATTTAATTAAGATTTCATTTCTACGAAAGCCCCCCAAAGGCCGCTGACAGCCGCCGCATGCCTTATTAAACGATTACCGCTCCGCTCCGCCGGCCCGTCACTGATTAAATTTTCAATAAATCATTGAATTAAACAGTTACACTGTGGTTTGGCCATTTTTTCCCGAATTTAGATTTATCAACAAATCTGCATCTTTCACCGCGTCCACCAACAGGCACGACAATGACGAAGAACCCAGCCGCCACCATGTTTGGGAATATTCCTGCGGCGGGTTTCGTGTGGCTGTTGGTCGCCTGTAAGCCACTGCCGCCGTCGCAGACAACAACACCGACGACGATGATGATGATGACGAAGGCGCGGAGGACGCAGGACGCGCTGCATCGCGCTCCGGACAGACTAAGTGAGCAGATAAATTGTCTAAGGGTGAGACCAGTCTATAAATTACCCAGTCCCGGTCGGCTACTTCCTTCTACGACGATCGACGTATGCAAACACTCTGAGGCGCACTCCCAAAAGGCGAAACAGCACTTTTGTGCTGCAAGTGCAGATAATCTGCCGGCCGCGCCGGCTTGGCACCGGCCTGCAGCCGCGGCAACAATGAAGCGGGGAGAAAGACTTTCGGACATCTAGACATCTTAACCGAATGCCAGGCGCGGAGTTATAGCGCTGTTAACAGAAATATTATTAATTTGCAGCATCTCCAGCCGGACGGTGGGGGCACGGGGTGCCGTGCGGTCGGTGGTCGGTGGTCGGCGGTCACCGGTCACCGGACATCGCCGGGCACCGAGCGGAGGAAGAAAAATTGCAACACTTAGCAGGAGGTTAACGATATGTGTTGGTTTTGTTGAATTGTTGTCACCATTGTAAGCACATCTGTAATTCAGGCGTGCAACGGGGGGAGCGGATGCGCGACGAGCTGGCGGAATTTGGAAAATCTCACGCGCTCGCCAACTTGTTGCTGTCCACGGGGAGGGAAATTAAATTGTAAGCTTAATTGAATGTACTGTTATTGAGTTGGGACTGCGAAATTGGACAGCTGTCAATGGGCCGCGCCATGGGGCACGGTGACACAGCAACGTGTTGCGACAGCGAACGACGATGTTGTCGATTGGTTGTTCGGGGAGTTTCGCCCGGGGTTGTGGCTTGTGACATTGCGAAGGACTTTGGTGGCGAGTTGGAAGGCATTCTTTGGGTCGTTGGCTTGGCGAAGTGAAGATGTCTTAACTTGTTGGTTGACCACGATTCAGTATTTTTGAAGCATTTGATTTTTCCTACATGATTTGGAACTGAAAAGATGACAATATTCGTCAGTCCTTGAGTCAAGTAACATTCGCAGTTCGTCATCACTGTAATCACCACGTTTTCAGAATAAAGGTTTAAGGACCTCTGCTTACAAGTGAATAGGTCCTCACTGCGAACACTAAGGTCATGGGAGCAGTTTAAGAGGAGATGGGCGTCATTTGCGTACAATTGCAATCGAAGAAACAAATGATACAGATGCTGGAAGTTCATTAACGTGAAAACAGAAGGGGGCCAAGCATGGATCCCTGTGGAACTTCAATCAAAAGTGGTATAAAGCCTGAAAGTGTTTCGTTCCCATTACTGAGGTCTCGACGGTCGAGTAGGAAGTAATGTGCACGGTTTTGTAAAGATCGGATATCAGTGATGCAGAGCATGGCATAACGACGAAGAAAACTCAAGCTGCCATGTTCATAAAAAGAGGCTAGGAATAGACACATCCCTATTATGGATGACGCAGAGGTGTTTATCAGTTCGTTGAGCATCGTTGGCATCGAAATCTCTACTACGTATAAATGCCTCTTATACATACTTCGACGTATTCCAAGTTTAGCAGGTCTCTAGATTTATTTATAAATGTAATCCAGAGTCAGGAATAGAGTCGGCGGCGGAATAGAATTAGGACTGACGTGTTGTAGCCTTCGGTAAGCTCTACGTATAGAGACAGAAGAAAGTTCGAAGGAAAAAGAAAGACCATGAGCAGCAATCTTAACTTCGTACCCTATCGAGATTCAAATTTAAAACTGACTGAGTGAAGTCGCAGTGGTGGCCCGTGGCGTTGTGGGTATGTGCGTCGACGCCAACCTCGAGGTCGTAGGTTCGATTCCACCTCTGAGCGACGAAAATAATGTTCACGACCCCACCTCTTTCGAGTCACTGACAATGCTCAAAGAGTATTTCCTGTCTAGAAAAAGCTTCTCAAACAAAGCCGTTCGGATTCGGCATTAAACTGTAAGTCCCTTCCACTCGTGAGAGAACAATAGCACGCACAACACGAGTGGTTGCTGAGAAGCTAGGCCCTGGCCCTCTATGGGCTGTAGCGCCACCCATATTATTATTATATGAGTGAAGTCGCAGTAGAGTCTATGAATCACTAGGCAAGAATCACTTCACTTCTTCTGCAGTCTCCATATAAAAATACTGGCCGCAGAATGCTCTGCTTAAGAACTTCATCTCACTCAACCCTGCAGCTGTCTAAAACTAAAACGAAAGGAATAAGATCCCGCCATGTCTAGTCTTGACATTCCTGTCGAACACCCTCAGCTGAACTCAACAGCATTGAACTAAAGGTAATCTCAGTCACAGAAGATCCTGGGGGCCTTCACCTATCAGCCTCTCGCCAGCAGTGTACCTTAGAGATGCTGCGATCCACAGAGGAGTTTATAGTATAACCCCAAAAGGAGGATAATTTTCACCCCTAATTTGGATGGGGTTTTTTTCATTGAAGTGTTCGAACGCAGCTATTGCCTATACCGGCTGTTTAGCCTTGCACTATCACCACCTTAATACTAATGGGGGGATAGCAACAGGACAAAGTAAGCAGAAATAACTAATTGCTGACACAGCGCCTGATGGTCATTGACTGGCATGGAGTCAAATTGCAATTAAACAAATCAATTGACGCGTGTTGACAGCGAGATGTTGCAGAGTAGGTAAAAACGGAAACATGTACAATTCGTGCATTCTGCCAGGCCAGGACGATTCACACCTTGAAGTCCGACACCGCTAATTGCCTTTTCTTCAACGGTGGTTTCTTTAACGTCTGCAGCTGGATCACTGTGGGTTTAGCCTTCCTTCTGCGGTTCCGTATTGTAAAACATGCCGCAATAATGCAAATGAGAAGACCTCCGAACAAGCTATAGTTTATAGTTTGAAGTAAAAGATTGGAGGTGGACAGCGCGGGTAGTTGCTCCGGGTTCTTAAGAACAGTTATCCATTTCTGAAGTGTTTTCATGTCCTCGTTTCCATTTTTCAAGAATTCTGGTGGCATTTCCATTGGTATTGAGGTGTTCTGTGGCCTTTCCTGCAATTAGGTTCTGATGTTCGTTGCAGGCAAGTACGCAGTATACATTCCATTTGAGACTACGTTGTGCGATGAGATAGTCATCGTATCCTGTTTCAATATGCAGTTCTGCTTCAGCTTTAAAACGTAGGTAGAAACGGAAACATGTACACCGGCAATATAAACGTAACTTCGTCTCCATTCTAAGGGACAAAATATAGAATTCATTTGATAAGCAGGATGCATGGACAAAAACATGCGGACATCTGTAGCACCTACCCACAGAAAACGGAAGCTACACACTCCACCTAGGAAATTCGCAACTATACTCCTTCACCTTCCAGCTCAGACTTGAAACTCAAAGCACTGCAACTATGGTCCAAAATTCTCATCGGTCATTCAACTAGTCTGAAAGTATTCAACCTCCTTTCTAATGATACTGACCGCCTACTCAAGCTCATCTTAAAGAAGACATTTTCACTAGCTTTCTTGAATTCCATTACTTACTTACTCATCGAAGCAGACGAACCATGATGGGTCTGAGCCTGAGCAATTGCTGCCTTCCATCGGTGACGGTCCAGGGCACGCTGCTTCCAGTCATCAAGGCCAAGCTGTCTTTCATCCGTGATCTCTTGGTCTCTGTACCGGTGGTTCGGTGTTCCACTTCTACTCGATCTCGGGTTCGAAGACCCTCTTTACTGGAGCGTTGTTGTCCATTCGCTCGATGTGGCCGAGTTGTGTCTTTTCCTCAATTCACCTTCTTCGCAGACATGACCATATATCCGAGATAGAATTGTTCATTCGAAGGCAGCAAGAATCAGCTCTGCAGTCTTCCTTAATGTTCAGCTTTCGGCTCCATAAGGCACAACTGGCAGAATAAGGGTTTTGTAGTGCGTGACTTTGGTCCTTCAAGTCAGGAGTTTCGACCACAGTTGTTTTGACAGACCGAAGTAGCATGTTGCCAAGGGCGATGCTACGTCGGATCTCCACTACGATGTCATTAGTGCTGGACTCCTTTCCTACCTCGAAATTGTAGCTGTCGATTGTAACGTTTTCGTCTAGGTGGTGTGCGGCGGATCGTCTTTTGCTCGACAGCATATATTTGGTTTTGTACTCGTTGATCTTTAGACCAGCTCGTTTCGCCTGTTCCTCAATTGCAGTGAAAGCTTCTACCACGTGCGTTGGGACCACGCCATAATGGCGATGTCATCAGCGTATCCCAACAGCTGGACTGGTTTGTAGAATATAGTGCCTTCTACCATATGTTTACAGCCGCCCGCCGTACTCTCTTCTACAGTACCAAATTGAAGAAATCACCCGGTTTCTGCATTAGTGTGAACATTTGGTCTATATTCGATTTGCCTGGCTGGAAGCCGCACTGGTACGCGCCGTTTAGTGAGGTGCAAAACGGCTTTAGACGTTCACACAGTATGGTGAATAGTATGTAAGCGGCCTTGAGCAGGGATATGCCTCTATAGTTTTTACAGGAGGTAGGACCGCCTTTTTTATGGATGGGACATATGGAGCTGATATTCCAGTCGTCGGGCATGCTTTCATCTTTCCAAATTCGGCAAATGATCTGGTGCATGCTCCCTAGCATTATATTGCCCTCAGCTTTGAAAAGCTCCGATAGTAAGCCATCTGAGCCTGCGGCTTTGTTGTTCTTCAGCCTTTTACTTAGTGCTTCATTGAACCTTGACGTCGAAGGTTCAATCCCTGGTCTGTGCGACAGAAATCATCGGCATAAAACGGTAGGTCCCTTCCGCTCGTGGCGGAGTGAGTGAGAGAATGTAGAAGCAACAGATGACATCCTCTGCTCGTGTAAGTTGTAGTTATTCTCATTCAGGAGTTTGCTATCATTTCAATCATCTCAGCGAACTAAATAGGCCCAGCATTAGTCAGCTAAACCGGTTTTTGCGGTCAGCACGAGCTGGTCCCAAGCTTGGGCGTAGTCAATCCGACCTTTGGTCTAAGTACAGCCTTCTTGAAACAGCTATATTTTGACGATTGTTGATGTCCAATTGAATCACCGATGACGCAACACAAGCACCAAGCAAGTCGAATTCATCGCAACATTAAGCCAGTGTATTCGCTCGTCAAGCCACCTTTTATGTTGACCGTTTGATACAAGAATTATGAAATGAAGTCAAACATCAGCATATTCAGGGATTTGCGCAGGAAGGCTTCCATTAATCGACCTTAACTTGGAATGATGTCTTTTTTGCCAGTCGCCTGGCCCTTTGTATTTCGTTAAAGCGTTGAAGTCGAACCACGAAGTTTGCCAAATTTTCGGTTCTTTTCTCTTGTTCTGCCATGTCTAAGCGATCTGCCCAAGCCTGTATATAGCTCGATGAGGATTGTTGTCTCTTGACTCGCTGGCTGATGTGCTAAAGGTGATCATCACGTTCGCAACGTCTGAGGCACTGGCACATCTTAGATTCACAGACGCCCAACTACACCCAAGCCAACAGTCAGTAAGGCTCCAGCACGAATCATCTCCACCGATCACCATCACCACCACTACGAGGTGGCGCATGAAAAATGACGGAATCCTCACGCCACATTCCACGTCAAAGTGGCAAACGGCAAGATTGAAGATCTTCCCCCCGGTTGACCCCAATTCGGTTCAACAGAACAAAGTGGTACGCACGTCACCCATTATCTGCGCCGCGCTGTGAATACCTCTCCGCACAGCGCATCGCAAGATTGTTTTATTCAATCATTTAACAAATCATCTCCGACATGACTCCAAAGTAAATGCATCTCAACACACTTCTCACCTTAAAGTGCCAACACAATATCCGCCAGATACCGCAATCAGCTTCGAAGATTACAGAAGATTCCTTCGCACGCAACGAAGAAGAAATCCAAGAAACTCGACACACTCGCCGGATTGATAAATCCGAAATGCGAACCAAGAACCTGCCGTGCCTAGGCCCGATTATCCACGGTCAACAAGTTTCCCAAGCGCGGCGCGACGGGATCCTCTTCATCGGCAGTCAGGCAAAATGGAATTATGCTTTTTGACGTCGGACTTCTATCTGGTTTCTTATCGGACGGGGTAATTCGATATCCTGTTTACGGTAGCCGGGGCTAAGTGATTACAATGTGCAGTCGCGACGATGAAGAAAGTGATGGAGAGATCCACTTGATCATGTTCCCATGCCGGTGAGAACTGGGGAAGCAAGAGTTGGACTGACGGTGGATCGCAATTCGGGGTCCGTGTGGTTGCAAATGGAAATCGAGAGGTGACCGGAAATGGGACGCGAACCCCAGTTTGACAGAAATTTGACGAGTGTCACACATCGGTCCCTGACTCGATAACACAGTCGTGACACTCAAATTTCGGAGGAAATTTGAACATCACTCATGTGACCACTCCAGATACACAAAAGGACTAGATAAATCATCTCACTTGCCGCATACGCGCACCATCTCTCAGCGGCCTCTCGAGAAATCCGCCGTCGCACCGCGAGAACCTCAAGACCCCATCACGAGATGATAACATTTAATGCCACAGACACTAGACAGACACCACGGACACTCGAAGCGACAATCTCAAGTGTATTGTGTCCAAAGTGTCCACTGGAATGCTACTTGGCGCACACAGCTCTGAGCAGCAACAATGTTTAACCTCTTTCGTGGGGACGAACAAAATTTTGATTGATGACCAACGGTGGTTGCTGTCGGTTGCTGTCTCTCGGGTCCCTCTAGCCGGTCGCAGTCGCCTCGACGCCTCGACGCCTCTTCAGCCTGTCAAAATGAATTCCTGAGTGAAAATTATTTTGTCATTCAGTGTGTGCGTTTGTGTGCTTGTATGACAAATGCTCTTCAGAAATACCCAATGTGACGCAGCATCTTGCAAACGACCAGCGATGGCAAACGATCCTCG
Source organism: Eristalis arbustorum (assembly GCA_916610145.1). Taxonomy (NCBI): domain Eukaryota; kingdom Metazoa; phylum Arthropoda; class Insecta; order Diptera; family Syrphidae; genus Eristalis; species Eristalis arbustorum. Next base: position 111,754,259 of record OU744316.1, on the reverse strand, counting down.
CCATTGACTCTCCAAAGGTCGGTGGCTGGCATTTGTCTGGAGAGGATGACAGCACCAGCACGCCGCCACCGCCCATTGTTAATGGCCTCTGACACCTTGCGGACGACAATAATATTAATGATAATGACTGCGACGATGGTCGTCGCGTCGCTGATGACACCTCAATCGGGCGAGTGCCTGTGTGCGGTATCTGCGCATGCATTGCTGCGCTGCGCGTTCGAACGCAAAGCGATCTCTTCCGCTTTTGAACGAGTGCTGGCGCTTGTCTGGTGCGAGTGTGTGAGAAAAGAAAACGAACAAACGGTTATCCACCGACATTCCGTGGCTGTTCACCCTTTTCTCCCACGGGGTGGGACACTCTGAATCCACTCCGCAGACGATGACATGCCGTGCGGCGGCCGAGATCGATGCGTGACGAAGTGCAGAGCGGATTTGTGGCTCGCTCGGGAGATGCGTGAACATTTTTCGTCCGCAATTAAGGTTATGGCTTTATAATAACTGACCGGCAAATTGGACGCAGCTGAGATGGGCGGGCGGCCTGTGGCGGCTCCGCTAGAGTGGAGCCTCGTTGCGTTGTGATGAAGACATGAGAGACGGAGTCGTACGCAATTAATGGCCACTGACAGGTGTGCCGTAAAGTAGACAGACCGGCGGATGGATGGTTGTTAGGAATCGATTTTGGCTGTCAGCTGGACGGACTTTGTGTGATAATCTGGCAACTGTGACGACTGGGGGTTCGTGTGGCTAATGCGACTTCGGAATGTGTGCCGTGAGGCGGTGGGGAAATTCGAAATCTCTTGGATAGAGGTGCATGTTAGATGTTCGTCAGCAGGTGACAACCGTCTGAATGGAGATCGGAGTCGGCGGCAGTGTTGCCACAGGGATCCCATAGAGTCAAAAGGACCCTAAATCGGTGACTCATCATATTCGATTTGACTCATTTTAATGTAATTTTTTTTGCTTTAATATTTCCTGAACGCTTTCATTTAAAATGCCTGAGCACATACCAGTGGCTGGATGCTGTGGAAATCGGGTAGGCATTGACTAGCGTCAACCGGGCGAAGCCTAGTGTTACAACTTCTTCTACACACCAATTGTGCTTATTTTACCTCCAAGTGGTAGCATCGGGTACTGGTTGTAGTTCACCCGAACTCAACCTGCCGAACTTATAAGTGCGACATCTTGTCCTAGGGGTTACAAGAAAGGAAGTGGCTCTCCAAGTTGGGGGTTGTGCCGTCGGGCTAACTGCCCGGCCACACAAAACAAAACTAGTTACGAAGCAACAACAAGCCTCGGAAACGGATAATTTTACTGATGACGAACCCTGCAAACGATATACGGCAACGACCTTCGGATCTGTACGTGGAATGTAAGGTCCCTTTATAGGCCACGTGCAGCCGAACAATTAGCGGAAGCCCTAGACTGCTGCAAATCAGATTTAACCGCCATCCAAGAAGTGCGACGGGATGGACCGGGCACAGCAACAAAAACAGCGCCTCTTTGGATGTGGATTTGTCGTTATAAGCAGACTTAGACAAAAAGTCTTATTATTCAGGTCCGTAAACGAGCGCCTCACGACAATACGCATCCAGGCTAAATTTGCCACACGCACATGCCCCCAGAGAGGAGAAAGATGACTACACCAAAGACAGGTTTTATGAGCTCCTGGACAAAACTAATGAGCAATGCCCTAGCTACGACATTCAAATTGTCCTTGGCGATTTGAACGGAAAGCTAGGAAGAAAGAACAACTGTGGTAGTACGGTCGGTAAGCACAGCCTACTCCACACCACATCCGACTTTGCTGCGGGGCGAAATGTTGTAGTAGCCAGTACGAGATTCCCACATCTCGATATTCACAAAGGAACATGGCGATCTCCTGATCAATCAACCGTCAATCAGATTGATCATATTGCGATCGACGCAATGCACTCCTCCAGTAGTATAGACTTCCGAACGTTCCGAGGTGCCAACATTGAGTCGGTTGCAGATATCCCGAACAGCGCCAAGACAAAGAAATACTGTGAGGAAGTTCAACGTCAGCCGGCTACAATCGCAAGAGATTGCCCAATCCTTTTCCGATCGTGTCTCCCTTAACCTCTTAAGAAATCCTACGCCGCCAATATCAAGTATTGAAGTCCAGTGGCAGCATTGCCAAAAAGCCATCAGAGATGCCGCCTCTGATGTGCTGGGATTCAATCCAGGGTAAAGTTAACCAGTCAGGGTTATAAAGTCTGAACCGAAGCCTGTAAGGATGATCAAGGGAACATCGTAGTATAGTCACAGTCGATGCTGAGGATATGGAGAAACCATTTCTGCAAACTGTATAACGGCGACGAAGAACCAAATCCCACTGTCCGGCAGAACGAACCATTCAACCCCAATGAAAGGGACGATGAAGATCAACAATTCCGTCCACCCGACCCGGATGAAGTGAGGATTGCCATATCTTAACTGAAATCCAACAAGGCTGCTGAAGCTGACGGCCTACCGCCCGAGCTTTTTAAAGCCGCAGCCGATGCATGCATCAACTCATCTGTAAAATCCGGTCGGAGGAAAACATGCCCGATGAATTGAACCTCAGCATTGTTTGCTCGATCCACAAGAAAGGTGACCCCTTTGACTGCGCCAACTTTCGGGGGATAAGTCTTCTTAACATGGCCTATAAGATCTTATCTGCCGTACTGTGTGAACGCCTAAAGCCATTCGTCAGCAACCTGGTCGGTCCATACCAGCATGGCTTTAGGCCAAGAACATCCACCATCGACCAAATATTCACACTTCGGCAGATTTAGGAGAAAACCCAGCAGCAACAAATCGATACTCAACACATTTTCATCGATTTTGAGACCGCGTATGATATCATCTATAGATTGGAGCTATACAGAGCAATGTCTAGTTTTGGCATCAGTACCAAACTCGTCCGTTTGTGTAGGATGACGAGGGAGAATGCACGCTGCTCCATCAAGGTCGGTAAAGACCTAATCAAGGCCTTTGTTTTAAAAAAAGCGGATGGAAACCAATGCTCCGGAGCGAAGAGATCGAATCCACCACCGAGGGACGGCGCAGTAGAGGAAGCCCGCGACTCAGGTGGCGGGCGAACCTGGAGACAGCTAGCTAAAGATCGAGCTGGCTGGAGACGCTTGTTGGTGGAGCCCTAGGTCCATCCCGGAGTGTTGCGTCACCTTTAGTAAGTATGTAAGTGGTAACACTGGTTAACAAGACTATAGATCATGTTGCCTCGGTTGCTTAGCAAGAACAGCGGAGCGAAAGAGCATGTCGACGATATGACTGCGTACAGATCAGGACATCGATAAACCTAAAGCGTTTCCCTTGAATCCCCCGAATTAAAAAAGGCCATCAACCTAGAGAATAGGCCGGCCACAGTCTCTGAGGAAAGGAGCTGCAATCATATTCTTTATGGATTATACGATAATAATAATATGGGTGGAGCTACAGCATAGAGAGCCAGAGCCTAGCTTCTCAGCAACCAATCGTGTTGTGCGTGCTATTGTTCTCTCATATTGTACCAGTGCGGCTTCCGTCCCAGCAGATCGACTATAAACTATATTTTTGTAGTTGGCACATCAAGAGTCCCTTAGTCGTTAAAAATCTGAACCGAATTTTGGCAAGGAATTGTGATAGCATCTCAGTTCTTAAATATAAAAATGCAATTCGCTATTTTCTACAAGTCAGACCAACGGTTGGGGCACACAGGTGGCATTGACTTCGTTGCGCGTTCCCACCCTGCCACAGTGGAGGGCGATTAAAAGACAGGGAAACTGAGCTGTTCTTAAGATTAAAGAGAAAAAACGAAGTGTGAGCGAGATTCGATCTGTCACACACATTGCCATGCAGTGAAGGAGATTGTCTACATCGAGGCACACGTGACCTCCTCTAATGTGATCTTAGTCGTAGAACAGCCCTTGGCAACCGATGCTACTTCGGGTTATCGAATCAACTGGTCTAGTTTCTAGACTGAGTCGAAAGACCAAAATCGTGACAGAACCCTTACTTTGCCAGTCCTACTTTACGGCGCTGAAACATAGATAATTCTGAATGATTTTGAAGCTAAAATTCAATGTCGAATACATGGTCCCGTGAGCACGGTGAGTGGATGAGCAGACACTGCCTAGTCTAGGTGGAAGTAGTTCGGAAATCAAAACTCCGTTGACTAGTCCAGCTCCAGCAAAGAGGGCATTGGGTTCCTTACGATCTGATTACAGGGGAAGTTAAAGAGTTACCTAAGAAAGCCATTCTTAAGCTACTCTACCTAATTAATGCCGCTCTTAGACTAGACCATGTGCCCAGTCAATTGAAAGTGGCCGAAGTTACGGGAAACCACCAACAGACAAAAAGTCCTATAGACCAATTTCTCCCGATAATGTCTAGGGTCTTTGAAAAATGTCTGCTCAGACGCCTAAGTTCAATTGAAAAACAGCTTATTCAAAATCACCAATTTGGTTTTTGAAGTAAATACTCAACTATAGACCAAGTACATCGTGTAGTCACCGAACCGGACAAGTGAGCGAAAAGAAGTAAAACCAAAGACAGACAACTGGCTGCTTGCGTGTCGTTTATTAACAGAAGAAGTAATGTATGTCCGCTGAGACATTTATACTCTCGTTAAATTGCAGTACATTTAATGTTATTAAAATCTTTGGAGACATTTCGGGTGAATCATGCGATCAGATAGCCAAATATAGTGTGATGCAAAAAGAGAACAAATACAGTCTCGCAACAAAGTATGCAACTGAAATAGTTAAATTAATTTTTTTTGACTACAATCGTTGTTGATTTGAATAGCCACCTTACCACTGGTGGGGGGATAGCTATTCAGAGAACTGGTAAACTGTTTGAGTGTTTGACTAATTCTAGTCGATTTGAAGAATTTGTGTGGAATTAAATGCATGGTTTGCCAATCAATTGTTTCCCTGTTTCTTACACAATCGTATAACAAACACTCGTTTGTTCAGCCGCATTTCTTGAAGTTTCTCAAACTTTTGACAATGTCTGGCACGAAGGCCAAACTTAACCGATAGAATGATAGTATATTCCGATTATAGCATGGCAATGAATACTCTGCCTTTAAAAATATAAATGCTGGTGTACCACAAGGGACTGTTCTTGGCTCTCTGCTATACCTTCTGTGTACAAGTGATTTACCACAAGAAGAACACACTGTTTTAGGCACATTTTCTGACGACACTGCCAGTTACCAGTAACAGGGAAACTAGTAGAAGAATCTACATCAACATTACAACGCTCATTAGATAAGATACACGAATGCATGAACTCTCGGCGAACTGTCCCTAACGAAGGCATATCCCAAATTGCCGCACTCTCAGACTCATAGGCAATGGACAGGCGCATAACTTGTGCTCTTTGCAGTTGTTTTTGATTTTTTTAAAATTCTCTCATAAATGGAATACATTGCCCGGACACCAGAACTGTCACACGACAGAAGGGAAAATTCAGGTGGTAGGACCTTCGTCGGGAACATGGATAGGGTGAGTTGTGCGATTCAATTCATATAGAGAAGCACTACCTGTTGCAGGCCACCTTCATCAAGATTCTCTTCTGAAGCCTTTTGTATCGCTTGGTTGAAGAGATTAACACTGTTCGCCGGAAACAGAATCAGACGTTCATCCTGCTCGGAAACGATACTGTCATCTTGAAGGACTTTGGGAGGCCAATCGTAGCTTGAAAATCTTTGAGTAGGCATCGGACGAAATGTATCTTCTTCGGCTGTCCTTCGTGTCCATTGAGCCCTCCATTTCCTTACCATTCCGTCTGCGCTTCTCTTCATTTGACTCTCGATCTCACGTTTTATCACTTACGTGCTTAAATGCTCGAAATTGGTTCCCAACTTGCGACGCGCAGGCTGGTTATGTTGACACCATTGCAGTCACGTCGATCCTCCACAAGTGTTCAACACACGTCCAATTTATTATCATAAGTGAAACGGTTAGATATCTCTTTGCCCAATGAGGAGAGACCACCTCGCCAGTCGTTCACCCCAGCATCAGGTGCACCGTGCACCGTGTCCCATCAATCGCGTCTGATGGACATTAGCCGGATAAATCATACTTTCAACGGTTAACCGTTCCAAAATTAGTATTTCACTTAGGACACCACATACAGTCCATAAACGAGTCTTTCAATCAAGCCAAGTCCCGCGTTGACGTTGAAGCGCCATCAAGGTGTTCTATTACAAGTCGTCGTCGTCGTCGTCGTCGTCGTCGGCTTGTCAAAAACAGTCGAGACCCCATGGCATGGCACGGAGCGCACCGCATCCCAGGGGCTCTCTGATACGCATTGAGGCTCCGTGCGCACCGGGCACTGTTCACTTAACGCGCGTCGCCTCGCTTCACTACAAATCCCAGCATCACCTGTCAATGGCTTATCACAAGTCTGTCTTGGCAGAGGGAGAGCGAGACAGGCACTAGCGCCATTTGTACGCGCATAAAATCTTTAATAAATCACCAATAAAAATTCACCATCATCCGGAGCGGACTGGCGATTGTAATTAAAATGAGTGAGGAGGTCGAGCCGCGCATCCAGGACACACGGGACGGGCTCTAAGACAAAGTCGCCACGCAACGAGTACGGTGCGGCGGCGCGTTGTGCGTGCCGCAACGGCAACTGCTGTCCAATAAATAACTGAAAAGTGGAAACCCATAGACCGGTATGCAACGCGATACGCGTCGTCCGGCCAGATCCTGCTGCCGCATCAAATCATCATCATCATCGGCGGCGGCAGCGTCAACTCACCGATGGCGGCATCTCTTCTTTATTTTCACTTGCCACACTTGCGCGCTGCACTCGATGTGCAGACAGACACACACCGTGTACCGTGCGGCGGTGCAAATAAATTTGTTGCACCGGGAAAAGCAAAAAGCCAGCAGCCAGGATGCGGTCGATCTGGGCGCGGGGTAACAACTAGTAAATAATCGAAAGAAGATGCTGCAACACAACACGACAACAACAAATCGTGGCACGCCGCCGCGCACTTACCGTCAGATTTGATATCGGAAAATGTTGCTCCGGCACAGGAAGACGACGACGACGACGACGACGACGCGGCTGCAGATGGGGGCAAAACAAAACTTGTTAACAGATTTGATTTGGCCAACGGCGACTAACAATCACTTTGATGACGGAGGAAGTTTTTTCCTCGGCTCGGCGCGGTCCATTTGCATACACGGGCGCACTGGCGAACTGGGAAACTGGTTGCCAGCCACGGCGAGATGGATGCGACTCATTATCCTGATGCGAGAGAGAACTATTACGTCCCCAAATGAGATGGCTCTCCAGGTGGGCCACGAGTCAGCTGCACTAATTTCCAGGAAGCGATAATGAAGTCATTACCAGGAACGGGCTAATTGAGCTTGTCCCCTCGGGCCGGCCGACAAGTCGGTGTGAGGTGCAAACAAAAGGCGCCCAGTGTGACTGTGAAGAATGTGATTTGACAGTTGAGAGTGGACATTCGAATGAGTTTTTGGTGCTCGTAGGGATGTCCGATTTTCTGAATGTTGATTGAGCCTAGACTACACCCTGGTGATCCGGAGGAGTTGATGCGTCGACTCCGTTGCAGAACGACTAGACAAGTGCAAGTTTCTTAATTCACTCTCTCTTTCGAGTTACTGGCAGGCGTCATTGTTCGCAGTGGGCATTAGGCTGCAGGTCCCTTCTACTCATAAGAAAACAATTGGACGCAAAAATGATTAGAAGGCCTGAAAGAAGTTAGGTCAACATATAGATATTGCTCTGACAAAAGCTAAAAAGGGCTTTGTTGTTTCACAGCAGCCAACTTGATTCCAGGGTGAAGGTAATCTGCTACAACGCCCTCATCCGGACAATTATGGCATACGGTTCAACGTGAGTCCTTCCCAGATGGAAAGGATGAGGTTGTTTGAGACACAGTGTCTTCGGATATGTCTCCGGTTGTATCGAACCCTAGAGTCTAACTAAAAGAACTAAAAGCCCAACGAGGTCCTGTACAACGAGGCAATATTGAACAGGATCGATCATTTTTATTATTAAGCTGACTAGAAGGCATACTGCGCGAGCTATGACTTCCTCCAACAGTCTGATCTCTGGAGCTTACTACCCCAACGTTTTGCATCATGAGAGAGTGCGTCTTACCGAGGCTTCATTCCTCCCGAGGCGTTCCTCTACCTAGACACAATTACTCTAATACATTACCCACACGGATGCCTTGTAATCGTCCATATCGTACGACGAACAATGGATAGGTGACTTCACTATAAACAGGATGCGCTGGTAGTCACGAGGATCTCCTCCGGCGCCTAGAGACATGAGAAAGTCTACCAAAGAACGGCAACTTTACTGGTGATTACACCAAAACCAATGCCTGCTGCCGCTGACTTTTCTAAATGACGCGGGAGTTGACCATGGTGGCCAACTTACATAGGTTTAAGGTTGTCGTAAATCCTCCTCCATTTATGTGCGCCATCTCGTTCGAGGACATCCTCTGTTGCGCTGTCCCAATGGCTCGGTATCGAAGACTCTTCGGGCCGGAGCTGTGGTGTCCATCCGTTCTACATGACCTAGCCATCTTAAGCATTGGAACCGAAGACACGTAACTAGGCACATGCCGCTGTACAGCCCGTAAAATTCTTCGTTGAATCTTCGCCTCGAGATGCTATCAACGCAAACAAGACCAAAGATCGCACGTAGAGCCAAGAGCGCCATAGAGCAGGACAGCGATGATCAGAGTGTTTTATAAAGTCAGCTTGGTGCTTCGAGAGGTGGCTTTGTTACACAATTGCCTCTTGAGCCCAAAGAAGCAGCGATTGGCAAGAACTGTTAGGTCCTTGACTACCTCAAGGTTTCTGTTGCCCATTGTGATGCTCTCTCCGAGACGTCGATGTTGGGCGTCATTTCGTGATGACGGCATGTACCTGGTTTACCACTAGACCCATTTTAGTCGCTTTGTTGTGGCAAAGGGCTATAATGCCGATCAAATGCAACTAACTCTATGCTTGCAGTGGATCACACTACACAGGCTTTCACGGCTATATACTGCTGTAAATAGGCCATAGGCTACAAACAGGGACTGAAGTTAAGCATGGTTCACTGTATATTAACATCATCACCGCTCGTTAAGAGTGTAGCGGCGTATCGGTATGACAGCGGGTAGTATGGCGATCAGTCTGAAATCGCTGAATCTCCGGAAGGAGCTCGATTGTGTACCTACTCCACTGTAGGCTGAGACTGACAAGCGAGACAAAGTTCTTCGCCAGATCATATTGCGGGCTTAAACACCGGTTGCAGGACGGTTCTGTTTAAGTCTTCACGAGTGCATCGAAGATGGGTGAGAGTGTGGGCGCAGATGTCTATTCTTAGGATCTAAACCTTCAACTGTCACAGGAAGAACTATAGCTACCGGACTTAAACGGAGTCGTACCGAAAAGTCTCCTAGAATGAGAACTCAGGCATCTTACGACTCAGATGATAAACCACAAAAAGGGCACACTGAACCTAAAAAATTGGTTTAAGTGAGCCACGGCGTAATGCCAGGACTACGTCTTTGAATGCAGTCACTTTTGACTCAACGACTTCTATTTCCAAGTATTTTAGTGTCCAACTTGCTTGTCGCCTAATTTGTGTGTTGGGACAATTATCCATTCGGGAGAACTGTGCAGCGGACAAACTCACCAGAAGGAGCAGAGCCTCCGTACCCCTACCGGATGGTGGCTATTGCTACTCCTAAACATTTAATGCAACCGGAAATGTATCCACATGTAAATTATAGTTTGTATACTGCGACCGGATACCACATTCCAAACAGGTATGGTCTACTGTTGATCCATAAAGCTCACTCAGTCTGATCAGCTTGAGTGTGCTGAATCTCAAAACTTGCATCGGATATAGCGCAATTAGAACTCACGTCTGTATATAATGTCCGTCATGCAGTGACTTTTTGTATTCGACGTAGAAGTTGCAGTAGAGAGAAACTCCTGTACACCTAATTGCGGCGCTGTCTCTGCCGAAGAAGGAGTCACCAAAGCGCTTACTATTTCAACCAAACTAAATGGCAGTGTCTGTCACTTTCAAACCTTTATCAAAGGCAACCGGCTAAGATTGACTCGAGTGGTAACGCAACCAGCCCTGTGACTGATGTTCACCAACATTTAACGCAACCTCCCCTAAGTCCATTGGAATACAAACTTTTTGAGAAAAGAAGCGGACATATGGCACAACCCTGCGGCACCCCCAAAACCCCCGACACCATTCAACGCTCCAGATCTCCCCCTCACCGCAGAGATCACATGTCACGCACTGACCAACTGGCTACCATTCCACGAAAAGTCTTACAAATGCCACGTGACATTGAACACGTTTTGCGAAATTTCAAGCCGCTGTCCAGGCCTCAAACAAGACACATGCCTCTGGCCGGAGAACTATCCATCTAGAGCGACATCAGGAGACAGCCAAAGAGCTGGTTCCATTTTCATTGCACAGCTAATCCTGCACAGACCGCGTCGTTTACCGGCATTCATCACCCTCAGCGCAGTGACAAGCTACCTCTTACGTAAGACCATTCATCAATCCTGCCCGCTTGTCTGTCTAGTGACTCCACTAAGAATCCCCATTTCTCACTCCCGCCCCGAATTCGATGCACGATCCAGCCCAACCTGTTCGTCAGGGCATTTGACTCAATCACAGGATTTATATCTCCATCTCTTTGCACTCCATCGATAATTATGCATTCGTCGTCCCCGCATGTAATCGTCACGTAATCGTCACCCATAGCCGGAGTCGTGGCGGTGCTGCGCGCGCGTGAGAATCAAACCCGTGACATAACCTGCATTTGCACACCGCATGCACATTTGTCTACACAGTGGTACGGGTAGACTACAAAAGCTCAAACTCGATCACCTTTCAAGTCATCAATTCAGTCGAGGATGGCGGAGGGGGCGCGTTGTGCCGTGCCGGGCGTTGCTCACCAGTCAACCGGTGGCGGCGGCGGCGCAGCACATATCACTGGCACCAGTGCAGTGGCGGTGGCGGCTTCAAATTAGCAATCTTTCAGCACTCGAAACGGATCTGCCCGAGCGCTCGACGGGCCTCCGCCACCGCCAGTGCCGCTGCAGTGACACATTTCGTCCAATCCCATTTGCATATAATTATTATTGTTATTATTAGCAGCAGAAGGCAATGACAGCAGCACCTGGCGAAGGGTGCACCGAGAGCCGGTCGATCCGAGCCGGGCCGAGTTCGGTGGTCATGTCCAACGCCACACGGCCGATTGCCTTTAATTAGTGTTCCCACCGCAGTCATTGTTGTCATCACGGCGGCTTGGCTGGCGGTGGTGCTTATGCGCGACGAGCGAACAAATCGCCGAGGAGGCTGGCCGGGACTGAGTGGAGGCTCCGAGGTTCAGTGGTGTACAGACTTGGTGTCGCGTCGAAAAATTCGACAGACGGATGACGATCGCCGATCGATTCGTGCCGACTGACAGCAACAGCGCGCGGCTGCGAGCACTCGCTGGATTTCGGCTCAGCTCGGATGGAGGACTCCGCAAATCACGTGGCTCGAGGTGGTACACGGCGCAGCAGCAGCGCTTGTGCACCAGTGCCGGGAGATCGTAATTAAAATTGACTTAAAGTGCTAGACAGTGTCACTCCCAGTTTGGCCGATTGGGGGGCTGGCGACGACGATATCGGTGCGCCTGTGGTGGCGCGGACCTGTGGGCCGTCGGAGGTGTACGCCCGGCAGAAATGTTCGACATGTCGCCGCGAGTGTGTATCCAGCGGAGTGCAGGTTTTTTTGCTGTTTTCGTTTTAATTACATCGAAGCCACTGGGTGTGGCCGGGTGGCTGGTGGTGGAGAGCTTGGACACGGAACACACATATCTCATGCGACTAATTTCTAATGGTGCCTCTCAGGGATGTGTGTGCGCTCGCCATGAAGTTATGGCCTGAGTCATGCATTGTGCTGTGATTTTTTGGGGGGATAAAATAATTGGCTCGACTGGCCGTGATGTAATTCTGATTCTGATTGAAAACGTGCCGTTGGGAGTGAACTTGGGGTGCAGTGGAGCGCAGTCATGTGTCGTTGCATTCTTGTCGTGATTGATTGATCTTAACGGTGGACGGTGGACGGTGGACGGTGGACGCTGGACTGATGAGTCTGGGCAGCTGGTCATTGCAGCTGATCTGGCAAATGTATCAAAGGTGGCGTGGACTGGGTTGGGCAAGGAGCTTGGACTGCTGGACGTCGGGCAACAGATTTGAATTAGCCTCTTTGCCAAGAGTAGTTCTTTGGCTATGCTGACTGATGGAGAAATGAGGACCAGCAATGGACAATCTAAATAGCTCTGCTCCGCTTACAATTGGGACAGTCGACATCCGAAGTTTGGCCATGATGTAGCTCGAGCAAGGAATAATGGGCGAAGGGGATACTTAAACTTGATTTGGTCGAGATTTGCCATTTTGGGTTATAGATGAGGAGAAAACGTCATTGCTGAAGAATTAAAATGATAAGCGCCTGTTTTGAATCCAATTTTGCCATCGGTTGTGTCTGTTTTCTAGTGGAAGGCCACAGGGGTACATTTCCAGACCTCTTTGTCAAGAGTAGTTCTTTGGCTATGCTGATGGATAGAGAGATCGACTTATGCGAGAAATTAGGACCGCCAATGGACGATGTAGAGACCAACTCTGCCCACAACTGCTTGCTACACAGTTTGCACTACTTTGGGATGTTCCTTGTTATTTTGGCAGCATTATATGACTGTTTGAGAGACTGAGCCTCGCGTCGGTCATTCCCCTTGCCAATATTGCCAAAAATTGAAATCTAGTTGTTGCCGTTCAAGTGCCATTTGTCGTCAAGGTTCACATAGTTGCAGGAGTTTAAGTTCTGATCAAACCTAATCTACTCCTCACTACCTCTGCCATTGCCTCAGATTCAGCCAGTTGGGATACAGAACAGGACGTGTGAACGGGAATTATGCGTCCAGCAGGTTCTAAGTGAGATGTGACTAACAGCCCAGACTTAGACTACGGATAATGAATTGAAAATGCCTCAACTCCAGACATCACTTGGACTGGAATTACGTTGAATACGCATCATGCCGCCCTCAGTATAATATACTCATCTAATAGATCGATTAAAACACAGGCCAACCCACAAGACGGTCAGCTTTGACGGTGCCCGACCGCAAATGCTGACTGTTTCTAGAGGCCTGGGAAACCTTGGAATAAACAGCCTTCTTGATGCCTTCTTGAAGCAAGACACTACCTGGCAACAGTCAAATAATCAGCACCTCGAAGGCACTCCTCACAGCAACCAAACAGGTGTCTCTCCATAATGGCTCTGCCCGCATCGCCCATATCTAAACCCTTGAAACATTATTTCAAACTCCCTTTCGCATACATATCACAGATTTACCAGAAATTCGTTTACAACCGACGCCTGATGATGGGAACAGGAATCTGCTGTGCAACCATGGGCTATTGTCAGATGTACATGTGATGTGTCCAAATGTCACGTAATGCACAGTGGTAGGTAGTCAGTGGAATTCAAAATCAAGGACAAGCCAATTTCTTGTTTGTGCTTCTCTCGTTGAGGCAAGTGCATCGACATAGTGGTTAGGTGTGTGCGCAATTGAAAATGCATGTAAAGCACCTGGATTAAGTGTACACTTTGTGTGCCTGCGACAATTCGAGTGACCTCCCAGAAATGACACCAAAAGTGGAGAGAAACGGATCGTTGGACTGAAAATAAATGTGGGAGAGACAAAATTGTCATCGGTGGAATGATCATGTCAGCTCGGGTATACAATAACAGTCGCCGATATTAGCAACCGATGTTAAACTATTTTAATGTTTAATATTTAAACTTAAAATAATTGAAAAGCACATTAAGCAGTTCGGAGGGAGTGGTCACTTCTGTGCCTCTTAGCATCTTCGATCCATCTGTAAAACACGTGACTGATCGAATTGTTGATGCGTTCATTTGTATTCTACCTCTCGGTGTTTTGAAAGGAAACGTCGTGTTGTTAAATTTACATAAGCAGTAGGGTTTTGGCAACCAGCCACTGGATTGGATGATCCTAATGGCGTTCTTTGCAGCAGTCGCATGTAGATGTGGGTGCAATATAATCTCTAAAATAAAATTCGGAGTAGTCTCCTCTCGTCTGTCACGAATCCCATCGTGTTTGAAAATCCTGTATGACGTCTGAAAAATGTGACATACAAGCCTTTAGGTTGGTGGGTTTTATGAAAATGAAAGACTACCACCACACTAAGCTGCCATATGCCGACATGGGACTGAAAATTGCAATGTTCATCGAATGCTTTGTATTGGGGTTAGTTCGCCATTTTTCAAACACCGCTACTTAGCTAAAGTCCTCAGTTTCGTGACTCTTTGATTGACATTGAGTTTCAGATCAAGCAGATTGAATAAGTCCGTGCTACTGAATCTTTGTGGCCAAAGAAACAATCGTTAAGGACTTAAATGCGTCACCAGAATACGTGTACTAAGATTCTGTCTGTTTGATGAAACAATTAACTCTGTCATCTACAGACAATTTCAGACAGCACTTAACGTCAGTACAAGACACTCGAGCAACAGGCGTATAAGGGATGTGATCCGTTCCGTTAATGATCCACATGCTCGTACTGGTGTATCTTTCTTCCTTTGGCCAATTTGTTCCAAGGCTTGGAATTGATGTTCCAGAAATAGTAAAAATTCCTTAATCGACTGGAGCTCCTTCAGTTTCTTAAGAGATTGTTCGTACTGCATTCTGGTCCCTTGGTCGAGTTTTTTCACGAGTAGTTGCAGCAATATTGGATCCCATGCTGATGTGTCCAATCCAATATTGCCTAACGCCATTAAACATTCTTGTGTCGTGTCATGTAGCGCCTTTAATGCTGCTGGAGATGGCTGCTGTTGTATTTGGGCTGGCTGCCCAATTAATTTCTGCAAGAGGCTTGATGTGAGAACCCTTATATTGTTGTATCGATCCTGCAAACTAGACCATGCGGTTATGTAATTATCTTCCATCAATGCAAGATGACGGATGAGATTTTCTGCTTCATCCGCAAGATTGGTTTTGAGGTACCACATCTTCTGTGCGTTGGGTATGGGTTGGTTGTCTACAAGTTGGGAGAACAAGTCAAAAAATTGTCACCATCGAATTTCGGGATGGTAACCTCCGGAAGGTTCAATGCATTTGCCCTGGATATGGGTTGCCGATTACTGTGGCTATCTCTTTGAGGATATGCCTTCGATGATATGGATATCAAGCACTCCTGCACTTGTTCTTCGAGTTCGATATAATTCTGCTGATCGTAGCCGTGCGCCACTGGGTTGTCACTTAATTCCCACATGGAATAGTTGAGTGATTCAAGCTGTTGCCAAAGTTTCTCAATTGCTTGAAACTTGACGTCAAAGTATTGTAAGGGCTTATCTTCATTGAGTGCCAAACCTTGCATGGTCCGCCTTAGCGAATCCATCATAGCTCCCTGCTCTCGCATAATTGTAATTATGTGAGGCACCTCTAATTTAAATTCACCCGCAGATGTGGATGGCCCTCCGTGGGGTCTTGGAGTTAGTCCTTCTGCAAATTCTTGTTTGAGTGCTGACATCTCTTCTCGTAAACGTTTGGTGTACTGCTCTGCCACCTTTGTCACTTCGAAAAAATAATTATTTACGAAATACGTGTGGTCGGTCGGGGGATTTGCTTGTTGTTTAATTTTCCTATCCGTCTCGACGAATGTGCTCCAAAGCTCCTGTAGGCGATGAAGACGGTCCTCATAGTAGGATACGGTCCTTTTCCTGTCAGCAGGGTCCTTTTTAAAGTTGGATATCAATCTTTGTATTTCTTGTCCAGTCCTCAATTGAGCTGCGGCAAGTTCTTCAAATGATGCCATGGTTTGATTCTTTATCTTTAATGTTGATATGGATTTTTATTCTAACAACGTTGCTTCTGGTACACAATTGAGATCACGTCGGGTTCACCAAAATGTTGCAGACTAATTTGTCTGATGATGTGAACTTATAGCACATAAACTATAATTCACTGTTGATTGTGAAACTAGAACTTAAACCAGTTCACGGGGTGAATCTCAATTGCGTACGAGAAGTATAGTCGGTGACGATCAAGTATTAATTCACATTTTATTTCTTGTAACTTACGTATTTATACACATGTTTTGTCTTATACTACTTACGTAATAATTATACATTTCTCTTAACCTACCTTATACGTACATATGTTTTGCTTACGCTAAGTTGCCCTACTCTACTTATTCTGCTTCGTCCCCAATTCTTTGTACACTTGCACAGTGGACCTGCATGATTTTCTGCAATATCAGCGTTCTCGTTCATTCATTGGGTGGCCGCGATGTCAATGTGTCGCGATAATCAGTTCATGAGTACACATTGTCTTCATTCATAAACAGGATTCAAAAGGAATTCAATACCGATCAGTGTTGAGCAAACTATCGCTAACTGCGATTTTTCACAGTGAAGACAGGAAAATCGCAATCGCAGTCTGCGATCGGGTGTGATTTAAACTGCGATTGCTATCGAAACTGCTATTATGTTCCAAACAGTTAAAACTGCTCCGTTTTCATACTCCCAATGGCAGCCTAAAATCACACCTACGTCAAAGCAGTTTCTTCACGATCTGAATCGCTTAGTTGCCTCTTTTAAAGAATTCTTCTTCTTCTTCTTCTTGTGGCGCTACAGTCCGGGGTGGACCTGGTCCTCAACCAACAAGCGTCTCCAGCCAGCTCGATCTTTAGCTAGCTGTCTCCAGTTTCGCACGCATAGTTTGTTGAGGTCCCTTTCCACTTGCGTGCGTCACCTGAGTCACGGTCTTCATCTACTGCGCTGTCCTTCGGGGGTGGATTTTTCGAGCAGGAACATTGGTTTCCATCCGCTCTACATGACCTAGCCATCTCAATTGTTGGACTTTCACTCTTCTGGCTAAGTCGATGTCACTGAACAACCCGTATAGCTCGTCGTTATATCTCGTCCTCCACTCACCATCTATGCAGACAGGACCGAAAATCATTCGAAGAATTTTCCTCTCGAAGCAACCAAGAGCTGCTTCATCCGCTTTTGACAGAGTCCATGTCTCCGCGCCATATAGCAGGACTGGGACGATTAAGTTCTTGTAAAGCGAACCTTGGTTGTTCGAGAGAGGGCTTTGTTTACCAATTGCTTTCTTAGCCCAAAGAAGCACCAATTGGCAAGAGTTATTCTTCGTTTGATTTCAGCGCTGGTGTCTTGATTGCGGTTCCAAGGTAAACAAAGTGTTTGACTGCCTCAAAGTTATATCTGCCTGCGTGTGACATTCTGACCGAGACGTCGGTGTTGGGTGGCCTTTCTCGTTGACAGCATTTGCTTGGTCTTACCCTCGTTTACCGAGGGCCTCGTTTCGCGGCCTAAGTTGCAATACCCACAAAAGCGCCACTGACTTCACGCTGCGTTCTCCGATAATGTCAATATCGTCGGCATATGCAAGTAGTTGGACGGACTTTTGAAAGATTGTTCCTCTGGTGTTGGCGTTCGAGTCTTGAACAATTCTTTCAAGAACGATGTTGAAAAAGTCGCATGACAGCGCTTCGCCTTGTCTGAATCCTTTTTTGACATCAAAGGTCTCGGTTAGGTCTTTACCGAACTTGGTGGAGCAGCGCCCATTCTCCATCGTCATCCGTCATAAACGGACGAGTTTGGTAGGGATGCCAACACTAGACATTGCTCTGTATAGCTCGTCTCTATAAATTCATCATGCGCGGCCTTGAAATCAATGAAAAGGTGGTGGGTACCGATTTGTTGCTCCGGTGTTTTCTCCAAGATCTGCCGTAGTGTGAATATTTAGTCGACGGTGGATTTTCCTGGCCTAAAGCCACACTGGTATGGTCCGACCAGGTTGCTGGCTTTAGGCGTTCACACAGTACGGGCGATAAGATTTTGTATGCGATACTTAGGAGACTGATGCCTCTGTAGTCGGCGCAGTTCAAAGGGTCTCCTTTTTTATGCATATACAATTATTTTACAACAGAGACCATGCTAAACTTAAACTCCTGACGCTTATATTTACACTTGCTTGAGGACAATAAGTGTCGCAAGAGTACATTCGAAAATTAATAAATATTAATAGCCCGCCTGTGCAGATCTACCATCCACGGCTAAGGTTGAATACAGCTGTTCCCCTCCAAGACGTCTGCCGAAGTTAGTTCATTGCATTTTTCTTGGGCATGGTCTGCTTTCTGCTGCTCTTCGTTTTCGGTGCTCTAGCGAGCGCTACTGTCATTGAGCCTCCGCCCTGACCGCTCAACAAGCTGAATAGTGGTGCCAAGACCTGATGGCAGTAATCATCCACGCCTTAGGTTACACAGTCATGGCAGATGATGGCTGCACGAGGAGATGCACGTCTATCGAGAATGTACTTGACTTGGATTCCCTCTTTTTGTCCAGGTTAACATTTCAAAGCCACCGGGGAAGAGCATCAGTAAAGGACCCCTACAGCGTTCGAGGATGCGCCGACTCTCATGCAACTGCAGGCCAACCAATCAACGCAACATCGGTCGTCAAGTTCAGTCCAACTGGCAAGGAGCAAGATCTGTCCCCATCTGGTTAGGCGAGTCTTCTGTAACTGAAGTGCGTCACGGTCGATCGTCCTTCCTGGCCTTGAACCAAAGTCTGTCCCTCTGTGGGTCAATACTTCACTTCACTTCCGGCTCATGCAAGCTCCAGCTCCCAGGACGTATGCGACGATCCCCGTCCCGATTGACAATCACCTGATCGCCGCTCTCAGCATGAAAGCCCCCTCCAGAGTCCTCCGGCCGAAGGCGCACTTCTTGACAAATTCATCTAGATTACAAATTTATGGCTAAATTTTCGCCAGAACACCGCGCACACTCATGTCGCCTGATAACACCCACCGTCGTCGCCGTGCCATGCATGCCGTGCCTACCGCATGACCTCTGACCGGCAGCCACACTATCAGGTGTGAGTTTTTACAACTCCGGCATGGAGTGCGCGCCTCAAATTTCCGACTAACCGCCGTGCGCAGCACCCATAACCATCACGATACGGTCCATTAGACGAAGAATATACTCTCCGATAGCCGCGGCTGGGGTTGCACATCCAGAAGTCGCCTCCGCCAGTGCAGCGCTGCCTACCCATTGTGTGCCACTTGAACGGAAAGAAAAAATCCCACAAAAGCGCTCTCACACACAGTTGGGCGCTTTTCACATGAATGCTCGAGCACAGATTTCACTCGCTCGATAGAAAGAAAGTCAGCGGCGGCTGGCAGTGGTGCACCACGGTAGCCCCGGCCAAGTGCACCAGCTCTGCTGCTGCCGCTGCTGCCGTGGATTGTGTGTCGTTTTTTTTGTTTTTTGTCAACCGCGCACGTCTGTTTCAATTGTCTGGGGAGAAGTTGAGGAAAATCAGCGACTCACCGAGGCAGGCACCAACAATGCACACAATAGCTGCCTGTCGTCGTCGTCGACGACGAGGAGGAGGTGCAGGCTGGCCGGCGGCGGTGTGGTGTTGTGTCGCGTCGCGCGCTCTACTAATTATCAACAAACGGAAGAGAAATCCATCTTTTTCCAGAGGAGCTCCGCGGGCTCAGGTGTGCTTGTGTTCGCCAGTTCGCCAGATCTGCGGCTTCGAACAGGTGCTCGCCGAGAGTGGGCAACCCGCGCGCTGCACACATCGACGGCAACAACCTCAGGAAACGGACAGGTAACATACATCGGTGCACGTTGATATTATGAGACAGGCTATGATGACTTTTGTTTCGCGATCCCTTTTTGGCGCAATCACGACTTGGTGCCGCAGTCGTCGTCGACGAAGCATGCTCCTCGGGGGAGTCGTCTTGTCGGGGCGAGAGCGAGTGGGTGCAGCGGCTGCATGAGGTGACCATGTCTGTTACGGTTGTGTGTGGGTGCGGTGGAGGGGGATAAATTGGGCTGCACTTGCCTTCTGGCCATGTGGGGGTTTTCGTCGTCTCTGTCCAAAGATAACGGTGATTCCGTTAGAATTTTGAATAAGGGATCACGGGATGTGACGGTGGCCGTTGTCTGGAAAGTGTTGACGTTGTGGGTGTTTTTGTTGATATTTTTTTTTGTTTTTCTTCAATAATTTGCTGCCGTGACGATGGTGCGACCCGTAGTGGGAGGCAGCGATGAGGTGTTGCTTTGGATGACGACGGTTGAGGCGGAGGCTGGCGCGATGGTTCGATGACGGAAGGGAGTGATAACACACAGACACAGTGTCGACGGATGGTCACGTTTTCACGGAGGGCTTGAGGCTATTTGTCACTCGGTAAGGATGGGACGATGTGCGAAGAGTTGATGTGGCGGATGGAGGAGTAATGGATGGAGGTGGTGTGTCGTCAATGCGACGACATTTCTGGTGTTGGTCTGGGTGGCCTACAGTCCTACAGGGAAATATGCAATTCAATGTGGATTCTTCAAGAGGGGCACTGGCAGTAGTTGGAGAAAGAATGTTTCTTCTTTTCAGGAAAAGCTAGGCTGGAACCAAATTCTTATCTTGCTCAAGGTTCCATTGTCGGTCCGTCTTGAATATTTATCAATGACCTGCCAGTGGTGTTCAAGACTACTCACGTTTCGCTCTTGCTTTGGTTGACAATTCAGTTGCTAAATAAAGGATGGCACGTGGCGTTGTGGTCATGTGCGTCGACCCCAACCTCGACGTCGTACCTTTGATTCCTGCTCTGTCGAAGAATATTTCCTGTTAAAAAAAGGCACAACACGAGTGGTTGCTGAGAAGCTAGGCCCTGCCCCTCTACGGGCTGTAGCAGCGCCCATATTATGAAATAAAGCACCTGTTCGTCTTTTTCTTGGAGTGGCGCTACAATCCGGGATGGATCCTTAGCTTAACCAACAAGCCTCTACAGCTGGCACGATCTTTGCTGCCTCCAATTTCGCACGCCCTGTTTCGTGGGCGTCATCCATTGCGTTGTGTCAATCATTCGAAGATTTTTTGAGCCTCGCCGCGCTCTACATGGCCTCGACATCATAAGCGTTGCATACGTAGACGCTTGAACCATACCGGGCAGTCTATAAATTTCTGCGTCAAATCTTCTCCTCCAGAGGCCATCAACGTAAACATGACCAAAAAACGCACGCAGAACTGTTCTCCCCAAAAGACCAAGTGCTTTCACGCCCCCTTTTAATAGCGTCCATGCCCCTGCGCCGTCGAGCAGGACTGTTGTGGTCAAAGTGGTATACAAAGCCAGCTTAGTCCGGCGAGAGAGGGTTCTATTAATCAATTGCTTGTTGAGCCCAAAGGCACAGCGATTGGCAAGAGTGATTCTGCATTTGATCTCGGTACTGATGTGGTTATTTCTATGCACTGTGGAGCCGAGGTAGACGAAGTAATTCCCTACCTCGAAGTAGTGTGCGCTATGTAAATATGTTACATGATCATAAAATTTCTCAAGGTTGCTCTGTGGTCCTACACATAACAAGGAAGCACTATAGATCAAACGTGGTCACGCTGCTAGGTGGCTCTATAGTCACTCCCCAATATCTTCAATTAAAAAATTATTCCTCTCAAAACTTTACATAAACAATCAACTCGGCTGCACTGTGATTTTTTTACCATTCGCAAATACGATCAACGTCGAATTGTTCTAGGATGAAGGAATAAATTAAACTGCAAAATTGTTCACAGGAAACAGCAACAGCAGAGACACGGAAGTTTAATACAACTTCTCGGATATACCGATGACGTTGGCATCGGATGAACATGGATGGAGGAGGAAGTGGCAAAAATGGGTTTTGCAGTGAATGAGAAGACAGGCTTAAGCTGTCCAGAAAAAGGTCTTCCAACATCGAAGCTCCAAGGTGAACAAACAATGAATTTATATGTGAATCGAGATTACGAGTACATTACAATTGAATGACACCACCGCTGAGATAAAACTAAGGATCAGCCTTAGGTAAGGTAATCTAATTGGGGTGCCAGCTTAATTGCCAGCCGACTAATACCATTGTTGGTTCATTGTGATACCCAATGTCGTTAATTTAATTCCAGGGGCAAATCCTAACTGGACGAGATTTGAAAACCATATGGTGTTAAAAGCATTTTCGCCTTTGCTTTCACTGGGATTCAAACCGGGGATCCCTATAGCCAAGGCCAGGCACTTAACGACTTGCGCCATCCAGACGTCTTAAGCATCAGCATCGTTGAGTTTTTGGGTTTAGAAATAAAGCCATCTCTCGCAAGATCAAAATATTCCTATACAAGACATTGATAGTCATACTCATGCTAAATGGCGCTAAGGCATGGCCTCTAATGTGACATGTTTTCGTCGTTTCGATAGAAAAGTCCTTTGTATTATCCTTGGTCACATAAGTGTTGATAGTGTTTTGGCTACGACAACAATCTGTATCGACATTATTCTAGTCAAATCAATTCGAGTCTCTTTTCTCAGATCAATTCTGAGGGACTTTACGATAAAGGATGCCAACGCCTGCAAAGCTACAGACTGACTGCAAAATCATTCAGCTGAAAGTGCGCAGCGTGAAGAAACCAGATCAAGACCGAGCTAGATGGAGAGCCACGTTAACTGAGCCTCAGGCCCACTCCAGCCAAAGAAAATGCAAGATTTGTCAGTTTATCCCAATTGAAGACTTAAAAATTATTTTGACTCAGTTTCCTCCAAATTCAAAGATCCATTTGGGAGATCGAGCTCCGCAAACATCTCAACCATTCCAACTTTCTAAAAAGGAAAGCAATTAATGTTTGTTTGTAAATTGGATGAAGCCTGAGTTCTTGAACTTAGAGGATCGTAATACTGAAATTCACTTTGGTTCACATGGTGCTTCTGTCCATACAAGGGAGATGTGGTTCAATGAGAGCCATGAAGGCAGTCAAGCTGCACAGAATCCAATAGAAATAGGCACAAATCAAATTGACGTGGGACGCTGAGTAGAGAGGACCGTTGGCTGAACTCATGTTTAATAGAGTATCCCTGCAAGGAAATTCAACAGACAGCTACTGCTCCATTATCGATTGCCACCGCTTCAACAGAAAACTACTCCTCCACGAAATGCTTTAAAAAGGAGGGTTTTTGAGCCAGCAAACTCGAAGATTAGATAAAGACGATGCGAACACAAAGTAGGTAAAGCCCTTCATAGACTGTTAGACTGACGACACTTCATTTGTGGACAGCCTGTCTTTATGCAGGCTGCACGATAGGCTTAAGTTTCTTTATTGCGACAATGTACACTTACACACTTTGGAGTAACTCAAGAGGGTGTGGGGACAACGCATTATGGTTGCATTTGTGATTATGTTGTATGAGATCATTGTGATGCAAGAGTTGAACTGAGTTGGCCATAGCCAACGCTCCGAGTTCGCTAACTGGGCGCTAAAATGCCTAATTGACACATTTGAAGCCGAAGAACTCGCTTAGTACGCAACCGACTGAGAGTGAGTGGTCAGTCAGCCATCTATGGCTACTCTGATTCAACGGCAGTACCTGGACAATGTGCCTGTAACTTGATTGCGACTTGATTGACACGAATTGACACGAGGTCGATGAAGCTTCCAAAAAATAGTAAAATTTAGAAAATTGATCCACGAAATTGCTGGCTCCAATCGCTAACAGTCCTGGGAACGCTGCTGCCAGTCATCAAAACCAAGCTGTCTTCATGGTTCATGGTGACTTTTCTATTTCGGAGGTTCGGTCTTCCTTTCCTTCTAGAGCCAGGAGGCTCGGATCCTATTAGCTGGAGCCTAGAGTTACTTGAGTTGCTCAACACAACTGCCTAACAACGGTAGGACATGTACAGCGCTTGGAGACAAACATGTTTTCCCGAAACAAACATCAGCAATCGGAGCAAGCGTCCCAATAAAGTACAGCATTGGCGACATTGGTCCGCTATCCACATGTAACCTTATAACCCAGTTATGGTACAGTCGCAACGTGAAACCCGCAACCTGCAACTTGCAACCACTAGCCCATTCGATGGCTTGGCTTGGCATGACGTGGCCAAGGTAGACAAACTCCTCCTTACTACCTCAAAATTATATTATACTCAGATTGACCGGTAAAAACCTTACTACACTCAACCACGGGGTGGCCCACAACATGCAGAGACCAAGGAAAGTCTGTCTTTGAATTGCTGCTGTTCAGACGACTTCACGTCAAGTTGCTGCCAGCGACTGGTTCAAGAGGGAGAAACAATCGCCATCACATCAACTTTCCAATCGATTTGCCACTCAGTCTTCTCCACCCGCCTCGGACCACCTCACATCCCACTTCCTTCTCCCGCAAACCACCAAACACCGCACAGCAACACAACCTGTCACAACATTGTCACTGCACGCAGACATTCATCATCGCAACATTAGCGTTATCTCATCGCGAAAGTATCACATCTATCCGCATGTCAGATACCCACCCAGGACATGTCCGACTAATTGCGCGCAGATATCGTCCGCACAACGGACAGCTGCCACATCAACGGACGACCGACGACGCCCACTTAGCGCATGCCCACACGCCGTCACAGGTCCGTCTGCTTAATCTAATTGCCCGCCACACAGCACAGCATCTTCTCGTCCCATCCCACCAGCAATAGCAAATCGGGCGCAGACATCGCGGCAGATAGCTTCATTCGGGGAAGTGTTTAGCCGCGCGACTCTCCTCAGCCGAATGCGCCGTGTAATCACAATCGATTGGTATCGGCGCAAATAAATCACCGCAGGACCTCCGCGGGCTATGTGACAAGGAATCCAATAGAGCCCCAGACCTCTCCCAGCAGCATTCCTCAGATTCTCTCTCGCCATCGCGGCGCACCACCGCCGGACAGACCCAGATTCGCCAGCTTTATGAGAATTTATCCGTGAGCCACAATTGCCACGGCGTATAACTCACCGTCGCGGTCGGCGCACCATATATCTCTCGTTCGTCGTGTCGTGTCACTTCCAGCATTGAAGTGCTGTTCCACTATCGATTGCCACCGCGCTGGCCGTCCGAGATCCTATGCGGGCGTCGGTGATGGCGATGGCTGGTCCGGCCACCGCCTGCAGGTGGTGGTGCTGTGAAATTCGCTGCTCAGCCGCACAGTGGTAGCCTCTCGTGGCAGGTTTCTGTGTGTGCGCCCCGGCACACTCGGCTAGGAAGTGGAGCTCTTAATTGCTGGCCAAACAAGTAACAAATGTAATTACAACTCTCGACGGATTGCTTCACAGAGAGCTTCGCGTCGCGGTCGCCTCGTCCAGCCGCAGAGCCCCGGTGAGTGATTGACGAGGGCGTGGGCGTTGCTCGTTCGCCGGCCGATGACGGTTATGTACGGACTGTCGCCTCGCACGCTCGCACTCGCGGATGTCATCTCTTGAATTGAATTTAGGGCCCCGAGAGCGGTCGAAGGCTCTTCAGGTGATCACTTCCAAGCGCACTTCAGGCCGGTGGCGACCGGCGGTGGGCTTGCGCTACCCGATGGCCGGACTGGACGGCCGCAGGGTGCGTCGTCATCATCATCGTCGTACCACACCAGCCGGGCGCAAAAGCGCATGATTAATTGCACAATGAAGACCGTAATGTCGAGCATTTGAGGTTTGTCCGCAGCAGAACACGGGCGAGAGTGAGCGCGGGCGCGCGCCTTAGCGTTCGCGTTCGCGTTCGCGTTTGCGTTCCGATCATGTCCACAACACATTCAGTGAAATCGTGATTTAACGCCAAGCGTTATCTGATGGCGATGTTAAGTAAGGCAGCTAACAGAACCAGCAGAAGCATGGAGGGCGCGGTCAGCCATTTGCCACGGCGGTTGGGGGACAGCCGCTGCTGACTGAGCCGGCGATAAGATTCCGCGATCTGACAGGCCGACGGGCGACTTATTGGACGATTGTTGAAATCTAGGGCCGCTCGGGTTGGGGTGGCCGCTTGCATCTGGACAAATTGTTGAAATGTTCATGCCAGAGGTGGAGATTTTGGCGATTTCACGGCAGAGATAGGGTGGCGGCCTGATGAATCTGTGCAGGTCCGGGTGCTGGGCGGGTTCGATTTCGACTGATATGCGGCCTAGGCTGGGTCAGGTCGTGTATGTGACAGGAGTGGAGCGGGAGAGGGCGCGGGGACGGAGTGATTTAGTTCGGGTAGAGTTGTGGACATGCCAGATCGGAGATTGCTCGAAAAGGAGCTAATAACTTAGGCGACAGCTGTCGCATAACGCACGAGCTCTTACACAATTTTTGACTCAATTCTGGGCGACGTTAGACGTCGTTACTCCCTGCTTAGACCACGTTGCTCCCCGCTTAGGCGGCGGTGCCCCGCTTAGACGTCATTGGTCCCCGCTTAGACGACGTTGCTCCCCGCTTAGACGACGTTGCTCCCCGCTTAGACGTCGTTGCTGCCGCTTAGACCTCGTTGCTCCCCGCTTAGACGTCGTTTCTCCCGGCTTAGACGTCGTTGCTTCCGGCTTAGACCACGTTGCTCCCCGCTTAGACGACGTTGCTCCCCGCTTAGACGTCGTTGCTCCCCGCTTAGGCGGCGGTGCCCCGCTTAGACGTCATTGGTCCCCGCTTAGACGACGTTGCTCCCCGTTTAGACGTCGTTGCTCCCCGCTTAGGCGGCGGTGCCCCGCTTAGACGTCATTGGTCCCCGCTTAGACGACGTTGCTCCCCGCTTAGACGTCGTTGCTGCCGCTTAGACCTCGTTGCTCCCCGCTTAGACGACGTTGCTGCCCGCTTAGACGTCGTTGCTCCCCGCTTAGACGTCGTTGCTCCCCGCTTAGACGTCGTTGCTCCCCGCTCAGGCGACGGTGGCCCGCTTAGACGTCGTTGCTCCCCGCTTAGACGTCGTTGCTCCCCGCTTAGACTTCGTTGCTCCCGGCTTGGACGACGTTACTCGAAGCTTAGACGTCATTGCTCCCCGCTTAGACTTCGTTGCTCCCCGCTTAGACGACGTTACTCGAAGCTTAGACGTCATTGCTCCCCGCTTAGGCGGCGGTGCCCCGCTTAGACGTCGTTGCTCCCCGCTTAGGCGACGGTGGCCCGCTTAGACGTCGTTGCTCCCAGCTTGGACGACGTTGCGCCGCTTAGGCGACGTTGCGCCGCTTAGGCGACGTTGCGCCGCTTAGGCGACGTTGCTCCCCGCTTAGACGACGTTGCTCCCCGCTTAGACGTCGTTGCTCCCCGCTTAGGCGGCGGTGCCCCGCTTAGACGTCGTTGCTCCCCGCTTATACGTCGTTGCTCCCCGCTTAGACGACGTTGCTCCCCGCTTAGACGTCGTTGCTCCGCGCTTAGACGTCGTTGCTCCGCGCTTAGACAACGTTGCTCCCCGCTTAGACGACGTTGCACCCCGCTTAGACGTCGTTGCTCCCCGCTTAGACGTCGTTGCTCCCCGCTTAGGCGGTGGTGCCCCGCTTAGACGTCGTTGCTACCCGCTTAGACGTCGTTGCTCCCCGCTTAGACGTCGTTGCTCCCCGCTTAGACGTCGTTGCTCCGCGCTTAGACAACGTTGCTCCCCGCTTAGACGACGTTGCACCCCGCTTAGACGTCGTTGCTCCCCGCTTAGACGTCGTTGCTCCCCGCTTAGGCGGTGGTGCCCCGCTTAGACGTCGTTGCTCCCCGCTTAGACGTCGTTGCTCCCCGCTTAGACGTCGTTGCTCCCCGCTTAGACGTCGTTGCTAACCGCTTAGACGTCGTTGCTCCCCGCTTAGACGTCGTTGCTCCCCGCTTAGACGTCGTTGCTCCCCGCTTAGACGTCGTTGCTCCCCGCTTAGGCGGCGGTGTCCCGCTTAGACGACGTTGCTCCCCGCTTAGACGTCGTTGCTCCCCGCTTATACGTCGTTGCTCCCCGCTTAGACCACGTTGCTCCCTGCTTATGCGACGATGCTCCCCGCTTAGACGTCGTTGCTCCCGGCTTAGACGTCGTTGCTCCCGGCTTAGACGTCGTTGCTCCCGGCTTAGACCACGTTGCTCCTCGCTTAGACGTAGTTGCTCCCCGCTTAGGCGGCGGTGTCCCGCTTAGACGACGTTGCACCCAGCTTAGACGTCGTTGCTCCCCGCTTAGACGTCGTTGCTCCCCGCTTAGACGTCATTGGTCCCCGCTTAGACGACGTTGCTCCCCGCTTAGACGTCGTTGCTGCCACTTAGACCTCGTTGCTCAGCCATTGGCTGCTTCTGGCTTAGACTTCGTTGCTACCGCTTAGACGTCGTTGCTCCCGGCTTAGACGTCGTTGCTCCCGGCTTAGACCACGTTGCTCCCCGCTTAGACGTCGTTGCTCCCCGCTTAGACGTCGTTGCTCCCCGCTTAGATGTCGTTGCTCCCCGCTTAGGCGGCGGTGCCCCGCTTAGACGTCGTTGCTCCCCGCTTAGACGTCACGGCTCCCCGCTTAGACGTCGTTGCTCCCCGCTTAGGCGGCGGTGCCATGCTTAGCCGTCGTTGCTCCCCGCTTAGACGTCGTTGCTCCCCGCTTAGACGTCGTTGCCCCCCGCTTAGACGTCGTTGTTCCCCGCTTACACCTCCTGGCTCCCCGCCAAGGCAATGGAGTTCCCCGCTTAGACGTTGCTTCTACTGCTTACTTCCTTCTTTCCCATTTCACCGCGCTCTGAGACCATCATTGATCTCCGCTGTCAATGTCTGTCATCGTGCCCCTTCACAATGTCCAGTGATGTCACAAGAGTCAACCGATCGTCGTTAGCCTGCTCGCGAAGCTTCCGCATCCCAGTGCACCTGCCGCCGCAGCAGTTACCACTCACATTCACAATCGCAGCCGCCTGCAAACAATAGAAGCCAAGCCCCGATGCAAGCGCATAAATTGGCCCGCACCACCACCGACCTGGCGACACTCACCATAAATCCAGCGAATGTGCAATAAGCTCACAAATTGCCGCAATCACTCTCTGGCCATCGAGCAGCGGCGCGGCCCACCGAAGCCAATTTACAAGTCAATAACTTTATTTTTTATTGTATGCCCCGTTTAGGCGGCGGCAGGCGCTCCAAAACTCTCACCTGTGCGCCTCTAATGAACTACAACCAAAGCGCTGGTGTCTCCTCGGCACCGCCCGTCCCGCCCCGGCGGTCATTTGTATTCCGCGCATCGCCAACTAGTGCAATATCCCCTAATGCGAGCATGTCCACTTTTTGCATGGCACCGCTTTGCGTAGTCATAATGTGGAACAAGCCGGCAACACATCCCATTATGGTGCGCTAATCTACGCTTCAACGTCGCGTCCGCCAACGACCAACGCAGCGAACAATTTTTTCCCATTTCGACGTTGCGTCGCTCATTTGCGCGGACAGAGCGGACTCAGAGCTCGGCGCGCACCCTGTAATCTCTGCGTCCGCGCGCAACAGAAGTTCAGACATAAAATTTAATTTGAGAGAGGATCCAGATCCGGGCATGCGAGGGAAACGTCTTCATTAGCATTCATGTGAAGACGCACGGCTCGTTTAGTGCGGCTAGGACTAGGCAGATTCCGTTGGCTTTGCCCAACAGCTGGGGCGGACCTGTCCAATTACGGGCCGTTGCTGGCGCAAGAGTGTGCTGCGTTCGGTTTTTATGGATTGAAATAAACGCGGCCTTTATCGCTGTAAGCGCGCCAATATAAATAACTTGGCAAAACATTGATTAGCCGCGGCTTTTGATTGGCGGCCTGCATGCAGGAAGTCCGCGGGGATCGATATTTCACTCGCAAGAGGAATGTGCCACCGAAGTCGGTGGGTTTTAGGACCAGCACTCGGAGGTGATGAGGATCGTAAATCACCTACTCAACTGTTGGATGCACTAATTCATGTCGGATGGGGTCTGCGGGGCAATTCCATGTGGATGGTGGATGCTTAGTGTTGGCTTCAGAAGGAAATCAGACAAGTTGACTGGTTTAAGTGAGTCGAAGGGGAATTTAGTGTGTGCGTGGACGCAATGTGCTTGACCTCGTCGTCGTAGGTTCGATCCCCAGTCTGTACGAAAAAAAAATGTCATGGATTCCAGCCCTTCGAGTCACTGACAATGTTCAAAGGATATTTCGTGTTTAGAAACAGGAACTTCTGACACTTGGCCGTTCCGAGTCGGCTTAAACAATAGAACGCATAACACGAGAGGTTGCTGTGAAGCTACAGGCTATAGCGTACAGTCCTTTGCTTGTTATCCTTGGAAATGTCTGCCCATTTACCAGATTCAATGCCTTGAGGAATTTTTGTCCCGGGGTCGAACTTCTCAGGTCCCTGATAGCCACGTTTGGGTGGTTGCGGATGTCGTGTAATTGCCTCTAGAACAGTGTTCCCAAGTAATCTTGTATGCAGACGACGCGGTCCAAATGGCCGAATGAGTTGCTTATGGACTAGCAACTTCGTCTTCTGGCACACTGAAATGTACAAGCATTCGTATGTTTTTTTTTGACTGGTCAGTACTCAGCTTAGCTTAGATATTACACATGAAGCAACAGCTTACAGAGTTAAGACTACTCAGTAAAATTTCGCTGCCATTACTGACTATGACGTATTGAAGAATCTCATTCGTAGATGGCACCAGAGCAAACTATTTGTTTATTAAAGGTTGGTAACAATGGATCATTTACTTGTGCAAATTTATATCAATTCATTCACATTACTTGTTTGGCTATCCATTATTTGTGCATTTTCTTTGCTTTTGAACATTAAATTTCACCTTTTTTTGACATTAGAGTGTTTTGACATCTAACACAATGGACGTAAGCAGACGTACCAACCTTCAGAAGAAAAATTTAACTCAGTAAAAGTGCGTTTTATTGAAAATCATTACTGAGCTGAGTACTGAGTAGTCAAAAAAACGCTTATTAAAGAACTTCCACACAAATAAAAAAATTGCAATGAGAACTATGAGAAACGAGGATAAACAGAAAATTAAATACTGTCACTGCTGTCGACAGCTGAAGACTTAACAATGCTGCTTCTTCAACTTGCTGCTGACCGAGAGCAATATTAAAGTAAAAAGTTGAATTTCCAATCGATGACTTCTGCAGCTGCTGTGCAGATCAGTGATCGTTGTGTGAAGATCAAATGAAAATCATCGCGATTTTTTAAAGAATGGTAGTAAGCTAAAGTTATTCTGCGTTTAATCTCGGTACTGATGTTGTTCGCACAATCTACTTGGGAGCCATGGTAGACGAAGTCCTTTACTACCTCGAAGTTGTAGCTGCCTATGCTGACGTTCTGACCGAGTCGTCGATGTTGTGTGTCCTTTCTTGATGACAGCGTGTACTTTGTTTTGCCCTCATTCACCGCTAAACCCATTTTTGCCGCCTCCGTCTCAATACAAGCAAACGCTTCATTGACGGCTCGCTGAGTTCGGCCAATCACGTCAATATCGTCTGCGTATGCTAGCATCTGAACGGACTTCTGGAAGATCGTGCCTCTATCTTCTCCAGGACGATGTTGAAGAAATCACATGACAGCGCGTCGCCTTGCCTAAAGCCTTTTTTGACATTGAAGGTCTCGGTGAGTTCGTTACCGACCTTGATGGAGCAGCGAGATTTCTCCATCGTCATCCTGCGCAATCTGACGAGTTTGGCAGGGATGTTAAAACTAGACATGGCGTTGTATAGCTCATCTCTATGCGCACTGTCATATGCGGCCTTAAAGTCGACAAATAGGTGGTGGGTGTCGATCTGCATCTCTTGGGTTTTCGAGGATCTGCCGTAATGTGAAAATTTGATCGATGGTGGACTTCCTAGGCCTGAAACCGCACTGATAAGGACCTATCAGGTTGTTGACGAATGGTTTCAGGCGCTCACACAGAACGGCAGAGAAGATCTTGTAGGCGATGTTAAGGAGACTTATCCCCCGACAGTTGACTCAGTCAAAGGGGTCTC
This sequence comes from Eristalis arbustorum, assembly GCA_916610145.1. Taxonomy (NCBI): domain Eukaryota; kingdom Metazoa; phylum Arthropoda; class Insecta; order Diptera; family Syrphidae; genus Eristalis; species Eristalis arbustorum. The sequence continues at coordinate 111,722,435 of OU744316.1, read as the reverse complement.
CTTTCTTGTGGATTGGGCAAACGATACTAAGATTATACTCGTCGGGCATGCGTTCCTCCGCCCATATCCTACAGATGAGCTGGTGCATGCGCACAACCAGATCATCTCCAGCTGCTTTAAACAATTCCCCGGACAATCCGTCCGCTCCAGCAGCTTTGTTCGACTTCAGTCTCGATATCGCTACCTTGACTTCGTCTAGATCGGGGGGACGGAATTCTCTTCTATCGTCGTCCATTGCGTGGAGTGGTGGAGTGTTTCTTTGGGCTCAAGAGGCAATTGAGTAGTAGAGCCCTCTCTCGAAAGACCAAGCTCACGTTATATAAGACCTTGATCATCCCTGTCCTGCTGTATGGCGCGGAAGCTTGGACTATCTCAAGAGCGGATGAAGACGCACTTGGTCTCTTCGAGAGAAAAGTTCTGCGTTCAATCTTCGGTCCTGTTTGCGTTGAAGGTTCTTGGAGAAGGAGATTCAACCACGAACTGTACGGGCTGTACAGCGACATGAGTCTAGTCAGGCGTCTACGGATTCAACGCCTAAGATGGCTAGGCCATGCAGAGCGCATGGACAACACTGCTCCAGCCCGAAGAGTCTTCGACTCCGAACCAGTGGGACAACGCAATAGAGGACGACCACGAATCCGACGGCGCACTCAAGTGGAGAAGGACCTCAACCAACTTGGAGTGCGAAATTGGAGGCAGCTGGCTAAGGAACATGCCAGCTGGAGAGGATTGTTGACCGAGGCCCAGGTTCACCGCGGACTGTAGCGCCACAAGAAGAAGAAGAAGAAGTAAGCTCCAGTATGATCTGAAAAGACTTCATGAAGGTTATGAAACAAATTCCAAATGCAAAATGCGCCCTTAGCAGGTGATAGTCTCGATTTATCTTTTCATCTAATATTTGCTGGAAACGTTCAAACTAAGACCCACGTTGGACTCGAGTGACTGCTTAAGGCGCTTGAGTCTCGTTCGATGCTCCAGGTTGACGATGTTCCGCTTGTCGTTTATTTGATCGGATCGACCGGAAGAGGAGAGCATTGTTTCGTTGTGTGCGAGTCACAGCTTCAGAACTGTGTCAAAGTCGCCGTTTAAGGTAGTCCATCGACATGGTGGGAGTGCTTAGCGATTCCAGTCTTTCCCCTTTGCTGGTCATCATTATGGTTGAACAGGTTCTAAACCTAACAACACAAAATTCTCTGACCTCCCCCGCACATCATTCCCTTAGCACCGCTCCAATTCAACCCCCACAGCCCAATCTGAAGCGAAACAGACTCACAAACATCTGAGCGCACTCCCCCGGTGACAATATCTGCAATAACTGTATCTTTAAGCATTTCATATCCATTTGCGTGTCGTTGCCATTTCAATTTCGAATAAATATCACCTTTATCAGCGCATACATCGGTGCAATAAGCCCGACGACCGCCCTTTGTCACCGCACCACCATTGTGCCGGCTATTCAGCGCGAGTTACGAACGCAGTACGTGGGGCTCTTTTGTCCCAATTCAAAGAAATCGCTCTCCACACAATTATGCATATAGTCCGGGCATTTCTTCTTCTGCAGCTCTTCGTTCGCTGCTGCACCGTCTCGCAGTGAAATAAAGTGCAGTAGCCGGCGGGCTACCGGGCCAAGTACAATGGGCCGCGGCGCACCGAGTGGGCTTATTGAGCGCGCACTCGCGCACATGAAAATTTGTTTACGGCCCACTCGGGGGGGCCAGTGTCGTCGTGTGTTGTAGCTCAAAACTCTTGTTTTCATTGTCCGGGTGCCGCTGCGGACGGTGAAAGAATTTCGCTCGTGCCAGTGATCGCCGCAGTCACCCCAAGAGCGCGAGCGGATCTGATTCAGTCATCTTGGGGGCGGCTGGTGATGGGAGGCCTTCCTCGAGGACTGCACGGCTGTGCGGCGACTTTATATTGTTTCCCTCGTCGGCGATCTTTATCGCTGACAATCGACTGACGTCGAAAAGACAATAAAGTAATAGATCCCGGACGAGGGGGCCGCGCCGTGATTTTGCGCCGCTTGCGGCCGGCCACATTACCCGGACCATTGAGTAGGGTTGGCCTTGATCTTTTTTTTTCTCTTCCGCTGCCGTTGTTCTTGTTGCGCTGGCCGGAGTCGCGGTCTGGGGCTGGAGCGGAGCGCACATTGTGGGCCAGTTTGGTCGTTATTATGTTATGGCCGGTTGTTATTACAGTTATTATTGTGGTTTTATGCGCTGCCCGTTGGGACAATGACGACGACGGCTCTGAACTGAAATCGGAACAAAGGAATGGGACGCTGCGCGAATGTCAGAAATTACAGCTATTTGGACGGGATATTAGGCAGCAGGGACTGGTTGGATGTGGTGGCACCGTCCGGGACCGAGTACCGGTTCCCTCGGTTAGATTTCCAACTAGATCCGCTTTGAAGGTGGACGGGAAAAAAACAAAATGTTGTCGAAGTCTTTGGTCGAACCGCACCTCGGATAAGGTGGATTTGGATTTGAATTGATTTGGGGCTAAGCAGTGGAATCATGATTGGGATATTGAATTACTTTGGTTGTTAGCCGCAAAATGTATGGCTTTTCGATTGAAATGCATGTCGATTGGGCGGGGAAATGTGGGTGGGCGTTGGTGGCCATAGATGGGATAAGCAGTGAGATAATGGTCGTGGGGGAATTGGGGGCGAGGTGTTGCGGAGCCAAAAACACCAATTAAAGGTCATTCTGTTAAACACCAAAACGATTTTATTGTCAGTATTTGGAAAAGAATGAGGTCTACAGTCGTTGCCGTTCTTCAACGAAAAATGAGACAGATGTCGATGTTGAGGTTGACTCCCAATGTATTTGGGCAAATTCTGCTATGTGCAGCCACTTAGCATCCATTGTCCGATAGTTGCTTCTTTTTAAATCAAGGGACTAGGTTAGGTTAGGTTATTGGGCTGCTAGCGAAATTGTCAACACACTTAGTCCATTGCGATACCCTGTGCCGTTAATTTGATTCCAACGACGAATGAAGGAAACCAGATGAAAGCATATTAACCCTTGCTTCCACTGAGACTCGAACCTGGGACCCCTATAAGCAAGGACCGGCACTGAACCAACAGCGCCATCTAGCGTTTATCAAAGGGACTAACACCTCTCCTAGCGGCCAATGCCGTTGTGGGTATGTGCGTCGACCGCAACGTGCTTGAACCACGACGTAGTAGGTCCGATCCCTGGTCTGAGCGACAAAATAATTTCCACGGCTCAAAGAGTATTCCGGGCTGGAGCATCGGTGTACATTCGCTCTAAGCGACTTGAGGGAACAATAGCACTCACAACACGGTTAGTTTCTGGGAAGCTAGGCCCTGTCACTATAAGGACTGTAGCACCAACCATATATTATGTAACTAACAACTCAAAACCTGTTGCCTGTTTACATTCATTTGGTTTCCTTGGTACATTCTGTCAAGTCAAAAATGTTTATATCTGACAATTCTGCTAGTCATCTTAGAGAATATATTCTTGGACAAAAGCCGAGGTAGTGGAGCAAAGTTTCACCTTGCCTCTGCAGCCGCTGCGTAAGTCACTGCATGAGGCTCTCATTCTTCTGGCGTGTGTGCCGAATAGCCAATGACAGGTAAAATTACTCAGTGGCCCAATGACCGGATTGGTCCTACATCGACGGCTTTTTCTTTAATGAGATTGCTTGCAATTTGGGCCGGGAAGATGCAGCATATTTGGATTTGGGTTCAATACAAGTCCATTGTCTGCTTTATCAAACTCATCTTGCGTTTTTAGCCTAGCAATATCGGGACATTTGTGGTGGCCCGTGGCGTTGTGCGTATGTGCATCGATCCCAACACACTTAAACTCCAACGTCTTAGGTTCGATTCCTGATCTAAACGTCAAAAGTAATTTTCACGGCCCCACCTCTTTCGAGTCACGGACAATGCTCAAAGGGTACTTCTGTCTTGTAAAAGCTTCTCAAACTTGGCCGTCCGGAGTCGGCATAAAACTGTAGGTCCCTTCCACTCGTGTGAGAACAATAGCACGTACAACACGAGTGGTTGCTGAGAAGCTAGGCCCTGGCCCTCTACGGGCTGTAGCGCCACCCATATTATTGTTATTAATATCGGGACATTTGTGCCGTGTCGCACTAAGGATACCCTTTTCGGAGACACGAAAGAACTTCTTTGTAAAACTGACCAAACCAACGTCATTACATTCTCCAAGCACCATTCTCCCCTTTTAAACTTTCCTCCGATAGAATTGAACTATGTTGTCATCGAATATGTTATATGTACAAAATCTTGGTATAATGAGTAACACTGAACTAACATGGACTGATCATATAGACAGTACAGTGTCGAATGTGTATACGTCCCTTAGAGGTCTGTCAATTAGCAAATTTATCTTCTTCTTCTTTGTGTGGCGCTACAGTCCGGGGTGGACCTGGGCCTCAACCAACATGCCTCTCCAACTAGCGCGATCCCTGGCTAGCTGTCTCCAGTTTCGCACACCAAGTTGGTTGAGGTCCTTCTCCACTTGGGTGCGCCACCTTAAACGCGGGCGTCCTCTGTTGCGTTGCCCGACAGGTTCGGATTCGAAGATTCTTCGGGCCGGAGCTGTGGTGTCCATACGCTCTACATGACCTAGCCACCGTAGGCATTCGATCCGTAGACGCCTAACTAGGCTCATGTCGCTGTACAGCCCGTACAGTTCGTGATTGAATCTTCTCCTCCAGAACCCGTCAACACAAACAGGGGCAAAAAATCGTGCGTAGAACTTTTCTCTCAAAGAGACCAAGGACTTCTTCATCCGCTTTCGAGATTGTCTCCGCGCCGTATAGCAGGACTGGGATGATCAGGGTCTTATATAGAGTCAACTTGGTTCTTCGAGAGAGGGCTCTATTACTCAATTGCCTCTTGAGCCCGAAGAAACAGCGGTTGGCAAGAGTTATCCTACGCTTGATCTCGGTACTGATGTTATTTGTACAATTTACTCCGGAACCGAGGTAAGTGAAGTCCTTGACGAACGCTCTGTCCAAGACGTCGATGTTGTATGTCCTTTTTTGAGGACAGCATATACTTCGTTTTGCCCTCATTCACCGCCAGACCCATTTTAGCCGCTTCCGTCTCAATGTTAGCAAAAGCCTCACTGACGGCTCGCTGAGTTCTGCCAATCACGTCAATGTCATCGGCGTATGCTAACAATTGCACGGACTTCTGAAAAATCGTGCCTCTAGTGTTGGCGTGTGAGTTTCGCACGATCTTCTCCAGGACGATGTTAAAGAAATCACATGACAGCGCGTCGTCTTGTCTAAAACCTTTTTTGACATTGAAGGTCTTGGTGAGTTCGTTACCGACCTTGATGGAGCAGCGAGAGTTCTCCATCGTCATCCTGCACAGCCTGACGAGCAAATTTATACTCCCTATTAATGTCAAACTAAAACTTCCAAAGCACTCATAGTGCCGCTGTTAACCTACGAGGGCAAGTTGTTCGCTGACTGTGACAGTGTCTCAATGCAAAAATTGTTAAAAGTAATCAAGGCGACTGCAGGGTACGTTTTTAACCTTCGAAGATTTGATCATGTCTCGGAACAACGTCGGCATCGCCTCGGATGTGAATTAGAAGCATTTTTGATATGCAGATCATGCATACTAATCTTCAAAATCATCTTAATCTTAGCTTTATATAAAACAGAAAGTTTGTGTGTCTGACCGACAAAGGCTCCGAAACTACACGTCGCAGAGCACTGAAATTTTCAACAAAAGTCATTCTAAAATTTAGATGCTGAATGTGACAATTTTAAAGTCGGTACGACATACGGTTCGGAAGTTACGAGCACTTTTTAAACGGGAATACAATTCTCAAAATAAGGGTGGTTGCATCAATTCGGTATGAAATCATTTCAAGTTGCGTAGTCGTGGATATCAACCATCCTCTAGTGTGTTGTAACTTCCATATACACGCACACATTTTTCATATTTTGGTTTGTGGCAACCATTCATTTTTTTCCATGTCTCAATCGAATGACTCCCTGAGTCACCAAACGAAAAGGAAACAATAAACATTTTCGCACTATTCTTATTTTGTCATACCCTTTGTCAATATTGAACTTCTGAACGGATTAGCCGATTTAGATAAAATTTTAGAGCTAGACTAATGACATAATGTGTTATTAGATAATTTGTTTCATGGTTCATGAAGTTTGACTTCAATTTGCACAACAAGTGAATATTGCGCGCAGGTACATAGATGGGATTTCCAAGAACTTTTATTTTATGATTCGCTTGATATCCCTCCCTGTTATTTGTTTGCGAAAAAACCGTAATATCCTTCCGTTTTGCTGCAGCACACATTGATAATTCAAGCTTCAACATGTATGCACACAGTCAACGAATTGGACTCATTATGAGTAGGGATATGAATGAGAGATTGGGATAGGCATCAATGGCAAGAGAAAATACATATTCTTCTCTGATGATGATGAGGATGATGTTTCTGAAACAAGAAATGTAGTCTACAGACAAGTTTTTTAATACAAAATCATAGAAAGTATAATTTTCCTTGCGTTTTACTATTTTAAACACACTTCTTCAGGATATTTTGAAAAACACTATATTTTCACTACAGGTAAAGTACAGGTTGAAGAAACAAAGCCGGGTACGAAATCTAGTTCTTTATAAAATAAAGAACAATTGGTCCAAGATTCGATCCTTGTGGTACTCCAAAAATTACCTATGTATTAGCTCTGAAAGCATTTTATGACTCTGAAGCTTTCCGTAAATCAGCGTAGCTTGTTTAATGCTTCGCTGAAATCCATGAATTAAATAAATTTGTTGTCCTCTTCAGTTGGATGCAACTTGTACTTAAGCTCGCTTTTACTTGTCAAATGTGTGAATACCACTGCTTCAGCTAAGAAGGTCTTACCAGCTTCCAGAAGAGCGTGACCAAACTACACAAACTTATCGCAGACGCAAAACAGTTTGGTCTTGATGACTGCAAGCAGTGGACCAAGGAATAAAACACCAAGGCACTCCAACTTGCTGCCCAGTTATCTTCTCCACCCTAGTCTTGTGTTGTGTCCCACAGGGAAGGTATCGAGAATTATTTACTTATCATGGTTGACTGACAAGACCGTAATGGATGGACGGCAGGTATCATGTTCGGTGTCTATGGGCAGGCTTGAGAAGCAAGTACATTAGTAATCAAAATAGATTCAGGAGTGCTTATTCAACTTTATTAAAGCACTTCACCCCTTATGATTGACAATCGGTTGGTTCGTCTGATGATGATGTTCAGGTGGTCTTGGCCTTAGCTTGAGGCTGTTGATCGACAGCCTGACAGCTGTTGACTTCAGGTGGTCTTGTTAATTGTTCTTGAAACCCTCAACTTACTGCATATCAGATGAACCAACCCAAAATAGGACGAAGAGGTAGTGCACACCCCATAAGTTCTTAGATTTTATGGTTCATATGGTACAAGAGATCTATGCAATGTCTAGTGTTGGCATCCCTACCAAACTCGTCCGTTTATGACGGATGACGATGGAGAATGGGCGCTGCTCCATCAAGGTCGGTAAAGACCTAACCGAGACTCATTCAGACAAGGCGACGCGCTGTCATGCGACTTCTTCAACATCGTTCTTGAGAGAATTGTTCAAAACTCAAACGCCAACACCAGAGGAACAATCTTTCAGAAGTCCGTCCAACTACTCGCATATGCCGACGATATTGACATTATCTGAAGAACGCAGCGTGATGTCAAAGGCGCTTTTGTGAGTATTGCAACGGAGGCCGCGAAGATGGGTTTAGCGGTAAACAAGGGTAAGACCAAATATATGCTGTTAACAAGAAAGGACACCCAACACCGACGTCTCGGTCAGAACGTCACAGCAGACAGATATAACTTTGAGGTAGTTAAAAACTTTGTCTACCTAGGAACCGCTATCAACTCAGACAACGACACCAGCGCTGAAATCAAACGAAGAATAACTCTTGCCAATCGGTGCTTCTTTGGGCTAAGAAAGCAATTGGTAAACAAAGCCCTCTCTCGAACCACCAAGCTAACGCTTTACAAGACCTTAATCGTCCCAGTCCTGCTATATGGCGCGGAGGCATGGACTCTGTCAAAAGCGGATGAAGCAGCTCTTGGTTGCTTCGAGAGGAAAATTCTTCGGGTGATTTTCGGTCCCGTCTGCATAGATGGTGAGTGGAGGAGGAGATACAACGACGAGCTATACGGGCTGTTCAGCGACATCGACTTAGCCAGAAGAGTGAAGATCCAACGATTGAGATGGCTAGGTCATGTAGAGCGGATGGAAACCAATGTCCCGGCCCGAAAAGTCTTCGAATCCACCCCCGAGGGACGGCCCGGTAGAGGAAGACCGCGACTCAGGTGGCGCACGCAAGGAAAGGGACCTCAACCAACTATGCGTGCGAAACTGGAGACAGCTAGCTAAAGATCGAGCTGGCTGGAGACGCTTGTTGGTTGAGGCCCAGGTTCACCCCGGACTGTAGCGCCACCTTAAGTAAGTAAGTAAGTGTGGTACAAGAGATAAGTTCAAATAATCCTCCAAATCCATTAAAGTCACGCCGACATCAAGCTCCACAGTTCACATAAGGCTGCCTCCCATCAAGCAGCCCTTTGGATCTTTTAGAAGTGGATACTCAGTAAACTCAAAACGTTGGTTGATGTTGCACAAAAAAATGTTGTCTATAGAGATCACTTGCATCACCAACTCCTAGATGAAATAGTCGTGCCTCCCCACTGGTCAACTGCACGTCCAACACTTACCTGCATCAGCATCAACAAAATTCAGTTGGAATCTGCAAGAAAAAAAAAAGAAAACCAAACTAAGTCTCGTCTCATCAAGGAAAATGAAAAACAATACATCGTGTGTAACTGATATCGAATAGAACAAAACTTTCGCTAACCGCCAACGGCGTTTTCCCCAATTTCTCCACAGAACCTATGGCTGCCCGGTGCAAGTCGTGAAATTCTAGCAGCCACTTGCAATCGGAAACCCCTCGGCCTAGCGGCACACTGTCCGAAAGCGAAAACAAAAGAATGATGCAAATGGCTTAGAAAAATGCTCAACCGCCGCGCCGTCTGCATTGCGGCAATGCGCAGCGGTGGCGTTCAAGGAAACCGAGCGAAAATTGCAGCAAGAACGAAAGAAAACAACAATTATTAAATAACTGCCGCGAAAGACAAACAAAAAAATGGAGAAAAATTCAAAAACGACCCAGGCGCGGAGGCGGCAAGCGAGCGAAATTCCAAAATTTAATCAGAGCAGAAAAGCTGACGTCGCAATATGGCCGCGGTTGAGACGAGCAGTGCCGCCTCGAGTATGAATTTCTCCGTGGTCGTCGGCACCTGCTCGCCACCGCGGCCGAGCAGGTGCCGCACGGACCCGACTGTCGTGTTAACAGAGCAACTCATCAATGAAGTGAGAGCACGAACTCAGCCCACCATAAAGTCCATCGTCGTCGTCGTCGTCAGCAGCACGAGTGGGTGGGTGGTGGATGGGATGGTGGAGCAGCGGTCGATGCATGCCTGCTTTGCCTGACTGACTGACTACCGGGACCGTCTGTCTGATTTAGAGAGATGCAAAGGTGGGTGGTTGTTGTTTTGGTGGCATGCGAGCGAGCGCACATTTGCTTAACTCCAACTCCAGCTCCGCCGCCACTTCAGCGCCTCGGCGTGTAGCATCAGCTGCGGCTTTCGTTGACGCTGCCGCATGTTGCAAAACACAATCCAAAGCAAAAAGACGTTACGCTGCGCGAACGCTCTGAGCGGGCGAGCGAATCAAGTGCCGCGGAAAATTAAGAAATGCAACATCATAAGTGACTTCGTTGCTGCTGCGCTGGCTGGCTGGCTGGTGTTGTCTTTGGCCGCACCTCCTTTACCGTTGGGCGAGCGAGAGTGCATTGCAATGCAAAAATGAAATTTATCTAAGAAATTCATCACACAAGAGATGAGATTCGTCGTGAAATTGGAGATGAATTGCAGCACTGGAGCATGGATTGCTATCTTGCCTCTGCGCTCTTGTCGAAGGAGGGCTGCAGGTTGGCAGAGGGGTGGCTCCTGTTGGAGGTGTCTCTTCGGACAAACGCTGGTTTCTTTTGTGGACAGCATAGCAGGCAGCAATTTGCGGTGATATTTTCTCCGAACTGAAGCTGGTTACTGCTGGCGACTGCATCACAGCGGGAGTGATCAAAATTCTGCGGACACATGAGGGAACTCATGCGCGCGAGAGAAATGTGGGTAAGGAGGCTGATATGTGGTGGCATGTTTCACTTTTCATGGTGGACGGCGATGTCCGGTGATACATTACACACCTAACCCACATAACCTGTCTGGTCGGTGTGTGGGGTGGTTATGTGGGAAAAAAGCACAAATGTTCGGTTGGAGACATGACGATTCAAGCGAATGTTCATTGCCAGTTGCAACGAGTTGCAATAGTTGACAAAGCCTCCAGCTTTACATTTCCTTGCGAATACTCGATCACTATGCACACTTACATTCCACAAAAGAAGGAAGATGGCGAGAGCTGAGGCTTGTAATGCTATTCAAAGGAATCAACTGGTCTAGGGAATTTGTTGCACTAGACCCAATGGGGGACTGTCCTCTGGTCGGAGAGTGCTGTTGGGACCTAATCCCTTACTGTGTGCACACGAGTTCGTATAAGTTTTTGAGGACTTTGATTAGCTAGTCTTACGTCGTGGTTGGGGTACAAATGTTGTTGATGATCCTCTAGGGAAACAAAGTACAGTGTAGCGAAACTAATGGACGAGGCCTACAGACGCTTTAAAGGCTGTTCTAGAACTCACATAGGTAGCCCGAGTTCATGATGAAATTGAGTGAACTGGCGGAAATTTTGTCCGCCTTCTGATGCGCCTGCGTGTCGATGACGCGTCCTGACTAGGAAGTTACAGTACGTGTTCTGTTTCTTCGTCGTTACACATTCTGCAGGTGTCATCTTGCACAAAGGCCATGGTTTTGGGATGTTTGTTTACTGGGCAGTGTCCACTAAGCAATTCTGTGGTTATGCGAATTTGACTCCTTGTTAGTCCGAGGAGTTGCTTCGTTCTATTAAGGAACATTTTGGGCTGCCTGTTACCTACCGTGTGCGTCCAGTAATAATAATGGTCCCTGCTCCATTTATTGAAATAACTCTTGGCGGTGAATGGTCGTGGCATTAAGAACTTAATGTATGACCACTGTCGATGAATAAAGCCATGGTTCTTCGAGATGAAGACATCCCTATATAAGACCTTGATAGTCCCAGTCCTGCTGTATGGCACAGAAGCATTGACACTAAAAAGCGGAAGAAGATATTCTTGGTCGCTTCGATAGAAAAGTCCTTCGAATTATCTTCGGTCCCGTATGTACGGATGGTGGAGGAGGAGACTGAACGGCGAACTGTACGGTCTGTAAAGCGACATCGATCTGGTCAAACGAGTTCGAATGTCACGTCTCAGTTGGCTAGGTCACGTCGAGCGAATGGACACCTGTGCTCCTGCCCCGAAAGTCTTCGACTCCAACCCCGAGGGACAACGCTGTAAAGGAAGACCACACCTACGGTGGTGCACGCAGCTAATGGGTGATTTTTTAGCTATTATCTTTTGGCATCTTCAGTTTGGTCTATAATTTAACCATGAATCGTCTCACAAACGAACAACGCTTGCAAATTATTGAATTTTATTATCAAAATGCGTGCTCTGTTGAGAAAGTTCAGCGCGCGCTTCTTCCATTTTATGGTCAGTTTAAAAAAAAAAGCTCATTTTTGGATCAATGGGTACGTAAATAAGCAGAATTGTCGATTTTGGAGTGAACAACAGCCAGAAGCATTGCAAGAGCTACCAATGTATCCAGAAAAAGTCACAGTTTGGTGCGGCTTATGGGCTGGTGGCATCATTGGACCGTAATTCTTCAAAGATGATGCTGTGAATGATGAGCGCTACCGTGAGATGATATCTTTTGATATTTTGTCTGCCCAAAATGCAAGAGTTGACTTGCATGACATGTGGTTTCAACAAGACGGTGTCACATGCCACACAGCACGGTCAACAATGGACTTATTGAGATGCGAGTTCGATGAACATTTTATTTCACACTTGGGACCGGATAATTGTCCGCCTAGATCGTGCGATTAAACGCCATTACACTATTTTTTGTGGGGCTATGCTTAAGCTCATGTCCATACAGACAAGCGCGCTTCAATTGACGCATTGGAAGACAACATTGAAGCATTTATTCGTGAGATACCAGCCGAAATGTTGGAAAGAGTGTGCCAAAATTGGGCTAAGCGGATGGACCATTTGAGGCGCAGTCAAGGTCAACATTTGCATGAAATAATCTTCAAACATTAAATTATATGGACCGTACTTTCGATTCAAATAAAGATTTCATGCATTTTTCTTAATTGTGTGTGTCTTTTTTTTTTTTTGAAAAACGTTCCCATAGCTTTTAAAAAATCACCCTTTACTACCAAAAAAATGCACCGAATCTTCATATATTGAAGCCTTTCTTCCTTTATGCATTCAGCAACATTCATGTATAACAACGTAAACAACTACGTAAGCCTGGCCTTAGGATCATATGTCGTGAACTTACGGGACCACTGTAAAAAATGATGGACACAGCACAAGTGAAAACGGGAGACTCTGTAGACAATCAAAGGACAGATACAAAACAACAGATACAAAACTAACAAAATCGCATTTTTAGGACCAACTATCGGGACATCCCACATAAAGTGAGCACACATTTTCCCAAGACAGCCGTGAAGTCCTAAACATGGAAAGGGGACACAGTAGATCGCAGTGCTGGGTGACTCTAAAGTCACAAATTCTAATAAAGAAAATAATTTCGGTGCTACGACTGAAGACTTGCGAAATATTAAATCATGGGCATTCGAAAGCAGACTTGTATGAATCCTGAAAATTACAAGAGACCAAAAAAGCTGAAAAACCTCTAGCAAGTCAGACCTGATCACTCGGACTTATGTGTGAAACTGACTTAACTGACTAATACGTATGCTTGCATTCCACGATGTCTGAGGCACACCTCTACCTCTATTGTCACATAGATTGGTCTTATACATGAGTAGGACTTGGTATGGCAAACGTTTGCAAAACCCTCCGTATTCTGTGGGCTTAGCAGGGTTCCGTTCCAAAACCATGCTTCTCCTTATTCGTATAGTACTCTTCTGTGGTCTAGGTGAAGTTCCGAAAACTGTGAACATTTCAAACTAATGCCGGAGACAGAAGAGAAGCCCGAATACGTCACTTCAGACTTGTCACAGTTCGACCACCCAGCACATTGCACTTCACAAAATTCACAGCTGACATTGAAAACGCCTATAATTTCTTTAGGCTTTTTAAATCGGTCAACTCTTCTTCTTCTTTGATTGGCGCTACAGTCCGGGGTGGACCTGGGCCTCAACCAACATGCCTCTCCAGCCAGCTGCCTCGAGTTGCGCACACCAAGATGGTTGAGGTCCTTTTCCACTTGTGTGCGCCATCTAGTGCGAGGACGCCCTCTGTTGCGCTGTCCCAATGGCTCGGTGTCGAAGACTCTTCGGGCCGGAGCTGTGGTGTCCATCCGCTCTACATGACCTAGCCATCTTAAGCGTTGGATCCGAAGACGCTTAACTAGGTGCATGCCGCTGTACAGCCCGTATAGTTCGTGGTTAAACCTTCTCCTCCAAACACCATCAACGCAAACAGAACCAAAGATCGTACGCAGAACTTTTCTCTCAAAACAACCAAGAGCTTCTTCATCCGCTTTCAAAAGCGTCCATGTCTCTGCGCCATTGAGCAGGACTGGGATGATCAGGGTCAATTTGGTATTTCGAGAGATGGCTCTGTTACTCAATTGCCTCTTGATCAAAGAAACAGCAATTGGCAAGTGTAATTCTGCGCTTGATCTTGGTACTGGTGTTGTTGTCCCTATTTACTCCAGAGCCTAGGTAGACGAAGTCCTTGACTACCTCAAAGTTTCTGCTGCCCAATATGACGCTCTGTCCGAGACGTCGATGTTGTGTGTCCTTCCGTGATGACAGCATGTACTTTGTTTTGCCCCCGCTTCCGCTTCAATGCCAGCAAACGCCTCATTGACGGCTCGCTGTGTTCGTCCAATAACGTCAATGTCGTCCGCGTAAGCAAGCAGTTGAACGGACTTTTGGAAGATCGTGCCTCAAGTGTTTACGTTTGAGTTTCGCACGATCTTCTCAAGTATGATGTTAAAGAAGTCACATGACAGTCAACTCGTTCGGTCAACTCGGACATCCATAAAAAGTGCTTAATTGCTCAAAAACATGCGCTGGCAACAGCCATCAAGAGATCATCAAGACGTGAGGCGGACTATTGAGCCCCGTATTCCAGTTACTGTCCTACGACTCTATCGAGTGCTTACCGAAAGAGGACATCTCCGAAGAAGATGTGCAGCCACAACGCTGCGCAAAGGCACATTCCGACAGCGGTTCAAAAAAAATCTCACCGATTCAATTACGTACTCTATCGTCAGTGCAGCCGCAACAGGTTGCCAACTGCTGAATAATAACCTTATGGTCGCAAGAGCATCTAAATTGAATGAACTCATCATCACCGATATGGATCTCATTGAAAGGTCGGTCGGTGAGTCACTCACAATCAAGTTCAAGTTACCGTCGATGACCACATTCCTGTTCCATGAGTGACACAGAGAAACTGCCAAGAACAAAAGAAACATCCACAATCCCTTTCAAAACTGTCCCACACTCCAAACTGTACCCGATCTCATTTCGGAATCTACATCCACTTCCTGCGACGTCAACATGCACTCACTCCTCCCATTATCGCACAGCCAAATCTAATTGCCGTCGCCACACCTCATTAGAGATGCAAAAGTTGAACTTCACAACAAAAAATGTCAATAATTCTGCAACACAGCGCGACAACCTTTTGATAAACGACAATAACCACCACGAGCGACAAGTGAACGCCTCAACCTTTTCCATGTCACCAGCTCCAGGAAATCGCAACGTCAGCCGACTGCGCTCGCAGTGTGCACTCTCATCACACGGCACACGGAGAGTGTTGTTCAAATGTCAAAGTTGTTTGACATCAGACGATGTCCAACACGACTGCGAACAGGTGCTTGTCAAAAGCCGGTCAGCAGCAGGCAGGGAGGCCGCAAAAAAGTCTCAAAACACGAGCTACCGCATGTTCTGACTCTTGTTCGAGTTCAGTGAGAGAAAGATCAACGGCAACAGGAACAGCAACGGCCGCAAAAAAACTCCCGAGAGTAGCGCACGCGTCTTAATTGCCTCATGATGAACCGCAAGTGGAGGCCCCATCAGACCGCCTAGTCGTCGTTGTCGCCGAACAATGGGCTGCCGTGACGAGCCGCACCGCGCCTCGCAGCGCCGAGGCATTCCGCCGATGCAGGAAGTTCGATTTCTGATTGTTAATCTGCGCCGGACACGGCCTCCGCCCCGATCTGGGATCGCTGCTTGTTCGAGTATCCGACTCCGATTGACGGCCCAAGGCAGGCCGGGGCCGCTGAACAGCTTTTTTCTAGATCACCTCCGTAATCGGCCATAATGCTCCTGCAGCGACAAAGGCGACGACAGCGCCGATAACTATGACAACGGCAACAACAACTGCAACGAGACCACGACAATGGCTACAATGACGACGATGACGACAACGACGACATTTTGAGCGACGACTAGTGTTGAGCCGCACGAATTTTACATTGTCGTCGCTGCGGCAGTGCAGCAGCGAGTGCGGTTTAGCAGCCCTCGCTGGTAGCTGCAAGAACACTCCGCACGGCGGAGAGCTTAATATCAAGGCGGTGGCGGTTGTTGCGGTGGTAAGACAACACCGACCGGCGGCGACGATCGGCGCACAATTGAGGATCCATTTGGGCGCTTTCTGGCGCAGATTTTTTTGAGGTGCCGCACCGTGTCGGCGCCTTCAATCAATCGATAAAGATCTCTCGCCCCCCGCGCACTTGGGCTGGGGCCCGGCCGTTGTGCAAAGTTGTTGAGACGATTACACGCGCGTATCGGTGCGCCGAACACCATCCAAACTCAATTATTTTTGTCATTTCACCGGCATCACGAGGGTGACGGGCGCTTCCAACTGCTCCTCGAAATGACAGCTGCGCCGGTGTGGCGCGGCTCCGCAGCGCGCACCGAGATGATGAATCGCGGCAAGAAATGCTGTGATGATCGTGCTGACAGTGATTTTCTGTGCGCGCCACATGACAGCCCGTGGAGCGGGGCGACTGCCGGCGACAGCGACAACGATGACATCGAAGAGATCTCTTTGCATGTGTAATTGGCGGTGTAATCGGTAACAAAACGATAATTGTTGGCATTCGAGTGTCGTGTTGACATTTATGAGATGAGCCCGTGTGCACTTGGTGCCTGGCGAAATGAGGGCTCCTTGATGAACGAGATGGGAGCCGATGACGGGTGGCTTTTGAAAGACTTAATGGGAGGGGGATGATAAACTGGCAATTATGTCGAAATGTGCGACGGGAAGCAGCGCCGAAAGCCCGCTAATGACGGGAAGTAATCTTCGTGAGACTGAGAGGCCCACGACGCTGATGCAAGCACTGTGTCACCGGTGGGTTCGTGTGCATTTAGTGCATTTAGTGCATTTAGTGCATTTAGTGGCGGTAAAGGTGGGCGTTGCCTGCCAACTGCGCCCCAAGAGTGGGTTGTGAATGAGATCAGCTCGTGAATTCTCTGATAAAACAGAGGCTTGGCGGCGGAGCAGGTTTACAAGTTGAGGTTAGATCGATACTTGGGCGCAGGCATGTCTCATCGAGGTTTGTCGGAGAGTTGTTCAACATCGAATTCACATGGTCGACATTTGCTATCTGGGAGAGATGGCATGTCACTCTAGCGTCCATCTCCTAGTCGATCTTGTCGCTGGGGCCAAGATAATCACCCAAGAAGCCCCTGCAGGAAAATGAGCGTCCTTCAAAGCCGCGCAACATCTTGACGGAGTCTATGTCTTTTGACGGCTTTTGCAGCTGGATTCAAAGTGGAGGTCTAATTTTGTCATCGGAATCTTGTGACAGTCAATCTTTGTCTATTCTTTCTAAGCTTTGACAACTAGCCACGGTCATTTGACAGCTGTCCTTTCATGTGTATATGGGAATGCAGTTGACTGTGGATCTGTGACTCAGCTACCATGTCTCCGGCTACCATCACCACCTGGACCACAGACAACATCTGGCACCATTGTCGGCTGTCAGTTATGAGCGATCAGTTGCGACCATTCTCTTGCAAAAGTGAATCGCATCGCCGTCCACTATGTTGTAGGCAAAGCCGATGAAGACCCGTCCGATCGATAGAGTGACACAATAGACGGGTCGATGATTTTCCCTCATGTTCGTATGGTAATTGTGATTATTTAGTCACAGACATATTATAAAACTTTCAGCTGCAAAGGAGTATACCTCGAGGCCAATGTGAACTCCACTAATGACATCACAGTGGAGATCCGACGTAGAATCGCAACGGATGGCACTTCGGCTTGGGGTCGAAACACCTGACTCGAAGCACCTAAATCAAAACTCTTATTCTGGCAGTCCTGCTTTATGGAGCCCAAAACTGGACGATAAGCAAAACCCCAGAGCTGACTCTTGGTGCCTTCGAAAGAAAAATCTACGTCGGATAATTCGTCCCGTCTGCGAAGAAGGTGAAAGGAGGAAAAGTCTCTACGAGCTTCTGTGAATGTGCATGTAGCCTTCTGACTACTTCGTCGTCCACACTGGCTCAGCCACATCGAGCACATGGACACCAACGCTCCAGCTATGAGGGTCTTCGAATCCGACCCAGATCAAGTCATCGCGGATTACATCAAGCTTGGCCATGATGAGTGGAAGTAGCTTGTCCTGTTAAGCTTTGCACTATCACCAACTTACCACTAGTGGAGGGATAGGAATGGGACAAAGTAAACAGAAATCAAGCAATGTGATACGCTTGTGGGCTGCTCGCAATTCGCACTCGTTGTATTATTTATTGTCTTCCTCTTTTATACAGATTTGTACACAGCGTCTGATGATCATTGACTGTCGGGGAGGCAAATTGCAACTAAATCATTTGACGCGCGCTTTGGCAGCAAGAAATTGCAGAGTAGGTAAAATCGGAAACATGGGGGCCAGCAGCGATAACTATGTCTCCGTAGGCTCAGCCTCCATAGACCGTAGGCCTCCTAAGCAAGCAAGTAAGTCACAGGCATAATGTACAAAAAGAAAGCGATCTATTCAAATTTATGGTATAAGATGATTTTAAAGTGCGACGAACATGCACGCTGCCTTCACCTTCGACCGATTGTTGCAAACATTGTGCTTTTTCTACAACGTTAGTTCATTTCGAATCCAATCTACACTCGGATGTGGATCATTTGGCGTCTGAATTGCCGATGGATGCGCATGGTTCTTTCCCGGAGACGGTGATGCACTTCTATAGGCTCATCTTACGCCATGTACATTTTTGTAGAATAAGCACAGATGTATGTAGTATTCAACGAAAGTGGATAAAGTAAACATAAACCTAATTATCGAGAAGCAAAAGGCGCTGGCAGAAGAACTGGAGAAAATCTAAACTAATTTCGGAAGACAGTGCATCCAGGAGGACCAGGCGGTACGTAGAGGAGAGACTTGAAAAGATCCAAGCCATTCGGACGGAATTTTAAGCCAACCACGAGAAAATCAAACATGTCGTTGAATCTGACACACCTTATATACAAAGGGATACCTTGTAAGCTGTAAAAAATATTTTCAAAAAAATAAAAAACGACTTGGAAATGGCATCTATGAAAGAACCAACAATCGATGAAGAAGTACAAACAAGACCTCCAGAATTTGCGCCACAAGCACAATATCAAGCTGCTCAATTTAAAAGCTGCGTTTATAGCCGAGGAACATCGAAATGTTCGAGCAAACATTCCGAAATTGCTCGAAAGAGGTGCATGAATACCAGGAAATAAATGCTGCTAAAACAATGCAGGAACCAAACAGAAGAGTTCTTGCCGCAAGCATCAGAAGAAGACTACAAGGTTCCATTTATGATGCAGAATCGCTGTAAAGAATTAGAGGAAGACATAAACAACTGTCTTTTCAAAATGGCAACTAAATCATCGCAATTCACTTTCCACTTCTGAAGTCTGCCAGAACGGAAAGTCCCAATTTTTAGAGGGAATTATTTGGAGATGCAATCGTTTTGCGACATACACGATAAGGTTACTCTGGGCGATGCAGAAACAATGGAGTACTTCAAGACTCACATAGATGGAGAGTTGCATCGATTATTAACTAAGGTGTACTATATTTTTACTTTAGTTTCAGCTAAGACACGATCCTTATTTCAGTTATTAATGCTGTCACTCTCCAACAGAGGGCACTTCTCTATACCTGCAGATCTCAGCAAATTTTCGAACTAGAGTATTCGACATAAGGTATATGTACATGGACGCGAAACTCATCCAATCGTGCACAGATCCAAAGCCCAACACGGATTCTATAGCTCTGTCTCCATTAGGATGTACGAACAAAAGCTGGTGGGACATCGCAGCTGTAGGATAGTTTGGCCTTGATGACTGGAAGTAGCGTGCCCAGGACCGTCCTCGATGGAAGGCAGCAATTGCTCAGGCTCAGACCCTTCATGGTTCGTCTGCTTGGTAAGTAAGTAAGTAAGAGACAACGTAGCTGTCTGTGCGGGAAACATGTTCACTTTTGCTTACAATGGCATGTTGACTAAGGCCCAGGTCTACCCTCGACTGCAGTGCCAGCCAAATAAGAGGAACGAAGAAGACGATACAGCAAATGACACGGCTCAGATAAGTGAAAACGAATCACAATAGAGAGCAGACCGGACAAATGTCCGATTATAAGCCTGTCTGCAATGACTTGTCTCGGAAGTCTTAATCTCTTTCTCCAACCAACAGGCTGGAATTCAAAGACCTTCATAGTCGGAGCAGGCATAGTGTCCATGGTCCCATCTAGAGTCTAGAATGGCAAACGAGCTTAGAATCCAACATCATATGCTGACCTTTCTTACACCACCCTCACCAAGGCCCTAGCATCTCCTTCACAGCCTTTACAAGCTCAATTGCAACTTGTCAACCGGCCTTCACGCTGCAGGACCCCCTCAGGGTGTCAATGTTCCCGGCAACGGACCCCCATTTGTCACTGTATCAACCCCCAACGAACCGCATACCGCCACAATCAATCATCTCTAGCCGCGTCTTTATCGCCTATCTGCCCACGTCCTCCGCGCACATAAACGAGTTGTAGGAGAAATATATCAGAAAAACATTGAAGAGAGAGAGGAGAGCAAAAAAGGAGAAAAAAATCGACTGCAATATCATTGCCTTAGGATAATTGTCATATTTATCACTGACACGCTGTCACGCTGTCTCTCAATTAATCAAACCTCAATTCATTTGAGTCGAGATACTTGCGGTGTGTATCGCCGAGGGCATCGGGCCGAGCTGCCTCCGCCGCCGACGGCCACGCGAGATGACGGAGAGTACTTTAATAAGTGAACTAGATCAGCGCGGTATGAGTTAATTGCTCGTGTGCACATAAAAATGAAGTCATCACCATCCGGCGCGATGGCCATCTCCCCGCAGTCAAGATGGCCATTCCAGAAGCGCTTGGCCGTTGTGTGCTGGGGCTGGGTGGCTTTGTATGGCTTCGTCCCAGCGACTGGGATGATGTACTGTATTCCCCCCCCGGTGTGAGTGTGTGTGCTCCTCATATGGTCCGTCCCGCTGTGGCACTGGCGATCTCCAGCGGCGCGCGCGTACTCCACTTCGGCGCTCGTCAAACTTGACTATCTACCCCCGGTTTTGGATGGAATACCATCACCATCATCATCATCGCCACAGCCATCGCCATCACCGTCACCGTCACCGTCGCTGTGGCCGTCGCAATAACCATTGCCATCATCCTCGTCATCGTTGTCCACGACGTCGTCTTGGTCGTCCGATGTTGGCGTGTTATAGTTATCATATCGGCCGTCGCCACTGTCGCTGATCACCGTTTGAAACGCCCACTGACCTTTTAGGCCTTCGGTCGGTACCTCGAGAGAGAGTGGACGTGCGCATAAACCGATTAATGGATGGGTGGGTGTGGTGGCTGGACGTCGCGGCTGCGCTGCGTCGGTGTCTGCCGGGGCTTTGGGCATTCTCCTCGCGTACGCAGTTGCGTTACACGTTAGACGCTAGACCCGAGGATCCTTAAGAGAGATGTTTATCTGCCAGTTAACTGACAAGTGCTTAATGTATTCGTTATGCTGATCTAAAGCGGTAAATGTGTGGCTGCCTGGCTGGACTAGATGCGGGCGGCACAGACGGAGATGTCATGAGTTGCCAGGCGGATGCGTAATTAAGCGCACGAAGCAGGGGGAGAGAGAGCGCGAGAATGTGGGGGAAAATTCGTGTGCACACAGGCATTTGTGGGGTGGAGCTGCCAGAGAGACATTAAGGCTGCGACAAATTGCGACTCTCGAGAAAGTCTGATCTTGCACTTTCTCGTCAAGTTTGGGCACTCTGTGCAGCGCCTTGTTAACGACTGCGTCCGCTTTCTCCGCTCAAAGGCTCAATTCTAGACCTGTGCCAGACCTCGTATATGGGCATGCGCTTCATTAGGCCGGCCTCCGGCTTAGGTTTCTCGTGGACGATCGTTTACTCTGGGAACTATGATGCAGAAGGCAGCGTTGACCACATCGTGGACTGATGGTTGTCGACATTCCGTGAGAACCACTGCAAGATCAGAACGAAACGACATCCCCTTTTGGATGAAGTGGCAACAAATCCCACGAAGAAGGTGCCATCTGACGGCACGCTTGTCCAACGCAAGTGACATTAGTCACTGTCACATCCATCACCGATTCGAGTGAGTCTCGAACTGAGCTCAGTGTTCAACTTCAACTTCAACTGCCCGCGACAATTGGCTGTCGAGAGTCTCCTCAACTGCTGTCCACACTCTCGATGGCCGAGAGCATTCATTTAAATTTAATTACTCGGCCGTACCTTGCCTGCGAGCTGCTGCCCCGGCTGCTGCTTGAATTTCGCAATGTTGAAACGAATGTTTCCTGCACGGCGGCGATCATATCAACATTCCATCTTTTAATGATCGCCCGCCTCGCTCCGGCCGACCGTCCGTCTCTGTCGAGCAGAATTATTGCAAAACCAAACCCAAAGAGTAAGCCTTGTGACAGCCCATAAATCTAAATGACATGTAATCGTCAAAAACTCACGGGAACCGCTCGAAAAAGGCAGCAAAGAAAGAAACATTAACAAGTACTTAACCGGCGAAACCATAACAAGAACGGAGCTCCGGTGCTGCGGTGCTCTTGCGCTTGCGCGCCGGCCAACTGCCTGGATGGAGGCTGAAGCGCGCGCCGTCACCGTCTCACTGTTGCGACGGTTTTTCTTCGTCGTGTGCATTTCGGTCTCGCCCGCAGAAGTCGGTTACTTGGAAAACGCTTCCACGTTGCGATGACATTTTATTTGCAACATTAATTAAGCCTCAAACGACAATAATTGAATGCACTGCTGCCCGGGCGGGCGGGGACGAGCGGCTGGCCAGCCTGGCACCGGGCCACTGTTCGTCGACGTCGTCTGCCAATTAAGTGAAATTTTCGGTAAAAGATAAGTCTGTCATGTTCTGACGGAGGCGGTTGGTCTTTTTGGACTGTTTTTGTTGTTCCTTGATGAATGGCAGTGGTTTCTTGAGAAGTCACTACTCGTCACTGAGTAGGAAGCGAAATGAGAAAAACCGGAGAACTTTGACTAATTAAAGCAACAGCGAGTGAAATTAACACTTGGCGGGGCGCGGCTGCAGTTGCTGTTGGCTGGCAGCCACGAGCGCTAGGAGCAAGAGCTGCATCGAATGCCCTTCAGTTATGATGCAACAGAGGCGAGGCACTTTAGAGATTGGGACAGTCCGAGGATTGTTGTCCATTTTTCAACGACTGCTCGAACAGATGAGCGACGGGAGTCTTGGAACAGTTGGTACAGTTCTCGGGACTGCCCACAGGAGGATGGCGGACGAAAGGGAGAAGGGATCCAACCAGAGCGCCCCAATCAGCTTCTTTTGAAAGAAAGCGGGTTACCACAGGAAACGATGAACGAATATGTCAAGGAGGCCACAGTGAATGGGCACTAGGTGACAGTATTCATCGACCTGGGTAGTGATTGCGTCACACTGTGACGTTGGACTTCAGGGGAGGGCGGAATCAAATAAGGCATCGATCGGAGGCGGCTGAACGGATTTGGAGGAGGGACATGCCAGACGGTGGGATGGGTGAACGCCGAGGTAAGTAGGGATCACCTCATGTTCTTATTGTGCCGGACGAGAGCCAGCCATGCCCGATTCTAGCTGCTGGACCAACCGCCCGCAAAAGTAGTGAAGACGTACGAGTGCGTGTGTATCACCGACTGCAAGGCTCTGATCGTGCCAGCAGAGGAATCGTGTAAACCGACAGGAGCAAAGCTAACAACTTGGGGTTCCCATCAATAGGCTTGGGCACCGCGTCGTCAAGAACACGGGGAAACGTGTGGCGGAGAGAGTGGCGATCACAGAGGGAAGTCGATGCCGACGATTTAGGAAGCCGACGAGACGCAGCCGAAAAAAAAGGCTTAGATAAGGTTCGATGTTCAGCGTCAGCAAGCCGATATAGTTCCGATCAAGAGCAAGCCAGCTGCCACCGGTGAGACGCGGAAGCTGGAGACGAGGTGTTCGGGGCCCATATCCCATCATGCCATCGGTCGGGATGAATCCCTAGAGCGAGCGTTCGAACAAAGGACTGGGCAAGGACAAACGCGAGGGAGGGGGGTTCCGATTTCGAGGGCGATGCCCGAGCTGTAGCATCAGATGCACGCGGGTATAAAAATCAGCGCCACAGTCCGTTCGCGGACAGTTTACCACGATCGACCGCGCGATTAAGAAGAAGCATCAACAAAGTTCGTTGAACCAATTCGGTTTGTGTTGCATTTCTTGTTAACAACTGGTACTTAATCCATGGCAGATGGTGGAACTCATTCGGGGTATTTCAGGTTCACATTGATCGATTATGGCCTGATAATGACTCGCACCTTTATTAATCAATCCGAGACCTCTAGAAAGGTACACTATGCGTGGCATGCTACGATGAAGGGAATGTCTCCTTCAGCGTAGACAAACCAGCTCTAATAGACCACTTAGAACACTAAGCAAAAATGCAGTCAGACTCACTCACATATATAGTACATGAGTTCTGTAGAAGAATTTGCCGCTGTTATCCCGAATGAATGAGTCTTGCAACAATTTTTCAATCAGCTTGTGAGAGTACCGCGGGTGAAAAGCTCTTAGGCACCATCTTCTTCAACTGTTAGGGCAGGAGATGACCTCAACATCGTAGTGCCGTAACGAACGCTTTCACTGCGATTGGAAGGCTGGTGAAACAGATTGTCTTAAATGCTAACGACAACTAATAAAAATATATGCTGTCGAGGACGAATCGTTTCGTTGCACACAATGTGGGACAAAACATCCTCAGCTACAGTTCTGAGGAGGCTGCCCCACACGCCCATGTAACCAGTGGCTCACAACAATGGAGAAGGATCTCAAACAACCTTGCGTGAGTAATGGGTGCCTCCACCTGTCTAAAGGTCGTACCAGCTGTAGGGGGCAGTTGACTGTGACATAAAGACGAAGAAGTAGAAAAAAGTTTATCTACCGCGAGGCTGACGTAAGCTTCACGAGGGATATCGTAACGCAAATCCGATTAGTAATCGCCCTTGGCAACATCTGGTCAAAACTCCACCAACTTGACCATAACTGAACAGATCTCTTTGGATCTCTTGCAGATCCGAGTAACTCCTTCCAACATAAGTCATACCTTGTTACCATGAGCCATGAGCCATGAGCCATGAGCCATGAGCCATGAGCCATGAGCCATGAGCCATGAGCCATGAGCCATGAGCCATGAGCCATGAGCCATGAGCCATGAGCCATGAGCCATGAGCCATGAGCCATGAGCCATGAGCCGTGAGCCATGAGCCATGAGCCATGAGCCATGAGCCATGAGCCATGAGCCATGAGCCATGAGCCATGAGCCATGAGCCATGAGCCATGAGCCATGAGCCACGAGCCACGAGCCACGAGCCACGAGCTATGAGCCATGAGCCATGAGCCATGAGCCATGAGCCATGAGCCATGAGCCATGAGCCATGAGCCATGAGCCATGAGCCATGAGCCATGAGCCATGAGCCATGAGCCATGAGCCATGAGCCATGAGCCATGAGCCATGAGCCATGAGCCATGAGCCGTGAGCCATGAGCCATGAGCCATGAGCCATGAGCCATGAGCCATGAGCCATGAGCCATGAGCCATGAGCCATTAGGCGATGATTTCTTATGCAAATTCCAGCAAGAAATGACATCATCACAGTGCCATCGTCCGCCCGATCAGCCGACCTGATGTCCGTTAAATTGCCGCACACTAAACTGAGATCCTATTTCGGCAATAATGACTACAATTGCAGCCGACATGCTTTGACCGCATGAGGTCAGTTCTGCAAATTTCCGGCACATCTCGCGGCACACATGGATAAACGGGAAGCAATCATGCTTCGGGCGATATTCGGGTGCGGCTGCCCTCATGCGTGGAGGCTGTCTCTCCCTCCTGCCGACCCATTTCAAGCGACCATCACAACTTAGCCCACACAATAAAACACGGCCATCCACCCTGCCAGCCCTCAGCCCGAAAATACTAGAATCCCGTCTGACATTGCAGGCGCATGGCTCCCCGCCAAATGGCCGTCACTTGAAGTTTAATGGAAATATTCGCATTCATTTGTGGATCCGATATCATCGCCACTAAGCTAGAAGGAGTAGAGCTGCTAACTTTATCCTCCCACTGCATGATCTGACAATCGAATATGACTATCAGCGCACATAATTCCATTCACAGAATCCAAGATATCCCTCGTGCTAGCACTAAACTTAAGTCGGTTTCTAATTGCCCAACCAACCGATATGGAAAAAATATGTTCCCACTTTTTTTGACTTACTATTTGTATATAAACCGCATAAATATTCGAATAAAGCGACTTGTTCACTATCATTCAGTATGAAGTCATTGCCGATCAAAAGAGATGTGTTCAGTGCCTCTGGAAAAAATAATTCTACGTCGGATATGTGGTCCCACCCGCTATGAAGACGAATGGAGGAGAAGACAAAACTGCCTACCAAGATGTGGATTTACTCATTACGGAAGCAAACATCCGTCGACTACACTGCTGGCCACATCGAGTGTCTGAACGCACTGACACCCCAGCTATGAAGGTCCGCGCCTCTTGGTTTAAGAAGAAGAGCATGATAGCTTGGATTTGATGACTGGACTGGTTTAAGACCATCAGCGATGGAAGGCAGCTATCAGTTAGGCTCAGGCTCACCAAGTTCTCGTTCAGTTTCTAAGGGTATTCCTCAGGGTTCTATTCTTGGTACTACGCTTGAATAAGAAATAAATGGAATATGGACTTTCGAACTTTGTCACATGATAGCGGATGTCTCTTATTTAGTCTGTCTGTTTGTTGCCAAATCGCCAAGGACTGTAGATGTTCATTTGGCGACCAACTCGTGATCAAAAAGTGTCGAATTTGAAAAGACACCAAAGGGGCATCACGTGTCCAATGCGTCTCGAAGAAGTCACTCTTTGATGCGAATTTTGGGTGAGCTATAAGTTGTGGCCGTGGCGTCAACCCCAACGTCGACGTCGTAGGTTCGATTCCTGGTCTGTGCGTCATAATTAATTTTCACGGCCCCACCTCTTTCGAGTAACTGACAATGCTCAAAGAGTACTCTGTTGTAAAAGCTTCTCAAACTTGGCCGTTCGGAGTCGGCATAAAACTGTGGGTCCCTTCCTCTCGTGTGAGAACAATAGCACGTGCAACACGAGGTTGCTGAGAAGCTAGGGCCCGGCTCCCTACGAGTTGTAGCGCCATCTATATTCTTATTATTTTATAAGTGATATTGTTTCAAACGACAAGTGGTTTCAACAGGAGCTTAGCGTCTTCCGAGTGTCAAGTGAACTGGCCACCGAAATCGATTTGACCCTGTCCGACTTTTCTTGTGAGCTTTTCTCAAGACGTAGGTCAATGCGAATAAGCCACAAAGAACTGCGGCCCCTGAAGCCAACACGACCCATGCTTCAGATGGGCGGCACACAGATAATATTTATGCGGATAGAGCGATGAACTAGAGACATTTTTAGAGAGATCCACAGTGTCTCGGCATAAGGTCTGGGCGAGGGCAGTTTGGGGAAAGCCTTTGATACCTTTCTGACATCACCTTGTTCTCGAGCCAAGACAAAGCTTTCATGGTCCTTCTTGCTTCATCTTGAAGGACCACATTGGAGGCTGTTGGATCTTTAGAGCTAACGTATTCACCCAAGTGTGGCTCCCAGCCCTTCGTTGACTCGTAGGTAGGTAGGTTCATTCATGCACTTAGGCCAAGCTAGGCCCCTTGTACCGCCAGGTGGTTAATTCAAATTTAGAGTTGTGATTATGACAGCCACCCAGTGTTGTCAGTGGTGTTTTGCTGAGGTCACTTAGGCTGTCATAAAAGCAGCAAGCTGAAGGGACAGGACAGTCACAGATGAGGTGCTTCAGCCTCATCATTTTCTCGGCAGCTGCCACAGCCGTTGATGAAGAGGCCTAATCTTTTTTGCGGAAGACCTCTTACGCAATTCCCATTGCAGTGTTAATTTTTGATCGCCTTAGGGAGATGAGACTACTTGATCGTTTGGACCGAGATGAGGCCAGATTTGTTTCGTTTTTTTACAGGTGTTGCCTTTAATCCATCAGGCATTTATTTTCTGAACGTAGATGTCATTGAGCATTGTCATTGAGATTCACAAAGGGACCTGGTGGTCCCCTGATCAATCAACCGTCAACCAGATTGATCACATTGCGATCGACGTCAGACTCCAGTGTCCTCGATGTCCGAACGTTCCAA
Organism: Eristalis arbustorum; assembly: GCA_916610145.1. Lineage (NCBI taxonomy): Eukaryota > Metazoa > Arthropoda > Insecta > Diptera > Syrphidae > Eristalis > Eristalis arbustorum. The sequence goes on along the minus strand of OU744316.1, from coordinate 111,694,450 downwards.
GGTGCTAACATCGACTCTGATCATTACCTTGTTGTAGCCAAGGACAGAACTCGGATATCGATTGTACAACAGAGTAGAGCAAGTCCAAAACAGTTTGACGCTGGAAAGCTATAATCGCAATCGACCGCTGGGAACTTTTCCGATCGAGTCTCTCTGAAGCTCGCAAAGAGTCCAACCCTGCCAGGCGAAACAATCGACGAACAGTAGAACCGTTGTCAAAACGCCATCAGAGAAGCTGCCTCAGAAGTGTTGGGTTTTAAAATGCCACCTAGAAAAAACCCATGGTTCGACAATGAGTGTCGGCAGGTGCATTTCGCTTGGAAGACGTTGCAGTGATCGGAAAGAACGAACAGTTTTGTTCAGGTTTAGGCACTCCGGTAAGACTCGGCTTCCTATGCCATCTTCCGTCTTGGGTGCATGGGGCATAGCGAGAGACAAGCTTTGAGCCATGAGATGATCATGGTTGTGGTTTGTAGGAGCTCGGCTGGTATTATGCCGTCCATTTCCGGTGACTTATATGGACTGAAGCTCTCTATTGCCTTCGTGATCTTGCGACTTGTTATCAGAATGTTGGGATTTGTAACTGGAGAACATGTTGCAACCAGATGAGTTTCCCCGGGCAGTGGGTGTCCATCGGTAGGTAGAGTGACTCTTCGTTTGTAGACGTCCACGTATCATCGGCTTCTTAGAAATAGCTGGGAACAGATGAAGAAACTGTACGAAGTCTGGATGCCGCTGAGGATTCTTTGGTTTTTTTTTCTCAAAATATCTTCCACGTGGTCCTTTAGGCTTTCTGAGCTTCATAAATGTTCAGAGATTCGTTGTATGAATTTGGCTCATGCCGGACCACCTGGCATCTGGTTGTCTGACTTCTAGTTCAATCTTGAGGGGATGCTGATTGAACGGAGGTAGGTCTCTCTAGGTAATGTACGGATTCGTCAAAGATATGTCCATTCAGCCACTGACTTCAGTCAAACAGCATCCTTTCCTTGTATTTCTCCATCCCCCATAAGTACGTCCATAAATGCGCAGTTAACAGCCATAAATTGCCACCATTAAAGCACTTAACCACATGAGGTGCACTCAAATTGGAATCGAATTCCGCATTCTTTGCGCAACCTTGACACACGCAAGCTTATGCACAACATGCGCCACTGCTTGATGACTTAATTACCCAACCGTCAACATTCCACATCCCGAATTACACTCGATCAGCGCCCCGCGGCCAGGGTGATACCACACGAGTCTGCGCGCAATAAAAACTGTCATTTAAATCGTTTACAGTTCTATTACATAAAATTAATAACGTACTAAATGTAAATCGATAATTCATGACGCGGACCCATAGCGTGGCCATTTCGCGGTTTTATAGCCGCAGCCCGGATCCGCTGAGCCGGGGCACGTGTGCTGGATACACTGCCTTATCTCGGCCACTCGCTAATGAGCGCGGCATTCGCAGTCGCTGCCGGTGCCTTCACTTCGCTGCACATCACTTTTCCCCAAGTTGTTCTGCATCATTTCAGATTGCGTTACCGTAATGCGCGCGCTCGCGTCCAGGAGAGCCAAGCGATTCGCCACGCTCCATTGAGGAATAAATGATTTATCTAACAGCCTCAATTGTCTTAACAGCCAAACCCTTCCAAAGCGACATTCAACAGTCGCAGCAGTCACAGCAGAGAGCGCGGAGCTCGCGAAGCTCTTGTGTTTGCTCTGGCGGCCGGCCGTGCACCTGTTTGCATTCGGGGCCAGACCAATGGTTCGGAGTTCCATTTAATCTCGTTCTTCCTGGTGTCCCTCAGCGGACTCATGAACTCGTGGACTCATGGACTCGTGGGTTCGCGGGCTCGTGGTGTCCGCCTGTCCGTGTGTCCCGGTGGCCGTGTGTGCGTGGTAAGTGCCCCGAACAATTGAACATTGAAAGAGTTTATCTAGGTTTCGTCGTTTCGTCTGAGTCTCTCTCTCTGTAGCAGGTCTCTCGGGGCAAACATAATAAATGTTAATCCATAAATCTTAACCAGAGCAATGCCGCAGCGGGCGAGGATGTGCCTGCACACGGATGCAAGTGGATGCGAGGAAAAAGTCTTCGAAAAACCGTTCCATGGGAAATGAATGTGCATAATTATATTTGGATTGCATTTCGGTTTGGTTTCGTTTCGGCGGCGAGCGGGCGCGAATGCGGGCCAACATTCGTATCTGGAGTGGTCGTCGCTCGCGAAGCGCTATTATTTATGGATGGTGGCAGGCAGCAACGTTTAGTTCTGCGATCGAATTTCATTTTCGTGTTTGTTTCCCGGGCTCCCAGATAGAGATCTGCACTTGGGCAGTTCTCTATCGTGGCGATGGGCAATGGGCGATGGGCGATTGTCGATTGCCGATCGTCTATCGGTGCTATCGTTGCGATCGTCTCGATCGCCCGTCGCAGCGTTCTGCCCAACCCTTGTACGTTGTCATAAGCATTGCAGCGGGCAGAATTTTAATTATACATGCCACCCATGTTGGGTCTGGCTGCTGCTGCTGGGAAGTCAGTAGTCGGCTGTGCCCCGGTAGTTGCTACTGTTCGACAGGAAATTGACAATTTGACAGTGAGACTATTACCGCGCGATCGGAATTGATATATTCATCTGCCGGCCGTGATTGATCGTGGATCTCTTCATCGTGATGTTGGCCAACGATCGGTGGTGTGCTCAGAGAGGGTTATGTCTGCTCCCTCGTGGGAAGTAGTCCGTTCTCTTGCTCGTTTAGGAAGTCCACCATGCCCCCGGGGCGTCCAAATCAACAACAATCAGTTTCTACACCATGCCTTGCATGCAATTAATTTCTCCGTTTCCACAAAAGAACATTCAATCTCAATTAAAGCAGCCAAATCGGAGAAAAAAAAGCGAACCCCAATATCACAGCAACACATCGCTCGCGCCCAACGGCAGTCCGAATTAAAATTAAGATGATTCTGCAAACAATCTCACGAATTTAGACTTCCTCGTCGATGTATTTATTTTATTTTTGCTCATTCTTATTTATTGGCAGCTAGCTGCTGGCCGAGGTGCTGCTCAAAGTGTACATGGGTGGCAGCGGAGATACCGTGCACCGAGACCTTGCCAATGAGTTAATGGCTGCAGCCAAGCGCAGTTCGCGTTCGCTCCCTGTTTCGCCTCGGCTGGTGCCTTTTTCTCTCAATTTGTTTTTGGCATGAGCTTTAACGCTGAGAAATACAAGTGCACGAAATAATTCGATAGGTTTGTTCGATAAAGATAAATCATGATCGTCCTCGTCCTCGTCCTCACATGTGCGGCGGTGGTGGCTGCGCCGTGTGGCTGGTAAAGCGAGGCAAATAGCGAAATTAAACGAGGATCTGTGGCTTCATATAAACCAATTTAGTTTTATTCTCCGTTGCGAGGCTGAATTGAACGCTGATTAAAACGATTACAAGTGAATTAGATTGAGAGAGAGAGAAACGGGGGAAAAACGACGTCGGTGCAGAAATAAACGAGCCAGCGCTGCGGGTTCGTTTTGGTGGTTAAATTGGTTTCGGTTTGCAAGCATTCCTCGACTGATAATGCAATTTGCAGTCAGGTGAACAAGGTACGTTTGCTGTTTTGTGGGATGTCGAAGATGGGGGAACAACAAGAGTGTTTGGATAGCGGTCGACTGTTGGTGGGTTAGGGAGTTCAAGAGGTCTTGTTTTAGGATTCGACTGATTCGACTTTTTGGCTTTTTAATGCGAACTATGGCGCGAATCATGGTCTTCTGTATTTTCTGGTGCGACTAATGATGTTGAAGAGACGTTCTGGTTCTGTGGCACCTGCTGCTGTCTACACCACCTGTAGTTCACAGCACAATGCGCTGATATATCATTCTAAGAACAGAATTTCGACGAAGATCAAACCAAACGATCTTATTCTTTTGTTGGTCTAGGACGCTACAAAATGGTGCTACAGCCCGTAGAGGCCAGGGCTTAGCTTATCAGCAACCACTTGTATTGTGCGTGCTATTGTTCTACTGGGAGTGGAAGGAACTTACAGTTTTATGCCGACTCCGAACGGCCAAGTTTGAGAAGCTTTTTCTACACAGGAGTGGAGGAGGTGAGCCCGTGAACAATATTTTTGTCGCACAGACCATTGATCGAACTTACGAACCGCCATGGGTCACCACAATATGATAGTGAATTTACTAAGCAGTGCACGGGTGCCTGTCTGACTGATTTGGAGAAGGCGTTTGACACTGTGTGGTGGGAGGGTCTCTTCCTCAAATAAGTCAGACATGACATAAGTAAACCACTGCTGTACATGATCAATGGAGTGAGAACGTTCAGAAAGTTCGTCGTGAAAATTTGCGACGTAACTCACAGCCTTTCACATTAACACTGGTCTGCAACAAGGAGCTGTTGGTTCGCCAATCTTGTTTTCCATATTCTCTGCTGATCTTTTTTTGTCCATGCCGCACTTTATTGCCCTCGCCGACTATCTAGTAACGCGCAGGTGACTTCGATAAAGATCTGATATTTCGCGACGACTGGAAGTTGGTTTTCAATTTGAAGAAGTGTGAAACTGTCCCTTGTGGTAAGGTATCTCAGCATTTGGCTGGATCAATATCTGCATTTTGACGAAAATATAGATATTGCTCAGACAGAAGCAAGCAGAGCCTTTGTTGCGGAAAGAAAGATGTTTGTCAGCGGCCAACTTGATACCAACGTGAAGGTAGTCTACTAGATGGCTCTCACACGGCCAATTATGGCGTGTGGTTCAACGTAAGTCCTTCCCAGATGGAAAAGATGAGCTTGTTCGAGAGAAAGTGTCTTCGGACATGTCTGTATCGTACACACGGGTCTGAGTACAATAAGTTCTACCCTAGCGAGGTCCTGTACAACGAGGTAAACTTGATCATTTTATTATTAAGCTGATCAGAAAGCATATTGCACGAGCTATGACGTCTTCCAACAGCCTGATCTTTGGACCTTACTGCCCTAAAGCCTTGTACTATAAAAGAGTGCGACTCAACAGCTTTATTCTTCCCGAAGCATTGCTCCACCTCGACACCACTGGCCTGATACAGGATGAAGAAGGATGTCCTATTGTCTACCATGCTGTACCCCACACAATGGAGAGACAACTCCGATACGAACGGGATGTCTGTCGCAGTCACGAGGATCTCCTTCGGTTCAGTAGAGCGATCTATACTCGCGATAGGAAAGAGTGTGCTAAAGAGCGGCAGTTTTACTGGTGGTTGCATCGAAACAGATCCCGGCCTCCGCTGGCTAGACGAAACAATGGGACAGTTGACAATGGTGACCATCTTACTTGGATTTTTGATGTTAGTTTTAAAATAAAAAAAGGATAGATGTTATATATACACGACACGCCCTGGTGGCCGCGTCTGCCTCAACGGAAATAGTTCAGTTAGTCTAAGTTATATAAAGAGCGATTTTTTAGCTATTATCTTTTGTTTAAAAAAACGTTGTTACTCGGTTCGCTCTCAACTCGAGTTAAGGAAGTTTCGGGTCTGGCACATCTCTAGTTCAAGTGGATCCAGGACAGGGATCATATTTATTCCTCGCGTAATATGTATAGCTTCTGTCCACTATATGTCCTTTCATATAACACTGACATCTTGAACACAGTGTCAAAAAGGGACGGCTCAAATTTCGAGGCAGTCAGGGCAATCGAACGAAGAATAACTCTTCCCAACCGATGTTTCTGTTTGCTCAAGAGGCAATAAACTAATAGAGTCGTCGTGTATTAATGGCGTCTGGATGAGATGATTCAACCACCGGGGCTAAACAGCGACTTGCTTCTAGTCAGGCGAATACGAATACGGACTGGTGGGCCATGGAGTTGTGGGTACTTGCGTTGACCTCAACGCACTTTTACCTTTATGTCTAGGTTCGATTCCTGGTGTGTGCGACAAAAATACTTTTCACGGGCTCACCTCTTTCGAATCACTGACAGTTCTCAAGTAGGAGTATTCCTGTCTAGAAAAAGCTTGTCAAAATCTGGCTTTTCAGATTCGGCATAAAATTGTGGGTTCCCACTCGTCAGAGAACAATACCACGCACAACACCAGTGTGCTGGGGCACCCATATCATTAATTTTTAAAACGTACATGGAATGCGGCTAGGTCACGTAGAGCGTATGGCCAACATACTTCTATTCCGAGCCTAGGGAACAACACAACAGAGAACGTTCCATATAAGGTGGAGCACCCAACTGGAGAAGCACCTCAATCAACTTGGTGTGTGAAACTGGAGACAGAGAAGCCAGAGATCGCGCTAGTTGCCGGTTGACAGCGAGGTCCTCCTCAATCTGTAACGCCTTGTAAGACAGAAGAAGAACTGCTTTCCAAATTTGAACATTCAACGAAGAGCAGATATTGAACGAGAGTTATATTTCTTCCTACTTTCTAAAGGTTCTCTTGAACCAACCGACTCTCTTTTAGGCTCAGACCTAAAAAGGGGAGGATCCTTAAAAGATAAGAACTCCCTTTTAAGAATTAGAAAAAGTCAGGGACAAAAATCGGAGCCTTGAGGAACACCATTTTTTTTATTTTTGATACTTTGGGCGTGGGTTTCATTCTGACGTATGTCACATAATATAGTCAATATTGAGCTCAATGATTTTTTTGACTCGAAATTTGAGATCAAGCAACCTGGCCGACTGTGAATACAATGGCATATCCTTAGTTCAAGACTTCTGTACATTTTGCGGGTATACTCCAAGACGAGACCAAGAAGTGATGACGATTACCGACAGTTGAAGAAATTCCCAAAGCCAACGTCTGTTTCTGATCCATTTTGCCAATTATGAAGGTTCCCCGAATGCAGAGGGTAAGGGAAGCATTTAACAAGAATCATCTGGAGAAAATTATAAGGCTCACAACTAAATGCCAACGAATTCCTTGGCAAAAGCACTCGTTTGACCTTAAGACACCGACAAGTGGTAACAATTTGTTTCGGTTAAACAGCACTGAATTTCTTCATGGCAAACGGCCACATTCCAAGGCCAAGTTGTCACGGAAAGGGAAAAGCCCAGACGTAACCAGTTCGTGGCTGCAATTACACCAGACCTTGTCAAGACAAATGAGTTTTTCCATAGCGAACTCGCCCCCTTGGTCCGGCAAATTCACGCGAAACAGGTGTTGGCTACACTCCCAAATAATACCCCGAAACCGCCTCCTTAAGTGTCCTTCTGCCACAAATAACTGACCCACCTCCAGTCCGTCATGGATTACCCCTAAACGCAGCGCTAGTGAGGGAACACAATTAATCAGGAATATGTTATTACAGGGCACCGGAGGAGTGCTTACGCCCAGGCCGGCCATTGATTATCACATTTCGGCTGTTCCTGCAGCCGGACAGCTTCATCAAGACCCCATCATCATCGAAATTGACCAATGCAACCCGAAACCCGTCCAAGTCGATGCCGAAACCTGCTCGCGTCGGGAAATAACTTAATTCCCCGCGAAGAACTTCACACGCCGAAGACGAAGTGGACACGCCGAAGCTCGCTCGAGATGAACGTCCATCATGTGGTTATCTTCAGATTTATGGTCGCATAATGAGATAAACGTGCCTCGCATCGATCCCGAGCGCGAACGCATGTGCAGTCACAAAGAAAGCCTCCATCTGCACGTCGGTACGTTCCCGAATCGAATTAACAGGCTTTATTGTACGCGCACCATAAATCTTGTACATCCACACACTAGTTCACACGGGGTGCTGCGCCGAGACAAATCTATTGCAACCGGGTGGAGCGTGAGTGTGAAATAGTGCCGGGATGCAGGAAACTGGCCGCACTCTGCCAACTCTTGAGCACACCATAAAATAATAACGCGATAAATTACGATCCTGGTCTCAGTTCGCACACTCACCTCTGTGCGCAGTGTTTTCTTTCAGGGCCCGGCCCGAATATGCGCTCGCGGATTTCTCCTCTCGGAGAGGTGGTGGCTTCTCTGACTCAGACACCACCGCCGCGCCGCCATGGAGCGGTCGTGTAAATTATGCGCAGCTCGAGTTGGCCTGGCACTGCAGTGTCGTCTAATTTTCCCTGCACTTGGGGCGGGAATATCAAGGCAATGCCGCGTCGTGTAAATTAGTCAAATGAAAGTCGGCCTCTGAGTTGAACCGGGAATTTCGGACGAATTGGGTTTCACCTCCGGCGGATGTGGGAGAAGCCATAACTTCTGCGCGAGCAGTGATTTGTTTGTTTGACTCGTAACGATGTTTTGGGATTTTATTGAGACTTTGGAACCTGCGGTCTCTGAACAGGCTTTGAAGTCTGATGTGGGCTGATGTATGAATGTCTGCCGGTCTAGTGACAAGCCATTTTTCACATTTGATGACAAAGTGTGACTTGTGTTAAGGGTGGTCGCATATATCAAGTTGAGGCGGACATGTTTTCATCCATCGGCATGGGCATAGGCAAGGCCAAGAGGAGAAGACACAACCGCGAGCTCTACGATCTGTACCAGGATGTGGATGTCGCCCGAAAGGCAGAAATCCATCGACTACTCTGGCGCGGCCACATCGAGGCGGTCTTCGAATCCGAGCCTTCAGGTTCGAGAACGAGAGGAAGACCGAACCGGATGACCGGATTGATGACTGGAAGTAGCTTCTCCAGGACCGTCACCGTTGGAAGGCAGTAATTGCCCAGGCTCGGCACCTGCATGAGTCGCCGACCTGACAAGTAGGTAATAAACCTCTTTTTCTTGGCAATGATGGTGATCCTCGTCTGTTTGTGCGGTAAGGTGGAAATGATTAAATGGTATACAAATATTTTTATTGACATTCTTCTCTTACTTCACTTCCACCAGAGAGACATCTAAGGCTCAGCTCCAACTGAATTCGCATTACCAAATCACCATCTTGACCTAGATCAGCCGATTTGCGATCTTGCTCACCATCATACCAACATTTTGGTCGATGCGGCACAAGGCAGTTTATTGAACGAATCTTGTGCTTCCAGCCTGCATTCACGGTTATGTAGTTTCCTTTCAATTGATCACGAATTCTTCTTTCTGGGGTGAACCTAGGCCTCAGCCAACAAGCCTCTCCAGCTGGCACGATCCTTAGCCAGCTGCCTCCAATTTCGCACTCCAAGTTGGTTGAGGGCCTTCTATACTTGAGTGCGACACCTTAACCGCGGGCGTCCTGTGTTGCGTTGTCCCACAGGTTCGTAGTCGAATACTCTTCGGGTTGGAGCAGTGTTGTCCATGCGCTCTACATGGCCTAGTCATCTTTAACGTTGAGTCCATAGACGCCAGACTAGACTGATGTCGGGGTACAGTTCGTGGTTGAATCTTCTTCTCCATAAACCTTAAACGCAAACAGGACTGAACGCAGAACTTTTCTCTCGAAGAAACAAAGTGCGTCTCAATCCGCTCTTGAGATAGTCTAGGCTTCCGCGCCATACAGCAGGACACGGATGATCAAGGTCTTATATAATGTGAGCTTGGTCTTTCGAGAGAGGGCTCTACTACTCAATTGCCTGTTGAGCCCAAAGAAACAGCGGTTGGCAAGAGTTATTCTGCGTTTAATCTCGATACTGATGTTGTTCGCACTATTAACGTCCTTTACTACCTCGAAGTTGTAGCAGCCTATGGTGACGTTCTGACAGAGTCGTAGATGTTGTGTGTCCTTTCTTGATGACGGAATATACTTCGTTTTGCCCTCATTCACCGCTAAACCCATCTTTTCCGCCTCCGTTTCAGTACAAGCAAACGCTTCATTGACGGCTCGCTGAGTTCGACTAATCACGTCAATGTCGTCCGCGTATGCTAGCAATTGCACTGGTGTTTAAAAAATCGTGCCTCTAGTGTTAGCGTGTGAGTTTCGCACGATCTTCTCCAGGACAATGTTGAAGAGGTCACATGACAGCGCGTCGCCAGCTTTTTTGACATTGATGGTCTCGGTGAGTTCGTTACCGACCTTGATGGAGCAGCGAGAGTTCTCCATCGTCATACTGCCCAGCCTGACGAGTTTGGCAGGACTCTCAAAACTAGGAAAGGCGTTGTATAGCTCATCTTTATGCACGCTGCCATAAGTGGCCTTGACTAATGGTCCGCGTATGCTAGCAATTGCACTGGTGTTTAAAAAATCGTGCCTCTAGTGTTAGCGTGTGAGTTTCGCACGATCTTCTCCAGGACAATGTTGAAGAGGTCACATGACAGCGCGTCGCCAGCTTTTTTGACATTGATGGTCTCGGTGAGTTCGTTACCGACCTTGATGGAGCAGCGAGAGTTCTCCATCGTCATACTGCCCAGCCTGACGAGTTTGGCAGGACTCTCAAAACTAGGAAAGGCGTTGTATAGCTCATCTTTATGCACGCTGCCATAAGTGGCCTTGACTAATGGTCCGCGTATGCTAGCAATTGCACTGGTGTTTAAAAAATCGTGCCTCTAGTGTTAGCGTGTGAGTTTCGCACGATCTTCTCAAGTACAATGTTGAACAAATCTCAAAGATAAGAAATCTCACAAATATCGCGGACAAAAAGTTTGCCTTCGTGGGGCTTCGAAAGCCCCTTGCGGTGCAGAGTGTCTCTAATGTCAGACTGACTCCACATTGGTTTCATGGCACATGCTCATGGCCCTTCGAGTGAAGATGTGTTAATAATGTTGCTTGAAGAAGATGAAATACTGCGGATTTTGTTTGCCGGCATCATATTTATACCGTGGTTAAGAAGTTCCATCTCCGTTCCGATAGTCAAATTGGCTCAATTTGGTAAATTACAACAGCAAAGCGCGAAAAATCACTTCCTCCGTAGCCCTGAACATACTCCATAATCTCTCACTGATAGGCTTACATATTTGGAAGACAAACTGGGGGTCAGGATTGAGACTTGTCTGATTAACCATCCAACTTATGTAGGTGCCGGGGCACTGTGACATTCTAGACAATTGTGATGTGGTAACACACTCTCTAGCAAAGGTACATGCATTGGATGGAGATCTTCCGTTTGTGCCAATCCTTCAAGGTCTTCTCATATAACGCGGAGGCAGCCCAGTACAAAACAAACATGGCCTTCTCTCGATCGTAAGCGAGATCGGAGTAAGAAGGCACTATTTTCAGAACCATTATCGGCAACATAAGCGGGCATTGTGCTTTTGCTGGAAGCTGCAACTGCTTCAAGCTGCAACTACGGAGCGCTGACTGCTACACTTACACACACCATGTTAAAGTGACTCTCAAATTTCCTTAAATGAACACGACTCATTGTTCTTTCTGTGGCAACAACTGGTTTGGTCAACATCTCTTCTTGATCCGACAAATTGCTTCAACTTTTCTTTCATTGAACAGCACTGAAAGGTCTTGTATGCAGCACTCGGCTGAGATATAAAGAAGATATAAAGAGAGTAGTTCTTTCTCCAAAATCCCTTTGTCTACTGCAACGTTTATACCTTAGCCATCCCTGAGGGGCTATACTGTCATGGTAGAAGATTACTCATAGCTTGGAAGAGGGCATGAGTGTCGATAAATAATTCCTTCCTTCATAGACCGACGCAATCTAAGAAGTATACACAAGCTGTTACACCAACTATACTGCTCTGAGTATGTAGCAGTAGTAGTAGAAGTAATTGACCTCACGGCCACTCTGATGGAAGATGATAGATAAAGCAGTGGATGGAGTCGATCAGTACACCATGTTACGCCACATATGCTCTTTCGACGGCTGGAATCGCACTCGTATTTCCAAGACAAGGAAACAAATCGCATGGACCTGCGTCCCGAAAGAGTCTTAACAAGCTTTGGACACTGGACGAAATGTGCTTCTCGCACCAAATGAAACATGTCTTGCAGCCAACATTTTGGCGGACTGAGCAGTAGAGCATGATGTAGTGAAGCATGATGAAGGGTGTCAGCAGAAGATTCTGCCCTAAGAGGAAAAGCGGTCTAGAAGGCGGAACTAGCAGCTTCTACGTCAAGAAAACATTCAGATGGAAGCTTACCGAAAATACTGGAGACAAGCCAAGGGTGATGCTCTTTCATCAAGAAAATGGCAAATGCCTTATGGAAAAATTCAGAAATGGCACCCAGCCTGGGATGCACACTTGCTTAGTGGGCATGACCTGGGAAGGCTGATGGTTTGTCATTTGAGCTCTTCAAGGCCGGTGGCAATGTTGTGGTAGAGATCATTTCAAAAGTATGTTGCACGGCTGGAATATCAGCTGCGTGCCTCATCATCAGCGGAAGCTTGGACTCAAGAGCGGATGAAGATGCACTTGGTCTCTTCGAGAGAAAAGTTCTGCGTTCAATCTTTGGTCCCTTTTTGCGTTGAAGGTTCCTGGAGAAGGAGATTCAACCACGAACTATACGGGCTGTACAGCGACATGAGTCTAGTCAGGCGTCTACGGATTCAACGCCTAAGATGGCTAGGCCATGTAGAGCGCATGGACAACACTGCTCCAGCCCGAAGAGTCTTCGACTCCGAACCAGTGGGACAACGCAATAGAGGACGACCACGAACCCGATGGCGCACTGAAGTGGAGAAGGACCTCAAGCAACTTGGAGCGCGAAATTGGAGGCAGCTGGCTAAAGAACGTGCCAGCTGGAAAGGATTGTTGACCGAGGCCCAGGTTCACCCCGGACTGTAGCGCCACAAGAAGAAGACGCCTCATCATCAGCTCCATCCACAAACTGGGCCATTTTAGCTCTTGCTACAGCAACTATAGATGCGTATGCATGCTGGCCCGTCCAGGGTGCTGGGTGAACTTCTGAAGACGTGAACGATCACACATCATTTAACTTAAAATGTGTAGGCGCTAGGCCTCCTGAGAAGCATTCACGTGATCATCGCAACATTTCTCCTCCATTGCGGCCTTGTCTTAACATGCTTCCAGTCAGCAACTCACTTTTTCCCTTCCAATGTGTCCACAGCTCGATCTTTCATCAGCAGCAGCCGAATGGATTCTAAAAGGGAAATCTTTTAACAACCGAAGTCAGCCTTGTCACAATCAAAAGCAGCAGACGAACCTTCATCTCCTCGGCAACCACTCATTAGTCCCGCTCTCCGACAGCAACTGTCATTGGCACCACGAAACTCCATCAGCAGTCGCCCCACATGACAGCTCCATGGCGCGCGGTGCCCCGAGATATACGATGATCCGTTTCCAGCGGCCTCTGCCAGCCACATCCGTCGAAACTGTCAAAACTCCTGCCACACTCTGAAAGCGAACTTGTGCCGAAAAAAAGTGACATTCATTGTTAACAAGCCCATTAATAGCGCCGTGTCGTCATTCACGTTAACAGCCAGACAGCCGACACCTGTCAGAGATGGGAAAAGCTGCGATGGGCCACATACGTACGTACGTACGTAAGCGCCTTGGGCCAAGCCACTGATCAGCTATCGATTATCGACGACCAGCTGCTGCTGCTGCTGTCGTCTGTTGCGTCATTCAAACGAGAGATTTGCATAACCCCACCACTCCTAGACGGCGAGCCAGAGATAGTGGTCAAACCGAACCGTATCCGTGCGTCTTATCGCGCTCGTCCATCACCGATCACGACTCGATCCCTTCGGAGAGACACACCACCACCATCCGGGCTGACCTCCTCCACAGACGAACCCCAAATGCAAGGCAATGCAATGCAATTAATTGGATAATCACAGGAACACGAATGAACGAGCGAAAAGGCTCATTTGACACGAATCCCTCGGATTTCAATTCGAATTGCATTTATTAAGCAATTATTGTAATTACCAACAATGACCAGTAATGGTCTCACTTTGGCACCGCGCGGCACGGCTACCGTCGGCGGAGCTTGTAACGTGCCACTTGCGCTTGCCTGCTGCCCCGCCGAGACAAGTGCGCGGGCCCGTGACAACAACGAAACAGAATTCCTAAACAACAGGCAGACAGGTTACAACTTACAAGCGGCAAGTGCAGCAACTAGATGCTTATGCAACCACATCAACAATAAGGAAATTTTTGTCCAATTCCGTCCGTCGTCGCCGGCGGGTGCATTGACCGGGGCTGCCAATGCGGCGGTGCGACGGAAGCGGCAAATCGATTTGCCGGAGAGGAGGAAAGCATCAAACATCAGGCGTCCGTGGGGCTTGATTAATTAATTAATCGCCAAGGAGGCAAGCGGGTGCCTGTGTCTAGAATCAATTGCAGCTGCTCGGGGTCTTACGCAAAACTCAGACTGACAGGCGACACCGGCAGGCGGCGGATGCCGAATTGAAAGCGTCTTGTGCGTTTCTGTTTCGCATTCGGGCTTTACCTTGTCCCCCGATGATGTTCGTCGGCGTCGTCGTCATCATCATCTTTGGCTTGTCGGTACTCCGGCGGAGCGTCTAGTATTATTAACTCATTTCTCACACCTCCGTGACGCGCGAGGTCTTGGCTGGGGCCGGGTTTATGGCCGAGAGTGGTGGTGGCATGTTTACGGTAAATACCTGGTATTGTTGGTAAATTACTCGCTTTCAATGGTAATCGTTTTAATTATACAATCTGTGGCTGGGGCAGGAATCAGGCGCTTTGATGGGGGAATGGCATACTAATGACAGTTTATGGAATGACACATGAGCGTGAGTAGTGAAGTGCTCCGATATGTGGAGCGGTCTATGGTGTGAATATGGAAATGGAAATGTTGTCTTGCCATAGTCGGGCGGTGGCGGGCCGGCAACGACACCACATCCCGTGTGGGAGGCAATTGAGCGCTTTGATGTTCAACTAGCGGAGGTGGGTGGGTTGTGGAGCAAGTTTATGGCTTATCATCCGGGGAAATTGTAGAACAAGCTGCAGTGTGCACTGGAAACGGTCTCATGGCATCGGTGTGGATTGCATGGGAAATTGGAATTTATTGAAAAAGTCTGGGAAAGGGACGACATTTTCAGGCGGTTTTCGAATAAGGAATGCGAATGGCGGGGGTTTGGAAAATAGTTGGCTGTGATTGAACCGGTAGCTGCACAGCAGACCATTGGTATTGTAGATGGGTGTGGATTGGGTGATTGTCACTGAGTTCGATAGGATGCTTGACGTCGGGGCAATTAGTCGAAAAGTCGACGATAGTCGTCATGCATCCACCACTGTAAACTTAAAAATAAGGCGTAGCAATGTTGTCTAGTCTGAAATGTAAACCGCTTGAGAAAGTATTGGTACAGCCATGACTTGTCTCCTATCAGATCCCTGCTGTAGGGGAATGTCCTCAATGTCAGGCTTGAGGATTCATGAGACACCCGCCATATTGCGCCAAGTCAACAGTCACTAGGTACAAGAATGGTAATAAATAAAATGACTCATGGCATGCAACATTTTCACTGGTGTGGTTGGGACAAGAAAGGAGACCCCTTTGACTGCGCCAACTATCGAGGGATAAGCCTCCTTAACATCGCGTATAAGATACTCTCTCTGCCGTTTTACAACCCTTAAAGCGGATTATGTAGTCATTCATTTTTCCAAGCTTAGCTACTCATCTCTGCCACGTCACAGTACAATTCAAACTCACTTCAACACCACGTATCAAGTTGTTAGTCCCCAAAATGAAGACTTTTATTTTTAACTGAACGTACGTCGCTTCACATTGTCCATCGGCTTCAATTATAAAGTCAGCTCGATCTTGTGGTTGTAAAGCAGGATCCTTATGCACGCCATAATGTGATCTGAGTGACGTCCTATTCTTGGGAACTTTATGACGTTCGTTGACTGATTTGGCTTGCTGCGGGCGCCTGAACGGCAACGATATTTAATACACTTCGATCAAACTGTTGTCTCACTGACACGTTAACATCACACAAAGAATATGTAGACTCACATTTTGACCGTCTACTGGGGCAAGAATTACGACCGAAAATTGTAGTTAATGCTCTTAAAGTTGCGTTCACCGACTCCAAATTTCGATTGAAAACTTGCAGACGTTGCTCGTGATGCAAATGTTAAATTTATTCAATCAATTGACAGTGACCGCTTGATGGTTAGTGAAGTTGTCAAGTTCCTATTCGAAAACCCTATACAACTAACGTACGGCACATGGACGTACGTACAATGAACAGGCATTCAAATTGAACTAAAGGCAGGTAGTACGAACTAAGGGCAAATGTGCAATGTTGTCTTGAAAGTCGTCGTCATCACAAGAAGGTAGCCGTGTTGCATGAAGCCACGTCCTTATAATCACAAAAAACGGTGCACATAGCTTAACATCATCATTCCGCATCCCATCATCGCATCACGCATTCATCGCTCGTCAAGGCACCCACAGTACCAACTCGTGAAAGTCAGTCGCACCATGCGCGCCATGTCCACAAACTCGTCTCTGTCTCCGCAACAAATTATGTAGATCAAGGTTAAGACCTCTGAGTGCGTGTAAAATTCTTAGGAACCCCGTGATTATGCAACACTCTTCGTACACAACTGCAGCTTGTCAAACTTCGACAAATTACAAGAACACCCTTTCGAAATATGTTAAAGACCCCTTCTCCCCTCCCGCCACACTGAAGGCCATAATTTGAAAACATCAATTTCCCCGAATAGACATGCCCCATATTCCACCCAATAAATGCCTCAGCCCCCTCCCCTCCCACAGCAACAACCAACGACGGGGAGAGAAAAAAAGCAAACCGGACTTGACCTTTCCCGACCATGTCCATCAAAAGAATTATGAAAAATATCTCAATTACCTGCTTTTCTCTCCCCGCACCACCTCCCTGTCCCCATCGACATGAGGCCACCAGCCGAATTCAGCCAAAAAAATGATTTGCAAAACCACCATACGCCACAGGCTGCTGACGGTCGTACCAGTGTTCCGCTGGTTTTTGTTTTGTTTTTCAGTGTTTTTCTTCATTTATGAGCTGTTGTTTTCTTTTCAACATTACCCTGACCCCAATTGGCCGTGTGGCATGGCATACGGGCTTTCGGTTGGGTACCCAACTTCGGCGTCATTCATCAACATCAGAAGTTGGACCTCCTCCTTCGTCGTCTACCCATCAAAGTAAACTGCAATTTCATTAGTGTAACATTCACCGACTGTAAGTATATCAATCCATCAAATAAATAAATATTCTGACACAATGTCTCGATCGCAGCGATGCGATTATTTCCGTCGTCTTTGTCAGCGCGCGCTGCGCTTGTGTTTCTCCTGCCGAACGGGAAGGAAGACCGTGAACGAAAAATTAACAATTATCTGAATTGAACTGCAATCGATCACGTCCGCCAGACTCTTGACCGTCACTATCATCATCGTCATGCACATGCACATCGACGTCGACAGTAACGAGAGCACCAGCAGCCGCCACAGCAGCATAATCAAAAGCCGAACCGCACCAGTGATCCTAGAGCATGATCTTCGGCGTTTAATTTTTCGCGTTTCTAACAGATACGCCTTTGTTTCTAAGAGATACCCCACCCGCCGCCCATGCGGTCCCCAGCCAACTCCGCGCTGGTAACCCTCAATCAGAAGTTAGAAGTTGATTTCGTGGTGAATCGATTTCATAAAGCAGCGGACTTGTGGCCACAAAGCCAGTGAGCCACGGACCCACGTGAAACATCGAACGCGTTCGGAAGAGTTCCCCGCAGCCGGGGAGAGAAAAGAATCGTGCCAGGTCATGCTCGCTGATTACTCTTAGATGGTTGACTTCTCGAGACTGTATCTCCCTCGGTGCATTTAAACAAAAGCGCAGAAGACGCTAAACCAGCTAACAAGTGTTTATAGCCAGACTCGCCACACACACAGAGGTAGAGAGAAAAACACGCGCGATTAGATGGCCGTCGATGGTTTTGAACTTGATCGTGGTGCAAGAGCGGCTACAAGGTTAACTCAGGGAAAACAGCCTCAGCTACAGCAATGTGCAGCTAGTGCAACAATTGTGCACCGCGAGGAATACAACGAAACACACAAAGAAACGAAACAACGACGACTGCGAGGAGATTTTTATCTCCGCTTAGATGGCTGACAACAATATGGTTAGACAAAAAGAATCTCGCAGATTGAGAGGCAGAGGACGGCACCAGCAGCACTGGCACCGGCACAGGTTGAAATTGAATTTTAATTAAAAATCTCATTTACAATTTTCCACTTGGTTCTAGCGATTAGAAGAGAGTCACCCGGCTCGGTGGTGGTGGTGTTGTGAATCACTTTTTATTGGCCTCACTAGCCGGCTGGACAGTAGCTGCGAAGATAATTTTATAATCACCGTTAAGATGTAAAAATGAATTGTTAATGAGGTTCGAGGACAGTCGCATTGGCGTCTTCAGAGCTGCGGGCAATGAGCGGCGGCTGGTGAGTGTGCAATTCAGTGGGTTTAGTCGGTAATTGGATTGGAATCTTGAAGTGTCAGTTGGACTTCGCCGTGTTGCGATCGGCTTTTGTTTTGCGAGTCGATCTGTTGGCACACAGCAGCGGCTGGATGTTTGTTGCATGCTTGACCTTTAAACGATTGCAAAGCTCGTTACAATTATTCCAAGCGGACGAGGTCGTATTGGCAGACATTTTGTCTGAAGCGTGGATATTGTAATGTACTATGGTGACTGGGAATAGCTTTGGGCGGGAGTGTCAAGGATGGAAGGCATTTTATACATTGGCCAGCTACCATAGGCGTGGAATCCTTAGAAGCATGACTAGGCTAATGCCGTGGATGAATCTTCTTCTAAAAATGCCATCAACGCAAGGATGACCGTACGGTTTACTGCGAAGCCGAGGTAGACGATGTCCCGGACTGCCTCGAAGTTATAGCTGCATCAAAGAGAGCGTTTATTTCCTCTTAACCTCGTTCACCAGCAAGCCTATTCTATGCACTGCATGTATGGCATCGTTGAACCTCCTAGACAGATCTACCACATCTAGTGTTGGCAGAATGGACTCTCACTTTATTATATAACTCCACCAACTGCACGTAGGACTAGGAATGGGAACCGAGTATTGGAATTAGAGTCGATGCAATGAATGTGGAAAAATCCATTGAGCCGACTCTGGAACAGCAATGACGACCAAAAGACGGTTACGGAATAATCCATCCACCATCCCTTCTCTCCCACCTACTACTTTCCATCTCTCCGTTTCCTCTCCGGTGGGCTGGATCAAAGTGTCATAAGACCCGTGCCGAGGATCAGCTTGGCTGGAGGCCCATTTGAAAAAATAACTCAGTCGCGGACGGAGATCTGGCAAATTCTACATTAATCCTGTCTTAGATCTCTGCACAGAATGACCTTCCCTTACTCCGCTACTAGTGAGACCTTTTCATGAATACGAATAATTCGAAACAGCTCTCACACCGGCTGGAACTTCCTCTTCCAGGAAAACTTCGGCTCCTGAAGTACTGACGGAGAAGGCAGCTCAAATCGTCTTAAAGACTTTGGAGCCTCAGATAGCAAGACCCACAACCTCTGAGTGAGGAACTCCCACTGAGAGTTCCTGCACGAAACATGCAACCTCTGCCCGCGGAGCTGCCTCTTCCTCGAAGGTCCCAAGACCTTCTTATAAAAGATACAAGTAGTGGTGCTCTGCAGCCTGGATTTAGTGGCGCCTTAAAGGCATTCCGGAGAAGCTAAATGACAATAACATACGGTCCTTAGCTTGGACAACAAAAGTAGTGAAAAGCCGGCCACAGGTGGACACTACTAAGGGCAGTACGTCCAAGCGCGCCAGGTCACTGGTGGCGTCACTCTCGAAAGCCCAAAAGGCGAAAATCAAGAGGTGAAATATCTAAGGTTACCAATTGCTACAACGGTGGCATGAGCTTCAGCGAGCTCCCTCTATTTCAAGGATTCAGGAACGATTGAGCGTCAAAACCACGTTTAATTCTCCTATTCTTTAACAACCTCGTTCGATGTTTTTAAGCCTTCCAGTGGGCACTTTGCATATTCTTCACATCTATGCCACAAATCAGCCGAACGTGTGTAGCGCCAAACAGCTAAGACCCAGGTCCACACTGGATTCTAGCGAGAACCAAAAAAGAAGAAGACGATTTGAAGACATCACGGCAGATTCTTAAACCCGATTGGACTTAAAGTCTATGAAAGACTTATTCAGCAACTACTAAGTAGCAAACATCCTCTCCTTTGGTATGTTTCAGTGGACAACCTTCTGTAATGTGGAAGAATCTGAGACCTTGGTCCGACTGTAGGGTGGGGATGATGCCGCTTCAGTGGCCTCTGAAAGAGTTAAACGGTTTTGACAAGCATTGAAGCGCACAAGAAAGAAAATCGCTGGCAAAACCACTGTGTAAGCGTTCTCATCTCTCCCACTCAATCAGGGCTCTTTCCGAGTAGATGGAAAACAGCATTTGTCCAGCCCGTCCCTAAAAAGGGCGAATCTTCGTCACCAACCTCGTACCGACCCATAGCACTTACGTACCTTCTTTCTATGGTCATGGCAATGCTGATAAATCGTCAGCTTATGAAATATCTTGAATCGCGGAAGCTTCTTAATGACCGACAGTATGGCTTCCGCAGCAACAGGTCCACTGGTTATTTGATAGCTTATCTCACCGAAAAGTTGAACCAATCTTTGCACGATGTAGGCGAAAGCAAGATAGTTGGGCTTGATATTTCTAAAGCATTTGACAGAGTCTGTCATCAAGCTCTTTTATCGAAAATGCGTGCTTATGGTGTTGATGAGTCTCTGCTTCTATGGATTAGAAACTACCTTTCGAACCGTTGTTTTGGATGGGTTCAAGTCTGATATCCACAAAATGGCTGGTGTCCCCCAGGGCTCTGTTCTGTCTCCGAGACTCTTTCTCATTTTTATAAATGATCTCCTGTTTGCCACTTCTAATTCAATCGACTTCTGACAGCACCCTGCCCTTCGGACGTAGTATTGGAACGGTGGCGTATGTCAAGCACATTGCATTCCGATCTTGACTGCATAATTAACTGGGGTGACAACAGAGTGGAATTCAATGCTGTCTGCTGTCACTAAAGCGAACCACTGATATTCAGCCATTATCCATGAATGGCGCTTGTATCGACGAAACCGGAAAACTTTCCATCCTCGGTATGCACATCAACACAGCACTTAGTTGGAACGATCGCATGTTCGAGGTCGCCAAAAATACATCGAAATGTTTAGGTTTCCTTAATCGATGCGAGAAATATTTCTCCTCCTCTCATTTGGCTTTAATCTATAAGGCGTATATTCGCCCTAAGCTTGAGTATAACGCTTATATCTGGTCTGGCGCCCCAAGACCACTCTGATAGAACACCCAAGAGCGAGCGATAAAACTTATAGGAGACAACGATATCGCGGGCTCATTAGACTCGCTCGAACATCGACGTGTCTTGTTTATCCGTGTTTTATCGTTACTTTAACAAACGATGCTCAAGTGAGCTAGCCAACTGCATTCCTCCTCTCCTTGAATTCACCCGCAAAACACGTCTCGCCAGGAATGCACATCAGTTTACCCTCAAGCCTGCTTTCGGACGCACAGTGAAACTTAGAGATTCGTTTTTTTTAAGCGCAGCACACGAATATGGAATGCTCTTGCCAGCTCAATATTTCCCATAGACTATAATCCGCTGACCAATGTGCACAGGTACCTCCTCTACCCCTCTACCTTTATACCTTCAGCCGTCCTGTGTCTTCACCGCACAATTAAGGGTATTAACAACCCCTTGGGCACGCGCAAATTATTTAAAAAATCTAGCTTTCGTTGCATTATGACTTTGCGTGGCTTAAGGTCAAGAAATATGTGTTGAGCCTCGATCGTCAGTGACTTCACAAGGACTTCCGTCTAACGGACAATGGTTAGCCGTATGTATGCTCTTCTTCTTCTTCTTCTTCTTTGTGTGGCGTTACAGTCCGGGGTGGACCTGGGCCTCAACCAACATGCCTCTCCAACTAGCGCGATCCCTGGCTAGCTGTCTCCAGTTTCGCACACGAAGTTGGTTGAGGTCCTTCTCCACTTGGGTGCGCCACCTTAAACGCGGGCGTCCTCTATTGCGTTGCCCGACAGGTTCGGATTCGAAGATTCTTCGGGCCGGAGCTGTGGTGTCCATACGCTCTACATGACCTAGCCACCGTAGGCGTTGGATCCGTAGACGCCTAACTAGGCTCATGTCGCTGTACAGCCCGTGCAGTTCGTGATTGAATCTTCTCCTCCAGAACCCGCCAACACAAACAGGACCAAAGATCGTGCGTAGAACTTTTCTCTCGAAGAGACCAAGGACTTCTTCATCCACTTTCGAGATTGTCCATGCCTCCGCGCCGTATAGCAGGACTGGGATGATCAGAGTCTTATATAGAGTCAACTTGGTTCTTCGAGAGATGGCTCTATTACTCAATTGCCTGTTGAGCCCGAAGAAACAGCGGTTGGCAAGAGTTATCCTACGCTTGATCTCGGTACTGATGTTATTTGTACAATTTACTCTGGAGCCGAGGTAAGTGAAGTCCTTGACTACCTCGAAGTTATAGCTGCCCATTGTGACGCTCTGTCCAAGACGTCGAAGTTGTATGTCCTCTCTTGAGGACAGCATATACTTCGTTTTGCCCTCATTCACCGCCAGGCCCATTTTAGCCGCTTCCGTCTCAATGTTAGCAAAAGCCTCACTGACGGCTCGCTGGGTTCTGCCAATCACGTCAATGTCATCGGCGTATGCTAACAATTGCACGGACTTCTGAAAGATCGTGCCTCTAGTGTTGGCGTGTGAGTTTCGCACGATCTTCTCCAGGACGATGTTAAAGAAATCACATGACAGCGCGTCGCCTTGTCTTAAACCTTTTTTGACATTGAAGGTCTCGGTGAGTTCGTTACCGACCTTGATGGAGCAGCGAGAGTTCTCCATCGTCATCCTGCACAATCTGACGAGTTTGGCAGGAATGTCAAAACTAGACATGGCGGTGTATAGCTCGTCTCTATGCACGCTGTCATATGCGGCCTTGAAATCGACGAACAGATGGTGAGTGTCGATTTGCATTTCTTGGGTCTTTTCCAGGATCTGCCGTAGTGTGAAGATTTGGTCTGTTGTGGACTTTACTGCCCTGAAGCCACACTGATATGGACCCATCAGATTATTAATGAATGGCTTCAGGCGGGTACACAAAACGGCAGAGAAGATCTTATACGCGCTGTTAAGAAGACTGATCCCTCGATAGTTGGCGCAGTTGAAGGGGTCTCCTTTCTTGTGGATCGTATGTATGCTCAGTTGAGTAAATAAAAGAGTTGGTGACCGAACTACAAAATCACGCAGACGTCCATTTTCTTTGCAATGTCCTACGGTATAAAGGACTTCTTTCTTTCAAAGAGTTGGTGACCGAACTACAAAATCACGCAGACGTCCATTTTCTTTACAATGTCCTACGGTACGGACTTCTTTCTTTCATCCACCGTGTGATCTAAAACCTGCATCAACATGCATTCTATGACATGACTAGACACACTAGACACTGTCACATAATACTGAAGTGATCAGTCGTACTTTTGGAAAGAATAGGGGACGTTTCGATTGTCATGCGAAAATGCCTAAAAGCTTCACTATCTCTGATACGGCCTTCATTGGCTAATCAACTCGCGCATTACACGCAAAGACTGAACTTGTTTCTATCGGGAGATCTTGCATAATGTACACAATTCGCACACCCCTCTCTGCCAATCTGGCAATTTGTTCTGCATGTCCACGATCTGCGACACAATCGCGTTCACAATGACAACTTTCATCCAACCCCGGCTCACATTCGACCTCTCTCCGCATGTGACTTACAACAGCGCCGATCACAACTCAGCCCGAGCACAACACTTCCCGTTCCCACTGGTGCGCGCCAAGCACAGACAACAAACCCGTCGCCCCGCCATTACGTGCCAAGGAAATGTTACAACGATACCCGATACGCATGTATCTCCGACCCAACCAGCCCGGTGTCCACTCGATAATCTACAACTTAACATCTCAGTCAGCGCTAGAGTTCGATTGGCGTGGAATAAATTTCAAAATCCTGTCCAACATGATTCAGCAAAAAGTTCGCACAGGAAGGAGCTCCCCCTCCCCGCTGACATCGGTGCATAATTAAAAAACAAACTCCTCCCGCCCCCTTCCCCCAAATCTAACAGCCACCATCAATGCCATTGGACACCACCGGAGCACCCCGACTTGAGGAGAATTTTTAATTGGCCACTGCGACTGATTTATTGCTGAATTTATGAACGCCAAATCGAAAATTATGGCCCGCTTGAGCTGTGCCTCTTTTTTGAACGGCATTTCGTCGATTCGAAGCGTGGTTACGTATCGCTATTCGTCGCCGATGGCAAGCTGCTCCTGCCCGCCGCCAGATCCAGATCTTGACACATTCGCGGGAGCGGACGCATTAATCCGTGCTCCTTGAGGGACGTGTGTGCTGCCCCCCTCCGGCGGTCCATGCGAACTGCATTTCGGGGGTAATTAAGCGGAATCGAAACGCAATCATCGGTGGGCGGTTGAAAATGGGTATCGATCGACCGATTCAGTGGCCGCGGTGCAGTGTAATGTGTGATTCCGTGTGCGCCGACTTGTTAACACGAATCAAACACCTACCAAGGCGGCGAGAGAGAGAGAGTCGGTGTGGAAATTTATGATTTTCAACCGGCACTGGATGGCTGTCAGCACTTTGCGGTCATTTAGTGGCAATCAGCGCGGTTAAGGTAGGATAATAATGGTAGGTAAAGTGCTCCCAGGCATGAGCATTGCAGGGACCACCTATCGGCGGCTGCCACGGCGACGGGCTTGCAATAATGAGTTAATTTATTTTCTGACAAATTGATTGGCAGTTTTATGTGTTGATAAAAAGAGGGGTGGGCGACTGTGAGGGTTCGGACTTATTTGTTTTCTTGCGACATCAACTGCAGTCTGGACTGATGTCTTTGCGATTGATGGATGGTGGTGTGTAGCCAGTGAAACAACATGTTTGGTGGCTGCACACCCCATCTCCATCCGTCAGTTATTTTTGATGCAGATTGATTCACGTTTTAAAGAAAGTAGGTTCTCCCTATTTTTGAACCCTACTGTAAGTCGGCCCCTGAGCGGCAGCTCTAATGACACACAACAGTACAACAAAAGATTCGATTGTATCCTGTGATGACGCCCTTCCAACTGAAGTGCGAGAAATAAATTAAGCAACCAATCCTAACCAATATCTTGGTTTCAGTCGTCACCAAAACTCACGGTCGTGATTGAATGCGTCTTTGGCGGAGATTACAAACTCTTACTACTATATTCTGTCCTCATGACAGGACCTACAACAACGGGAAGCTATAACTTCAGCAGTCAGAGGACTCGAATATCCCGGCTCTGCAATAAATGGTGGGAATAGTGTTGTTACTTACTTACTTAAGGTGCCGCTACAGTCCGGGTGGACCTGCACCTCAACCAACAAGTGTCTCCAGCCAGCTCGATCTTTAGCTAGCTGTCTCCAGTTTCGCACTCACAGTTTGTTGAGGTCCCTTTTCAATTGCGTGCGTCACCTGAGTCACGGTCTTCATCTACTTGGCCGTCCCTCGGGGGAGGATTCGGAGACTTTTCGGGGCGGAGCATTGGTTTCCATCCGCTCTACATGACCTAGCCATCTCAATCGTTGGATTTTCACTCTTCTGGCTAAGTCGATGTCGCTGAACAGCCCGTATAGTTCGTCGTTATATCTCCTCCTCCACTCACCATCTACGCAGACAGGACCGAAAATCACATGAAGAATTTTCCTCTCGAAGCAACCAAGAGCTGCTTCATCCGCTTTTGACAGAGTCCATGCCTCCTCGCCATATAGCAGGACTGGGACGGTTAAGGTCTTGTAAAGCGTTACCTTGGTTGTTCGAGAGAGAGAGCTCTGTTTACCAATTGCTTTCTTAGCCCAAAGAAGCACCGATTGGCAAGAGGTATTCTTCGTTTGATTTCAGCGCTGGTGTCTTGATTGCGGTTCCTAGGTAGACAAAGTGTTTGACTGCCTCAAAGTTTTATCTGTCTGCTGACGTTCTGACCGAGACGTCGGTGTTGGTTGTCCTTTCGTTGACAGTTGACAGATACACTTGGTCTTACCCTCGTTTACTGCTAAACCCATGTTCGCGGCCTCCGTTGCAATACTCACAAAAGCGCCTTTGACATCACGCTGCGTTCTTCCGATAATGTCAATATCGTCGGCATATGCGAGTAGTTGGACGGACTTCTGAAAGATTGTTCCTCTGATGTTGGCGTTTGAACATTTTTTTTAAGAACGATGTTGAAAAAGTCGCATGACCGCGCGTCGCCTTGTCTGAATCCTTTTTTGACATCAAAGATCGCGGTTAGGTCTTTACTGACCTTGGTGGAGCAGCGTGCATTCTCCATCGTCATCCTACACAAAGGGTGAGTTTGGTAGGGATGCCAAAACTAGACATTGCTCTATATAGCTCGTCTCCATAGATGCTATCATACGCGGCCTTAAAATCGATGAAAAGGTGGTGGGTATCGATTTGTTGCTCAGATTTCTCCAAAATCTGACGAGGTGTGAATATTTGGTCGATGGTAGATTTTCCTGGCCTTAGGCCACATTAGTATGGACCGACCAGGGAATAGTGTTGTTAGCGACTTTAAATTCGTGCCAACCGCAGTTTCTATGCGCCCATTGGACAACTGAATAACAGAGTCGTCTCTCAAAGGACGAAACTGACTCTACATAACACACAGATCACGCTAGTCCTGCTGCATGGGGCATAGGTATGGATGATCTCAAAAGTGGATAGCAAAAGCCTGAGTCTCTTCGAGAGAATTTTCCTACGTTCGGACTTTCATCCCTTTTTGGGTTGACGTTAGCAGACAATTCAAACACGAATTGTAAGAGCCTAGTGAAGCGTCTATGGGTCCAATGCGACTGGGCCAAGTGCAGTGCAAGGACAACCTTGCTCCAGCCGGAAGAGCCGGAAGGACCATCCTAAGTCAACTTCGCGTACAAAACTGGAGGCAGCTACCCAGAGATTGAAGCTTGTTGGTTGAAGCGTTGGTCCACCCTGCACTGTATCTCTACACGAAGAATTAAAATTAATTGTTTGTGGCTTAACGAAAATAATGTGGTATTTGTGGTGTTGTTGATATGTACGTTGACTCCAAACACTTTAACCTACGTGGCTAGGTTGGGTTCCCAGCACGACAAAGATTATTTTAACTGCTCCACTTTCTCTTTCAAATTTGGCAGTTTGGAGTCGGCAACAAACTGCAGAGCGCTGCCACTTGCGAGAGAGCAACAGCACCAATTCCTAACATTGACATGTCTGAAAGCCTGATACATTTTGCTAGCCACAGACTGAAGAGCCACATAACATTGTATTGTAGTTTCACGCTTATTATGGGTTTCAGTTAACAGATCTGTTCTGGAATGAAAAGTATAAAAAGATTGTATGCATTAAGCCACCATTACATGTTGGCATAATTCCATCCATCAACAAAAAGATCTAACGTATCTATACGGCTGCTATAAGACCTCTTCTCTCCAATGGACGTTTGGTGGAATAAGCTCTCGCGTAAATAGAACACTACTGCAAGCTTCATAGAACAGTCTGTCTCGGCTGCATAGGGGCACACTTTGCTCTGTTCTAGATGTATTGCTTAATCTTCTGCCACTTTATATTCACATCATAAGCTGCACTCTCAACGCTATCTTTCGTCTGAAAAGAAGTGGCCTTTGGACTTTCGAAGACCTCGCGCACCGCGTTTCATTTGACCACAGTCTTGCTGATATATCGTCTTAAGCAAGTACACCAGAACTTTAGTTGCGACATACTTAGACAGTCAACCTTTTCTGATTCCGGACCAACGCCAATTCAGGGTCCGGCGATCATGCTTTCGTGGAGGGCGACAACATTAGACAGTACATTAGGCAAATTTGCGTCAATCCTGCAAGCGGTATCTGTATCTGTGTCTGCAGTGACAACCAGGCTGTGCTTAAGGCCTTATTCAAGCCATTTCCAAGATAGTTCAATGCAATTCCTTTCTGAATTTGATTGGCAGTCAAAATTCACTTAAATTCATTTCGGTCCCATGACACCAAGGAATCGCTAGAAATGAGCGGGAAGAATCGCTGATGGACTCGCTAGACAGTGATCAGAGGAAATTTTTGTAGGACCTGAACCTGCGCTCATCTGTGGTTACGGCTTCCAGTGATTGTTGGGCCTCTCGAGAGCATAAACGGAAATGGCCCTCTGCTCTTGTTGTTCCTTGACATAAAAGATTGCAGACGACATACCGGCGGTGAGAGCACACTGATGTGAGATCTGCTTCCCTTCATAACAGAAGCAACTGCTGGTCTGGATGAACCAATTTGGAGTCTGAGTGCTCCAGTGTACAATTAAAATCTCCAACCGAAAAAAAAACAAAACACTTATCATAATAAAAAAAGCCAATTAAACACCAGACACACATCTTAGTAGATTGAACAGAGTTAGTCTTATACACGAGCTTCATTGACTGCCGGCACGAAGTCTTATGGGACATGACAAAAGTGGGTACGATTTGCTGACAAAAGCAGACATGCATTCGGGTATACATATCTGTATACATACACGTTTGGGTGGAGTAGTGACGTATTTAAGCTGGACACTAAAAACACGTTTAATTTCGCGAACTGGTCGTCCATTACGAGGGCCTTGATCAGACCGCAGTATTTGAAAAAGATAATCGTCAGCTGTTTTACCAAGAGAAAACTCAGGTACCAGACTGATGATGGTATCAAATATTGCAACGACTCGAAAGGTGTACCACAGGGTTCAGTACCTGCACCGTTCCTGTGGAACTTAATGTACGACAGAGTTCTAAGACTGATGCTGCCACAAGGAGCTGAGGTTATTGGCTTTGACGACGATATCGCGGTCGTGAAGGTGGCTAAGCACA
The DNA here is from genome assembly GCA_916610145.1 of Eristalis arbustorum. Lineage (NCBI taxonomy): Eukaryota > Metazoa > Arthropoda > Insecta > Diptera > Syrphidae > Eristalis > Eristalis arbustorum. The sequence continues at coordinate 111,665,713 of OU744316.1, read as the reverse complement.
TCCAGGGGGTGGAAGCCGCTTCAATTGAAGCAATAAAGAGTATTTAAAATTGACTGGAATCTTCCGACTTGGAACTAGCTAACCACAAGAAGGGCTGTGGAATACGCGAACTTCCAGATTGGTTGCCAGATCCGATCAAAAAATGACCTAAAATACTTGGTTACCCCCAAACTCGAAAATCGGCTAAATTTCAAAACTTACGTGGAGTACTGCAGCAAACAACTCCCAGAAAGCAAGGAGCGCTTTTGAGAATGCTACCAAACATCATAGGACCTAGATACTCGAAAAGAGTCCTGCTTTCCAGTGTGGCAAGTTCAATCCCTTTCTAGGCTCCTCCAGTATGGGTGTGAGCTCTCGCTACTAAGGAGACAGCTGCTTGCAATAAGAGCAATCAGCGGCTTTCGAACAATCTCGGACGAAGTCTGCGTAATTCTGGGTATGGTCCCTGAAGACATTTGCGCCACCGAAATGGATAGGAATGTGCCTAAGGAGAACGGCAAAACACGAGGTGACTAGCGCAAGATGCCTGAAGGAGGAGGATAGAGTAATATCTTTAGCACTATGCCAAGCCAAATGGGGCACCACAACTAAAGGTAGATGGACGCACAAATTGATGCTCGGTATAGAAGCCTGGACAACGAGAGCTCGCGGGAACTGCGACTACCGCCTCAAGCAGTTCTTGTCTATCCACGGAGGTTACCGGAAATACCTCCACAGATGTGGAGACGACGACATCCCACCCTCCTACCCAGAATTGCTGGGCGAAGAGGAGGACGTAGAGCATGCAACACGCTTCACCGAGGCGAGAACAAATTTACCAACTCCCGAGCTCGCAGTTAAACAAATGGCAGAGTGAGCTGGGAAGGAGATCTGCTCCTTTATAACGAACGAGGCGAATGAGCTTAGAAGGCTCGAAAAAGAAAGGAAAAAAGCCGAGTTGGCAAACATGGAATGCTGTGATATGCTAACCTGCCCCGCGACGTAATACCTACAGTCCCGCGGGCAGAGTGGTATAAGTGTCTAGAGGTGCAGAGGTGTGGCTTAGCGCATAGGCGACAGGCGACTAATATCCCGTCAATTGTTCACGCTTGTAGCACGGGTTACCAGTATGGAGGTGCAAACCAAAAAATAACATATTAGTACGTTCACGTTCAAGTTACCCATTTTCAGTCATCTTCTGCACTGAGTCCCATTCCCGCAGTGGAACCCGTCAAACTTATTCCAGCCAGAGGAGTAAGGAAACGGGTTGTGCTTGCTGTTGTTACTAGGACAGCGAACTTTCTTCTTCTTCTTTGATTGCCGCTACAGTCAGGGGTGGACCTGGGCCTCAACCATCATGCCTCTCCAGCCAGCAGCAGCGAAACTAAGCATGGAAACGACAAGGAATAACTATCCACTTAGAGAGTACTGATCCAACATGTCTTGTCCGTTTCTCCATTTGTTTTGGATCTCCTCTTAGTTTCTAGCAACTTTCACGAAAAAACAAATAAAACACGGAAAAAAATATAAAAAAACGGCACACTCGACTTGGGTTTCCAATTTATTTTCAAATTCAACGCCTGCTGAGCTGGTTCGACACAATGTCGATGTAAAGTGCCACGCTCGTCCATCAAGACACAGCAGCCGGTAGTCGCTTGACCGCCCCCATTACATACCAACACGCGACCTTAGAGCGCCCCTCATCCGAGTGGCAGCTTGAGCGGCTAAAGCGGAGTAAGCATTTGAGTTCGACCTCCCTTGGATTTCCTGGTGTCAGGTTACATTTTTTGAAATTAATCTCCTCCCGGGATGCGCCTTGACCCAACACAACGACGCACGAAAGCAAAAAAAAACGATGACAACAAAACCCACGGAGGGGGTCACACTCGTCAAGGCACAACATGACAAAAACTCCTGTCAAAACAAGCCATTTCCATAAAGCGTCACAGAACCTGATACGTCCAGCCTCCAACTGTCAGCGCGATTCGTTCGCATTCACAGGCCAAAGTCAATCGGCAATCGCCCTCGGATAGACTCCTCAAGCGGTCAGCGATCAGAGCGCGGACAAAAGACCCCGCTGAACGATTAATTACTCCTGTGGCAACCTGTGTATCGGCGCTCGTGTGACACAACCGAAATATTAAGCCACAAAAGCATGCGCGCTCTGTCGACCAAATTAATCTCGAGTCACGTCCCGCGACTGGAAAGGCTAACGCTGACGGCCAGCTCCACACTGTGTAGCATTGTAATTACAATCCAAGGCGGATACATTCCACGCTGCATGCATCTAATCACAAGAATAGCACTGCCGCGTGGAAAGCGAAATTCGGACGCTGCCGCCAGAACGGGCGAGCAAACGAGCGAGCGAGAGATCATGCAAAAGATACCCGCTGAAAAATGATTACAGAAATTTATGGCTTTGGACCGGCCCAAGTGGCAAAATGCCAACAAAAATCAGTTTATGCCACGGCGAGTCCGCGCCGCATTCATATCGGCGGCGGATAAATTATTAGATTTTCAGTTGTTAACCGTCGTATTTATTAGATGGCAGGCGGAGGGAAAAAAAAAACCCGAAGAACGAAGGAAAAACTATCCCAAGCATGTGGCTGCGGTGTGTACTTGTGTGAGCATGCACAGCATACGGGCAATTGCTGAATGCTGAGTTGTTGTTATTTATCGAGGGTGGGCTGTCCTGGCGACCGACAAGGGGCGCATTGCAGTCCGGCTCTGAATGGCAGGCATGTGCGACTGTGAGACTGTGAGACTTGGAGACTTGGAGTGCGGCAAGCGACTCGCGGGAGTTCTTTCCCTCACCCCAAATAACGCAAGCGAATTGAGCAATTGAACGGGGCTCGCTTGATGGGTGATTTATGTCATCGTTTTCTCGAGGAGAGCAGAAAGAAAAAAACGAGTGGAACTGCCCGATTCCGATCTAATGGGGCACGGCAGTTCGCAGTTCGACCGAATGGCACGTAGCATAAATTAAGATTAATAGCTTGTATTTGTTGACATGGCAAAATGACATTTGGACAGTATTAGTTGATGGCTTCGCCTTGATAGCAGGAAGTGTGGCCGCAAATGTGCGTGTGGGGGGCATCGGGGCATGCCAGCGAGGTGCAATGACTTCATAAGTGCTGGCAACTGGGGGTGGGTGGAATTTAGACGGATTGCGAGAGGTCTAGGATTGGCAGAGGTGGTTCATGTCATAGGAGGCTCATGGAGTTGGAGGAGTTTTTTTTTATGATTGCGAGTTGTATATATGTACGTCCGTCCATCTCGTCACTAGATAAACTGAGTTTTTTAGGAAGTGGTGCACCTAGTAGACATCAATGGCAAAGAATGCTGCGTTTGGTAATGGAGTTGAAATGTAGACCAATCATGACATCACCCACCATACTCGATTGTTAAAGTTGCCGAATGCTCATTTAGACATCGTAACACCATTGGCTCGGACGACCCATAAATGTAACAAAGGCACGTCGATCCTGCTAATTTTTCGGTTGATAAGTACTTTTCTGACAAGGCACCCGCCCCAAAAACAAACAATATAAAGCCTACCCTTAGTTTGATACAACAGCTGCTGATACTTAGAAGTTAAAAAAGGTTGGACTCAGGTCTGACACCAGCGTCATAACGGAGGACTCAATTCGCAATTTGTGAGCAAATCGATAAGCCGTATGTCCCATGAAATGAGTTAAGAAAATATTTCACGAAAACATGTCCTTCCCTGCCTTGTAGTGTTCGGGCTAAGCATTGGCAAGCTTCTGTTTTGGAAAGGAGAAGACGTAGAAGACTACGTTTTTGTAGTTCTGAGTTCAATTGACGATACAAGGAAGTTAAGGAAGTCTGGTCTGATCTACCTGAATTAATTAAGTTGCAAGCAATTGCCTTGTCTACCAAAGCAGCTCTAGAGGGAAGGCAGCTGCCAGATAAGTATGAGCTATTGGAACAATGGTGTTCCAACATTAGACCCCAGAAGTCTGGCTCACATTCACGAATTAAAAAAGTTACTCTGGAGCAGAGTACTACCGTGCTTCAAGACGAAATGCACGCAATTAAGATCTGCTTGCACAATCTACTCAAGGGTATTCTAGAATGTCCTTACTATGTAAAACATGTTGGGTGATTACTTTTGCAGTCGAATCCGAATAAATGAAATGACAAACACCCGGTATGGCAATTTCAATTAACCGTGTGTTGCATTTTGGCGGACGTCGGATTAGTAAAAAAAATCATTTAGACGAATAGCTTAGTGGATCAAAACATTTGTCCACCCTAGCGTGGGCTCCAGCAGCTACGCGTCTTATGGATAAACTCTAGTTCCGTGCAGCAACACTCTGAATGGTATAATTTTGTTAGCGTCGGGGCACTGCAATCAAAATGCGCAAAAATAGCATTTTATTTCTCTCAACATAATCAAGCTGTTTTAAAATTGTAATTTTGTCTTTCACAGAAAAATGTGTGTCTTTCTTAGAATCATGCTGCAGTCATTTTTGATAATTCATCTCTAATTTTATTTTCTATTTAATTCACTTTATTAACATTATAACTCTTAACGCCGACATATTTTAAAAGAAATAAGATTACAAGGGAATGTAAACAGTTGTATTGTTTTGTCAAGAGATACAACAATTTATTTCTAATTTAATTCATTATGTTAAAAAATTTCCATTGAACCCCAGTGATCTTTTTTAAAATTTCCTTGAATGAACATGAATGATGAGTCTCGTTGCAGTAGGTTTCCATCAACTTTAACCTTCTTCCATAGTCCAAAGATCAATGGAATCTCTTACCGTTTTCCTCACCAAAATCACCAGATTTTTTGGAAATTTCCCCAAATGCGAATACAGGAAATGGATTTGTATGCTCTTATTGTACCTCATGTTGAATTCGTGTTGCCTAGAACATTTCTTATAACTGAACCCAATGAATTAAAAGCTATGGATTCAACTTCAGTCGTTGATTTGACAAAATTAGAATTCTTCACGAGATAACTAAACTGCTGCCCATTTCCCATTTCTCTGTAGACAACCAATTCTGGAAACTTGCGTGAATGAAATTTGAAACATTGGCCACTTTTGATCAGTGCCTTTAGTTACTGTTTTATTTTGCGAAGTTTTATACGAAGTGGTGGAAGTATGCCCTCTCTGCTAACTAAAGGCATGTTTATAATATTGATGGGAACTATCGAATAAAATCGATCTAGTTATTCGATAGTTGCAAACTATTAATTTATTCGATAGTCGAAAGTCATTCATTCATCCAATTGAATGTGGAAACAAAGTAGCACCCCCCCCTCTCGCCAAATCATGATCATAGGTTTTTGAAGACGCAGTATGTGAATGAATGAATGAATAAAACTATTCGATAGTTGAAATCATTCAGTTACTAACTACCGATAGTGCAATTCATTCGATAGTTCCCATCACTAGTTAATAAATAACATTTGCTGTACCATCTTTTAGCGCTTTCCGCCAACCTTTTGTGACCAATAGTGTTATTTGTTGCGAAACAAGGGCACCTTGTGTATCCATCATGTTGACCTTAAATAAAGTTAACCATTTTCAGATCAATACAATCGATCCATTTGTGGTTGGCCAGTGTTATTAGACCGTCAGGTGGCATTTTAGACAATAGCATCAAACTAAATCGAAAATACTGCAACGATGCTCTGCAATATCTTGAAAGATACAACAAAATTAACTTCGCCTGGGTCCCTGGGGATTCAGCGAGTTTAAAATTGATACTCACCATATTTTCGTCGATATTAAAGCTGCATACTGTGTTGTGTTGATCCGTTTGTGTCACATACGCAATGCACCGTGCAGTTCGGCTCGAGACCCACTAAGCCGTCTGAAAGGAGATGCACTGCCTTATTATTTCTTCAAACGCTATGACGTCTGCATAGTCGTGCGGTAAAGAAGTTTGTCTACCTCGGGGCAAATTCCACGAATAACATCTACGTAAAGATCGGACGTAGAGACACCCTTGACAACCGATGCCGAAGCAACTCGGCTCAAAACGCCTGACTAGAAGGATCAAAAAAACCACGCTCCATAAATCTCTTATCCTCAGCTTTTTGGAGGCGAAAGCTGGACGCTAAGCTAAATTGCAGAGTTGATTCTTGGTGCCTTCTTCCTACGTCTACAAGGAAGGCTTAAGCGTCAGGGACTTCTTGTCCGGGACTCCTGATTCGAGACGGAGAAGAAGAACGAACCTCTGGTATAGAGACCAAGTCATCACGGATGTAAGACAGCTATGCCTTGATGAGTGGAAACTCAAGTTGAATTTCTGGCAAAGAATCTGCAGAGGAGTTCATCAGTCCTGGCATGGACCTTGCGTTCATGAGTATCACATCGAATTGTAGTATCAACTAGGCGGGGACTGAAACGCTGATTAACGAATGGAAAAATAAGACCAATGGGGATAGTCTTATGGTATACAATTAATGGTTGAACAGGAGAGAGAAAATAGGGTTTAGAAGAAACACCTACGAAGAATTTGAAATCCAGAAAAAGAATTTGTATTCAAGTGTAATTAGACTCACGTGAAGTTAAATCACGAGGTACGTGTTACGGAGAATTCAACACTGAAAATAATTTGACATCCATCGTGTGATCATTCCTTTACACGTCTCGGATTGTGTCTGTGCAATTTGATTTCACGCTCATGTGATCGAGTAAGCACGTGAATTCGATTACACTTCCCAGAGTGGCTGCGCTCAAATTCAGAGCAAATTCTCTCGTCTTCAACCTAATTTCAACCAACAAATAGCAAATTGATGATCCCTCGTGAACCACTTGAAATCGCATTTCAATTTAAGCGCCCTACCTTCACGGTCGAATCACCCATCGAAAAGTGAAAGCGGCCCATTACATCGCCGGTTAATAATCTCGTTCGCTCTGCAATCAGTTTTAAACTGTTTCCCATTTAAAGCTGGAATTTTAATTAAAACCGACGCCCCTACAGCCGATACGCGCTGCCATTTTTCTCACCATCCGCGGCCCCAAAACTCTGATCTGTTAATAACTCAAGCCCGAGAAGAAAAAAGCCAGATCTAAGCTATCATGCCCGCATCACTACCGTGACGAAAATAACAAAGTAGACGAAGGAAAAAAAAAAAAAACACAAAAAAGCGTGTGCGCGCGTACGATAATGAAATTCTCATTAGAAACCGACAATATTTAGATTCACAGCCTTCTTGAACGAAAAAAAAAACAGTGTACAAGCCAAGTTCGGATACAACGAGTGATTCCCACAAAAATTATATGAAACCGACGAAAAACGAAAAACGCGAGGGAACAGAGCAATTTTCGAGAAAGAAAAATGAGTAAGCCAAGTAACACGGTTCCTTCGCGATGATGATGGCCAGGGCCACTGGAGCGGGCCTACGACAAGAACTCTTTGCCTCCTTCTTCTGCTTCGGTCGTTCAGTCGGCGGCATTTCGTATTCGTATTCGTCTCCGTCCTCGGTCCTCCATCGCCGGGTGCTTTTCATGACCATGGTGTGGTCCATTAAATTTAAGTAGCCAACGAAACAGAAGACTCTCCTCTTCTCCTGCCTGCCGCTCGAGTCGAATGTATATTTTATATTATAGGAGGAGAATAATAAGTTCCGTATAATTTCTAGGTTAAGTGGCCTACGGGCTTCTGAAATAATTCAAATTCATAGAAGATAAGCGCAATTGTCTGCTTGTCGACTGCGGCGGGTGGGGGCGACCAAGTGTATAAGCACCGCACACCGAACGACAGTGACGACGGCCAGTCTATGCGAGGGAAGCTCTAAATTATATCCGTGATAGATTTTCAGTTTCCCTGAGTGTGTGTGTGGGTGTCTGGCAGGAGGAAGCAAACTCGCTGCAGCCGTCTCCTTCCTGGACGAGGTGAGATGGGTTGAGAGAAAATTAATTCTTATGGCGGTAGCCCGGTTATGGGTGAAAATTTCGTTTGATTGGGAAATAAGTAGTTGCGCTGCTGCGGCCCCGTGGATGGGTGGTATCTTGATTAAGGACTGAAGTTTTCAAGTGAAAATTATCAATTACTTGTGTAACTAGTTGGTGGGTGGACCAGTGCGGTGGGGGATTGTTTCAAGAAGGCATCGACTGAGCGCGATGTGGCGAGGTGGCTTTAGCTCAGACATTGAAGTTGCCGTGACACGCAATATTTGCGCGACATTCCTTACAATTAGTTCTCTCTGTCTAGCCTAGGACAGTCCATCAAGAGAACGGTCAAATGTGCAAGTCCATTAGTAGCGTCCAGAGAAAATAGGTAACATCATCAGCCGTCACTTCTACTGCCTGGCATTACGTTTATGGTCACTGGCGCATCAAGGATGATAAAAGGAAATTGACCTAAGGTCACACAATTGCCGAGGCCACACGGAGTCGCTGTCTGGTGAAAGTATCCGTCTCAAGAGGTTAATTGATTTATTGCCTGTGATACTTATTCTATCAAAAACCGACCTTTGCCACTGTTGGAGATTGTCCCTCACTCTTGTCTGGTTGATCATTTTGTGATCGTGAGACAATTTAAGCTGATCTAAGGCCACTATGTTTATCCTATTATATTTAGGACGTCCACGTGATCACTTGAAATATTATGCATTCCGTGATTTAATTTCACGTCAATCTTTTTGCACGTAAATTCAACATTTTTGACCTGATCTAAATGCCTCCCTATAAACTAATAATATTCATAAGCCACTTGCGAAAAAATGCCTCTTGCAACCTCCCAATTGAAAGATAAGTGTCTGGGGACGGCCCTTTTAGGAAAAGAAGCTGAAAGTCTGGCCTCAGGCTTCGGGAACGGCAAGCCGGCTTTTCAAAATTTCGACTGCAGTGTAGTAACGGACATGGAGGGAATAGTGGATGTAATTAAGCAGCACTTACAACATCTGCTTAGCGGGCTTGACCAGGAGCGAGTGTTCGGAAATCAAAAAATTCCAACTCCAGCCGAGGAAGTAATCATCCCCTCTAGCTTTGAAAGAAGTCGGCAAAGCCATTAAGAGGCCGAAGAACAAGTCAAGTCACGGGCTCACGGGCAAAAGGATTGTCATCAGAGCCATTCAGAGCGATCATCTTCCGAATTTCGGAAGTCGAATGCATGCTCGACGTATGAAATATCAGCTCCATATGCCCCATCTTACCTTTTGAGAAAACTACGGAGGTATATCCCTGCTCTACGTCTTCTACAAGAACATGTCCAAAGTACTGTGTGAACGTCTAAATCCGTTTTGCACCGCACTCATCGGCTTCCGGCCCGGCAAATCGAATATAGACCAAATCTTCACACTAATGCAGATCCTGGAGAAGACCAGCGAGTTTAAAATCGATACTCAACATCTGTTCATCGATTTTAAAGCCGCATACGACAGCATTCGAGCTAATCGAAGCGATGGCCGTATTTGGGATCCCGGGAAAACTGATCCGGTTGTGTCGCACCACGCTAACACATACGCGATGCACCGTGCAGTTCGGTTCACAAACCTCTGAGCCGTTCGAAACCTGCACCGAATTTCGGCAAGGAGATGCGCTGTCGTGTAATTTCTTCATGCTGGTACTGGAGATGATAGTACGGCGGGCTGCTGTAAACACGGAAGGCACTATCTTCTACAAGTCAGTCCAGCTGTTGGGATACGCTGATGACATCGACATTATCGTGCGGTCCCAACGTGCCATAGTGGCAGCTTTCACGGCAATTGAGGAACAGGCGAAACGATATGGTCTTAAGGTCAACGACGACAAGACAAAATATATGCTGTCGAGCAAAAAACGTACTCAAGTGGAGAAGGACCTCAACCAACTTGGAGTAAATTGGAGGTAGCTGGCTAAGAATGGTGCCAGCTGGAGAGGTTTGCTGGCTGAGACCAGAGCTTACCCCGGACTGTAGCGCCATAAGAAGATGAAGAGTACCGAGTAGTAAAAAAAAAAACGCGCCTATTAGAACATTATTTCAGATTTATATAATTTTTTGTTTAAAAGCTGATCGTAGTGGGCCGTGAAATGCACACAAATTTGGCTAAGCGAGAGCTCATCTGCAAGTGGCGTTAAGAGGAAAATCTTTTAATGATTATTTGGTGCAAGAATCGCAAAATGGGTGTGGTGTCTCAGCGTAAGGCTTTGGCATTTGCAAAGTCGAAAAGCCAGAAACTCGGGGAAGGAAACTTAAAAGTCAAAAGGTGGTGACAGGTTAATAGCATATATACATTAGTGGGTTGCGCTACAGCCCGTAGAGGGCCAGGGCCTAGTATCTCAGCAACCACTCGTGTTGTGCGTGCTATTGTTCTCTCACGAGTGGAAGGGACCTACAGTTTTACGCCGAATCCGACTCGTAAGAGGTGAGGCCGTGAACATTATTTTTGTCGCACAGAGCAGGAATCGAAACTACGAAGTCGACGTTGGAATCGACGCATATACCCACAACGCCACGGGCCACCACTACATGTCGTACTACCGGGTTTTATAATGTAAGGGTAGCTATTGTGACAGACAGGGTGTCCGAAAGTTCCCAGTTCCGTTGCACAGAACAATAGTATGGCGAACATAGAAGGACTTACTCTTTTCGTGACACATAAGTACTGATACCGATAATTGGTCCTGCTTACCATGACGCCTGAGGATAAGATTAAACCACGAACTGTACGAGCTGTACAGCAACGTAAGGTACATAGGTGAATGGACAACTTGATTCCAAGCCTAACAGAAAACGCACCTGAGTAGGCCCACAGCTTAAGTGTATTCCAGAAGAAGATCCTCATCTGGAGGCAGCTAACCATAGATCGTGCTAGTTGGACAGACTTGTTGGTTCAAGCACATGGACATACCATAGCAATCCCTAAGTGCACCCAGCGTGACAGACATTAAGCACGATTGAGTTGATACCAGGGTTCAACGGGAAAAGGGCCTAATCGTGTCATATGCTTAAGTTCAAGGTCTATATCATCATCCAGAAACAGGCGAGGCCCGTAGTCGGAATATAACGTGCCTCTGCTTGTACTGAGCCCGATCAATGCACCAAAGTCTTCGAAAAGATGTCCGTTTCTAATGTGAGTTGGATGGTGCAGTTGATTGGTTGCACGTCCATGGTTAGAAAAGTCCCCGGGTTGGATCTAAGAAACCTGAGTTAATGCGCTTTTGTCTCATGTTCAAAATTGGTCCAGTCACCATTTGCTGCTGGGGTCAAACGCTACCTTTACTGGAGTCATCGATCGGTTATAGTAGTTTGACAATCGGTATCAGAATGGACTAATAATGGTCTAAGTGTGATGGCAAATTCATTAAGCGAAGGCAAGGCGGTCATTAGTCTCCACACAGTAAAGGGCATCCGCGAGTTCTCTATTAAGGAACCTCACATGACACTGACCGCCTAATACCCCAGCCTATCATCGAGAAGAAAATCTCAATCAGCATTCCTTCCAGATCGGGTTAGATGTCTGATAGACAGACGTTGGATGCTCCTACAAGCGAAGGGGTGCAGGTGTCTATCCCAAAGATCTCAACATTGCTATCTCTGTGAAGCTCCCTGATCAGTGTAGTGTTTTTCAAGCAGAAACCATAGCGATTGAAGAGGCGTTGTCATGGCTCAAAAACAACGTGATATCAACAAGGGATATCACCACCTGTTCGGACAGCCAGACCGTTGTACAAACCCTGGACACACACAACACATGTTTTACTCAACAACATTCCAGGCTGTCTCTTAACAAGATGGCTAGGCATTTTAACATTCACCTCATGTGGGTGCCGGGACACTGTGACATACCAGGAAACTGCAAAGCCGATGAACTCGCCAGGTGTGGTACAACCTCATCCCTATCAATAGCAGGAGTACCACCTGCCACGCCCATCTCTACAGCCCACCATCTTTTAAAGATTCACAAAATAAAAAAACCACCAGTGACAAATGGCTCAGTGCGACGAAAACAATTTCCACGACCTCACCTCTTTCGAGTCACTGACAATGCTCAAAAAAGTATTTCCTGTCTCGAAAAAGCTTCTCAAACAAAGCCGTTCGGATTCGGCATAAAACTGTAGGTCCCTTTCATTCATGAGAGAACGCACACCACGAGTGGTTGCTGAGAAGCTAGGCCCTGGCCCTCTACGGGCTGTAGCGCCACCCATATTATTATTATTATAGTACGACATGTCGAATGATTTGGTTGTGGAGACCAATTCGTACAAGAATGCGCAAATGTGAACGATCAGTATGACGGTCGTATGCAATTTCAATTTTTTCAAACCTTTATCCGCGGTCGTTCAGAAGGCAGTACAATGCCTCACTATGAACCTAGAAGACAAGCCCCTTTCCCAGGTATTTGTTCGTCGAACTCACGAACAAACGTCATAATTCGTTGCAGCATTTCATGGTGGTGGCGTAAGAAACCCCACATCAGTGAATGCTTCCCTGATGGCCTCTTAACAATGCTTCCAATTTTCTTCAATTGCTTGTGCAGCTATCGTCGAACATTGGACTCGAAGGCTAGGAATCCAGCAGCCCCTTTAGATTGAAACCTTCAAACGTCAGTGCGTTCCTCGAATCAGTTCTACTCACGACATTTGTGTTCAAGTAGCCAATGTGCAACAAGAAAATGAGTCGAGTCCATGCCGGCCCCTTGGAAGGATCGGAAACCGAAAGTACTGGAGTAGAGTCGGACGTCGATTGTAAGGTTGACAAGCCTGCGACCATGCGATCCGTATTATTACACGAAATATGCTCCACTTTTGACGCACCATGCAATGCAAGACAGATCTGAACCCGGTCTCTATAGCCACCACCTGTGATTGTGTGATCACAAGTAGAATGGCGCGCAGTTCCAGAAACAGTCCAAGCCCCCTGATCACCTAGTCACACCTGACTAAGCAGAGACGTCCACTTCCCAGAAGATCAGCGATAACCCCTAAGTCCAATTGTGCTGCGACGGAGTAGGAAAGAAGCAGAATCGAGACCAAGTTCGTCACACATCCATCTAATACTTGGCCAATTTCCATGTCATCTCCATCCTCACTCCCGCCATTCCAGGCGTGTCCCACTCCACGCCAGCGGCATTTCCCGCCCCGCCCGACCCAACTAACTTTGGTGGAAGCTCATTACCAAGCTGTTCTTTTTTTTTCCTCTGTTTTGTTTTGTTTTTATCGCTCCACCGAAACATCAACAAAAATCCAATTTCATCGCCGCAGAGATGTAATCATTAAAGGCGCAATTGTTAACTAGAAGCCGGGCCAGCGGCTGCTGGCAGTTGCCAGTTAGCAGGCAGCAGCAGACGGCCAAGTCAAGACACTCTCGCACTGCGGTTCCCTCATAATTTTCACCTACTTAGAAGGTCGTTTCCGGTATTTTTAGAAGTGCTTTTCTATTTTCGCTTTGTTTTAATGTGTTTTCTTTTGCGTCGCGCCGCGCCGCCCCGTTGCGCTCCGCTCTTGTGCTGTTGCTGCTTTATTTTTTCACCTTTAATGGAAAAACTATGCGAAGACATCAAATTAAGAAATCCACTGAAGAACAATAACAATAACAGTCATCGTGAACGTGAACGTGAACGGGAACGGGAAGCGACTTCAGACTTCTGCCGCAGTCGCTGGCACCGAACAGCGCCGGCAGCTAGCTTGGAAAATTATGCTTTTCCTCTCTTTTGTATTGTGGAAAACCCTTATCCGAAAGACCATGACAATGATAATTACCCTAGCGACAAACACAGACACACCACGAGGCAGCACAGTTTGGGCCAGAAGATGACGGCGATGATGGCGATGATGGGAGAAGAATAAATTTCGTTCGTTGTCAGACTAATTTGCTATGAATCTCAATTTTCCCTTTGTTGTGCTTTCTGTGTGTCTTCACTGGCACCGGCACTCGGCGCAGCAGATACAGGAAGCGCGAGGAAATTATTGGAAATCGCTGGGGCGGGCGATGCCACGTATAGTCAGTCATTATTTAGCGAGTGTAGAGTAGCCCGAATAAGGCCAGGGCAATCTGTAAATTGTATAATTATCAATTAGTTCGATGGCATCCGAATACCGGCGCGTTGTACCGCTGGAGTTAATCGACACAATGACCTTCTGTGGACAGTGGTGAGTGGAAGTAGAGGGAATCTGTGTGTTAATCTTATCGGTGGCAGAATGGTGTGTCTCAACACTTTCACCGCGCCGCGGCGGCAGAGGCGAGAGATAAGATTAAGATTTTTTTTATTAGTTTGACGTTTGGGGAGAAGAAAAGAAATTCGCCGGGGTTACGCCTGGCTTGGCATTTAATCGTGGGGATTTGGAGGTGCTGGAATGACTTCCGCTCAGATGCACATTAAGTCGAGATGGAGATGGAGTCGTTTGCGAAATTAAGTGGTCAAGGGGGCTTTGTTGGGCAGTGGAAGGGGAGCTTAATGGAGACAGAATCAAAAGAGGTTAGGTGGAAAAATAGGACACGAGTTGCAGTTGAAAGGGATTTTCGAAGTCTGTCGCAGCCTTGAACGCACAAAAAACTAAAATTTTCCTCAAAGTGTCCGATCCGTCGTTTGTTCAGTAAATTGTTGGTATCAAACCCTATTAATAGTAAATATCGAGTTTGGAGCCAAATAATCCCAAGCGATGGAGAACATTTTCATTGTGTCATTAAATTTGGGCTGAAGGCATCATTGGACCATATTTTTTGCTTAATTTGGCTGGTGACAGGTACTGGTGCTCGTGCAGTTCAATTTGCCAAATTTAGATGATGTACCAGGTGTACCGGTATTTTTAGAAAATAAAACACTAATTATTAATGGGGAAGTAAAAACATTTTATTCAAAGTATTGGCCATTGTTTTCTACACATTTTGACCACCTTCCTGGCAATTTGTGAATACCACGCCAATGAAATTGTTCGTCTTTTAAAGCAAACCAATCAGACACCCAATTTTCGACTTCTTCGTAGGAATCGAAGTGCTGCTCATCCAATGCGTGTCCCATCGATGAAAACAAATGGTAGTCGGAAGGAGCCAAGTCTGGTGAATACGGCGGGTGGGGTAGCTTTGTGTGCAGGTGCATTGTCATGGAGCAAAATTACCTTGCCGTGTCTTCTGGCCAATTCTGGTCGTTTCTCGATCAATGCATGGTTCAAATTGATCATTTGTTGTCGGTAGTGATCAGTATTAACGGTTCCACCAGGTTTTAGGAGCTCGTGGTACACCACACCCTTCTGGTCAGACCAAACACACAGCATTGTCTTCTTGCCGAATCGATCTGGTTTTGCAATCGATGTTGATGGTTGTCTCGGATTAACCCATGATTTCTTCCGTTCCATTTTTCATCGCCAGTAACAATCCGATGCCAAACCGATTTTCTTACGTGTTCTTGAAGCAAAATTTCAAAAGTGTTTTTTCGGTTTTCCATCTGTCTTTTATTCAATTCATGTGGCACCGATTAAACGGTCAGAAATTGTTTGCTGTGCAACATTTAACATTGCTGCAATTTGCTTTTGACTCGAAGTGTCATCTCCATCCAATATCGTTTGCAATTCGGCGTCTCCAAACTTTTTTGGTGGTCTTCCACGTTCTGTATTTCTCACATCAAAATCATTATCTCTGAGCCGTTGGAACCATCTTTTGCATGTTGCTTCTGATAGAGCATGATCACCATGCATGCCTCGACAAGCACAGATGTCATGGCAAACAAACAAAACAAAAATAAGGGCTCGTTCACAACAAATGTTCCTATCGAGACATTTGTATCTTCACGCTCACTTCATAGTGGTACACCTGGTAAAAGTGGCCACCAAAGCGTCGTAACACATCCTCGCCCTCAGCTAAAGTTGGGCAGCAAGCTTTGCTTAATCCTGATCAAGATAAACAGATTCATAGAGTCTCTATAGACTTATACGCCACGGAAGTAAGACCAAAGGCAAAGACTGGGATCAGTTTGGGAACAGTTTGATAAGTCGTCGACCTTGCACTGCTGTAAAGTTTGGAGCAAGCTGCTTCCTGATTGACAGTTCTTGAATGCAGAGAATATCATAAATGTGAAAGGAATTCTAAAGAAGGGAATGTCGTGTACAGTGTTGCCATAAGTTAAATCATTTATGAGTCTCAGAAACTTAAAAACGAGTAATGATGAAAATAGATGAGTCCAAACAAAGGTTCTTGTGAACACAATGCCTCCTTATGTGAATAAAGAAACTAGTATGTTTTAATACGGACTTAATACGACACTGGAGCACTCAGACTCACGACAGGCCCATTGTACTACTAGGCAGCCACCTTCATTGACCCATCCTGTACGCACCGAACTTGAAGAAACATCTTGAGAGCATCAGCATCAGAGGATGATTAGACGATTAAGCCTTAAAGGAATGTCATTGACAAAAATGTTAAAAAGAAGTGGATCCAAATGACTGCCTTGTGGAACATGAGAATAGGTATCGAACTAGAACCTACAATTTTATTCCTTACTTAAGAAGTTAGTTAGTATAGTCTTTTAACCCCTCGGTTGGGAAAGGGCGTCAACAACGCTTGCGCGCCATCTCATTCGAATTTCTGCAACGCGTTTGATCTCCCTCCAACCCATTCCTAAAGAACTGTTCTGCGCCATGTTTGCCTAGGGCGTCCCGCTGTTCTGCCTGCCTGCGTAAGCGGATTCCACTGCATGGCGTACTTTGCAATGGAAACTTTGATGACGACCTTTAGCTATAAGACACGGACAAAGATTGGATTCTGGAACGTTAAGACTCTTTTGGGTGGTGGCCCGTGGCGTTGTGGGTATGTGCGTCGACCCCAAACTCGACGTCGTAGGTTCGATTCCAGCTCTGAGCTACACAAATAATTTTCACGACCCCACCTCTTTCGAGTTACTGACAATGCTCAAAGAGTATTTCCTGTCTAGGAAAAGCTTCTCAAACAATGCCGTTCGGATTCGGCATAAAACTGTAGGTCCCTTCCACTCGTGTGAGAACAATAGCACGCACAACACTAGTGGTTGCTGAGAAGCTAGGCCCTGGCCCTCTATGGGCTGTAGAGCCACCCATATTATTATTATTACTAAGACTCTTTTGGACTCACTTCAGGAAGGGCCACAAAACGCCAGATTCCTCCTAATGGAACGCGAGCTTACCCGATATAAGTTGGACATTTTAGGGCTGAGTGAGATAAGGTGGTTGGACTCGAATTCATCTCGCCAACGGGTAGTGCGCGCAGATGTGGAGTAGGACTGGTGTTAACTCCAGCCGCACGCAGTCTCATATCCTGGAAACCTCACAGCGACAGATATAAACGGCAGTTATAGTTTCAGAGCGGAGTAAGGAAAATATCCATCATTCAGTCTTATACTCCGACAGATGACTCCAATGAGGATGAAAAGGACAACTTCTACACTCTTTTAGGTGCAGCCGTCAACCAAACACCTAATGGCGATATCGTAATTGTGATGGGAGATCTCAATGCCGAAGAAGGCCGCGACAACAATATGCTTAAACCTGTAATTGGAGCTCACGTCGTTGGAGACCGCAATGACAACGGCGAACGGTTGGTGGACTTCTGCAACGTCAACCGTCTGGTCATTAGTGGTACGTTGTTTAAGCATAATACCTGCCACAAGATCAGCTGGGTATCAACTGATAGGCAGCGAACGTCTAACCAGATCGATCAAAATGCGATAAGCAGTCGCTTTAAAAACTGTCTCTTGGATGTCCGAAACAGACGTGGAGCCGACACCGGGCCAGAGCGAAATCACCGTCATGTCATAGCCCATATACGACTTCGTACTGCAGCCGTCAATAGCAATCGCTGTAATTTGCTCAATACCAGGTACAATATCGACAGGCTCAAGGCTCCCCAAGTACGTCAACAGATTAGGGACCATCTTGCCTTAGAAGCAGAAGCAATCAGCAGCTCAAGACAGGAAAACGTGGATGACCATTGGTATGCTGTGAAAAATGCTGGAGCAAGCACATAGGTCGGTAGAAGACAAAAACACCATTGAACATGGCTTACAGCTGATACCTGGAGACGGATCGATGAGCGTATAGTAATAAACAGCCTCAGCAGTAGAGAGAACCGATGAATGAAGTGCGGCGTAGCGTAAGACGAGACAAACGTCAGTATATCGACACACTGGCTTCTAGGGCTGAAGAAGCAGGAAATAGGTGCGACAGTAGGACTGTTTATAACATCACCAAGGAACTCATTGGTGGTCGGAATTCCAAACAAGACCCGGTGAAGAGTTTACATGGTAACCTTCTGATTTCAGATGAAGAGCAACTCTCTACATGGAGAGAACACTTTGCGACTGTCTTAAACCACATAGACGATGGCGGAATATTATCGAGCTCTAATCAGTACTCTGTCGCAGTAAATGCCCGAATTCGCACCGGACCTCCCAGTAAAAGCGAAATAATAGCAGCAATCAAGTCCCTCAAGAAAAACAAAGCAGTGGGTATTGATGGCATCCCTGCGGAATTATTTCAAGCTGCGCCGAATGTATCAGCAGACTTGCTGCATCCGGTGATATACAAAGCTTGGCATAACGAACCATCCCCGCAAGAGTGGAAAACGGGACTGATCATCGAGCTTCCTAAAAAGGGAAACCTTATGGAATGCGGAAACTGGAGAGGTATTTGCGTTCTTCCAGCAGTATCCAAAATAATAGCTCGAATATTTCTGGAACGCATCAAGGAGCATTTACATTCAACTCTCGACGTCGAACAGGCAGATCCTCCTCCACCGACCACATAAATACCATACGGATCATTATTGAACAATGCTTCGAGTATAGGTCTCCGCTATATCTATTGCTCATCGACTTCGAAAAGGCTTTCGATAGCTTTAATCTAGATGCTAAATGGTCGGCCTTGCGCAGGAGAGGCGTTCCGGAAAATGCTCGTAGCTATTATAAAGGCTATGTATGAAAGTAGTACTTGTCACGTCTTGCGCAATGGTAAGTTGTCAGAGGAATTTGAGGTCCAGAGTGAAGTTCGTCAAGGTTGCATACTGTCACCACTATTGTTTCTTATCAGCTACATAATCCGTGCAGCATTGATAGACGGAAATTATGGCATTCGATGGACTATGACTTCTTATCTTAAACACCATGACTACGCTGATGATGTTTATCTCCTTATTTAAGAGGTAACTCAAAGTCCAGTTTACAGACATGGCGTGAACTAGAATTTTCCTATTGGCAATGTAGTAAAAAAGCGCAGCAACTTGGGGGCTACTCCATTGTTATCGTTATTGACGGAGAGTGACATTGATTATGACCAAGTTTTTGGCTCACAATTGATGACATTGATGTGAAAGACGGAAGCTAATGTGGCCGAGTCATGTAGAGCGCATGCAGAACATGCTTCCGGCAAATCGTCCGGGTGACATCACAACAGAGACGACGTCTAAGGTAACGACCTCAACCAACCTGGTGCGACCACCGGGATGAAGATAGCCAGATATTGCGCTGACTGATATATGGTCCTGTCTGCGAGGCAGGCGAGCTCTACTAGCTATACCAAGATGTAGATGCATTCCGGAAGGCAGAAAGCACACGGACGCTAATGCTTGAGTCAATTGTCTTCGAATTCGGGGCTCCTGGGTCGAGAATGAGAGGCCGATCGATGAAGACCAAGTTATAGCCTTGGCCAGGCAGCTAAGCTATGATGACTGGAAGCAGCGTGATTGGGACGATTGTTCAGAATCAGACCTTCCGTGGTAGAAGGAGAGGCTTGTTGTTCGAGGTCCAGTTCAACAACAAGAGTGTCATGGTGTGGGCTGCGGCTGCTTTTACCTAAACCACTTCAGTATTCCGGGATGGAAGATGGGTAAGAATTCGTCTACACTGTGGCATATGTCCAGATTTCGTTAAGTTACGTTTGAGTGCAGCACTTATGCTAACAAGTAGTGTCGCCATAAACCCTTTCGGAAACAAGAATGTAGCTTAAAAAGACTACGTTGCTTTACTTGTTATGGTACAGAGTGATTTAAGAGATTACGTAGTTTGTAATAAATTAGTTTGACTTATGTTTCGCAGTTTAAAAGGATCCACATCCCTTGTTGTAGCCAGGGCTAGCAAGTTGCCCAGAAGACGATTGATACACAGTGACTCCCTGCCTTCGCTGAACTAAGTCAAGCTTGAATCTAATCCTCTGCACTCAAATCTTCGAAGTGAGTCTAGACGGGGAATGTCAGCTTAAAACTAATCAATTGTCTCCAAAGCATCACCCAGCCTTAACCGCGCTAATCACGATCATCTCTCGCAAACACCCAACAGAGTTTTCATTTTCAGTGCAAAATGAAACTAGCTAATGTACACAATCCCCCATCCACCAGCCGACCTTCGGGCAAACAGAATGAATCAAAGTCAACGCAAAAAAATGCTGATTTCACAAAACTGCACCCATCAACGTCTCATTACGTTCGCCACTCCTCGCCATTTACAGATCACCGGCGCGCTAATGAAGTACTAATAGGCCCCCGTCGTCATGGCTCTTAATTATGGCTTAGGGTCTAAACACACAGCCACACGGCCGTTGCCATTAACGCTTAATCACAAGTATTCATCAGGCCAATTATGCACAATTACCGCTGGTGGATCAATCCTGACCGCTGCGGCCACTTATCGTGCCACTCCATCGGGCAGAGTGTTCGCACCAGCAAAGCCGCTCGCCCAAAAGGTCTGACCCTAGACTACGACCGTAGACCACTGACAGGGCACTTGGTTGCGCTGATTAATCGCACCTCGGACCGCGCATCATCGACGGATCCAGCGGGAAATCTACAATGCTAATCAACAGCCGGGGCAAAACAATAATTTCTAAATTAGCTAAACGGGGTAATTTGTAAAGTGTGCCAAAGAGGCTGTGTTTGCCCTCGTGGCCGACGAGGATCAATCTATTAATTAACCGCACACAGTTCTTCGATGCGATGAGCAATTAATTCGAGGCATTCCTCGAGTGTTTCGAATAAATTAGCCGCCGCTGCAGAAGATCTAGATTCCCGGGAATAAATTACCGAAGCGACGGCCACTCGGATGAGCGACGGATTAATATTCAAATCCCTCGTGCGGAGCATGTCGCGGTGAAACGCGGTGTCAGGTTGCACGAGGGGTCGCTGCCAGGCTCGGGTCATGTCTTGATTAACTGGCCGGCTTGTTTCTCGGCGTTGTGGTCCCTCTGCGCTCGAACGAGGCCAGCCGAGGGGTAACAATGGCAGTACTCTAGGGGGTCGATCTCTATATTGATGAGTTGCTAATTTAAAGCTCAGCTTGTGACTGTGCCGCACCGATCGACTGTTTATGGGGCGCGATTTGTCAAGATTAGTGTGCGGCTGGCAGATGGTTTAATGAAGCAGACACAATTTATGCACAATCCGCGGGGATGGCTTTTTTTTGGGGAATTTCTTTTGAGCCGCGCGGTAATTTGAGACCGTCCGTACCTAATCATTGTTCGTGTTATTTTGACAGAATGTACAGAAAATAAAAATGATTTGTCAAATGTGCTTAAGTCAAGGCAGGCGTCTCCAGTGGTGTTCCGCATTCTTGGGCCGTTCGAGAAGGGGACTATAAATAGCTCGTGTCGATGTTGTGATGGCGCTGTTTCTTTCGCTGTTGTCTTGGCGCAGCGGTGGCCAGCGAGAGATGATTGCATGGAGTGCCTAAGGGCTCGGCTGTCGTGAGTGGTCTAGATGAATGCGCTTGTGGCTTCGGCTTGTTGGGCGCAGAACAGAGTTTCACTTTCGGGATTGGGGGAGAGTGCTTTGGTGGTCGAGAAAGTGGCTAAGGCTTGATGCGAACCAATTTTTGGCAACCAAAGTCAAGCACTCTTTGTTTGTGATTTGAAAGGGCTCCCACTGAATGTTATTTTGAACGATTTGAGGTCTGCTGGAATGCGTTCATTTGCCTTCTCGTACAGGGTATAGTAGTTCTCAGTCTTCTCTAGGCTAGGTAGGCGTTACTGGATCCAACTACTGAAGTGGTCAGGCACATGAAGATCGCATCGATTGCTCGAGTCCGGCCAAAGGACATTGGTGTGTGAACCTATCCATAAGAGTGACCGGGGACGAGATTGAAAGCAGCCATCAACTGGATGGAGGGCCACACAGCTGACTTGGTAAACTCTCGACATTGTCGCCGAACCAGGAAGCAGACAAAATACATGCGGGCCATTAATGCCCCGAGACACATTCCACGACAAGTGGTTGTCTTCCGAGTTCGTTAATTATTGTACCTTCTGCAAATTTGAGTCAGCAATTAATTTAAATTATAACCCTTGCCAGCCGGTATTTCTTTGGGCTCAAGAGACAATTGAGCAATAGAGCCATCTCTCGAACCACCAATATAATATCTTGATCACCCCCGTCCTGCTATATCGCGCGGAAGTTTGGACTATCTCAAGATCAGATGAAGACGCACTTGGTCCTTTCGAGAGAAAAGTTCTGCGTTCAATCGTTGGTCCTGTTTGCATTGAAAGTTCCTGGAGCAGAAGATTCAACCACAAACTGTACGGGCGGTACAGCGACATGAGTCTAGTCAGGCGTCTACGGATTCAACGCCTGAGATGGCCAGACCATGTTGAGCGCATGGACAACACTGCTCCATTCCGAAGAGTCTTTGACTCCGAATCAGTCGGACAACGTAATAGAGGACGACCAGGAAGTGGAGAAAGACTTCAACCAACTTGGATTGCGAAATTGGAGCCAACTGGCTAACGATCGTGCCAGCTGTAGAGGCTTGTTGGCTAAGGCCCAGGTTCACCCCGGATTGTAGCGCCATAAGAAGAAGAAATTTGAGTCGCAAAATACGCCAGATAAAATGTAGATAGCATGGACTAGGTACTTGAGTCCAGCCGAAGAACAATCGTTCCTCCACGGCTTGTTCGTAATTGTATCCAAGGTCTTTAGAAAAAATACCACGTTATGTTCAATAATTAAGACAAAAAAAAGCGTATGATACAAAAAGCGGTACTTGAGTCCTACTGAGGTCCAATGGTCTTTGAGCTTGTTCGTAAGTGTATCCGAGGACTTCGGAACAAATACCAGGCGATGTGCAATAAAGAAGACCGAAAAAAAAGCGTCTGATACAGAATGTCATTGGCGCTGATATAGAAAGAAAGCCAAATTCAGGCAGACCATAAATGGCCTTAGACACAGCTTACGAGGAGTTGCTGCCTGTTCATATTTACTATTTTCCCGATTCCGATGCTCATGAAGTTTTGTTGCCAATGTGCTTGGATGTCATCTTGTTCTATGATTCACATGGCGTATTAAAGTCTCCCGAGCAAAGCCTATCTCTGGGCAAGGACCACAACTAGTCACGAGTGTGATAATAAGATGGAGCATCCTATGACAATGAATGACGATTGATGATGCAGCTCCATTTACTTCTTCAATTTTGCAAGAAAAAAAATCAATAGAAAATGGACTATAATCTAACAAACTCGATTAGAATTGGCCACTGAATTGGATGAGTAATCAATAACGACTCATTAATGAACAACCACTGAATCCTAACAGGATACATTACTTAGCTCGGCAAACCCTTTTCACAGCAATTGAGTGATCTGGTCCTCACATAATACCTTGCTTTGGATTCAAAGAAAAGGCGTACAGAAGCACCCATCATGTGAAACCTAGCAGCAAGGCAATCTGTTTGAAAAATGACAACAACTTAATGTCTACCCGTAATATAGCGGCGCCAAGGAATGTAAGTCTTTCGAGTCACTGCCAATGCTCAGAGAGGGCTACTGTGTATCACAAGCTTCTCATAATTTGCCAGTGGTGGCCCGTTGTGTTGTGTTTATGTGTTTGAGTCTTAGGTTAGGTTAGGTTGTAGTGGCTGACTGCTGCAGAGCAGTCACACTTAGGCCAGAATAGGCCCATTGTGATACCACGCGGATTGACTTCTCCTAACGCTGGAACCAGTTGGTGCTGCTGATGAACCGATTTAATTGGCCAATGCTGGCACTTTTTAGCTCGTTACGATCGCTGAAGTAGTAGGCTCCTAGATGCAGGAACCTACGACTGGTAAGAGCACTACAGGAGCAGAGAAGGTGATGAGTGTTCTTTCCTCCTCTTCATCCATGCAGCTTTTGCAAAAATCATTATATGGTGCACCCATCCTGCGAGCATGAGTGCCAATTACACAGTGCCCGATTATGACTCCCTTACTGAGGGCTTGCTGAGTCCAAGTGGACTGAGTGACCGTTTTAGGTTAAGTGATGGCCAGATTTCTTTTGTTTTCTTCTTGTTTGCCTTCTAGCCATTTGTCATTGGTGGTTTTGATTGTATGAATCTTTAAAAGATGATAGGCTGTAGCGATCGGCATGGAAGGTGGTACCCCTTCTATCTATAGGGATGAGGTTGTACCACACCTAGCGAGTTCGTCGGCTTTGCAGTTTCCTGGTATGTCGCAGTGTCCCGGCACCCACATGAGGTGAATGTTAAAATGCTCGGCCATCTCGTTAAGAGACAGCCTGCAATTAAGGGATGTTTTTGAGTAGAACATGACATTGTCCAGGGCTTTTATGGCGGCCTGACTATCGGAACAGATGGTGATATCCCTTTTTGATATCACATTGTTTTTAAACCAAGACAGCGCCTCTTCAATCGCTATGGTTTCTGCCTGAATAACGCTACAGTGACCAGGGAGCTTCAGGGAGATAGCAATGTTGAGGTCTTGTGAATAGACACCCGCACCCACCCCTTCTTTTGTCTTTGAACCATCCGTGAAGATGCGCAGAGGATCTTTCAGTGTTTGCGTATCAGTCATCCAGTCCGATCTGGAGGGAATACTGATTGAGAATTTCTTTTCAAAGATGGCCTGGGGTAGTAGGCGGTCGGTGTCGCTAGGTAGGAAAT
The DNA here is from genome assembly GCA_916610145.1 of Eristalis arbustorum. NCBI lineage: Eukaryota > Metazoa > Arthropoda > Insecta > Diptera > Syrphidae > Eristalis > Eristalis arbustorum. The sequence goes on along the minus strand of OU744316.1, from coordinate 111,640,939 downwards.
TGAATTCCTTGAGAATGGTTGAGTGGCCAGTGTTGAGTTCGGACCACAATCGAAGTGTTTTGAGTCTCATGGCTGTACTTGCTGCTGCTTGTTTCCCGAATATTTCCAGAGGTGGGAGGTGGAGGAGAATATTCAGTGCGTCTGACGGAGTACTTCTCAGTGCCCCGCTGATACACAGGCAGGCCAGTCTTTGTACTCGGTTGAGTGCATTGCAGTTTATAGCCTTGTTTAGTGCTGTCCACCAAACTGAGACACCATACAAAAGTGTCGGTCTGACAATAGAGATGTAGAGGTGTTTGAGTCTTAGTTAAAGTGAATTGATGACACATGACAACTCGAAAAATCAGCCACCATCCAGGATCCTGAAACCAGCCATTGAGGGGTAATTGGTAGAATACTGCTTGCATCGCTGGAGACATAGGATAACGTCTGTCGGGCCGGCTAGTTGGAGAATACGAGCATCGGCGTAAGAACAAAGCCATGGGGAGCACCTCCGATTATTTCCATTACTTTGACAATGAAGCACTCAATGCTTGTTTGTTTGCTGTATAGACTCTTAAGAGGTAATGAGTAGACCTCTAATGTCTTTGTCGAAGTAGTTTGAAAACGGTTTTGATACAAAATTCCACAGATTGGTATCACTTTTCAATGAGACGTGTACAGCGGAAATCATAATTTGTGTTGTTAACCTATGCTGACTTTTTCATGACTTATAACAAAGATTGGCCACTTTTAGGGACAGAAGTGCCGTTGGATGTGAATAGAGAGGAGCACACAGCGCCATGTCTAGTCTTGACATTCCTGCCAAGGATGACGATGGAGAACTCTCGCTGCTCCATCAAGATCGGTAACGAACTCACCGTGACTTTAATTGTCAAACGAGGTTTTAGGCAAGGCGTTACACTGTCGTGATTTTTTTCATTATCGTACTTGCGAAGGTTGTGCAAAACTCACTCGCCAAAACAAGAGACACGATCTTCCAAAAAGATTTAACCACAAGCTGTAGGAACTGCACAGGAACATGAGGCTAGCCTGGCGTCTTCGGATTCAATGTCTAAGATGGCTAAGTCATGTAGAGCGCATGTACAACACAGCTCCAGCCCGGAGAGTCTTCGACTCCGAACCAGTGGGACAACGCAATAAAGGGCGGCCACGAAGCTGATGGCGCACACAAATGGAGAAGGATCTCAACCAAATGGACGTACGAGGATCGTGACAGCTGGAGAGGCTTGTTGGCTGAAGCTCAGGTGTACTACGGACTGTAGCGCAAAAGAAGAAGAAGTTTTAACCCAGTCAGCTCTTCGTTTGTTTGAAACTTCGGTGCATAGACTTATTGTTGCTGTTTCGCTGAATCTAAAAAAGTTCAAAGGCAATGCAAATGTTACCATCTTAAAACACTACTTTTCGATCGCAGTTCAGGTGAAATGCAGTACACTGCTAAACTGAACGAAGGAAATAAAAAAAATTAAAATTGGTTCAAGGTTCAGCTGAAATTCAGTTTAAGCTTTCAATGTGTAACTGGCATTTAAGGGCGACTGTAGCTAATAAAATCCATAATTTACATTGAACCCATGTTTCCAGTGGCAGCCAACAAACCGATGGAGGGGATTGTTGACTGGGGCCCAGGTTCACGCCGGGCAGTAACACCATAAGAAGAGGAAGATGTCTCTTCTGGCTAGCTATACGAGAATCCAGTAAACAAGGAACAAATACTTCTTATCTCCTTTCTAAGATGAACTTCCTAGTTTTTTTCAAGTGTCTTTTGGGTTTTTTTTAAAGGGTTTAATTTTTTGGGCTTAAAGTGCTGGTTTTTCTGAAGTATCAATTGAAAATGCTGATTGCTTGCTCTGCCGTTGGATAAGGCCTAACTCCCTCTGGAGTTAAAGAATCGACTGACGCACAGAAGTGTCGAAGTAGTGAGCACACAATGAAGAGCCTATTTGATTTCCCGAAGTTAGTTCAACAGCAAGTGTTAGACCTTCAAAAAGTCTGCTGTTTCTTTCTTGTTTACCTTCCTTGGTTCAGATGTCCAGTGCAAGAAATTATAAGAATTTGTAGGTCAGTCGGTCAGTATCAAACACAAAACACAAAAAAACGTCATCTGCAAGAATGTGTTCATTTAGAGAAACGATTCCAGCCTTATTTTTACCTTGGTAGCGTTTTGCAAAGCATTGGCGGTGCCTATGCTAACGAGGTCTTGTACGACGTTACTTTTTGTCCAGCAAGTCAGAAAAATAAATAACCATCATTCGATTGGGTCGCAGTCTCCTTCATGTTTCCCCATAAATCAATCAAATCAATTACTTAACGAATGCTTTCATGCCTTCAAGCAGCTCTACATTTACCCACTTCCCACGTAGTCAGTACCGCCAGCCGCGTTCGCACACACATCAGCTCCCTCCCCCCCGAAAAAAGACAACAAAATCCACTTAGAAACTCAATTCAGATGCCGTATCTCTCTCCCTCTGCATGCGCCGATCAAGATATGCGTCCACAATCGCAGATACAGCGCACAGATATGCGCAACGCGATAAATACATACAATTTATGAATTTATGAATAATCCCCAAAGTAGCACATTAGCATTAGACGCTGGAGGTGTCCTTTTTTTCTTCTCTCCCTCTCGGCGCGCACACAATCTGTTTACATTTCACTCAGGTGTATCTTATGTCCCTGCGGCTGTAAATACGGCTTAACCGTCAAATTGTTCGTCATAAAGTCGACGATTTAACGATTTGTTGTCACATCTTGAGCGCACGCACACACACGCGGGCGGACGCTGCCTAGACTTTGTTGCCCCAGACAGGTGTCTCGGCTTACCGGTGGCTTCGGAGCCCGCTGATGACTACTTAAGACGGTTTTATGTGATTTCGCGGCATAAAGTATTAGGCGCAATGTGTGCGCAATGAAAACGCGTCTCGTAAAGATGCTGAGTGTGTTTTGATTTGCTTTTGTTTTTCCGCTTTCACATTTGCCCGGCAATCGGGTCCTGCCGGTGAAGGCGGCGGCACAAACCGGGCCGTGCCACTTTGTGGAGTGGCCAAGGGACTGACGAAGAGTTTCTCTCTTGCCAGACGGGGCGCTGTGACAACCGAAAGCAGGACCTACGGCCAGAGTGACCCAGAAACTCTGCCAATTTGCATGTGGATCGCCTTCTGCCGGAGTGGTCGCTTGCCCTTTGACTCTGGCCATCGCAATGCAGAGCATATCTCGTACTTTCTCTCCGCCAGTCGCCAGCCGGAGCTACTCCCGCCCAACACCCATCGGCTGCCCTCACAATCGGCTCATATTTCTTTGCGCTCACGGAGCAGGTGCTTGTGGCGATCCCAGACATCTGCGCGTTCTCCCAAATCATGCCAGTCTCAAGCTGGGTCTAGCTTCAATTACCCTAATGAGACAGGCGAATGGACCTGGCTCTTCCCAGCCACCCGGCGGCGGCGGCTGCAGGCCGACTGTCCGAAATAGGCGTCCATCCGCATTTGTGACCCCCAAGACATTGCCGGCCAAGTCGGCAGGAGAAACGAAAAATTGGAGTACGTCCAAAAAATGCGCGCCTCCATGGCCAGCGCTTTTGCGGTTGCACTCCGCAATAAATCTCATTTGCCGCCGAAGCCTTTTATAGGAAACGCTAATGTGCCTGCACTGAACTTGACACTTGAATGCCCAATTAACAATGGTAGCCGAGTGTAGATTTGAATAAAGAGCCTCCATCGCCCGGAATGTAGTCCGGGAGCCTCTCATTTCGGCTCTGAACTACTTAGACCAGTCGCCGTACGATAATAACCGAGATACGCGAACGGCGACTATCTGCGGGAATCAATTTATCAATTCGGAACCAAAAGTGGAACACATACAACTTATGCACAATAGATGCACGGCCCGCACTTGGTATGCACTTGGTATCTCTCTAATGGTCATGGTCCTCCTCCCGCTGCAATGCAAATGACTGCGGCCGTCGCGGAAACCAAAACCGATGCCGAATCGACCGCGACGACGCCGAGACGGTCTCCATTTGCGGGTATGTTGGTATTTTCAGATTCGATTCGGATATCCAATTCGATCGGGGCCTGCGCCGGTGACGACGTCCGAGCGTCGCGGCCGGCCAGCCCCCGGGGGGATATTGATCGATATTGCACTGAATTTAAATTGGGAACGAGAGCTATGTCGCTCTCCCTCTGAATCATTGCAGTCAGATTCGGACCGAATTCTTGGGCAGTGCGCGCGCTTGCGCATGTGCACCATGAGTCATTCAACGCCCGTCGGAAGGAAGGAGGGTCGACAACGACGGCACACGGGAGTGCCAAGTGCCAAGTGCCATGTGCCAAGTGGCAAGAGCCAAGAGGCTCCGAGAGGCTGCTGAGAATGCCATTAGGAGGGACGCACATGGTAATTGCTGTGAATTTACTACCACCTTTCAGTGGGGTGATTGATGAATGCGAGGGCTGGTCACTGTTTGACAGTATTACCAATCGATTGTGTTGCTGGGGCATTGTTGGCGATGCCGTTGCATTTCGGGGGTAACGCTGACAGGTATTGTGTATCTGGACAAATTTAAGACAGTTTTTTCGACAGGTATCGCGATAGTTCGCGTTCTGGCAATGCGGTGGCGGTGGATTGAGCCTTGACTTGCTTTTGAAGAAGTTCGTGATTGGTTGAACAAGGTGTGGAATAGTAGTTTATCGCCGCAACCGATCCTTGCCTCGCGGATGTGGTGCCAGAGGCGCAGGTGTGCTATGAATGATTTGTGAGTTGAATTGGAACAAGCGCGAGGACAGTTGTGAGTGATGCAAGGCAGCGGGGAACATTTGTTCGCATGTTGTCGGTCGTCCTTGAGAAATCTTTCACAGATAAGCAGATCTTCAATCGAAAGGCTGGGCAGAGTTGACAGGCACGTTGTGTGTTGATGGTTGGAATAACCATTGAATCGAATACCGGCCCTAGTATGCTTCCCTGGGGTACTCCACCATTCCTGTATTGTATAGTCGCAATTTTAGTAAGACTCCTGGGCAGACGAACCCGAGTTGGTCCCAAGCAAAGTGTATTCTGCAATGGATCCATCACACACCACTTAGGACAAAGGAGCAGAACTCAAAGTTTGGTACGAAATTTCTATCTCTTTGAGCACATATAAGCTACGCACATAATCGACGTCGTGTAGGAGATCAGATGTAGTGTTGGTCTTGGCCAAGGACAGAATTGGTCATAGAATCTGGTTCCTGCGAAAGGTTCGCTCTGCAAGTTATCTATTGGGAACTGAAACGAGGACTATAAGCAGAGCGACCATGCTGATTATTGACCGTAATGATGTGTAGTAATGTGTGTGTAGTAATACCTTTCGTTGGATATGTGATCTTGGCTGCGAGCTCTTGGTGAGCTTTGTAAGACGTGGAATTTGTGGGCTCAGTCACATTGGAGCACTTGAACGGAACCTTAGAAACTCTTCTTGGCCCACATTTAGCCGAAAACCGAACATTTGGCATTAAGGCCATTTGTTGGCGAGCTTAACTTCATGGTACCCTGAAAACATCAGGCATGGAAGGCTGCCTTTATTATTGGCTGCAAACGTCCAAAATATATGAAATCATGTGAAAGTTGTGGCATAGGGAAATCCAATTTAGAAGGGCAGTGAATCAAACCTTGACCTCTATCGGGGGGTGTCCGAAAGCACATTTATGAGATAAAATGTGGCATAGATTCGAACCAACTGTTGAAATATCCCAACTTGATGGCGACTCAATGAAAATTCTCTTTTCAAATATTCAGCCATGCACAGGCAGATCTTGGTCAGTCTACTGTAAGGTGAGATAGTGATGTGTGAACAAGCAATTCGCCGTCCTTGATGGCAGAGGAGAGCACCAAAACGACGAGTCAGAGCAGTCTAAATAGGTGCCTTAGGTCAAGATGTATCATTCCTGGATAGAGCCAATACAGTTCGCACACTTAATCCCGTATGCTCCTATGAACCCAATTCACCACGAAAATGACCGTCAGCAACCAATAACCAGTGTTGCATAAGTTGGGACAGCAAATGCAAGTTCAAGTTAGGCTGGCAGATTCCAAATGTTGGCCCGTCCAGCAAATTATGAGAGCTTGAACATGCAGCTAGGTTAGGTTGGTTTAGTTTATAGCAGCTGACTGCTAGCTATGGTGGTGGCTCTTGGCGTTGTGGGTACGTGCATCGATCCTAACACACTTGAACTCCAACGTCTTAGGTTCGATTCACGGTCTGTACGACAAAAAAATAATTTCCCCCACATCC